>JAUYWH010000009.1:3335559-3427593 GCA_034779795.1 Ctenopoma multispine | reverse complement strand
ATCACACCCCCCCCCCCCCCCCCCCCCCCACACACACACTTCTCTTTTGAATATACACACGGTTGTGTATTACAGCGAGTGCCTGTGTCTGTCGTATGTGCTTTTCTGATCTCAGCAGCAATCAAAACCCGTGACAACAACAGTGTTATTACTGCCAACAAGACAGACGAGGGCCCATAGGAGTCCATTGTGTGAGACATCCACTGTAGTTGGATTGGAAACTATTTCCATACATTTAGACGACTTTGATCTCAGGAAATGGGAGTCAACAACTATGCCTTTTTTTCCCCCCCAACAACTGTGCCTTTTTTCTTTTGCATGTGTGCATCTCAATATTGCCATGGTCTACAGATGTGTTTCTGCCCTTCATCATTCAGATTAAAACAGCTCTCCCTGATTTGTTTAACGGTTAATGTGTAATTCATCAGCACTGACCACTTCCAGTGATTTGATCTTTTTTCTGATTGTAAAGGTTTGTGATTCTCTGGTCATCTTGAGCTTTTCCACGGCTCTCTTTTACTCCATCATTTCCTTTGCTAAGGGAATGATGGGTAAGGTTTTAAAGGAAGCACTTAGTGCTAAAACTACAAATTATATCACTTAGAGACCAAGTCTTCTATTATGGTGATTCAGACTGTCAGTGCGCATTAGCAAATGAGCCAGGGCCTCCTGTGTTGGTGAATTATTCTCAGTTATTCACTGTGTGAATCTGAAATGTGTCCACCACTTTTTAACCCCCAAGAGGTTCTAGAAAGGTTTCAACCACACCTATTACTCTTTGTCTAACTAGGACCACACTATCTCTATAGCTATGTTTACACACAGCTGCTGATGTTTTAATAAAGCTCTAAAGGGATGCTTTCAGATCATTCTGGTTGGTAGTTCTGATAATAAAACCTCTTCATAGTATTAATATGGGACTATGTGTATTCGTTTATAATAGAAACTTATAAGTTGGGTTAAAAAAAATGGGTATATCCAAAAATTTGTAGTCACATACAAAATATGGCTAATTAGTTAGCAAGCAGTTCTAGCAGACATGAAGCAACATTAGCATCAACTAGATCCACTGGGACAATGTTCACTCTTCTTTTAGCTCAGTTTTGGTCTCAACCAACCTTTATCTGCTAGATGTAATAGTTCATATCGCAAACCCCCTGGTTCATTTAACCTACCATACGTACTGTAGGTATGTGTATGCAGATTTTTATTATGTTGATGTGTGACTTTATCCAGATGAGGACAATAACATTTAATCTATCAACAGTTGTTGGTAGATTGAATATTATTTAAGTGAACATTTTGTGGTCAAAAGTTGTACACTTGATCTGGAATATCCAATCTTTAGCTAAAAAAGACTCATCCGTCTTTTCCCGTGCTGTTAATTCATGCTGCTCTATTCCTGGTCTGTTCTCTTTATAAATGTGCCGGTGGATCAGAGGGTGGAAAATGCCTGCTCCAGTACTTCAGTAATTGAACACAGGGTTAATACGAATGGCGCCAGTTTACTTTTTCTGTACATTATTCTACATATCTGCCTCTCTCTCCTCACCTGCTAATAACAGCACTCCGTGTAGGTTTCTGTAGTTGAGAGCCTGCTTTGGATCATTAGGCCCCAGTCTCTTCAACAAATGAACGGTAAGCTGTCTGCAGAGGGAGGAGAAGGAGCACAGGAGGGGAGAATAAACAAGGGCTTGGGCAAGGCAGAGGAAAGAAGCAAGAAAAGAGGAAGGGAAAGGGTGTGAGGGAAGGAGGAATGGAGGTAAAAGATGGAGGGTCAGAGAGAGGAAGTGTGAAACAAGGAAGGAGAGAAGGCAGACGAGAGCTGAAAGGCAAATGTAAGAAGTACATAACCAACCTGTCACCTCTGGCTCTCCCTTCCCCCTTCACACACACTCCACAGTCACAAAAAGCCAAAAAGGAGGGGAGGGACCTCATTAGGCTCTCAGCAGTCCATCACACACACAAGGAAAAAGAAAGGGGGAGGACTACAGAGCTCAGTGGTGGGGGATGGGGATGCCCTTAGAAATGAAGGGAGCAGAGGGAGGAATGAAATTGAATTGATAGGAGCAGTCAAGTGCAGCAACACACACACACACACACACACGATCCTCTCAATGCAACATGATTAATGTGGTCAACAGCCATGAGGACCAGTCTGGTCGAGACCTCTCACCCTCTTACACGCATGCACACACAAATGGTGGCCTTCTACACTTTAAGCGTCTCCGTGCCCTTTTCTGGCTTGTCTGTTCACACACCCCCTCTCACCCCACCCAGCCTCCTCTACTCTCCTTGCACCCAAACAAAGCTTGTGGAAGCTGACTGGATTTTTTGTTGCTTTTATTTACTGTAGTCTGGCATCATCCTGGCATCCATCTAGCCTAATTCTAAAGGCCTGTTAAATACAAAATAAAAAATAATAATAAGCGGGCCACCTAACATCACCACTGCAACCATGACAACAACAAACAGTTCTTGTATTTATTTTTACTGTATGCTTCAGAATGAACTACCCACTCACTGCAACTTCTTACCAACTCCCCCCCCTGAACATTTCAGCTGCCAAACAATTTAGCCAATTGCTGGCTGTTTTTGTTAATGACGAGGCTAATAATGGTTGAATGCTGATTAGTATTGTGTGATTAAAAACCGGTTCCTGCATTGCAATGATTGGAATGGAACCTGTGACCCTTTGAGTTGCACGCACACATCCTTAAAGCACAACTTCACTGGCCTGTTTGAAGCCAGGAAAAATGGAGGCTCAGATGGAAACTGGAAGAACTATAAAGAACAGAGACAGAAATAAAGGCTAACTGATCTACACTTGCATCCACATTTTATTTTTGAGACTCACACTCCCTATAGCTGGCATTGCCCTTACCGGAAATCACTTCCTGGCTTCTACCGTTCACAGAGCAGACTGGCACACGCATTAGCAGACGGACAGCATCACAGCCGTGTGTGCAGCTGTAAATACATTCTGACATATAACGTAGTGAACAAATGGATCCTAGGTATAAAGCCCCTCCTGCTAATGCAGCTGTTTGAAACATTACCTATGTAAGATGGCCTCAAGACGTTTGAACCCAAACCACTTAAACTGTCAGTTCAGATGAGGCCAGTAAACTGTCCATCACTGCAAGCACATAATAGGTTACTAAATGTCCACTTTACTGCTGTGAATGATTTCCTGTTACTTTGCTGCCTGCTTCAGTGTGTGTGTGTCTGTGTTCGAGTGTGTACATATATCAGTGAACACAGAGTTTCTAGTAGTTGTCATTGTGTAACAGGATTAGGTGCCTTCTCCACTGCCTCACACCAGAAGTTTACTGTTGTGTGTGTGTGTGTGTCTGCTGGGATCCATTGGTGACTCTTGTCAATGGGGGTCTTGCTTTGTCCTGTAAACCCATGGGGGGGCCCACTGTTTATGAACATGTTTCTTTATACTTTCTGATTTTTGATTTGTTCCGTTTTACTTTCTGTCTTCATGGAAACAGCACTGAATGCAAAAAAAAAATCCAACATCCTATGAGACGTTCTCATCCTTTTTGCCTTCCTCTTCTTTAACTCTCTGTTCCTCTTGCTCTCTCACAAACTCTCATTTAACCAGTAGCAAAGCAATCGCAGATTTACACACACACCAGACATGATCTGTGTATTCTTTTCTTTTTGATTTTAAAGTCTAATGTTCACCTAGTTAAATTTTGCCTCAAAAAAGGGAGCATGTGGCAAGCTAAGCACTTTTTTTGCCATGGCAGCAGAATGAAAATAATTTGTGTGTGTGTGTGTATACATTGTGTGTATGTGTTAAAATCATAGTTCAAAGTATTGTGAGTTATCAGTTGGATGAAACACCACTGCTGTAACAATAGGATTAAAGCTGTGCTTATGAAAGAAGCAATTAAATGGTATCTAATCTCATCTGCTTCTAAAGGCAAAAAGCACTTTTATATATTTTTAACTTTTCTTCTCTTTCTCTTCTCTGGGGGTGTCCACAGGTTCCTCATAGCTACTGTTGATTGGTGGACAGTAAACTGTCCTTATGTCTGATTGATTAGTTTAACTTGTAAACACTTGTTAGGTAAACAGGAATTTACTTTTTTTCCCTTTGTCATAATTTTAGACATAAATCTAATAAATATGAAATTATCTTCATTTTTGCTTGAAAAGTAACCGAAGCAGCTAAATTGGTAAAAAAACCCAAAAATAATAAATGTGCATTTTGTAGGGTTCTTAAAACCGAGACTGAAACAGCATCACAAACTTCTACGTTTTCATGTTGCAGAGTGAAGGTCATCTGTGCTGTGAGGCATTCAGGGACTTATGCATGTAAGATAAACACAAGATACAAAAAAGATAGCTTCAAAGATATAAGTAATCTAAAATATCAGCTTAAAATGTTTTTGTGAGCGAGCGTGTTCAGTGCTTTTAGCATCAACAATGGTCACCTCCTCTCTTCTCCCTTTTTGCAAAGAACAGGAGTAGATTTGCTGCTATTACCTTTAATCATCTTTCATCTCTTTATTCTGAGTGGTAGGAACGAGGAGACAACGGATGAAAGGGAGAGAGAGATGTAACAGTGGGGCAGGCATGGCCATGTGATTGAAGAGGGCATATCTGGATAAATCTCCCTGATTGGAGTTTCTGCCACTGTTTCCTCTGAGATCTGCTAGTTAGTCTCAACTTGGCCTCCTTGTCCTTTGTGTTTTTACCTCCCTCCTCTGCTTCCCTTCACCAAGGCCTGACACTTACTTTGAAGAGGCAGCAGGACTGAGGTTTTCCTGGGAGTGCAGTGATGTGGTGTTGGTGTCTGAAACCGAGCAAGAACTCCTGTTCTCATCCAACCTCTGAACCACATTTCTTCTTATGATTCAAGACTTATTATCTGATCTAGGAATACGTTTGTCCAGAGCAGTGAAAACTCTTCAATGAAACTTCTCATAGGGGTAGTAAAAGTTGATTCAGAGAGATTTTTTCCATCAGACTGACTGATGAAGGTGCTTATTTGAGGCCTGAAGACAGCAGGTGATCACAGGCTGTTTTCAGCAAAGCCTTTTGCAGTTGGAGCCTCTCCCAGAGCTGTTCAGATTGTATTTCACTGTCCTGACCTGCTGCTCGGCAGCCGACGCACTTTTGGTAAAAGAAGTAATTAAGCCAATTTGTGTCCAGCTGTTTTACCCTCTGATTGTTTATAGAACATATTTTTACTGATTCTTTTTGGATTACAGATATTGTTTTATTCATTCATATAATGTCTCCACTGCTGAGCATCACTGATGTGATCATGATTTGGGTTTTTTTTAGTAGCAAAACAAACAGCTGCCATTCACAATGGGCTGTATGTAGCAGATAAATGTTTTGTACAGTGTTTGCAAAAGAGGAGGATAAAAACAAGTACAGATAGGTGACAATTTTCAGGATGTGATTTAAAAAGGAGGAAGCATTGCTTTGTGTAATGATCTCTACTTTCAAAGTCAAGCTAAACTTTGTCATCCCTGCTATATACTGTCCACAGAGAGACGAGACAACGTCCACATGCACGTTTATCCGCTAGTGCGGCACTGATTGTCTATCTGCTTTTTAGTAGTTTTTGGTGCTTGGCAGGTGGTTTACAGTGGATCATTAGAGCCTTTTTGCTGAAAACTGTTTAAGTCCAAACCAAACCAAAGTTGTGAGGCTGGAAACCAAAACAATATCGCTAAAATGGCTTATAGACCTGCAGAACTGCAGAGCTGTTAGTATAAAAATGTTTAGTACAGTTTTAATGCAACATGGGAATTAAGAAGAAAATATATTTGAAATATAGTTTCAGTAGACCCATACAGTTTCATTGTCTTTCATCGTTAAGATCTATACTATGTATAGCGGTTGCTCTGGGTGCAGCAAGCAGACGTTCCCTTGGTGTCGGGGTCATGAGGCAGACAACAGCAGAGGCCCCCGCAGTAACAGATGCCTGTTCACATTCATGACTATTTGCTGGTTCCCCTGTGGCTGCCATGCAATCCAGATATCTGCTTATATGCGCACACATTCACAAACACACATTACTCCGACTGGATTCTAGTGTGGCTCTCACATTAGTCTGCAGACACACTAAACTAACAGTATTTAACTACACACACACAAACTCTCATAGATGGCATAAACTAACTGACCCTAACCTACACCCCTAGGGGGTTCCCATGCTATTTTAACTGCTGCTTTTGTTGCAGGGGTCCATAGCCAAGCTTGGCACACCTTTTAACTTACAAAGACCATTTCAGTTGGAAGCCAGTGACTACTGAGGCCTGGGGGCACTCGGTGTGAATGTGTATGCGTGTCTCATGGTGGGAAAAACTAAAAGACTATGATAAGACTCTCCTCAATTGTCCAGTTCCTGTTCTTTTCTTTCCTTTTCTCCTGCTTTTCACTCCATCGTCCAAACACTTTTGAGTTTGCCTCTTGTGTCTATTTTTTTTAATCCCTGAAAGCTGAGGTTTTACTGTTGCCTGAAAATCTATGTGAATCACCAAATAAAAATAAAAGCAGCCCACTGTGGTGTTTTTAAATCAGGTTGCTATGCATGCTAGTTAGAAGAACCTTTGGTAGTCTGACTCAGTGTATCGAATCTCCAGTGTGAAACCAGGCACTAGGTTTTAGTGTGTTGCCAGGTGACTGGTTCAGCTGGCTCAATAGACGACAGTGAGGAAAAGGATGAAGAATGCTTTTGATACCGATTACCACAAAGCCAGGAAAGAGTCATTTTTCCAATGGCCAAGGCAGACCACGCAGGGCTTGCCATGGCCAGTTTTGAATGCTGCAAGCACTCAGTGAAAACCTGTTTTTTATTATTATGAGAAAATACATTTATTATGGCAACAAGATACAAAGATGTATCCCATAAATGATATCAAATCTTCAACTCAACTCAAGACATTGGACTTAAGAGTCTGATTGCTTGTATATTGACTGGTTAACAGTATATTTTTGTAGTAACGGTATTATTTAAACTTTTTGAAAAACAAAAAACACATTCAGGGTGTTTACATGTACTTTAATAATTTGTATGTAATCAGATTAAGGCAACACTTTGTAATGAAAAGACCTTGGTTGGATTAGTTTCTAAGCTCATGATCTGCATTAACATAACCCGATTAAGACACCTAGATGTTTGCTTACTTATTAACAATCAGGTAATGTTATAGAGTCAATCTTATAAAAGAGGTTTAAATTAAAACGATTTTGACAACCTGCTACAGATTCATTTAACAAGGAAAAACTTGTTTTAATGTTCTAATTATTATGTGACTTGATCTGTTATTCAGAATTTAAAGCTGCACTTGTTAATATTTTATGTAAACTGTGGATCAGATGACTATACATCAGCGTGAAAGGTGTTGTAAATTCAAACTGACAAACTCATGAAAATATAGCTACATAGCTATTCTGGACTTCCCCTTAGATCTACAGAGGTTTTTTTTAGCATCTTTCAGCTTTTTGTTTTGGTTTTGTGGCCCACAGCCTCAGGCAGCTGTTTACAGCAACAAAGTTCTGATAAACCTGCTATGTGTTATTGGCTCATTACAAGCAAAATGTTTTACTTATATTATTACTATACTCTCTCTGTCCTTGTAGTCAAGTCTTCCTCTCTGCTCCCTGCAGTATTGTGCCACAGCTGTCTGCTAACTTGAGGGGTAATTCCCCTATTCGTCTTTCTCTTCTCCCTCAGGTCCCCACACTGAAAGGACCTCTTCCTTTGTTCTAAATGGTGTGCATGTCTTTCTGTGGTTGTGTGGACAAATTTTAGTTTGATACCATCATTGTGAGGACATTTTCTCACAACTTCAAAGGCTCAGTTGAGGGTTAAGACTTGCGTTGCAATGCGCTATAGTAAGACAAATGTGTGTGTTTCAAAGAGTGTTCATGGCATAATAACTAAGTAGAAGGTCTTGGTGTCTGAATCTGTCAGTTTTTCTCATGCACACATACTTTCACACTCACCCCGGAGCATGAAAACTTAGAGCTTCTCTTTGTCGTCCCTTTTGCTGTCATTGCATTGTATGATATTTCATTTCTAGCTAATGATCACACTTTGACTTTGAACGTCTTTAGTTAGTCAATGGACTTTTTTTTTCTATGGGACATATACGAGGTATTTGAGCTGCAAACAGGGCTAAGTTTCCATCCATGCACGTACGCACACACACACAAACAGTCAGACAATGCAGAGTATGTATTTTCAGCATCGATCAGACGTTTGTGCCCTGTGGGCTTTAAGAGAGACCAGACTGTTTTTGTGTCAAAGAAAAGGCGGCACATTCAGGGGCAGGTTTCGATGATCGAGGCAATAACTGCTAAGCACAAACATAGGCTGAAGACTGTTCTGCTTGCACGCGTTTGCTCTTTAATGATTGTACAAAAAAAGCTGCAATCCATCCAATATCTTTATTTTCTTGAGCAAGACGAGACAAGCTTCGAAGTTCTTCCCTGTCCATCATTGGCAAAATTGATTTGCCTTCTGTAACAGGATTTACCATTCTCCATAAACCTGTGTGTCCGTGTGTGTGTACACGCTTGTGTATCACAGTCCATGTGCAAGTCTCCCACAGTGTATGAATATGTGATTTTTGTGTTACCTTCCTTCTGACAATTTAAAGGGTCACACCAATCAGATAAGGCCTCAAGGTGGGAGAAGAGGGAACAGGAATGATTTGGGATAAACTGTGTTCAGACCTACAACAGTTCTACGAGTAAAACGCCACCGGGGGCACAGTTAAAGAAAGCCTATCAAGCTCCTATTAGCTTGATCAAAATTCATATGAACTAAGCAAGATCATTATTCTCTAAGACCAGTAGATGTATCTTCAAAAAAATGATAAAAGTATGAAAGTAAAACGGAATGTTGAACTGCCCAAAATCCATATAAAGATTTTTTTTTTGCTCTCTACACACTCTCCATATTTTCCCCAGAGAGTCTGATAAGATAACTTTAATGCCCTCTGTGGGGCAAGTAGGTCTGTTTTTCATATTTACCCTACACATCACCGTGCATTACATTTAGCATTTAGTTGAGGCTCTTATCCAGAGAAACCCTTTGCAGGGCTTCGAGTTTGTCAGTCTCATATGAAGTTTTGCATTTCTTCAATAAAGAAGGTGTTACTTTTACATGTCTGTGTTTCCTTTTGAATTGAGTAGACTACACTTTTGTGCTAGAAGAATCCTCACAGGGCTTTCTGCTAATTTAAGCGAGAGCGGGCAGAGCCTATGAGGCTGTCACCGAGCACTCTGCACTGTCTTCCCAAGCTCTATTCATTAATTCATTTCTTATTGGGAAGGAGATAACAGGATTAGTGCTCCAAGCATCCAGGAGTCAGCAGGGAAGGAGGGGGACCCTTTAACCCTCTTCCCTCCTGCAGACAATGACTGTGTGTGTGTGTGTGTGTGTGTGTGTGTGTATGTGTGAGACTGTGTGTGTGTGTGTCCTTGCCAGATGGGACCAGTTCTTCTTCCACCAAAATCAGACACACATACTCTGAAACACACCACATTCTGAATCCTCCTCCTGGTTTGTGTCCAATCATCCTCTTCTCTCCATTGTCTGCTGGCTTCCAGCATGTCTGTGTTCACAGAGCCAATATCAGTGTTTCGGACCAAATGGTAATCATTAACACTGGTTATTGTTGAGTCAGGAAAGTTGCAGGAAATGATACTTCTCGTGGAGATGATATTGGCAGCTATGCCCGCCGGTGAGAGAGACCAGTCTGATGGAATCACTAAGGCGCACACGGAGGGCTCTTATTTTTCATCTTCGCATCGCATCGCATCTGAACTTTCCAAACACGAAAATATTTTCGCTGCCTTCACTTATTGATCGACGAATACAGATTACTGCCACCTGCTGACGTGGATAGTTATTTCTCCTCACGCAGGCTAATTGGCCGTTGGCTGTAGTCTTTGAGTTCAAGTGCCACTTTTTGGCCTTTTGTCGCTGCTACTTCTTTGATGTCGGCTTGATTCGTCTCTGCCCTTAGGCTGTGTTCAGATAGAGTTTCAATCTGCACTAAATACGCAGCCCTTCTGGTTTGTTTGAATGCAGCAGGGACAGGCACCAAGGGGTGATGTCGTCCGACAAGACTGTGTTGACCAATCATGTATGTACATGCGAACATGCATCCCTGGTGGATTCCTTTGTAATGTGAACACTGCTGTATTCCTGCTGTTCACCTCCATATCATCATGACACTTGTAGAGTCCTGCATGTGAGTATTATTCCCGAGATTGTATTTCAGCGCCTTGCTCGCATATTAAACGGCACACTCTCACCAATGCAAACTGTTATGTTGTTCTAACGTGGTGCAAATGTCCATCTGAATGCAGCCTTACTTGCCCTGCATTCCTTCCAACCCCTCCCTCTGTTGAGACGGAGGCTTTTACCTCCTCTCATTGTTACTGTGGAGAAACCAGCGGCATGCGTTCTAGGAATGCAAGCATACACACATTCCTACGCGTGCACACTAACACGCACCCGATGCCCTGCCAGCTTTGCGGGTCATTGTATTTGGCACGTGGCCACTATCTCCCCTGCGCTGCACACACACACACACTTGTCCCATGCCCGACTCCTGCCTTGGCAGACAGCTCCTGCTGAGTAAGGAGGCTCTCGCTCTCTTTACTTCCCTTTCTCTCTTTTTTTTTTCTTTCCCATACCTCTAGTTTCTTTTCAGTGGTCTCATTATTATCTCTTCCCACATATTTCACACGTCATCTTTCTACAGAGAACAAGTAAGCCAAAAGGCACTCCCATCTTCACCTATTTTCCTGACACCAGCTCCCGGTTCTATCGAAGCCTTCAAAAGGACTTACCATCAGCCATGTTGCAGCATCGTAAGCCTCTCTGCGTGCTTTTGAATTGACACGTTGTAACTGGATGTGAAGATTTAACTTTGTCCATTAGTCATGTCTTTATTCTCCTGCTGGCAGTAATGTCTCAACAACTAAGATTAGAGGTGGGGCATTGGGGATTCAGCCAGCAACATTTAGCCTTAAGCTATAGATGATGTTTCACAATGGCAGGTGGTGTATGGCCTGGCTTGCCTAAACCCCCCCCCCTCACAGTGACTCAGATATTAATTACAGACACAGGCTGCTGCAAAAAAGTGTAGCTTTAGATGAATGAGGGTTGAACTTAAATATGGCGAGTCTTGCTTAAGCATACATTTAGCAGCACATTGGGTGCTGTGTTAACGTCACCGCTTTGACCATTGTTTAAACTCATACGCACTAAGCATGCTGACTGTTGATTAAGGGATATGTACATTGAATGATGTCTGAGTCACCGGGACAAATGCTAAGCTGTTTTCTTAGTGTAACTATGCAATGACTGCATTCTGTAAGCCGTATAGATAATAACTGTATTTAGGACCTAATGAAAAACTGGGCAGGTGGGGTATTTTTTTTCCACTACCTCTGTGTCCTGTCCGAGCTGATTGTATTTCAACTCTCAGAGAAGTTGGTCCTAGTATGAAGAATATGGTCAGAACTCCCCCCATCTCATCCTTTAACACAGTTAATGGGATGAAGAAGGTAGAAGTAGTTAATATCTTAAAGGGAAATTAATTCTTTGATTAATTTGCTATGTTTTTGCCATTATATGTAAAGTATCCAGAGCTTTAGATGTTACCAGTGGAACCAGTGTTTCCTCTTCCCTTATGGGGGATGGGGTCTGTTTTGCTAACTTTGGTAAAATTTCCTTTTCTGTAATCTTGTGAGTATTTTGGAAATCATATTGTAATATGTTCTTCAGTGGATGGTGCGGCACGTAAAGCCTCCTAAACTGGAATTGTACATGCAGTGATATTGCTATGTGTGGCCAGCCGTTACGAATACTGTTATATGCTGATCACACAAACTCATTGGGAAACCCATTTTTGTGGACAATTATGTGGAACAACGACTTGCTTTTTTTGTGTTTCATGAAAATAGAACTTGTTGGGTTCATATAATTTCTCTCTCACTACTTAGTGCTACACTTGATGTAAAATCCTGTCCCAAGTATTCATCCTGCTCTTTTCCACAACAGCCAGTTGAGTCTTGTTCAAGCTCCTCTGTTTCTTTTCCTGATCTTGTATCCAAGATGAGAAGAGGATCCTGTTGTGTCTCTGTGGCGTAGCCTGGCATGGCCTCTTTTCACTGGTGTCTGATGAACAGAACTCGTTTTAAGCGTTGAGCCTCTCTCTGGGGGGGGGGGGGGGGGGGGGGGGGGGGGGGGGGGGGGCCTATCTATATCCCCCCCCCCCCCCTTTTTTTTTCTTTATACCTGAGAAGAGAGGGAGAAATTGTGTGTGTGTGTGTGTGTATATCTGTGTGTGTCTTTAAATGTGTGTTTGTGTGTGTCATTGTCATGCCAAGGACAAGCGGGCCTGTCCCGTGCCAAGTGGTGCCAAGCCAGCTGGCTGTCGCTCATGCTTTGTTTTGTGCTATGCTCTGTATTCAGCCCACGACACACATTGTTATGAAGAGCCTTTCACTTGTGCTCCCTCCCTTGTCCCTGTTGTGTGTGTGTTTGTGTGTGTGTCTTTTATGGCTGTGACCTTGATGTGGGGAGAAAACTAGAAACACGAGTGGGCCAATAGAGAGCAATAGAGAAAATTAGAAATTAAATGCTTCAGCATGTAATTACCTATTTGATATTCACCGGTGTTTGACTTTGGACATAAAGTAACTTTGGTTTTGTCTGCTGTTCTACATAAAGAAGTGAAAGGGCACCGCCTTTTCAGATCCTGACCATCTTCTACGGGTTGTCCACTGTGTGTGCTGTTGTAATACAGAAAGTAGCTCAGAGCATATTCTCAAAATGATCTGCAGATAGATTTGTAACTCAACAGTTAGTTTGCTTAAAAAATAAAAAGTTAGTGCTACTAAACTAACTTTAAAAGACTTGGTATGCTTCAGAAGAAGTGCTTGTTGTAGTGTAGTTGTAGTGTCTGACACCCTTCTAATGTCAGAATCAAGGATATGTTATCAAATAATTTCTGCAGCTTTCTGAAAATTGGCTTTTGATAAGCAGGAATCTACAGGTGAGAAAGTATGCAGCATCTTTTTTTGAATTCTTCATTCAACTACTCCCCATATTTTTGAGACTAAAAATGGTGCAGCACAGTGAATGACTCTTTTCTTTTAACACTTGTGTGAAAGACATGCTGATCTCTACTGTTATGCAACAATCATATTTTAAAATCCTTTCATTCAACTGTATGTAAGTACTTTGGCAGCATTCGTTTCAAATTTGTGCCAAGGAAGTAAAGCTGATTGACTTTAACTGCTGTGGTGGAGACAGAAGTGAATTGGTCCTGCCCTTGTTGTGGTCAAAGAGAGGGGATGTTTAAAGTATCTATTCATGAATTTTCATGAATTGAGTCCTAACCCTCAGCATCCCCCTTTTACCCTCCCACCTCCTGCTGCCTCATGTGTCCAAATCTGTTTTTAAATCTACATAATTTGGGTTGAAGTGCCTTTCAGATGGCCTTCTCTGTTCTGACACTTTCCGGAAACAAGGGAGAGACACCCTTATTAATTATAATTATAGTGTGTGTGTGTGTGTGAGACATAGACAGGTAAACAGAGATAGGAACCCCTCCACAAACACACACACGAGAAGGCGTCATGCTGCTTTTGCATTGTGGCTTAAAGAATGCAAAGCCAGACATCATGGTGAGAGGTTGGTCAACCGCAACAACAAACTGCCATGGTGGTTTTAGAAAATGAGATGTACAACAACTTCATGTGCATGCACGAAATTAAAATAATACTCGATTATTTCTGTTGTCAGAGGAACCTTTGAGAGCTTTATGTTGACTAAAAGAGGAAATAAGGAGAACAGGGTATTTTGTGTTCCATCACGTTTTTTTTTTTTTTTGTCAATCAACCTTGATAGAGTTAAGCATCATTCTTCACTTGACATTGCCACACACTCAACACTAACACAAAGTGAATGTGCCATCTGTCATTAAATGATTTTCAAATATACATGTCGGGATAGGTTTTTAATTACTTCTCCCTCGCTTGTGTATCATACATTTGACCTCACATTTAACAATTACCGTACTGTTCTCTTCCGTTCTCAGCTTGACTAACAAGTTGGTGCCACCATGAACTTGCCTACCTTTTATTGGCTGATGTGATCTTAGAGCTTAAGCATGCCAAAGCTTCACTTAAACTGAGATTTTATGAATTCCAGAAAAAGGGGGAAAAAAAGGTCTGTATGGAGGTCATCCATCAGCTAGACTGGAAGCCCCCAAGGAGGAGATTTGAAAACACCCTCATCAGACTCCATTCACCCAAAGTAGTGAATTAAATTAGGGTGCATGGATGTCAAATAAAAATCATATCCGGTGAAATCAAACTTTATTATCATGAGGCGTTTTATGTAATCAAGACACACAGGCTCACAGATAAAAATTAAACGATGATGAAAAAGCACATCACGGCTACTGGTTTGGGACTTAACGGCTTGTTTCGAGCCACTTCATGCTGGGGCACAGCTTCTCTTTCTGGGACTGTCCCTCAGTAATTAGATTGAATTGCTAATGGCCCGTGCACTCTATCAGAAATGGTACAGAAATGCACAACGATGAATATCATCAACGTCTATTAAGACCTTTGTCCAGGAAAGACAGTAAAGGCACAGGGTCAAGGAAACACAGAAACTAAGATGACATGAAGTGCAACTGTTGAGTACATTCTCACCTTCCCACACCAGACCAGTCACGGTGTGAACGTGGTGTGAAATGGGTCTCTTAACTGCACAGACGGATTCAGATGCTGTTCAATAGACCAATAAGCACTGACCTCATAACTTACATCATAGGAATGGTCACGAAGAAAAACTATTTCTAAGAATGACAGAGACACACGGACTTTTAAGGATTTTATGTGGTGTCTTTCAGTCAAATACATCAATGACTGTGCTTGTTTAGAAGTACCACAATTAAGGGGCTCTTAAAATTTCCTCTTATCATTCATCTCCTTTAGAGGTTAAAAAAAGTATCTATTGACATTGTCAGATAATATACTGCATTAATTGAGGTTGGTATGTTGATGTGGTCAACATCCAATCCATTCAAAGCACAGGTCAAATCAAAGCAAAGACTTAGAAGAAATCACTGAAGTGTAAAAGAATGTAGGTCTTTAAGAGGTTTCACAAAAGCAGTTTTCAGTGCCAGAGGGGAAAATACCAGGAAGCAGGGAATGACTGACAAATACTGGTGCTTCATCCTCCATGACAGCTGAACACAAAAATGTGACTGGTTTGGAGTCAAATGAGCTGGTTGAAGATTAGTGTTACATCGTGTCTTTTGAAATATTTGTCCGCAGTTGTTGAGGTTTAGTTTGAGGTAAAGGGCAATTTGTTTGGATGCCCCTTTCTTGACCTTCTTTGACTGGTTTGATAGTACAAATGGCAGTTTTAGCACATCTTATTTCTTCCTTTGGTCGTTTATATTGTATTAAACCAGCTTTAATTTTTATATAAGTTTTGCTTAGACCAAAACAACAAGCTAAAAGATACTAAAACATGCAATCAAGCAGTGATCATTTTCTTTTTCATTGTTATTTTTCGTATTATACAATATGCTAATGTGCTAAGATAAAAACATGCTTTTTGCAGCTTTAATTATTCTCAGTAACTAAATGTTTAAAACAAGAAGAATCACAAGTTGGATAATCATTTGTTGGTGTGTGTTTGAAGGAAAAACCCAAACCTAGCATCACACATGCTTGCACAGTCACATATACACACACCCATACAACTGTAGCCCTGGGGTTGTTGTTACTAGCCCTTCATTGTTCATTCACAAGGGCTTGGATGGCTTGCATCACTGGTGGTTCAATCTCAAGCTGTTCCTGCACTGTGAATTCAGACTATTGTGGTACGTGCGAGTGAGATGGCGTGCGTACGTGCGGCGCTGTTCTGAGCCAGTCCAAAGAGTGTAGCCCAATCCCTCGTATCTGTCCTCCATTTCCAACTCGTTGACAAACGACTGAGACCTCTCATAATGAAGAACGCAGAGGACAGAAAGAAATCCACGTCCAGGGAAACGGTTGCATTAATGGAGAGAAGAGGGGAGGGAAGAAAAGAGCAACTGAATGAGTGAATAGAGTAAGTGAGAGAATGGTCTGTTTGGCATTGTGTGTCCCTCCGGAGCATGTCATAAAGGTCTCTGCCCCTCTCTGCCTCTCTCACCCGGACCATGTGTGAGAGACTGAATGAATGTCTAGTGATTGGAAACCTTGTCTTTTGTAAACTCACATCTCTGCCAGAGAGCTTTGTGGGACGCTGCTTACCAGCCTCCCCTCTTTTGTTCTGCCTGTGTGTGTGTGTGCGCGTGTGTGCGCGTGCATGCATACTCACATTTTGTGAGTTCTTGTGTGACAGTTGACATTATCAGATGATTGCTCTCCTTGACTCTGTGTGTGTGCATTTGTGCCTATGTGTGGCTATTCACATGACCAGATATTGGATGGGTACATTCGTGTGTGTGCATGCCTGTTGGTGGTGATGAGTGCTTGTGTGTATGTCTATGTGATTATTTTCCCATTCAAAAACTGCCTGTGGTTTGACAACAAGATGCTGTAATGCAGGGGTGTTGAACTCAATTTTATCGCAGGCCACATCGCCATTTGATGTCAAAGGGCCACTTGTAATTGTGACTGTATGCAGTGACCGGATACAGAAATAACTGCGGCATATTTAAAAGCATCTTAAGTATTAAGAGGGATTTTGTGTTAAAATGAAATGTGTGTGTGTGTTTGTATGGTACATTGGAAATAGAGCGCCAGTTTGAAAGTAACATTTCTAATAACAATAAAATAATTTGTAAGCTCTCGCAGGCCACATGCTGTAATGCATTTAGAGTAGCACCCTTAGCGTTGCCTGCCCATGTGTGTCACTTGTTGCTGACTTGAGAAACCTCACAGGTACTTTCTGATGACGTGTTTTTTTTCTTTTCTTTCCATTTTAAACTATAATGTCACTTTAGACATTGAATGAACTGGATGTGAGAAATAGGTCACATAGTTTCACACCTTGTTCAACCAAACAACCACTGTCCCACCATCGGAAAAGTAGCCAAACTTTGTTCAAACTCTTAGTACTTAATTCCAAACTATCACCTACATCTCAATGAGTTTCAATAAGCGGGACATTTAGTAACTGGTAGGTGTGTTTCTGCTCATGCCAATGAATGCATTTAGCAAATAATGGTCTGAACATAGCCTTACTGTAAATCTTGTCACGGAGATAAAGTGTGCTGCAGAGCCTGGCTGCGGTGACAGATGCTTCTGTTTTGAAAAAAAAAATAAATAAATTACCCTTCACTGGAGAATAAAGCTAACTTTGTGAAGCTTGAGCTCAGTCTGTGTCCAGTATTATACTGTTGTGGCTTTGTGAACAGAGCTGCCTCCTCTTCTCAGTTACACTGCATTCACCTGATATGGTGAGATCTGTTGATGGCATTGCACTCCCTCTTCTGTTTCATGTTGTCTTTTTAATGTATTTATTTACATTAACGTTAGGTTTATCATTTTAGGATAATCACTGTTAGCCTGTTTTCCATCCAACCACCCCCATCTCCACCTCCTTCCAGTAGCACCAGTATTTTCTCCCCTGTCCTCTAGTTTTCTCCACAAGGCCTCCTGGCTGGTGCCGTCCTGCCAGCTGCCACGTACTCATTGTGGGGCAACAATGGCAGGCAAGGCCCCAGCCTCGAGGCCTACAGCCCGGGTCGTAGAGGGGAGTGTAAGGGTGGGCAGCGCTTTTGGAGGAGGGGGTGTGTGAAGTCCGTGAAAGGCTGACTCTGTGGGGGCAGCCAGAAGCCAGGGGGAAGCCAAGAAAAAAGCAGGTCACACTCAGATTAAAATTCAATGTATACCCTTATGTACGATTATGTGCCTACATCAGAAAAGCTGTCCTCAGTAGACTGTGTGTGTGCAAGCAGGGGGTACAGGGAGTGAATCTTCAGGGTGTGTTGGCTCGCCAGTAAAGGAAGGGGAGGAAGAGAAGACCAGAACTGGAGAGGCACAATGGGGGAGAAAGCAGAAATGCATGCACAGCTAGAGGAAGAGGAGGAGGCTATAATCAGTGTCTGGCCCTCTTCATTACTTTGCTTCAGCTGTTTTAAGCTCAACACACCTTCGGGGTGTGTGTATTTATGTGTGTGGAGGGAGGGGGGTCTTCTTAATGGGGCAGCAGTAGCGTCATAATGCATGCAAGACAAAGCTGATTTGGTGAAGCGTGCTTCCTTTGTGTTGCTGTTGCATTTTGGGGGGCGTCTCTGGAATACACTCACACACATGCGCGCAAACACACATGCACGCATACAATCCAATCCCCCTCTGTTTTGGGCCCCATCCCCATATGGTGGCTTGGCTTGATGAGAACTTGATGAAGTCAACCAGAAGTCCCCCACCCCTCTCTCTCTTTCTGTGTGTGTGTGTGTGTGTGTGTAAATCTGTGATTGCTTTGCTAATGGTTAAATGAGAGTTTCACCCTTGCAGAGCTTTTGTGTGTGTGTGAGTGAGTGAGTGAGAGAGACAGAGAGAGAGAGAGGGCATGTGTAGATCGTCAGCTTGTATATTGGCTTGCAAGCTGTTTTCATTATATTTCATTATTCATGTTTCATGCATGATTGTGCAAGGCGAGCAGTGATCAGCTCTGCAGGGGTGAAGGCTAATCGAGGGTAGGGCGGTGGTGGAGAGGTTTCCAAACTCAGACATGCAGACGGTCCAACAAAACCACAAATGTCATGACCTTTTGCATGAGACAAATTGTTTCCCAGAAAAGAAGTAAAGGAAAATGTCTTGTGGAAGTGGGACCAAAACATCACCTCACAGCCTACGGGTCTGTATTTACTTTTGGATTTGCCAGAAAGGGATTGAACTAGGTCCATATCTAGAAAAATACAGCTTCTTTTGTTCAGTCTGAACCCCAGTGAGACAAGCTGTTACTATGGTAAATGGGCGACCAGATTAACCAGTAAACCAACAAGCATTTATTTTCATTTCCCTGGATATGTTCCAAATCCAAACAGTGAATCACCTTCAACAAATGTTAACATCTAAAATTAACGGTCTGTAAATGAGTTGCAAGGCAGAAAGTGTTCGTTTCTGACAAAAACACCAGTGTTTGCCACAAAAGCTTGTTGATGTGCTGCACTAGAGCCAATTTCAGATGCTGCGACGCATCAAGAAGTTGCTTAATTATTCATATTGTGTGTGTTTTTGCTAATTCTGCTCTCATGCACAGCGTGGCTTTCGTCACAAGCTGTGAGAGTGCATCTTCTGCTCGTCAGGCCTAGGTCAATATTCACTTATTCTGAAGCGTCCTTGAAGTTACTTTTGTTGAATCTCCAGACATTGATTTGGCTGCTTTCATCAGATATTGTCTTTTTAGCCGTACAGTAAACAAAAACACTGATTAATAAAGCTGGATTTGTGTAGCAAATGTTCAGCTTTGTTCTCAATTGTGTTTGTGCACAAACTACAAATGCACGGCTTTGTGCCTCCTTCCTCTGTGTGTGTTTGTGTGTGAGTGTACGTGTGTGTGTGTAAACAAACGGTGCCGGAACAAGCTTTTTCTTCTTTTGTGCTTTTGTTGCTACCTCGCCATTCCTTGTGTTGTGTCCGCCAACTCAGAATGGAGTCATTTTGTCTCCTCCAGTTCCTGAAATGAAATATAAGCCTCTTAAATGCATACTTATCTTGCCCTGCAGACTGCGCTTGAAGAATAAACACACGCACGCACACACGCACGCACACACGCACACACACACACACACACACGAGAGGCATTGTGATGCCAGCTCTTGTTGTTTCTAAGACGGCGGCTGCATGCATATGGCAGATGGTTGTTCCTTTGCTTTGCATGCCGCCATATTAAACAAAAACCATGGTTAAGGCCACGGCTGGTTTAAGGAAAAGGGCAAAGTGCGAGAGAGACGGAGAAGGAAGAGACAAAAGAGCAATGGAGGGAGAGATGGAGACAACAGGCTTGGCATATGTAAGCACAAGTATGTGTGTGCATAACCACATTAACACTGTCTGCGCTGTTTGTGCAAAAGAAATCCTGCATTCCCCTAAATTGATTCACAAAGATAACCAGAATACACACATACATTCCAGATGAATGGTTTGCTGCAGGGAGGGTCTGTACATGTAGTGTGTGTTATACACATGTGTTTATGTGTATGGCTGGTTACACTACACCAAATAAAATTTGGTATTGCATGTGTAAATCAGTATAAATGTGTATATGTCTCGGGTACTCTGATGTATTAGTAATTGGAGGATAAAAAGTTCAGCGACCTTGTACAGCTGTTGGTCCCTTTCATATGCTTACACATTAGTGTGAGTCCATATCTTGTTTTTTTTGTTTGTTTTGTTTTTTGTGGACATTTGAGGGTTATTTTTTGTTTCTTGCTCTGACAGTAATGGTGAAATTACTGTCCATTAAAACTTTACAATATTATATGATTTAAAAAAATATTAAGTATTCCAGCAAATGTTTGTGATGATAAACATAAAAACTTTAACATTAGGACTGTGCTCTGGTAAAAATACAATTCTTAAAACGTCTCATATTTTCCCACACTGACTGGTACTTCTCATTTCCACATTAGCTGCACTGAAAAGAACAAAGTGTCAACATTTACCTTACAGGAAAACTAAAAAGCTAACTGATACCTAATGATATGTAATGCCATATGATTATGTGAGAGTTCTTGTTTGCTAGCTTGCTTGTTAAAATACTTGCTTGTAAGTTAGCTGGTCGAATAAGGGCTAATATTAGCCTGTTTCCAGTAAGGCTGGAATTAACAGTATATAAAATAAAATAGTTTGTTCTTTTTTTTTTTTGCCCACATGTCTGTATATTTATGCATGTGAAATAATTTCTAGCTGTTTACAGGATGTGCCTTTTTGGTTCATTCAAAAATAACTTAAACAAAACTGGTCGCCTCTAATTAATTAATTGCTAATTGATTGCTAATATTTGCTAACTAGCAACCATTAGCTGCCCATGCAGTCAAATTGACAAAATTAGTGTGTTTTTTTATATTTGCTACTTAACAAAGCTAAACATGTTAAGTTAGCAACTTGTTAACATTCAACATAGTTATTTGACCAGTTAACTGGTAACACATTATATAGAAGTTGACAACACGCTTGCAGCAACAGATTTTTAAAAAGAGGCCATCAGTTTCTTGCTTCTGGCTGATTTTGTGTCTTCAGCCATATGTGCTGTCTGGTTTGCATCAAGCATATTTTTTAAATATTTAACTCTGCCTGGCTGATAGGACACAAGGGCACAGGTGGGAGACCTGTGTGTTTCTACCTTCATTTCCTACTTCGAGGATTACGTTTAACAGATAATGCAAAGTCACAGGAAGAAAAGGAACTGGAAGGACCAAGTTTTCTACCCGGCAATGAATGTAGGCTTTATCACCTGCAAGGGAGTGACATGGGTTTGTCTCTGAGTGTTTGCAGCTTGATAAATTGCTTTTGCTTGTCTCTTTGTAAAGTGTGTCCAGACAAGGCCGCAGCACAATAATGCCTCTATACTGAAAACAGAGCAAACAACGGGCCGGAACAAATAACACAGCCTTCTTATCTCTAATTTAGCCTTGGGTGAACAGGGTTTTACACACACTGGAGAAAGGACAGCTTATGTGTATGACACACACATACAAAGGCCCTTTAGCTGTACTTCATGTCAATCCAACTACAACTTTGTATGGAATAAAATGTACTTCTTATGTTCGTCTGGACCATTTCTTGCTCTTGTAGCAGCATCTAATCTTGGTATTAGATGCTGTATTTTCATTCAAAGGTGAAAGCAACATTTATGGCTTTTCTCTTCTCCAAGTAACCTTCATTCTAGTGTTGTACATGCTCACAATGGTGTGAAACGACCAAAGGGCCCGCCATGAACAGCAGAATTTATTCAAGTCTTGAATCTGACCACTTCAGCTTTCGAGTTGCTTTCAGGTTAGGTGGATGAAGACGTTTATTGAATTTGCCTCCATCAATTTCATTCAATTTCTACAACTTTTATCTGAAGCAATGTGTGTGTGTGTGTTGTGTGTGTGTGATGATCCTGACCAGTCTTTGTCTCTTTATCGGTGGGTTTTCTGCTGAACAACTTTGCAGAGCAATTTATGTCATGTGCCACCTTCCTCCCTCCTTCTGGATTTCTTCTTTCCTCTGCTTTTTCCTTCTTTTCCTTGCCCTTTGCTCAATCAAGTTCAGAAACTTTGGGCCGACACGTCAGCCTTTTGCTGATTTCTACCCGTGTCAGCTCTGTCAGTTCTGCAGTTTTTTCCTTTCTTGTTGTTTCTGCAGTGACGCATCAGCTGAAAGGGACTTGATTAAACCTTTGTCGTATTTTTTTTCTGTCGTCTTCTTTCTCCCCCAGTCTTTCCTGTCTCCCACTTCTATCCTTCCCCTGTTGCTATAGAATGGAGCAAATCAGGGAATCAATTCAGTGTAATCATGACAAATGAGGCCCGGTGGTTAGCAAGTTTTTTGTGTGTGTGTGTGTGTGTGTGTGTGTGTGTGTGTGCGTGTTTTGTGACAGGGCTGCTGAATCAATCAGCTGTTATCGCATTAACAAACATTGCATGATGGTGGATATATGGATGGATTTAGGGATATATGGATGGATGGATTGGCAGGTAGTGTGTATATACATGTCTGCTGCGCAGAGATAGATGGCTGATTGAATGTAGTGCCGTGTGTGTGTATGTGTGTGAGAATGAGAGCGATTGAAGGGGCGTGCTATGTTAACCTTGGAGCTATCACAGCAGATGGGACATGGGAAGGGCCGCAGGCTGCAAGGGATGTGCTGGCTGGATGAATCCTCAGCTACTCCTGGAAAGGCGCATTGAGATTATAAAAGTAAAAGCCTGTAGTGTTATTTTTTTTGCTGAGATGCAGTTTCTTGATCAAAGTTACAAGTAGCATGTAAGGAGCAGTAAGCAACACTGTCCCACTCCCCCTGTCAGGTCAGGTGACAGAAAAAATGGCTAGAAATGTGGATTATTTTACTTTTGCTAAGTCGCTGCTGACTAAAAAAGAAGAAGAGGAAAAAGATGATGAACTCCATGTCACATGCAATGTCTCTCCATGCATTATCAACAGTCATACGACCAGAATAAAGAGTTTGCATATGGTAAAGAGAAACTGACAGAGCATTTTTTGTATTAGCACCCCTATCAAAAATGCAATAAGCATCACTTAATTGTGTACACATTTGCATATGTATGCATCAAACCTATATTGTCTAGTTGGAAGTGTTCTCTGGAGTATGAAAGAGCCCTAAGTGGAAAAACATGTAATGGAATGAAGGGTCACTGAAGATTAAAAGTTTGTGAATCAAATGCTGTGGGTATTATTCTAGCATGGTACAAGACCTTGAGACATTTGAGCACCTAATGTGTAAACGGCTGTTATGGAAGCTTAAGTCACTTAATGTAGGTTTTCCTGTAGGCTACCTGTCTATATCACTTTTTTTAAACTGTGTGGGTGGCAAAATGAAGACATGATTTTTGGCAAGATGTGTGCAGCATAGACGTGACACTGTGGGCAAGATGAATGGAATCAGCGCTCTTCTCCGAACCTTAAAATCCACTCTGTGGGGTGGACGGGGGTTTGTCTGTGGTGAAGCTTTGGTTGAATAAGGTCTATTTGTGTGGGTGTATGTGCGCAAACACTCTGGCTCACTGCCTAGACTCCATTTCCCCAGCTGATTAGGGGTTAATGGCATATGAGCGTGGGGAGCTCCCCGCTTCCTGATTGGCTGACTAGCTTCTGTGTGGGTGGAGTTGCTGTCGAGTGACAGATGGTGTACAACAGGGAGGGAGGCAAGGGGGAGTGTGTGTATATATACATGGTATCAAGGGGGAAGTCACTAATTACAATAGAAATGTACAATGGTTGTCTCTCACTCTTCTGTTTTTATTGGATACAACTATGCAGTAGGATTTTACCTAATTACATGTATGCAGTCTCACCCACATGATTAATATACATTTTGATCGAAATATGTATTTTATTACTTAATAAATGGGGAAAACAGTATCAGCAAGCGGATTACATTTGGGGTTGAATTCACACAGCTCCACATGCAGCTCTGTGTGATTTGCAGACTGCACAGTGAAAATCTGATTGTAAAGAACAACAAATGAACAACAAGCACACACACACACACATATGCATGTTCTGTCAGTGGCAGACAGTGTGTGTAGGTTTTCCAGGCAAGCATGTCTGGATTAGGCCTGATGTACTTGGCAAGATTCCCAGTTTACACACATTACACTCCTAATTCACCTTTGTTAGAAATTCATCTGTTTTGTCGAATGAGCCTCAAAGAGTGTGCCTGTGTGTGTGAGCGTGTCTGAGTGAGAGAGACGGAGATTAGCTATATCTGCTGTGAATATCACTGACAAGTTTGCGTCATTTCGTCTTTATGCTCTCTGTGACATTAAGAACAAAAGCAGGCAGACTCTAAAAAGGGTGGTTTGTTTGCTGAGTTTGCATATGTGTTTGTTTCTGTGTGCGTGCATGCACGAATGTAGATTGTCTGATGCAACGTCTTTTTATCAAGTGTCATTGCATCCCCATCTGCTGAAGACACAGTCTCCCTCAGGCTTTATACACACACACTCACACACACAGGCACTCTGTAAAGGGGTGAATGGCTATGGTTTTGCCAGAGCTGTGGACTAAAGAACCATCAAGATTAAGGACTAGATATAAGTTTGTTTATGGATAGAATAAATATAAGCATGGGGGTACTGCAAGGTACTGTCCTAGATCCCCTTTCACTTGTATTGTTAGGCATTTACTGTCTACTGGAAAGTCTTCTTTTGTGCACTCTTAAAGCAAGCAAAGAGACTTGACTGAGGCATGAAGGCCAAAAACTGCTAACTTACCCAGATAATTAAAGCCACCAACATTTGAAGTGTGAAACTGGCAAAGGATAAAGGGAGCGGTGCCAGACAGTTGGACTGTGATCTTCGTCTGAGCCATTTTAGACTTTATTGAAAGTGAAAAGAGCAGAGGTGTCACCATCACATTCATCCCTATGGCCTGAGCAACAATAGGTTTTAACCTGACAGACACAGATGGAGAAGGGGGCCTAGGTTCAAAGCCGAAAGAGAAAGGAAGAGGAGTATTCCCAGCTGCACGAAAGACTTAATACCAGATATCATCTACACTCATCTGAAATTCTAGTGGATTTCTGGAGACAAGTGCTGCAATGACTGATGACGGACAAGACATTATTTAGACAGCTTAGAGGGTAGATAGCTCTCAAATGTTCCCTTGATGCTTTTAAGAAATGCACTCTCCTGATTTGTGCCTGATTTTTTTTTTCTGCTCTCCACAGTGATGATTTTACTACTGGAATATCAAATTTGGACTCCCTCACACTAAGCTGTGGTTAGTGCAAATTGGCTCTACAGGTATATCCATTATAGAGACTAAGGGAAGAAATGGAAAGCTTTTTTTCCTGACATTTATGATATTACCATGCGCTGCAGGACACTAAAATTGGTTGGATAGGCATACTCAGTGGGAGAGAGAAATTTCAACAATTTGGAGGACTCTCATGTCTATCACTCGCGAAGGCATCAGTTATTTTTCTCTCCCTCTGTAGCCTCAGTCTCAGTGTCTCGCTCATCTTTCCTGTCATCGTCAGATGCCCTGTTTGTCTCACTGGAAAGTTTGAAGTGGCCAGGATTTTGTTTTGAAAATACACAAGTGTATTGGTTTGGGCCTATGAGGCTGGGCAGGAGGTGTGTGCCACTATGTTGGTATTGTATGTAGTATTTTAACAAGTTGATGTGGTGGTGTGAAGCAATATAGGTCAGTAAGTCAGCCATCGGTGCACATGTGGCTTTGATGGCTGCACAGTCCGCTGGTATGTGGGTATGCTGGTGGGTATTCAGATGGTTCAGCCACATGCAGACCAAGAATAGGACTGCATGTTGCTATAGGTACCAGTAAGAAGATGCACAGTAGTTCATACTGGTAAGATTGTATATCTGTGAAAAGTTATCATAGGTTAAACAAAAGCACCTAGGGAATGAACCATTCACACAACAAGGTGTTCTTCCCTGAATGTGTGCTTAAATGTATATGATTGATCAACCCAATGTGCTGGTGGATGACATCACACGAAAACATTTTAGCTTGACTCAACTTTTGTTGCAAGGCGCATTGTGTTGCCATCTGTCAGTGCATTGCACTGGCACACATTTATGTAGAGTTTTTACAGCAGGCTATGATGTTACCTTACATTAAACAATCTTAAAGTGTGTCGTGTAGTGAGGTATACTTTTTTTTTTTCTTTTTTTTGTGTGAAGCAAGCACAAAGCTTTTTATCACGGTTTATCTGTAGACAAGTTAAAGTTCTGGAGCCTCACAACTGGAATTCTTTGATTGTGTTTTCTTTTTTTTAGCTCTACCTGTAGCAACACACACAACATATTGCTTGTGTTATTTCTTTTTTTTAGTTCACTGTTGTTTCAGGTCCTAAGTCATTCTGAGTGAGACTTTGTCTTCCTGTACGTTGGTAAGAAACTGGTGGGAAGTATAGACTAGAAAAGTTTGGGCCAACTTTGTTCAGCTGGTGTGTCAGGGTGCATCAGTCTCCTCCCTTTACTCTCCTGTGGCTCTACATCTTCTGAGTGTGTGTGTGTGTGTGTACGTGTGTACGTGTGTGTGTGTTTTCTCAACATTTGTTTTGGAAAGGCCTGTTGTGGGATTTTGCCAGGGGGGTGGCTTAACATGTTCTTATTAGGCTGCTCTACCATGCTGGCCCATACCCCAGAATTTAATTGTTTGTGTGAGCGTTTTTTGGGGGTGGGTAGGGTTAGCATTGGTGTTTGTTGGTTTGTCAAAGCATTAAACATGTACTTTTATTTACAGACCATGCCCAAAATAGCCATATTATTGCTTTCCAGTTAGCTTGCTCACTCGGCCTTTACATGTCTCACTCTCTCTCTGCTGCCTTTCTAACTGTGAAAGCAGCAGTGGGGTTTCTATGGTTTGGTGAGATACAGTAATCCATTGTGTACACACACACACACACACACACACCTCACCTCATAAATAATTGACCTGTCACAGCGAGATGACAGGACAGGGCAGATACACTCTCTCTCTCTTCTATTCTCTGTTCTCCTCTCACATTTCTCCTCCTATCTCATCCCCTTTATCCTCTGTTTCCTCACTTACCATACTTCCTCTCAACCTGCTTTTTTTTGCGTATTTATCTTTTTCTTCTTAGTTCTTCTTTTCTCTTCACAGTATATATTTTAGTACCTGTGCTATGAAATGTCTCTTGAGGCATTTGAATAAAAGGCTTAATTTGGTCATTCTGTTTTACTGAATCAAATTAAAGTTTAATTAAGTTGTCTGTAGCTCTCTATTCAAAACTGGCACACTTTTGGCTTTGTATATATTTACTTTCTTGGTATAAACTTCAGTAGATGTTGATGATTATAGTGACTACTTCATTAATTTCATAATCAAAAGTGAAATTGGAAGATGGCTGTTATTTCTTCTATTAGACTATTAGTTAATTTGCCATTAACTTCACTGTAAAAGGTGGGCAATTAAGATTTTCTTTATTTAGCTGGAGGCACGCAATATTTGATATCCCTCTTTAAAAACACAATGTTGGTTCCTGCTTTAAGTTGTCATCAGCAAGACAAAAATATTCTATGGCCAAGTGAAAACATGAAGATGCAAAATAGACAAGGACCTAAGACAGAGCCTTGAGGTACTCCACAGTATATTCAAGTACTTTTATTAATCATGCATATAGATCCAGAGCTTTATGCCTGTCCTGTGTTTAGGGAAGAGACACACAAAGTCAACATTAAAACAATAGGAATGACAAACGTTGAATCTTGTGTTGCCTTCGTCCATCTTTACACCACTCTAGCTCACCACAGAGGGCTTTCAGCTACTTCTAGAGACCATGTCTGGTAAGACGTTGCAAATAGCAGTGTCGTTGTCAGCCCCTGGTGTTAGGGTTAGGGTTACAATTCACTTAACTAAACAGCCGATTCAACCGATTTAGCCGATTCTACATGGTTAATCAGCTGACAGCTCTTATTCTGCATGGACAGAAAATTATCACATCCATGCAACTTCACCCCACACATACAAATGCATGAGAGACACACAATAAGAGGTAGAGAGAATATCAGATGGCACAGTTCCCTCTTGGAGAAGCCTTGTTAAGATGTGTGTGTTTTGCACTGAAAGTTCAACCTGTTTAAAAAGGCTCAGATTACTATGTATGCTCTTTCTTCCTGCTTCTCTTTTGGTTCTTTCATATTTGGTCGTTGACACAAGACAGAAAACAGATACAACTAATGAATTTTTTGTAGTTCTCCATTCTCTTTAGGTATTTAACTACTTGAGACAATTTTGTTGTCCTAATTTTGTGTTATTATTAATGTTCTGATACACTGTCCTTACTTCAGTTTTTTATTTTACTGTCATCCAGTAAATGGTAAAGTCATCTAATGGTCTCTTCTCCTCCCTATTTCTTTGTGTCTTTGCAGGGTTTCACCTCAGTGGCACAGTAACTGAGCCTGCCACATCCTCAGAGCCAGAGGTCACGCACAAGGTGGCCATCAGCTTCGATCGCTGCAAGATAACCTCTGTCACCTGTGGCTGCGGGAACAGAGACATTTTCTATTGCGCACACGTTGTAGCGCTCTCTCTTTACCGGATTCGTAAGCCAGAACAGGTAACAAACAACCACAACTAACAGGATAGACCTAAGATTTCACCTCCTTTCCCTCACAATCAGTCAAACCAGAATACACAGACGTTGTACACATGTTGCTGGATTTAGATTCTAAATTTAGACTTTATCTTTAGCGTCAGACTGATTCAGTGGTTGCTTAGTTGCTAAGAAGAGTTTTTGGGCATTCCTTAAGGTGTTCGAAGGTGCTTCCTGCTGGCTAATTAAAATAATAAAATACACATAGCTGACATATCGAACTCCAACATTTGTGTGTGTGTGTTTATACAGGTGAAGCTACGGTTGCCCATCTCGGAGACGTTGTTCCAGATGAACAGAGATCAGCTGCAGAAGCTGGTCCAGTACCTGATAACGGCCCACCACACTGAGGTGCTTCCCACTGCTCAGAAACTGGCAGATGAGATCCTCTCCTCCAACTCTGAGATCAACCAGGTCCATGGTGAGTAGACAACCTGTTCTTGTCAATGTATTGTGTGCTTTCATGTCTGATTCATCAACCAGATCCACCCAAACCTTGTTTTAGATGCCATAAATACATGGGGTTCAGTAAGAAAATGCAATGCTTTTTAAGTTTCAAAAAGTTTCTGTCCATGGTGGAGGTGTTCATGTCTTTGCAGTGATATCTTCACAGCAGCAGGACAGACTTAAAAAATTCTAGACTTAAAACATGTTGCATGCTGGCCTACAGACTGCCCGCTTGATTACTCCAGTGAAGCACCAAGCCAGGCTTCAAATGGCTCATTTGATCCCTTAGTTCCCACTCTCCAGTCACTGCCTTCTTCCAGTCACAGGGCTGAGTTAAAGAAACCAGAAAAAAGAGTTGTATGATAGTGTGGATGCAGAAGAAGGTGGGGAGAGAGTGTGTAAAGGAAAGGCACACAGAGAGGAAGAGGCAGGAGAAATGGCACTTGGGAAATTGGATAGAGGAGACGGGAAGGAGCGGAAAGATGAAAGGCTGGAGAAAGTACTGAGATGAAAAAGAAGAAGAGAACCACAGCAGGCCTGCATCAGGGAAAACGACAAACAAGACGCATCCTTTCAACAAACACAATTCTATCTCTTTCTCTATTTCATCCTGCTCGCTAAATGTTGACATTCTTCAGCTCTCCCGTCCAGGAAACCGCACGCTGTGTTTCCTGCCCGTGTTTGACAAGGGGGATCATGGGGGTTGAAGTTCAGTCGATCCAGGAGCGTTGCTTGTCTTTGATGGAGGAATGTTGCTGTTTGCTGCTGCCGTACTCCCAGCCAGTTGGAAACACATCTCTGGGCTTTCCTCGGCTTGCTTCCTGCTAGATCAAAGCAGCTTCCCCCTTTAGAGCATATCTACATTTCCCTGTAGCATTACTCACACACTCAGAGCTTAACAGGAAAAAAAATAAAGTTGCCCTTATGTGCACGGTTAGACTTAAAAGAGCAGTTTTCATAGGTGCACTTAAGTGAAATGTAAAACCGATATCAATGAGAGCAGTGTAGAGTTTTAAACAAATTCAAATCATGTTTTTTTTATTATTATTATTTTCTTGGGCTAGTAATTGAGAACAGGAAGGAATGAAGTGAAAACAGACTTAACAGACTCCAGCTTTGATGTGGAGCGCTCAGTTTTTCATGTGTTGCTGTCTACATCTGTATTTCTATCATTTGTAAACTGTGTGTGCCTGTCATTAAATGTGTGCATGTATGTATTCCCAGGTGCTCCAGATCCGACTGCAGGCGCCAGCATTGATGATGATAACTGCTGGCATCTGGATGAGGATCAAGTCAGGGAGCAAGTCAAACAGTTTCTATCCCAGGGAGGATACTACGGCTCTGGGAAGCAGCTCAACTCCATGTTCGCTAAGGTACACATTACCAACTGGATTACGATTCCTTTCTTGGATTTAACAAAGCACCTCCACAGCCACAGAACTGTTTTCACAACCTGAGTAGTATTGTTTATGATGAGTAAAGAAACTGATGAAGTTTAGTTCCTATGTAATGTAGTCGGGATTTCTTATTTTTTCCTTCATCATACAGCAGTTTGCAGATGACTCTTCTCTTTTATGTCATTTCTGAAGGGAACTTTTTGTCTTCAATCATGGTTTCCAACAGGAAAGAAAGCTCAAAGAAACAGTATGCTAACGGGTCCTGATAACATCCTAAGATTTCATTAACGGTATTATTGAAACTCGAGGCATTAACGGGTCTTGAATATGGTTAAATATAGCTTTGTTAATCTTCAAAGTCAGAGTCAGGTTTTATAAAAGCACTTACTCGGTGCCTTTTGTCTAAGTGTACCAAGCCCACTTAACACAGACCTTTCTACTGATAAGTCTGAGCTTGCCATTTCATTGCCAAATTGTTTCTTTTATTTAGTTTCAAATGACATTCAGGTGGTTTTATAACATCTCAGATTCAACTTTAGAAGTTTAACTAGATGATATGTGTGCTGCCAGAAATCATGTTCCATGTTTTCCATTGTAAATTAGATGTGTGCCTGTGTGTCTTGTCTGAAAATTTTCCTCTTATGCATATTCTATTTGTAGCTGCCACCCTCACCTCTGATTTTATTTGCTTCCTGGTTCCATCAGTGTGTTGGTGTTTAACCTCTGGATTCAATCAGCAGCACATTTTTTTAAAGGTTTTAACAGTTTCTGATTACATACAGTGAATAAACCTGCTCTCTTTCGGTCTTTCCAGGTGCGGGAGATGCTACGAATGCGAGACTCCAACGGGGCACGAATGCTGACTCTTATAACAGAGCAGTTTATGGCGGACCCTCGTCTGTTGCTATGGAGACAACAAGGCACAGGCATGACGGACAAGTGTCGGCAGCTGTGGGACGAGTTGGGTAAGAACAGTTAGAAATGTCCTGCAAAAACAGGAAGACCTTACTAAAAAGATGCATTTCTTAATGTTTCCCTGGGTGCTTGTTAGTTGCTTAAGAGGTCAGACAGCTAGGCTGACACAAGTCAGGTGAATTCGCAGTCACCACATTTGGTAAATGGTCATCCAGTTACTTTACCTATTAGCTCATCCAGTCAGTAGCTCCTCCTGATCAGGCCTTTCCTCTCCACTCACTCTCTGCACTGAGTGAATGATGAAGGCAGACGATCAATATGGCTGCTCAGCTTCTCTGCAATCAATCTCAGCATTTATGAGGTCAATAGGAACACTTCCTGGGTGAGTGAAGGAGATCATGACTCAGACACAGACAGAAATAACACAGGGATTGTTGTCTGATGATGTTTTTTTTCAGAGATGCAGATATCTTGACCCAGCTTGAGGTTTACATAGAAGTATTTCTGATATTATTTTGCTTTATTAAACTCTTTCGTAAGTAGCCTTTTTTGAAGATCATACACTATATTAATTTCATGGAATTCAAACTAGATGACCTGTTCTGTTTGTAGTGTTATGATTAAAATGTCAAATAAATTTTTTTAAATTATGGAACATTAATATTCCCTTTCCTATTTGTAAAGCTGCAGGATTTCCATAGCAAGAAAAAAAAGAAAAATGTCAAGCACCTTTACTTATATTTAGAATAACATTGTCGAGCAGCATTTCAGGACCTGTGTTTTTCTTTGTGGCCTGACCTGTCACTCCCGTGATTTCCCCAGGTGCATTGTGGGTGTGCGTGGTGCTAAACCCCCACTGTAAGAGCGAGGAGAAGAGCAGCTGGCTCAAGCAGCTGAAGAAGTGGGGGGACATGGACGTGTGCCCGCTGGAGGACGGCAACTACGGCAGCGAGCTTCCAAACATCACCAACGCTCTGCCGCAGAGCAACCTTGCACAGGGTCAGCATGAATACACATGAACACACACACTGTATGCATACGTCATCTAAATATGAACACACACCCAAATTAATCTGATGTTGAACGCAGAAGCTACTGGATAGATTTGATCAAACAACATAACACAATCATTCATTGTGTGTGTTTGTGGGTTTTTTTTTTTTTTTTGTCTTAGACTCTCTGTCCAGGCCGAGGAGGACGGTGTTCAGCCGAGCCATCGAGGCATGCGACCTCCACTGGCAGGACAGCCACCTCCAGAGAATCATTAGCAGCGACTACTACATGTCTCCATCCTACCAGAGAGAGGGGGAGAGCCTACTGTTCAACCCACAGGGCCTGCCACTCTGGCTAGGTAAAATCCAGATTCATTACTTCATTCCATTTATTTCAGTGACTAGAGGGTGTTGCACATAAGGCATCGTTAGCACTCTGCAGTAAGCACAGCCATCTGTTACAAGTTCTTATTCAACTAATATATTTAAGCTATGAACGTGCACTAAACAACACACACATTACAAAGGTAAAGGAAAACTCAGGACAAATGAATGTTTTGTGGCAGCTCCATATACATACAATCTCTAATTCCAATCTCTAATTCCACTGAAAGCTGCAAACACACACACGCACAGTAATTCTGCTGATATTGAAGCTGGTATCTGCAGTAAGCAGCTTGTAGCTAAGAACGGTCACATTCTGCAACTTAAGCCAGCTATGAGACACACATAGTGGTGTTCTGCTGAGACTGCACTGTGTGCTTTTGTTTGTGTGTGTGCTCCACTACTAACTACACCCCATGTCCCACAGTGTGTTGTTCTGTCTGTTAGTAAGAGAGCGAGTGAAAAAGGAAGAAAAATGCATATCTCTGGCTGAGTATTTCTGTGCGTCTGTGACGCTTTTCTGACCCCATCTTTATCTCTCTGTCAACCACACAGACCACGTCCCGACGGCATGCGCTCGCGTCGACGCCCTGCGTTCCCACGGTTACTCCAGGGAAGCCCTGCGATTGGCCGTTGCCATCATCAACACGCTGCGGCTCCAGCAGCAAAGACAGATGGACATCTACAAACACCAAAAGAAAGGTTAAAAACAGAAACACACAAATTGCGCCGGGTGTTTTCTGGAGTTATCAAATCTATCGACAAGTCTTACTTCTCCCTTCTCCTCCTCTGTCAGAGCTTCTCCAGAGGGGTGTGACCTCCACCACCAACCTGGAAGGTTGGGTTGGTCATCCCTTAGATCCGATTGGCTGTCTGTTCACCACGCTCACTGAAACATGTCGCATGGATGATGACAACACCATGGACACTGGAGGTACTAAGACAACAGAGACAAACACTAGTTCTGTGTCTGATTTAGATAATCATGGATTAAGCACCTGTTGGTACATGCAGTAGTTAAAATCAGCTCCAGCCTTACCAGCAGCAGTGGTGTTCACACATAAATTCATTTAGAATTATAATTAGATTCTATAATATGTATCACTCGGCATAATGAGTACTTTCACTTAGTAACCAACACTAACAAAAAGGGACATTTCTCAAAAAAAAAAACTATTCAGACATGTTAAAGTTTCTTTGCACTTTAGCATGTTAGCAGACATTTACTAAAATTATCATTAGACTGAGCTGACTACTTCCTTGATGTATTTTCTAAAAAAAAAAGTAAATTGTATTCAGAATAATAATAATATCAATACATGTTATTAAGCTCAGAATAATTGATCTCCACTGATTCATCCTGCTCATCGTTAAAACAAAGTGTGAATGGGGTCAAACAGTAATGCAGTGCACCTCTGCAAAGCACATACTCAACCATAGACCTGCTCTCGTCTTCGTGTACTAAAATACATTAGTCAAAGTGCTTATTTGACAAAGCCACGCTACAATTCCTGGCACACTTGATCAGCTGATGCAGTGTAATCCCAGAGCAGAGGTGATCTGGTTCAGCAGCAGTGACTCATCAGACAACAGATTTCATGTTCTTATATGAAGACCAGGCTCTGTTGTGCTGTAGAGCCATAAACTAGCATAGCATGAATGGAACCGGCTGAAACATCCTGCTACTTTAGACCACACTCCTGGTGTGTGTGCTACGTATAGGATCTATGACCATTTGCATTTCTCACCCTGTCCAGGGTTTGTTCTTGTTTTGCGTTAGTGGCCTGTGCAACAGAGCAGAATAGGGGTTGGGTTTTCCCATTGTTACCAGGCTACAGGGAACTATTGTCAGTTCAAACAATGCTGACCACTGGCACACTCATTGCTGTTTGTGTACTGGAGAAAAAGTAAATGGTTGTCTTCTGTTGTTTTGAGAATTTGAGATCTGTTAAAAGGGGGGCAGACCCAGGCTGTGTGTCAACCAGCCAACTGATAAAAATGAACATAGAAAGAGCTTTGGGATGAGTTTGTTAAACCAGTTTTCTACTTTTCTTACAGACAAATACTTTTACACACATCCTTGGAATAAACAGGATTGAGGGGGGATCTATCTATTACTCAGAGAGGATTTGAGCAGAATGATGGGGTTGGGGGTGGTGGGACCAAGAACAAATGGGCACCAATCAACAGCTGAGACCCTTGTGGCATCTGTTCCCAGTTATAGCTGTCAAGCAATGGTTTAGGATAAGAAGCTATCTTAGATGAAATCTACCATGTATGCAGTGGCCTACATACGGATATTATGTTACACACAGCTTTAATCCTTCACTAATCGAGCTAAATCTAAGATTCTCACAAATCTAGTTAGACATGCTAGCCCCACTCTACATTCAATGGTAAATTTGGATTATTTTTTCAAATCTGTTTCAACATAGTTTTTAAACTATATATATTAAATGCACAGTTGGTGGCTGTAATAATTTCTCTTGTCATTACTGGCCCAAAAGTGATGTCTTCTAAAAGGGAGAAAGTCTGATGTTCTCATTTAATTCAAATTCCTAACAGGAATCAGCAGTCTGAGTTAGCAAAATCTTCCAAGATGGTTGAGTTTTTTTACACGGTTCCCACATTGTGTGTCTATAGACAGCAATGTCTTGTGTGGGCTGAGATTGAAAAATTCTTAATCTACACAAAAATTCTTAATCCACACAGAACACAAAACACTAACTACTTCCTTCTTACCTCTTAGAAGGAGACACCAGGCCTCCTGTCTACCATCATGTACCAGTGTGGGGCAGTTCGGATGGAGGGGAGTCCTACCTGACTCTGGCTTTAGAGGTGGCTCTGATGGGTATGGGCCAACAGAGGATAATGCCTGAGGGCCTGTACGCTCAGGATAAGGTATGCGAGTCATGAAATGGCCCCTGTTATGTGATGCATTATTATTAAAAATGTCTTAACATAAACTACAGTAAGTACTGAAATGATAAGTTAATGTTATCCCTGAATACCATAATGTTAGGCCGCATGGCTGTGCGTCAATAAACTGCATTTCTAGGTAGCTACATATTAAAAAAGTGGTATGAATTTGTCTGTAGACAGTGTCACCAGGATAGAAAATCACTATAATTAAATGTCTGTGTGAAGTACTTGCCATGCAAAAGGAGAGAAAAGGTCACATAATTTTATTCCCTGGAAAACAAGCAGAAAGTCACAGTACTTAAGTTGACTGAGAATTAGAATAAATCCAAGGAACATTTCTTTGTGTGAATAGTAATCAGCTTTAAAGTGCTTAACATGGCTGCCACAGACCTTTGATAATGTAATGGAAATCAGCAAAGACGTTAATGTTTGAGGCAAGAATTGCATTTTAAAACCAAACAAATAAATGAAAGGACCTCTGACTGGAGCATTGCGTGAAATAAAATCTGTTTCTGTCAAGTGTACTGTAACAACAGATGCAAGAGTTGGAGGTATTAAAGTACCCTGCTGCTCCTATAACACCTTCAGCTCCAAATCCCTTCTTTAAAGGGTATTTAAACTCTTCGGTTTTTTTCTCTCTTATTACACAAGTGAAAATTACGGATCTCAACTTACTGCATCATATTCTTGAACTCATTCTATCAACACGTTTTTCCCTCTATAGATATGACATTCTGAAATGAGTCTAAGCACAGTGAAAACCAAGAGAAATGATCACAGTGAATAATATAAGAAATGTGTGCTGTGAATGTTTCTAGGTGTGTCGCAATGAGGAACAGATAGTAGCAAAACTTCAAGAACTGGACCTGGATGATCTCCTGGTTCAGACTCTACGGAAACAGGCCATACAGCTACTGGAAGGTAAAACAACAACATCTTCTCACTTTGTGTTAAAGCATGTGTTGATTCAAGTTACAGTATGTTGCTTTTAGGGTTACTGTTTTATGGTAAGTCATTCACCACCTTAAGACATAACATGTCCTCTTTCTGTTGGCCTAGCTGGTCCGTTTAGCGGTCTAGGTGAGGTCATCCACAGGGAGAGTGTTCCCATGCACACCTTCGCCAAGTACCTCTTCTCTGCCCTGCTGCCTCATGACGCAGACCTGGCATATAAAGTGGCTCTCCGCGCCATGAGGTCAGTTTTAACCTTTACTGTCTGTAAACCAGCTGACGTCAGCAGATTATTTTACACATTTCAGTGGTGAAACACATTTAATCAACATCAACAAAACCTCTGTCAGGCTGCCGGTGTTGGAGTCATCAGCAGGCTCCGGGGATGTGGGCCACCCTCATCACGGCATCTCCATAGTTCCAAGCAGATACCCGCGCTGGTTCACACTAGGACACCTGGAGTCACAGCAGTGTGAGCTCGCCTCCACCATGCTCACAGCTGCTAAAGGTAGAATCAGCACATCCACATATTCTTGAGTTCTCATGCTTTTTGTGCATAGGGATCTGAGTTTACATTTTCTTTGTCTGCAGGTGACATGTTGAGGTTGCGGACGGTGCTGGAGGCCATCCAGAAAAATATCCACTCTTCTTCTTTAATCTTCAAACTGGCCCAGGATGCCTTTAAGATAGCCACACCTGCAGACAACCCGCCCGATATAACCCTTCTCAATGTGGCATTGGAGCTAGGACTGCAGGTAGTGTGTGTTTGTGTGTGTGTGTGTGTGTGTGTGTGTGTGTGTGTGTGTGTGTGTGAGTGAGACAGAGAGAGCGAGCAGGCGTAAGTACGAGGGTGAGTCAGTAATTTTCATAAATCGGTTCACCACACAATAAATCAGAGCACTGGTCACCAGTCACTTTTTCTTGAACTTGTAATTTCCGCATTGCTCCACAGCTTCACTGCAACTTAACAGAGAAAACATCACACAGTGTCTCACCGTTGTTGATGAGAAGAAGCCACATAATTAAGGACTTTAGGATTCCACAGTAAACACAGAAGAAACTCTTCAGATCATCGAGGCAGCAGCCACACTGTGGCTTCACTCGCCTCTTTTTCCTGGTATTTAGAGCATCGGCAGAATTCCTGTCAGCAAAACTGCTAATAAAGTGCTCAGAATGGAAGGGTCACAATTAGACATTTATGTAATTATGAACACATTTTGAATACATCTGTCATTACTGGAGACATGTGGTTGTTCCACAAACTGCTAAATTAGGAAAATATGTTGGAAATGTTTTTGTCACTACTGAGTTCAGTCAGTAAACGATCATCCTCTGCTTGTGTGTTGTGCAGGTGATGAGAATGACTCTGTCCACTCTGAACTGGAGGAGAAGAGAGATGGTTCGCTGGCTGGTAACCTGCGCCACTGAAGTTGGTATGTAATCCCTGAGAGGCATCCAGTAAAACAGGATTCATGCTCTAATTATGTCCCCCATCAGGTTTTTCCTTTCATTTAAAGTTTGTAATTGGCTGATACTCTTGGCACCACTTGGGATGATCACAGTTTGAGACACACACAAGGTCTTAGTTTTTAAGTGTTCCTGAAGTGGATGAAACAGGAACCAGTCACTAACTCGTTATGCTGATCAAAGCTCATGGCCTGCGAACGGAACTGATACTGTAAATGATACAAAGAAAAGAGAACTCAAGTTTCATTTAGGATGCAGAAAAGAATGACCACGCTAAATGCTAAATCTCGTCTTCTTGATTTTTGCCCAGGTCTGCGGGCGTTGGTCAGCATCTTGCAGAGTTGGTACACTCTCTTCACGCCCACCGAGGCCACCAGCATCGTGGCAGCCACCGTCATGTCCCACAACACCATCCTGCGCCTAAGCCTCGACTACCCCCAGCGCGAGGAACTGGCCAGCTGCGCGAGGACACTGGCCCTGCAGTGCGCCATGAAGGACCCCCAGAACTGTGCCCTGTCAGCTCTGACGCTTTGCGAGAAGGACCACATCGCCTTTGAGACGGCCTACCAGATTGTGATTGATGCCGCATCCACGGGAATGACGTACTCTCAGCTGTTTACCATTGCGAGGTACATGGAGCACAGGGGTTACCCACTGCGCTCGTTCAAGTTGGCCTCCCTCGCCATGACCCACCTTAACCTGGCTTACAACCAGGACACGCACCCAGCTATTAACGACGTGCTCTGGGCCTGTGCGCTCAGCCACTCTTTGGGGAAAAATGAGCTTGCAGCCATTATTCCCCTGGTAGTGAAGAGCGTGCACTGTGCCACAGTACTGTCTGACATCTTGCGGCGGTGCACTATGACAGCACCAGGTCTTGCCGGCATTCCCGGGAGAAGGAACTCTGGGAAGCTGATGTCAACGGACAAGGCGCCCCTGCGACAGCTCCTGGACGCCACAATCTCAGCGTACATCAACACCACGCACTCTCGACTAACGCACATCAGTCCGCGGCACTACGGAGAGTTCATAGAGTTCCTGAGCAAAGCACGGGAAACTTTTCTGCTGGCACAGGACGGCCACATTCAGTTTGCCCAATTCATAGACAACCTGAAACAGATCTACAAGGGCAAGAAGAAACTGATGATGTTGGTCAGGGAGCGCTTTGGCTGACCTTATCCTCCTTCACAAGGACCTCTGCTTGGGAAGTAGTTGAACTTATTTGTTTCTATTTAATTTTTTTTTTTATTCTTTGTATTTTTACTTCTTTTGTTGAGCCATTTGTTGAGTTAAGTCTTAAGTTTTTGTCCTGTTTTGTTTCTTGAATGTGAACCAGGAAGTGTTCGCAGTACATTGCTCTACTTCATTGAGACTGCAAAAGGGGGAAACGACTTGAAATATCAAAGAAATAACAACGAAGCATTTCCTCCCCTCCAGCTAATGTTAAATCTACTATGAAAATGTCAAAAGATTGTGGTAACACAAAAGCAAAATGGACTTTTGTCTTTAAGTGGCACATGATGATATAAAAACCAAATGATTTAGTTGAATGGGGGTATGTACTTCGAGTCAGACGATGCTTTCAGCTGGGGTTAAGAAGAAGACCCCCGTTTAACAAAACCACTGAGGTCAAAAACACACATAGTGTTACTGTCATACCTCGACTGTATTATTTGTCAGCTTTAACTTCTCTATCAGAAATGGCCTCGTTTCATTCAGGGCATCTTAGAGTAGAGAGGGCAGAATACAGAACTACATGTGTGGTCTCTATTTAGAAGAAGTCTAGGAAGGAAGAACCATGTTGCTTTACAGAGTGCATGTTCTCAGATCCCGCAGCCTGAGAGTAACATTCTTCAGGCTTTTCTAGCTACAGTAGAGTAGTAGATGCTCCATGTGCACATATATATACAGTGAATCTCTTATGTCCTTCTATAAGCTTATGAACAGTGACAAAGTACAACTGTGATCAGCGGTGGGCTCACAGTGTGCCCTCACAGAGAAACGACTGCACTGCTGTACAGCTGTTTGTGGCCAAATCCTTTTAAATCTATATGATTCCAGTGGTCACGTTTAACATGCTAGAGCAAGATTTAGTCAATAAGCAATATAAATCAAATCTGCTACATTTTTATCACACGGCAACATTAATTTCACCCACTTTCTGTTTTCTGTTAGGAAGCTTTTGAACACACTGGGACCTTTCTGATAGCAATGACTGTTGTTTAACTCTGCCTGAAGCTAAAGTCCCTTTTCCATCTCAAGAGCTTTTTTTGGGAACTCAAGAACTTGTTTTCTTAGTTTCCTTGAACATTTTCATATAGGAGCAGAAATATGGATCTAATTTTAGTTTTTTTTTGCACATTATTTCTTTTGCTGCAAAAAAAAAACATGTCCCTTTAGGTAGGACTGTTCAAAATGTTTAATTAAAATAAAAACAAATCTTATTATCAAAATCTGTAGTAATGGCAAGAGAAGTTATGTGCTAAACAATTAAACAGAGCAAAAGTAAGCGCATGAATATGGAACTAACATCTGTCACAAGACCAAACGTTTTTTTTATTTAACGTGGCTCCATTTGTTAGAAGGATAAATTAGTAACTGTTTGCTAACACATTAGCTAACACAGATTTCTATACATTTCATTTATATAAAAAAAAATTGCATAAACAAACAAAAGACACTTGAATATGAAGAATATTAATTTTTGAAACATTAGACATAGCAACTCTAACTGCACTTGTTCGCATCATGACTAATGCAATAACGAACATGCTAAATAACCGTGTTGCAGTTCCAAGTCTCTGTTATCCCCGACGTTGTAAGTTCCTCCTGTCCTTAAATCTTGATGGAAAAGGGTCTCTAGTTTCTAAAGCTGCTTACTTGTGAATGCTGCCGGTTGTGGTCATTCTGGACTGTGAAGACATTTGCCGATGTCTCTCTCAAGGGGTCGCAGAAACGCAGTGTACATACTTAAAAAAAAAACTGTATATTTTATGACTTAACATATTTGAGACCACATGCCTTGGCACAGGAGGTTTTTTTTGTCTTTCTGTGTTTGTCTTACCCAGCGGCAAAGTGTTGTCAAGTGGCAGTATACAGTACAACAGCAGCTTGAATCTTTACTGGTCGGACTAAATGTCATCGTACAAGCACTTCACACAAATACCTCTTCAGTACGTTCCTGCCTGCTTCAGCATTTATTTATTGATTGATTGTTTATTAGCTTTGTATGACTGAGTAGGATTTGCAGACACATAAACAACATAAACGGGAGTATATTTAATAAAAAAAACATTTAAAAAATAAAAGGACACAGTGGATGAGTCAGCCTTGTTGGATGGCGGGGGACTTGAAGAATACGGTTTTTGGAATTGAGGAACATTTTCTTTTCTGCTTTTACATTCCATGAGAGCTACCTTCACCCACTACCCGGGTAGTAGTCAGTCACAACTCTGGGCCTTTTTTGTTTAATCTTTTAATTTAATAATTTTTTTTATCTGAAGAAACGCAGATAGAAGAACGACAAAAGGAAAACTGAGCAAAAGAAAGAAAAGAGAGGCTAAACTCAGTTCTCAGGGACATCACTTAAAGAAACAAAACAAAAAGTAGTAGCATTAAGCATTTAAGATATTGTAAATATTAAAGTGTCAATTCAGAAAATTGTAAAGTTATAATTATTTATAATGCGTATGTTATGTGTTTCTTTTTGCTTTACTTTTATGCTTTTTTGTTTGTTTGTTTTTGGCGGGAGTGTACTTGAATTGTTCCAGACTTGGGAATTTGTTTTTGTGAGAGCAAAAGACTTCAAGGCATTTCTCAGGTGCTCCTGTGTACATTTATTTTTTGCTTTTGCTATAACTGTTCTTCAATTTTTTTTTTTTTTTGCAAAGAAAATAAATCTGTTTTCCAAAAGGAGGCATGTTATTAGAAGTTGAGGAAAAGGAGGAAGGCATTCATTTGTAAACAGATATGTACTAAACCTGACTATGCAGAACCACTTTGATGTTTGATGGTCTTGTCACCTCTTAAGGATGGCCCCTAAAACTTGAGAAGAAGAGACACGGTGGACTGAACCACTATTAAAACGAGGGGAGTGAGGGGGCAGTCAAAGACAAGACCCAGCATGCTTGTATTTGGACAATGCGCAGTAGCCAGCCTGCATTCGCTGCAACATTTATAGGGGGTGAAATAAAATGGTGGAAAATGCCTTTCTGACCAATCAATGTACAAAGTTTATTTTTGCTTTACTTCTTTGTTGGTTTGATTTAAGCAGGACTCAAACCTTTAGTGTCTTCTCAGAGGTGTCGTGTTGTGTGGCGACATCGCAGTGAGACGGAACAATACACAAATGTCAGAGTCGCAAATAGCAACTGTATGAACAAAAGAGACGGCCTATGGACGAGCATACGCTCATTCCTCGTTTGTTGTAATGTGTTTTTTTTATTGCTATTTCAAACTCTCTTCAGCCTACAACACTGGCTGAATCCACTTTGTTTTATTATTACCATTGTTTCTTTTTTTTTGTCGCCTCGTTCCCTTTCACACAGAGAGAATTTGGGGTTTTGAAGCGATGCATTGATTGTGTTACTGCAGCCAGTTCTTCAGCTGTCACACCTTAAAGCACTCACGACGCCAGTGCTCTGCAGCAGCCTTGTATCCGCACAAAGGTAACTTTTGACAGAAAAATTGTTGGGGTTTCATGTTTTGTTGCTGCAACATTGGTACGTAATGAGGATTTAAAAAGTCAAATTTATTTCTTGGCTACCACATTAGCATGATTAAGATGTTTTCTTAATTCACAATATGAAAGAGGGATATTATTTTACCACTCGCTTAACTTGAATGAGCCAGTGAGCTGCCTTTATTTGCTGCATTCTCTGACAGCATTACAGCAAAGGTCGTTCCTCTTCACTGGCTTTCTCTCTGTTAATTGTATCAGCCAGTTCCTGGGTTTTTTCCCCTTTACTTTCTTTCTTTCTTTCTTTCTTCCTTCTGTAGGAGAGTACTATTTGCTGGTAGAGATCTAGTTCACCTACTGTTTCCCAGTTTTGTTTTGTTTTGTTTTATTTTCTTTCTAACTTAAGGGAAAATTGAAAGTGTTTGTTTCCTCTTTGTGCTACTGATTATGAAAAGGTATTTCCAGTATTTGTTGCCACAGAAGTATGATAGCTTATCATCAACACTTTTTTTTTAATTTGTAATTTTTTGTGTGACTTCTTGAGCTACTGTCTATAAAGCGAAAATTTATTACTATTTATGTAACGCTACTACCATTTTATATTGATTTGTGTTGGAATCTCAGTGCTTTTCTATGAATAAAGTGTGAAACACATTACGAAGACTTATTTTTTATGTTTGTGTTGAATAAGATGATCACTTTAGAAATGCTGTGACGATCTGAGATCTCCAAAGGCATTTCAATATAATTTTGTGTTCCTTTATTTAAATGTTACACTTCTACTTAACTACAATTCAATATAATATCTAAAAAAAATATTCTCCCACATTTTACACACAAATGTTTTAAATTTGCATCTTTAGTTTATTACAGTTACAGTTTATTACAATATAGACCTTGTTTTCAGAGTTTATACTGTTTATTTTTGCAATAACAAAGCTAACTGAAAGTTATGGACCTGTAGCCAGTTTTGCCAGTCTATACAGTTTTGTGCACAATTATTTAATTAAGTAATTATTACTTACTTAACATTACAGTCAGTAATGTTATTTTAGAGGTAAAACATCATGTTTGATATCTATCAATAAGGGGTTTAAAGGATCTGGATGAATGGTTGGCTTGTTTACTACCTGTCTGATCATCTGTGCACTTCCACTAATGGTGTGCTTGAGGCTGTATATGTTCTAAATTTGCAATAATTTGGCAAAGACATCCAAAACCCCAGCTGGTGTGGTATAATCCTGCATTTTCACCCATCCTCCAAGCACAAGTGATAAATGAAGCACATGCAGCCTGATATAGTCCCATCAATCTTTCACCCATTTGTCTCTAATCAGAATAGTTTTCTTCTATTCCTCTTTCACCGCTTCATTCTCATTCATTAGAGATTTGTGCAGAGCCATATATGCAGACAGTCAGACAATCAAGAAGTGCTAAGTGAGCTTGTGACTCAGTGTGTGTGTGGTGGGGAGAGAAAATCTAGATTGATTGGCTGCTGGTAAATGAGCAGATTTATATTAATTATCCTGACAGATCGATGGAGAAGTGATTGCTATATGCTCAATCTTTTTCTCTTCCGTTTGCACTGCCTTCCAATCTCTCACTCAATCTGTCTCTTTCTCTCTCTCTCAACCTCAGACACGCAGACAGTTACTGAAAATACAGAAACCATATCAGAGGCTGTGGGGTTTCAACCAGCTCACGTATCTCCTCACACCCTTGTACTCTTTGGTGAGCCGTGTGCGCTTCCTGTCCCAAAAACAACAACACAAGCCGTTTGTGACAGTCCCCAATGCACACACTGATGTGTGCAGACAGTGAATCTCACTAGTAGCTTTAATTAATATTAACAAGATATCTACAGAGTTGTTATGATTGTACTCTGCAGTACCCCTTCAAAAGATGTCTAATGTTAAGGACCACAGTGGTGCAGTGGACTACATATCCTGTCTGGCTTAGGCTTCTCAGAATCTTCCCTAATGCACTGGAAGAACTGGTCAGGCCAACTGAAGGTAGCTCTAGTGAATTGTAAAGGCCAACTCACACTTTGAGATTTCCCCGTGATGGTCACTCCCCCCACTACAGACGGCAACTCCGGAGATTAGCATCAATGGGAAGAAGAAATGCAGCGAGTCGTCTGCTGTATTTCACTAAAAAATGTCAAAAATGACAAATCAAGACCACTTCATCCATCCACCAGGAAGCTCACTGTCAATAACCCCTTTAATTGGAGCTCGAAACCACCAGAGCTACTTGCATGAGTAGTGAAACGCTTCATAGGGTTAGGGTGATGTGGAATGGTGCTGTTAGATGTCGAGTAGTCACTGACCATGTGTTAGGCCATGAGGACGGGTGAGGAGCCTGCTAACTCATTGCTCATTGGAGCGATAATGTTTATATTAAGTTACTATGGATGAAACTAAAACTACTGTAACCTGCAAAAGAAGCAAATTTGTTCTTAATATAACAGAGACAGAGGTGCCAAGTCACCTCAGTAGGTATCCGCTAATGCTAGCTGAAGTATAATGACTTCACCCAACAGTTTGCGTTGACAGAAAAGGAGCAAACAACCTAATTTACTTGTGAGTTTTATTGTGAAAGATGTTAGACCTTTGGCAGCAGTGCATGGAGAAGGGGGAAATGGTGCATTTTTCACTTACACCACACTGTGGAGTACTATTACACATCAGTATGCCCCCTAGCAAAGTGGGGGGGCTAGTCACAGCTGTCAGCATCTGCATTAGAGTGAAGAATCCCAAGGTCTTCAGACTAAAGCCAAGTCTCGGCCTCCCTCCATCACCACTATGGTAATAATGCCTATCAGTCTCTGTCACAGCACGCTGTGTGTGGATGTGTGTGTTCATTCATGCATGTGGTCATTGAAGGATATAGTCTATGTGTGTGTGTGTGTGCGTGCGTGTGTGTTTGTTTGCGGGGCGGTCACTGATAAAGCGCTGATAGTGTCCATCCATGGCAGATGATGTAGAGCCTGCTGTCTCTCCAGGCAGATTGGATTTTCAGGCCTGCTGATTTGCTGAGAGATGGAGCCTGGACCTCCTTCAACACACACAGAGACGCACAGAGAAACCCGCAACCCAAATACACATCCACCTGTTCAATCTCTGTGCACAAAAATAAGCACATAAAAGCCCAGACGCACACACAGGTATAAATACACACAAGTACACGCAATGAAATGACTCATGCACACAGTCAAACAAACATGGACTCGAACGCACACAGACAAAAAACACACACACTTACATATTATTCTCCTGCCAAACCCTTTAAAGGCGACCATGTGGAAATTGATCTCCATTTCTAAAGAGCACAGATTCATTGTTACAACCTTCTCTCTCTTTCTCACACACACACACACACACACACAGGCTGTCACTTTGGTCCCACATGGCCCACTGACACACAGTCCAAGCCTCTTCAGTGTTACCTGTCGACAATCAGCGGTGATTTTTTTTCATTTGTCTCCGCTATTTACGCAATAGGGGGCCACAACAAAAGCCTTTGTGTGTGTGCGTGTGTGTTTGTGTGCTAAGGGTACTACAGCAACACAATGGACAGAGATGAATGAAATCCCGCTTCCATCTGAGCAAGAATTGCTTTATTCCCCCATCATCAACATTAATTCAGCTGCTTTGAGCTTTGTGTATTTTTGTGTTTGTTAATAACACTGATGTCCACACGCTGCTGCTGCTGCTGCAATCTTGATTATGTGGAGGCTTGAATTCAACATCTCCACTTCCCTTTTGACACTGAAGTGTGTTGAGCAGAAAAATCAATAAATCATCTACAACCTTCACCTGCTGTGAAATTGCACCACTAACATTAACTGTATAGGTTTCTGTGTGTGCACTTTGAGGGCTGTACGGCTGGTGTTGCTCTCATCTGGAATCAGGTCAGAAATGAATGATAGAAGCGTCCCACTATGGCAAAAATACACATCTTGTAAATGAAACGTCTCTCATTTTAAAATGCCTTTAGACAATTACTAAAGGTAATACTTACAGTCGTATATCAGTCAGACAGTTTTTCATCTGTCACTGAAAACCAAATCAAAGAACTCAAGTGAAATCAAAAAGGCTCTGCGCACTTCGAGATACAACACTGAACAAGATCCAAAATTATTATAAAAGTGTAGTTGCTGTTGTCTCTTTGTGGTTATTTCGCATTTTTTTCTAGTTGTTATAATCTTTTTCTTAAATGTCTTATAAGCTCTTAATTTTGTGGCTGTTTTAAATAACTTTTAGCAGAACTCTCTCTGTGTCTCTTACATCCTTTGTGTCTCTGTGTCTTCTTTTTAGTTATTTTCAAGATACACCCCTTTAAACAAACACCTGAACAACAACAAATATATTAACGTCATGTCATTTACAATCAACCAAAAAACACAGCAGTTGCCACTGAATTTAAACTTTTAAACTGAAAAACGATCATTTGACGGATGCTTTGCCGGTAATTGGTTAATCGCGTCCCTTAAATGTCATTAAAGCCTGATGGACAAATGACCAGCAGACATGAATGAGTTCATTTGAAATGCACTGTTCCCAGAATCCCAGTGACAATAACATGGTGTCCCTGCTATAATCCAGCGAGTGGTGAGGAGGGGACCCCTGAAGCCATAAACCCCAGTCTGGTCACATGATGTTATGGTTTTTGCTGGATTCTTCCACAAAAACATCAGCAACAACAACAACAACCGGATTTAGCAGAATCTGCTTATCTGACGTTCTTAGCCGCCTCACAGAGAAAAACACAATTTGGGATTAACTCTTTTTTTTCCACATGTAAAATGCTTCCATTATGATTACAGTAATAATGCATCTGACTTCATTTTGGGCCACGGTCTTTTTAATACCATGTACTTTTGTATTTAGCCGCAGTTTATAATTAATATTATTGAATTCACATGGAGACACCCGACCCAGAGAGCTGTGATTGGATTATATCTACCTGCTCAGATTTTAAATCAAGACAACAATCTTATGGTGTCATGCTGTGAATATTATGCTTGATGTTAGCACACTGTAGTGTTTGGATGATCCCATGGCAGCTTTGACAAAAACCCTCTCTGTCCTATCATTAGCTACTTTTAGTTAATGTTGTTCCAGAGGCCACATTGTGCTGCACTGTTTGAGCTGTTTATTTATATAGACTTTCATTACAAAGCAGATCTCGAAGGACTTCAGACGGGATGATAAAATTGTGTTCCCGCACCTTCAGGCAGGACACCGTCTCACTTCTGTCCCAGTTTAAGCCCGAGTCACTGTCTCATCTCTGTCCCATTTTCTGGGCCGAGCCTGAGCCTTGAAACAGTTATTTGAAAAAACAAATATGACGATTAATCCATCAAAATAAACCTAAGTATAAGTGGGTTTATGTAATAAGCATCACACAGCATGTAGGCACTTTTATCCAATCAAGCTTACAAATGAAATTTACTTAAATTCCTAAATGTAAGTACAAACGGACAGCATTGTTTCTATCTATAGACTCAAGATTCAATGATTCAAGGGGTTTATTGTCATGTGCACAGTAAAGAAACACGTTTCCCTGTACAATGAAATCATTTCTTTGCGGTCCACACCATATGCCACATAATAAGAATAAAAATATAAAGATAAATAATAAGAAGCATTACAATTTAAATGTATGATGTTTCTGTACAATTAATTTTACACGTGAAGTAGATGCTAGTAGCAAAGACACACAGATGGGACAGACAGAGGGGACAAATGTGCTTTTGTTACTTTTAGTAGCTGACAGACATTAAAAGGTTTACAGCTGGTTGGTCTGTGTGATGCTTTGAGCTTAATGTTAAGATCACTATGCTAACATGCTAGCACATGTAATTTTAACATTTGCTATATTGCAGTAAACACAACTAATTATTACAATTGAGGCACAAGGCAATCCTCTTCTTGTATGTCTAATGCTTCTTTTTTTTTTTTAGTGTTTATGCAAATAAGTGCGTGCGGACGCCTGCCTGGGATTGGTGCCTGAGATGTCCGCACTCGCCCTCCCTCCTCACCGATTGGACCGGCGCCTCAGTCCCGTGCTCCAATCACACTACAGCAACCTGACCGCGAGCTGCCGGAGACGCAGCTGAACTCTGCGGCTGTGATTTATTACGAGCAGGACGTCGGTTTGTGCTTCACTCTTTGTACTTTGTGATTTCTTTGGTAGTTCGCCGCATAGGAGACGGGGCCAGTATGTAGACCTTTTTTTTTTTGTATTTTCTCACACACGAATTTCTATACAATATTTCATAGCATGAAATAAACATGAACCTCACTTATGCATCAAGACAAATCAACACCCTGCTCAAAGCGTCTTCTGTCAGTGGCAGGACAAGGAATCTGGAATAAAGCCAAAAGCCTTATTTTCTGAGTGGAAAAAGGAATCTAATCATATGTAATACAAAGCTGCACAAATGTCACCTAAATTGAAGTGAACAGAACAAAAAAAGAACGAGACACACACACACATTTGTAGGTTTTAATATTGTGGAAAACTGCAGTCACATGAAGCCTCTCAGGATGATTACAACATGGTTCTCTTCATAAGCCACTTTGTGTAGTTCTAAGTCCGTGTTGATGGAATAAAAGATAAAAAAACTGATTTAGGCTGCAAGACAAAATCAGAATAAGGCGTCTTTCTCATACAAGCCTGCGTTTCTTAGAAGATTTTCTTTCTGCGACAGTGAAAAAAAATAAATCTTCACGCTGAGATCCAGCAGGAGGATTTGTTCAATGTTAAGACGTTAGCTGGAGGAATAACCGACTGCTGTGTGCTGACATTTTTTCCTTTAAAAAAAGTGAACCGCAGCAGAGTGTCCCCTGCTGAAACTCTTTTGCCAAAAGTCTCCAGCCTCTGCTTTTTTTGATTTGCACTTTGAAAACACTTTTGAGATAGAAACTTGGGCTTGATTGAAGATGTTTACAGTTATTACGAGGCTACAAAAAGGCAGCTCTCCATTTGTGTTTGCAGAGAAACATTTGTGTGAGTTTGATTGGATGACTAATGCCTTGAATAGAGCATTTTTTTTTTTTTTTTTTTTAATAGATCCAATAATAAAACCAATACAATCACATACAAGATAAAACACATTTATAATGTACATGTATATGTAAGGATGATGTCCAATCCACTCACATAATCCACTCCTGGTGAAAGCAACTGCAAAACATGCAGTACTGATTGAAAATATAGTGATTTTCTAATGTACAGTTGATGTCATATATTATTATCACTATTAAATTGATGCATTTGTCATCTTTATATTTGTTTGATCATCTGTTTTGAGTGCTGATGCACGGCCTCGACAAAGGCGCCGACGTTCTCCGGGTCCATGTCCGGATAAAGGCCATGGCCCAGATTGGCGATGTAGCCCCTCGTGCCAAAACCCTCCAGCATCTTCTTCACTGTGTCCGAAATGCGGTCCTGAAGAAGAGGAGGACGAAAAGAGAGAGGAGACGAGGGGATGAGGTAGAAGATTCTTTACTGAGCTCCAGGGTTTCTTGGTCTTTGTATTACAGCAACACTAACATGACTGTGAGCAGAAGGAGAAATTTCTGTGTATGTGTAGAGGTTACCTTCGGAGCGTAGAGAGCACAGGGATCCATGTTACCCTGCAGGCTGACCTTCCCTCCTGTCCGCTCCCTGAACACACAGGACACACGAGGGTAATCCTTTAACTAACAGGTTAAGCATTTGATGAGCAGAGCAGGAAGCGCAGGCAATTTGTTGACTTAAAGGCTGCAAAGTGACAAACCAGGTTGTGTGTGTGTGTGTGTGTGTGTGGGGGGGGGGTTAATGGTTAACCTGCCCCCAGGAAACAACACAGTCCTGGAGGTTGTACAGATTCATGTATTGATTCTTTTCTGAGCTCACATTCCAGACAGGAGCCAGTTCTGGTTGAAATTCAAACAGATTTGGTTTGATTTGACAAATTGATCACAGAGATTCACACACAGCTCTGCGTGTGTGTGTGTTTTGGTGGGGGGGTGCGTTACCGTGCCGATTGTGGGTCTATTGTCCAGTCCAGCCCGACCACCTCATAATGAGACTGAGACAGATCCTCTAAAGCGTAGTGAGCATCTTTTGCAAATGCAATCTGTAACACACACACAACAGATAATCAAAGCTTCTTTAACGCAGATCTACATGTAGTATTTTTATGGAAATGCTACCATCTACTGGTAATTTAGTATACATTTTTCAGTGATTTCTGACCAGGTGACTTCCTAATGAAACTAGTGGAGATAATGATGTAATTTTAAAACAAGAAATCCATGAATAAATTGTCAAATTGTCGTGAGCTGTCAGGAACAGGTGAAAGGACACATTTCATGTTGATATATTAGTGCTGTCTAAATATAAGTTTGCACATATTTCATATTTTAAAACTAACAGTATGTCTCTCACCATGGGGACATCCTTTCCTGCCTCTTTGAGTTTTTCTTTGACGCGGCGAGCAATGTCTCGGAGGTAAGGCAGAGAGAACTCTTTAAACTCAACGGGTCCCAGGATGCCGGCATGAGACTCAAACACCTGCAGAGCCTGAACAACACACACACACACACACACACACACAGGACCCAAGTTAACTAACTCATCCAGGTGAGGATTCTTCTAAAGGATACACACTGTAGCAGCAGCACAACAGGCTCATTTCTCTGTAGATTTAAACTTGTTACAACACAAAAAACAAAAAAAAAGAACTTAATGATGACTCTGTTACATTACTAGTTCCACTAAGTGATGTCAGTGAGGCAGCACAACAACAACAACAAACAACACACTGTCTGATCAGGAACCAACAAAGCAGATGTAGGTATGTGGCAGGGATGTAAGTGAGACTTTTTAAATGTATCTATCTGCATGCGTGACGAAATGTGTGTTACATATAAGCTTTTAATCTGTGTTTATTTTTAACATAACAGACATTACATAGGTTATTTTTAATAATCATAATCCCAGATCACTGAGTTATTAACTGTCCCGCTGGTGTGCAGGACGGTCAGAGGCAAAGCAGAGTGCATGTTAAACACCACTGAGAGACCTGGACCCTCGTCCTCCAGACAGGAGGACTGACTCTCTGTCACGCTCCCTGCTGCCCCAAATACTTAAAAACTGCACTGCAGTAAAACTGGCAACGTAAGCTGCTGCTGACATTGTCTAGACTTTGTGAAATAATCCGGGTTTGTGCTCTGGGGCTGTGCTCAGTGAAAAGAAGAAGAAAAATGCTGCCTCCGTCAGATTTTGTGCTGATACTGAGAAGCAGGTTTGTTTCCGTACGGAGACTCTGACGTAGATGCCACAGTATTCTGCTGAAAATACACACACACTGCGCTTACTTTGAAAATCTTACTGTTGTTTTCAACCATCAGCTGCACGCTGACAAAAACTTACAGCTCTCAACTTGACAGTTCTCGTCCAGTGGAACACAAGAAAAAGAAAGAATCATGTGAGTGGACACAGAAAGACGAGGCGTCTCACCTGTGCTCCAGCTGCCACCTGTCCCAGCAGGTACTCCACAATCACATCAGTCAGCATCCTCAGCAGCATGTGGCTGGCCTCGGGGTGTCGGTACAGCCAGCGCTTCGCCTTAGCGTGGGTGGTAGAGCCTCCACCTTCTATCATGTAGGACATCAGCGTCCACTGCGGAGGGACACAACACAAGCCGGAGCTGTTAATGCTGCGGCTGACTGGTGGATACATCTGTTAAGAAGTGTGTATTATCTCTCACCGGAGCTCCAGTGAAGCCTATGAGCGGCACTTTGCCCTCCAGCTTGTGTCTGGTCAGTGTGATGGCTTTGAAGACGTAGCCCAGCTCCTTGTCCACATCCACTTTGACCCGCAGGCGCTGCAGGTCTTCCGGCTCCTTCAGGGGCTCCGGGAATGTGGGACCTTTACCTGCCACCATCTGGACATCCATGCCCATGGCCTGGATAGGGGGGAGAAGAATGACAGAATAATAGGGAGGTATAGCCACTGGGGAGCAGAAAAACATCAAACAATGTCAGTATCTAAAATACAGACTAATACATGTTCATGTGCAGTCAGCGCATTATCTGTTACCTGTGGGACAACTAGGATGTCAGAGAAGATGATGGCAGCATCAAATGGAAAACGTCTCAGTGGCTGAGTGTGAAAAAAGACATAAGAAAAAATAATTGATGACTGAAGTTTGTTTTCTTTTGTTATATGTTGTAAAGCATGAAAACAGCAGCTCTACCTGCAGAGTGAGCTCGCAGCAGGCATCTGGGGACCGACATGTGTCAAAGAAGTCCTTCCCCGCTCTGGACTCACGAAACTCTGAAATTAAGATTTAACAAAATAAATAACTCTTATTAGTTATTTCACTGTTTAATACCGTTTCGAACAACAGAACAACAAATCAGTGACGCAGTACCTGGTAGGTATCGTCCAGCCTGTCTCATGCACCACACGGGGACATGTTCCGTTTCTTCTCCCCGCGCTGCTCGCAGGAATGTGTCGTTCTGGAGCTGAGGGAAGTCCTTGGGGCTAGATGGAGAAAAAATGTGTTAACTGTCTTTGCTCAGTAAGCTGCTGAGGGCAGTGCAGTGGATTAAAGTAGTTTCATAATAATACATTATACACAAATCTGAAGCTCGACTTTTATGCAAGAAAATGCACGAGAGTTCAGTGAGTGTGGACTGTCTCTACACATTATAGTGAATGATGTGTTTGACAATTCTTTATTTTGGTCCTAAACATACTAAACAGAAGCCAGAACTAGTAGACTAAATACACTATAGGGCTCCAGTATCAGGGTTTTCTTATCTAAAATACACACGGACCCCTCCCTTTGCCTGACAATCGTGTTGGGGAATCGACTGCAGAGCTGTTAGCGACAGACTGATCAAGAGAGATAAGGCTCCTCTGCTCTTATCATCCTCCAGCAGAGGAGAAACGGTTGAAATGCTGCTGAGGATGTATCAGTGATGCAAACTTGGTCAGAAAGTGTCGCATCTGTCTGAATTAACTATGTTACCTTCACAATAACTTGGATTCAGTTTACTTCTGGGATTTAGGATGGATGAACACTTTTGGAACAACAGTCTTGAAATCAAAAAATGAATTCAGGTATAAAGAATAAGTAGATTTTTTTTTGTGCAGCAATTCAGGAAGCGTTATGATCCAATGCACGTTGCTGATCTCGCCGATTAAAACAACAACAGAGAAACAGGGTTTAAAAACAATAAAACACTCTTTAATAAATTATTCCTACGCCGAATTTATGAGAAGATGACAATAATACATTAAAACCAAAAATTTACGTCGCAATAACATTTCAACTTTAAATATAAGCAAGAGAAAAATAAATTTCTGGTTTCTGTATGAGGGTCCTCCAAACAGGAAGGAAATGTTCTTCACAGGAATAAAACGTACCGATTATTTGTTGTAAAATACGACTATAATCGATAGACTCGGCCTCTGTTTTGTTCTATGAAGTGTCTTTATAAGAATAAAAACCGAAGGTTTCATAACGTTACTGTTTTTGACACCTGGCAGCTAACTTGTAAAAACGTAGATATATGTTAACAACAGAAATACTCACCGGATTAAAACGTCCTTGCTCATGTCGGAAGGGCTGAGGTGGTAACAGACTTTCTCTGACGTTCCTCTATCTCTCTCTGGAGATTTTAGCTGCGACCTACAGACTTTCAAGTGTCATTTAAAGCCACTTGCACAAACCTTTCAACTGCAACACAGCTCCGCTCCAGGGCGCGGCCATCTTGGACGTCACGTGACCCGACCAGGAAATACGCCATCGTTTCAAAATAAAATAGTGCTGGTTCACATAGACTAGGAGTAGGTCAAGTGAAGTTTCTTTTTCCGTGTTTCTTTGTAGCTTAATGTGAATTCAGTCTTCATTTTAACCACCATGTGCTATGATTTTTAATCTGACGCATAACTCATCATAACACGAACAACGTAACCCAATGTACTCCTATCACCGGAACTAAAGATTGCCAAAATAAAATAATAATTTTTCTATTCTTTTTTCTTTGCTCTGTGACTGATTTTGTGACCCTTGTTGCTTGTTTTGCATCTTGAGAACTTTGCCTCTTCTATCTTATAGAGGCCATTTTAAATGAGCTCATTCAAAGAGGAAATGTGAACAGTGACTTTGCAAAGAGGCTACAAGACATCTCAGGTCCCTGAGCCTGTGTCCAGTCGTCCCATTCATCCATGGACAAATATTGTAGGTACAGAGCTGCTCACTTCATTTTCTTTCTAGTACGACAAATCTCATCTCTAATTGTATTGAATTAACTCAGAAAACAAAAGTTAATTAATAAATTACTAAAATGTAAATTCTTCTTTTGAGTGCATGTTTTTTTTTATTAACAAGGAAATTAAGCTGCTTGTTACTAATTCATTAGATTTCTTTCAAGTTACTTTGAAGACAATTAGACAAATGAAATGAATGAATGAATGTTATCAACTGGTTTCTGACAAAGAGAAACTAAATTATTTAGGACTTAGCTAAACCTACAAAGATACAAAAGTACTGATTACAGTTTACTGCATATATTTTTAGTTCATACAAAAGTCTATACAAAACATACATGTTTCATTTCAAATAGTAATTAGTATACAGCTGAAATGATCATTAAATTAAGAGCCAAAAACAACTGGGTACACATCTGTACGATTATGTAATGTTACATTTAATCAAGTCAACAATCAAGAATCATCCAGTGCCGCTGCAACGTCTTCTATTCTTCTTCTACTCAAGGTTTCACTTTAAGTGGCCACAATTCAGTTTATACTGGAACCTGCACATGCGTTCAACAGCAAATACTACAAAGATCAGAGCATATAAATATATTTATATATGTAAATGTGTCATATATACAAAATTACAAAAACGAGAGGTTAAAACATATTTAAAGTAGCTCCAGATGTAATCTGGAGTTAAAATCCTGACTATGTTTTTCTACAAGTGTCTCTCTCTCCCTCTCTCTAAGGTTGCTGCTGGTACTGTCCCTCTGTGGCGGTGTAGAAGTCATCCAGGACACTCTGCATGTAATCAAACGTGGGCCTGTCTTCAGGTTTGTTCCTCCAGCAGGACGTCATCATGTTGTAGAGCTCAGCGGGACAGCTGTCAGGCTGGGGCATCCGGTAGCCGCGCTGCACCGAGGAGATCACCTCTCCTTTAGTCATACCTGTATAACCAGTAAAGCAGCAGCAATAGGAAGCTTGTAGAAATACATGAGGACAGTAAAAGGAGCATGTGTCGTCTGTCTTGTGTGTAGTACCACACACAATGTGGCATTCTAGATACTAAACTTTACCAGCAGGTGGCAGTAAATATCAGTGTACTACCTTCCTACATGATACATGAGGTCAGTACAACACTTTATCTCACTTAAGGTGATAAAGTTTGACTAATAGAACTTTAGTTCAATCTCTAACAACGAATGAGTTTTTCTGATTGTTATGATCATACATTATGTCTGTAACTAATGTTCTCAAATAAAGTAACATGCATGACATGCAGGTCAATTACAGGTTACCTGGGTATGGGATTTTCCCCAAGGTGATAATCTCATAGAGCAGAACCCCAAAGGACCACATGTCTGATTTGATGGTGAAGGAGCCGTAGTTAATGGCCTCTGGAGCGGTCCACTTGATGGGGAATTTAGCTCCTGCAGATGACACACACAGGTTCAGACACACTCACATACTTGTTGCTCTTTACACAAAGACGCACACCTGTGAATTACAGTTAGAATTCATGTGTGTATGTGTGTATAGGCCTTAATGAAGGAAATAAAAACTCGGGTTATCTATTAAAATTCGTCTGATGATCTGAATCATTTAAGTGAGACAAAAAAGGAAAAATAATCAGAATCAGAAAACAGCAAATACTTTTTCACAGCACTTTCTAACCCTAAAAGTCCCCAATACTGTCTGTGTGGAAAAATAGATTTATTTTAGTCCACTTAAGCTTCTCCAGGTTCCAGATCAGTGATCTGCCAGGTTTCATCTTCTGACACATGGAAACATAGATTCTCTCCACCTACTGTGTGTCTCTGTACAGCATGTTACACTAACAACAGAGCGTGTGTATGGTTTGAGGTATTGGTCATTGTGATATGATATATACCTACAGTAAACCAGTGAATGAAACCATGAATGTCTCACACTCTTTTCAAATAAATACATCTACTTTTGGCTCTTAATAGGGTAATTTTACATTACCGCGTCACAAGCATTGAGTCACAGAGTCCGGTCATATATAAGGGGAAATATGTCTTACACCAGACCCAAAAAGAGACACATACAGGAGAATGCGTCACAGACACAAACATGAAAAGTACCCTCTCTGGCCGTGTACTCGTCGTCCTCTATGACTCTTGCCAGTCCAAAATCTGCTATTTTACAGAGGAGGCTGTCTGACACCAGGACATTAGCTGCTCTCAGGTCTCTGTGGATGTAATTCTCCTTCTCTATGTAGGCCATCCCCTCTGCTATCTGCAGGAGCACGAGAAAAACATGTAACACAATGTAGTACGCCTCTGTGTGGCTGACATCCCAAGATTCATGCTGCACACATTTGAGCAGAAATAAAATAAATACACCATAATACAGTACCTCAGACATATAATGGAAAAACCCAAATATGCATCACATATCAAAACATCAAAAGTAAGAATATCAGCACAGGGCAGCTGGGAGCCAAAAGGATCATTGTTCCAAACAGGTTCATCAAGTCCTTATCTATGTATCCTTGCTACACAGGTCATGTAAATGTACTCTTTAAACAACATCTTTAAATATCTGTAGCTCCACCAATAATTGAAGTTTGTCATTATTATTCATGCTGGAATTTGTGAGGTGGGTCATAAAACCAGTTTCAGTTTCCTTGGCTTTGACAAACTCTGACTCAGCTCTGTCGGTGTGGTCTGAGGCAGTGCAGGTACCTGTCTGTGGGAAGTCATCAGCGAAGCGCTTTACTTTTAATTACAGTTTCTCCTTTCAGTTCTGCAATGGAAACAGTGATGTTAAAGCAACGAGGAAACATAGACGTGGTCTGTGTCAAAATCACCTGCGCTGAGAAATCGATGAGCTTGGGTAGCTGCACTCTGCACCCTTCGTCGCTCTTTAAGAAGTCCAGCAGGCTCCCTAAACACAAGACAAGGGTGGCAGCACAGTTTCAGCATCTCCTGCCTGTGGCCGCTGCACAGCTCTGTATGTTTACATGTAGCATTTACCCTTTGCCATAAACTCAGTGATGATATAGATGGGTTCCGTCTTGGTGACGACGGCGTAGAGTCGCACCAGCCTGTCGTGCTGCAGCGTCTTCATGACGTTGGCTTCTTCCATGAAGGCTTCGACGGTCATGGTGCCTGGCTTCAGAGTCTTCACTGCTACTTTGGTTGCGTTGTTGTAGTAAGCTGACGGTGCAGAGCGAGAAGGAGAAAAGAGGGGAGACTGTCACACACTGTCACATGTATGTCACTGTTTCCAAATGCACAAATGTGTCTGTTCAGGGTGGGGGTTATAGATGAGGACATTAGGAAAAAATGCAAATAACAGGAAGTAAAGTTTGTAGGTTGAGGAGCGATTGAGCGAGTGATCATCAAAGTAGATATATATACCCACATGTTTTGAATTCCAACCCATTTGCTTTATATAAGTAGGTTTTCTGTGAAACATAAATTAGATTAGTAATAAAATGTCTTCAGTTAGTCAGTTCTTCATGTTTTGGGAAGCAGCGTCAGAGAAACACAACATCCTCATCGTGACTACTGAACTGATGCTGACGCTGTGAATTAACCCGGTCTTTTGTTCCAGTTGCAGAACAGAAATCACACTTCACCTTTTCGTGACTCTGACTAACCAGACATCTGGCCGTGCTAGACATAAATGAGGTCACCAAACTTCATGAACCACTAAGGTGTAACATCGTCCACACACATCTTCCACTCTAACAGGTTGAACACAAACAACAGATGTCAGACAGATGTCCATAAAGCACAGTCACCCCCAAACAGTCCAGAGATAAGATCTAATCAGGAAGAATATGTGGATGAGGCTGTGCCAAATAAAGATTAAAGATATCTTTAATTGACATATCTATACAGTCAGTCGGAATGAGTGAAGTCCTCCAGCTCAGAAACCATTATGTTATGTTCTCATGGGAAATATGGCGAGGAGGGATAAACAGATGCTGAACAAACTGCTTTTTTTCTCAGAAATATTCCTACTGATCTCGTCACGAGTGATACATATCTCCTCTCTCTCTTTATGGCTGAGGGTTTTATCCCTCTCTCTCCCTCTTCACCAGTGTATCAACTGCTGGTGGCACTAATGGGATTTTGAACCTAATTATTTCCTGGTATGAACTAAAAGAGGAATGACTAACGACCTTTAGACGAACATAAAGTTTACAAAGGCAACACACAAGCTGTATTGTCGCAGGTGTTTTATGCGTTGTGGGTTTAAATAATTCATAATGACACTGACAGTGAAACATCTTAGAGAGTTTGTCTAATACAGAGATCAACAGAAGCTAAAACACAGCTGTTATTGCTGGAATGCTATTAGCCTGCATTAGTTTTAGTTAAATGTACCAATGAACCTGCGCGTACTTCTCTTTTGTTTCAAAGAATTGCCACAAGTGCTGTGTAAGCACTTATCATCAATCATAAGAGTTGGTTTTTTTTTTTAACAGGATATAAATAAGAAACATGACGAATCTCTTGATAACTCTATCATGATTTACAAAATATCCTGCATGCAGGGGCGGATCTAGAAAATGTTGCGCGTGAGGGCAAAGGAGTGGCGAGAGGTGTAGGCAGGGTGGCAATGCTGGACCTTCTCAGTGAAGTATGTGAAAAATATGTAAATGGAGTCAACAAAATATCCACAAACACACTTTAATACTATTTATTGTATCATTATCTCTGCTAAGAAAACGTGTAGGTTTAAATGTATAGGTATAAATGAAAAGGAAGATTTTAAGGACATAAAAGTTGGGGGTAGGGGGACTTATAAGCAAACACATTAACAAACACAGATGAAAACTAACTACTGCTACTGTTTTTTACACAGGTTGGTTTTATTGGTTGGTTGTTACTGTGAGGACCAGTGTGCAGACTAAATGAAGGTAAAACAAACCTTCTTGTCTTTACTCACCCATCCAGACTTCTCCAAACTGCCCTGCTCCTAGTTTTTTCGTCATTCTAATAGAGTCTTTCGAAATCTCCCAGGCATCTTTATCCCACGGCTTCTGAGCTTTAGGTTTTACACACGGACGCTCCAGTTTACGACACAGGCCATCTGGTTTATCTGGAAGACACACACACACATGCTGAGAACTGCTGTATATGTCTACTTTAGACATTAGAATATTCCTCCAATGTGCGACGACGGCAATGAGCCTGGCTTTGCATCAATGCAGGAGCAAGCCTGAAGTATTAGAGGAAGTCATTGTATCTGGTCTTTAAGAAACAATTACCCAAGTTACAATGACCCTTTCCTCATACTGTAACACACCAACTTATTGTTTTTAATGCACTTTTATTCATAGGAGAACGGCTTAGTTTTAACCTCGAGCATTAAAACTGTTTGTGTAGTCTTTATGTTAAGATAATCTTCATCCATCTCCTCATCTAACAACATATTATAATAATAATAATAATAATAATATTAAGCAGATCATTAAAGAAGATTGTGTTTTTGGTGACCCGCAGTGCATCACTGCTTATTAGTTTACTCACAGGTGCAACAAAGCGTGTTTGATCTCACTCAGCATTAATAAAGGGGATAAACAGACTTGACCTTTCAAGCACAGAGAACTTGATATGAAGTTACCCTTCAGCTTCTTCATTTCCGGGGTTGTACTCACTGCGATAGTGTGTGATCATGCTGCCGATGTCTTGGAAGGAAATCTTGGGAGAGATGTAGTAGCCGCCATTATCTAACATCCGGATCTTATAGTGCTTGACTGAATCTGCACCCCGGAGGTCCACATCTCTGATGGACAAAGAGTAACTTCCTGTGGGAAAATGTTAAAATAAGAGAGACTGGTGATTGAGAACATTTGAAATGGAGCGCAGTCTGAAATCCACTCTCTCATTCCCTGTCTAAGCTACGTGACCTGTGACGTGTCGGAAACGAACTTTGAGCTAGATCTTGTTAAGTGGAAACTTGCACAACAACAGCTGTTGAAATCTGTATGTTGAAAGTGTAGAGTTAGCTTGTCTCTCCCACACCTTTGGAAGTTTCACTTTCCCTGATAAGATAAGAGCCCGGTTTGTTTGCTGGAGCCAACAGCTGCCTCTCAGCATCCTTCCGGGCGATGTCCTTGAAAAACCACCTGCAACAAACAGAAAACACATTGAAAATGGATATAGTCCTTTTATAAACACAGTGCACACAGTTTTTTTTGTGTAGTTGTAGTGCAATGAAAACAACCCATTATTTTTGATCCAGCTACTCACTCTTCTGTTTCCATGGTGTCAGCTTGGGCGACATAATTGGACGGGATGAATCCTTCTTTGTTGGTTGTAAGCGACTTTGCTTTCCACCACTCACCATGTCTGCAATAATCATTCATTTTAACACAGTGTTTTTCTTTGTCACTGTTGACAGAGAAATTCATGTTTTACACTATCATTCATTAATTACTTCCAATTCAACCAAAAACATTTACAGTTATCTTCCAAAAGTATTCACACTTCTTCATGTTGTAAATTCAATTTAAAAATGAAATAATAACATTTTTTAAAGGATTGTTTCCCGTGAGTTACATTACTTGGAGACACTCACTCCTCTAAGATTTTCAGCATTTCTCCTTTCTTAAACCCCAAGTCGTCTGGGTGCACGGAGGCATACGGGTAAAGGCCAACAACTATTTTGTTCACTCCTTTTTTCTCTGAGAGATGAAACATAAAAACATATGGACATGATAATTATTGTGCAACAAAATAATTATGTCCAGAGCTGAAACCTTTTTGTAACCTTTTAAGAATGGTTTATCACAGAACAAATCACGCAGATGATCTTCTCCATCTTTTACACTAGAGTCGTGGTACAAGTAGACAGTTAAACAGCAACAGAACGATTTCAAAAAGGCAAAGTTGTTAACTAATGTAGTTTCATGAGAAAGAAAAATGGTGCAGAGAATGAAGTGAAGAAGTGTGTGAGGAGTGTGAGGTGCTGTACCTTCCATCTTCTGGAACACCTGTCCAGGTAACAGGGAGTTATTCTGCAAAGGCAAGAGAAAGTACTGTGATCTTTATTTTACATCAGTGGCTGGTTCTGTCACAAGATCTTATAGTATCCTATCTGTCTATCTGTCATAAGCCAATTTATTTCACCTGACAAATGTATCACTTCTAGATAACAGGCTTTCACAGCCTGTTCATTTCCTTCTGATAGACACTGTGCTAGACAAGGAAGTTCTGTTTGTTACGAAATGTGAGTCACTAGTTTTCCAAATAGAGTACGAGAATTGTAAAATACTCCCCTACACATGAAATGACATCACTTCTACAGCATTTTTCATTTAACTTTCATTACGTTTAAAGACAGGACTTTTCTCTCAACCCTCACGTTGTGTTCCGGTCAAATTTGATCGTTTTAAAAGTTTTGTAGCCTTGATATGAAATGCTTTTCTGACTGTGAGGATGGATCAGAGGAGGAAGTGTCAGAAACTGAAACGACACGGAATATAATCCAGACCAAAAAATAAGTGATGAGGAGAAATCTAGTGATGAAGAGGATGGTGATGCTGAAGCGGGTGGAGGGCCTGCCACTCCTCTATAACCCAAACGGCATATCCATAAGTCCAAACATCACAGTGGATGAGCGTCTGCTCGCTTTTAGGGGACGTCGCCCTTTTAAACAGTGTATGCCAAGCAAGCCGTCTAAATATGTCATAAAGATATGCGCAACATGTGAGGCAGGTTTATACCGGGAAACATGCACAGAGTTTTGTGACAGAGAACACTAAACTGTTTAACATGAAATGAACACAGCATGAGGATTAAGTTAAGATCATCACCACCCCACTTTGCTGATAAGAGGACAGACACCAGCGTCTTACCATTTATTACACAAATTCTGATTTTGCTCAGCTCATCTCTGTCTACTTACTATGTTGTTTTTTGAATTGGAGGTGGGGTCTCTGACATAGTGGGAAGGGTTGGTACGTACAGTCTCGTGGTTGATCTTCCCGTCCACACCTTCATTCAGCGTGGACTCCATACAGCCCATTCTGCCTGCAGGGGGAAGTGGGTAAAAAAAAGGAAGCATTGAGGGCACAGTTAGACATTTACAGTTAGTGAAACAACACATAAAAGTTTGACATCACCACCAACACCTGTGACTTCTCCATTTTGAGATGTACTGTAAAATCAATCAGAATCAATTTATCACAACGAATAAATATAATCAAAGAGGAAATCCATTCACGCTTAGCTACTAAAAAGCACCAGCAGGTGTAGATGGTTCTTTAAAAAACACATAAAATGAAACTGCTTCCTGGTCTATAGTTCACAGCTGAATAGAGCCTTTGAATTATAGAAGGCACTGAGTTGTAATGGTGTCTACACTGTGCCTACACTAAGCTTATTTGCTTATTCCAAAATTCCTGGAAATACTGATACTGATACTGAAAACCAATAATTAGATTATTTTTTAAAATACAACCATCCCCCAATTTAAAAAGGTTAGATCTTTTACATTCAACAAATACTGCAGTGTTACAACACAATACTGCATCGAATTCCAACCCTGACCATCAAGGCCTGACCCCACGATCCCCCTCACCCAGATATTGAACAAATATCTATGTTCAAACCTCTTCAGATCCAGAAACATTTTGTGACACAGGACCCCAGATTTTCCTAAACAACTTGCTCTTCACATTGTACGTAGTCTGTTCTAAGCTACAACAAAGAAACTCATTCCACCATTACTGTTGTGTAGTGGAAAAGTTGAACGTCCATTGTAGTAAGATACATTTTCTAGCTGCAGTCTGAACTGATCTACGAAAAGATCCACATTTAGATCCAGCTTAACGTTTTAATATACTATTTTACTCTGCTATGGATGTACTAATGTCCAAAGTTCATTTTTAATCAGGTCACACTAAATCTCAACAGCATCTTCAGCTTATATAAATCTTTATACCAATAATTAAGGGTTTAGCTGTTGTTTAATGGCAAATCAGAGGTTGAGCACCAAACAAAGGAAAAGAATAAAATAAAACAGAATGACCACACAGCCTTAAAATACACTTGTAGACATGCTTCCTGTATCACAAGTGGTGATAGTTCAGAGGTTTGAAGGGACCAAAGAGAGGAAATACCTATAAGACCACATTCTAGTGGTCTAATACAAAAATGAATATGTCTCATGCAGTATGGCATGTAGCGGTGTCAGGCTTTGTAGCTTTTATGTTTGGTTAGTAAACTGAGATCCTGGCAGTGATGTTTGATTTTAACGTGCCATAAATACCTTGTGGTGGTTGATCACTAAAATATGTTTAAATACCACTAATGTGTTGTTTTTATTCACACGGTGATAAGCTCTGCTTCTTCTCTGCTGAAAATATGATGTGATGCTTGTTATGTTATGTAAAAAGCACTCAGTGGATATAGTGAATTACAGTTCAAACACATCCTTGTATGAAAATATTAAGGCTAAAGGGGTTAGAGGATAAGATCAGTGTGCATAAATCGACCTCTTTTGTTCTGAATCCATGAAAACAACACAGTTTCTCTTTCAACAGGAAACTCAAGTACATGATTGAACAAGACAAACAGAAAAAGGAGGAACACATTTTAGCTGGTCCCGTGGGGCACTGAATGCAGCAGGAAGCCATGAAGAGAAGGTGGAAAGTGGATCTTACAGTGAATTGTGTCTGGCTGGACACAAAATAATCCAGTTCAATTTCAGTGTCGAGGAGGAGTCACCAACAAACAGGAACATGCAGCCAGACATGATGTGAATGATGTGTGTTTTTTGTCTTAAAGAGCACTTTTTCATTGTCTATCACACAGTAAAGCACATCGGTTTTACATTTGATCTGACTTGATGCTGCTGTATGCTGAGGCACAGCAGAGTGCTGAGGTAAAACTCACACTGACATCCTAATCCTCACAGCAGGTCTGCTTATGCTGTTCTCCATCTTTTTAGCACTCTCAGTAAAAACTAGTAATGAACAGCTGAGGCTGACAGAATTGTCATTAGTTTTCTTAATCTTTTAAAATGAGATGTTGGACCAACTCAAAGAGCTACTGAAAGCACTTCAGCTTCCACAGAAATAGTCACTTCTGAATACAGTACAGAGATGAAGAGCAGCACGAGGACACGTCAGTGCAACAGCCTGTGGACATGGAAACTACAAACTCTATTTCTTCATTTGTAGAAACTGTGTCCATAGTTAACATACCAGAAAAAATCTTTCAGTAAACAGGTAAGTAATTGCGATTGAAGGCCTACAGGCTGCTCAGCGTTCTCACTTACGGATTTAACTATTTTATTTTTTTTTAATTAATGATCTCAAAAACCTACACACAAAACACAACAATTTATTTTTTTCATAGTTGTTTGTATACACAGTTAAATTGTTGAAATGCATGCTGGGTAATCTCTTTGTACTTGTTAGTATTCTTCAAGTATAAGTTCAAGTTTAGACTAAATGTACTTTTATTTTCTGCATACTTTAAGTGTAGTGTAGTACAAGTATGAGACAAATCTACTTATACTTATACTTGACAGTATATTCAAGTATATTTAAGTACAAGTATAGTACAAGTTTCTGTATACTTGTTAAAGTATACTAATAGTATACTCGAATAAACTGCTGAAAAGCAAGAAAACTGCTGATTTGCAGCTCTGACTGGCTTCTTTAAAATGCAGACCTGTCCACCATGTCAGTAACACAGAAACACTGAGACAAGTAAATGCGGTGGTCAGTTAGACAACCTGGGCGAGTCCCGTGCTTCTACGTTGTGTTTGGTAAAAGTGTGAAGTGTGAATACAGAATGAGGAATTGAGCTTGATTTACGCTTCTGCATTGAATCTACCTCTGGGGAGGTGCGTGTCAGACCACCAGTCAGCGGTGGTAATAACTGTTCACATACTATTAAGAGCAGAAAAACTGTTTCCTTAAGGTTTCCAATTGCTGCACTTATCTCATACACTGCCACAGCAGGTTCCTTCCTAAGGAAATGAAGCTTATGATATAGATGCAGTGCAGATCAAGTCCAGGCTGACTGATGATCAAGGGTGAATGAAGATAGGAGGAGGAGTGCAGTGCATTTGTTATGTTCTTGCTATAGTTACAGTGTAGGAAGCTGACGATCACCAAGCATCCGAACAGACACACAACGTGCTATACAAGGGCCAACAAATTTCCTCTGGTGAAGAAATTAAATTAGACACACTACATGAGAGGAGAAACTCCAGTGCAAAATGTACTGCAAATAACTGAGAAATCTCATCACATTCACTACAGTGGCAATAAAAATACAAAAAGTAGACTAGGTCTCCAAATAAAAGATTTATATATACTTCTGATCTCTCCCAGTGTGCCCGTGTGTGACCGAGTGTGAATGAACAGGCTCTCATATTGTACAGTAACCTGATGAACATCTCTGTCTGGTTTCAGATAACACCTCGCGTGAATTTGTGCTTACCTCTTACTCGCGAGTCTCCCTGGGCAAGCAAACAGTTAGTCCACAGTGCAGAAATCTTTTAGTCCTCAGATTTGGTTTTTCATCGGTTGTTTCACTGACTGGCTGGCTGACAGACTGGTGGTATTTGGCGTGATGATGGACTGTTACACACAGCCACCAGAATGAGGAACTTAGAAAAACTGGTTGGGGGTTTTTCTTTCTTGCTGAAACTTCCTGGTACAATTGTCTAATGATTATTTGCATAATCAGCAAAACACAGAGACACACATAGATAGGGGCCCAGCAGATAGATGGTCTTTTAGTCCTTTACATACAGAAACACTACATTTGTTTGTGTACACAGACATTTTACAATATGTCAAAAACAAACTAAGACCGGCAGGATCTGTTCAGTACGTGCAGACATCACGATGGCCGAGCACCATTCACTTCATATTTTTGTTGTTTCTTTATTCTCATATAACTGTTGATAGTGATTACTTGTGTGTTAAACAGCTTCACTCTTTAGTGTGTAACCCATGCTTTAGCGTGAGGTTTAATAAATGGTCCTACAGTGCAATCTGTTGGCCAAAGAGCAGAAGTACAACACATGAAACGTTCATCATTTTACTCTCACTGTTTTTTTTTATTTGACTTTGACACAAGAAGTAGAAAATATGGTCATAGACAGTCAGACATATGCCTACACATTTAGCACAATCATGCACCTGCCACATGTCTACATGCTGAATTATGGACGGCTGGGTTCACACAGTGTTGTCGAAGCAGGGGTGAGTCACTACACAGTCACATGGCAGTTTTACAATGTGAAAACCTGATTGAATAAGTATTATAAAAACAAGTTATATTCACCTTATCATCATCAGCATGAGTAACAATGAGACACAGTGAAATTCAAGTGTAACGGGTAAAACTGTGGGAACGATTATAAAATACGCAGTTTGAAATGTGCATGCATGATGTTTTTTTTTTTTTTGGATAATGATGATGGGGTGTATGCATTATTACACAACATAGCAGAAACGTAGCTCAGCCTCTGTCAGAGATAGAAACTTTCACACAAACATGTTACACTTTAATGGAAGCTTCGCTGAGTTTTGCATATCTACATTTAAAGGACACATTTGACATTTGGAAAAATGCACCAATTCACTTCAAAGATAAGGTCGATCATTAATTTTTATATTTAATGGTCATTTCAACAGTCGTCATACGGAGACTAAAACGAATCACAAATCAGTCTGTCAGTCTCTAATTTGGATTAGCTTATTCTTCTGACAGACCACCTTTGTTGCCAGAAAATAATTGTTGAAAATATTATTAATATATAAAATGACCGGCCTTATCCTGCCCGGACTTAAAAGAGAAAATAAATACCACACTCACGTCTGAATGCTATATATGTAGCTAGAGCCAGCAGGTAGTTAGCTTAGTTTAGCTAACTAGTCTAATGAGTTTATCTATGGTTCATTGTGAATCAAATTCTATTTTTGGTCCAGGAAATCAAAGTCCACTAATGAACCTCACAAACAGAGAAAGAAAGAACATATTTAGCTAACACGTAGGCTAAAGTTGCTCTTTAAAACCTAGAGTCCAACAAAATTACAAATTGTAGGAAGTCACAGATCAGGATTCAACCGCACGCCTGGCTCTGTACAAAAGTAACAAAAGCTGGCTGACAACATTTCTTTTTACAGTTTAGTTTTTGAATGAATTAAACAAACATGTTTATTTGTACAAAGACAGTAGTGGACTTTAAAAGTGCTGCTGGTGGTGGGGATTTCTTTACCTTCAGATAAAGCTAGCTTAGCTGTTACCCTTTGTGTTCATGCTAAGCTAAGCCTCTGCTGACTCCAGCTACATATTTAACACAATGATACAACACTGGTATCACACTTTTTGTGTAACTCTCAGCAAGCAAGTCGATACGCAAATTTCCTAAAGTGTCCTTTAAGTTTGTGATTACAATGGCATCATTAGAAAAGTCAAAATAAAATAAAGACTTTAAAAAAATACAGTAGCACACCATCTGCATTCTCTTTTAACCACTGAAATATGTCGTGTACTAAACGTGTACTGTCTGCGAACGTATTGTTAAGTGTTGGTGTCACATACAGTACACATCTGCATTTTGTTCATCAAACACTTTACCAGAATGTGTGAACACCTTTCAGTAACCAAACCACATCTATTTTTTCAGTGATGTTTTCCAGCTCCAACTGATTAATCCACTTCCCTCTCCTGTACTGTCAATTTAAAGGAAGCACAAACTATTAACTGGAACTATAATCTCTATGAGCATCACTACCTCTACAGATATGTTACTCCCACTGTGGCCCATTACATGTCAGTGGTTTAGCAAACTGCTTACGCTACTACATATCTCACATAGGACCTCTGGCTTTGTTGTATTTTCATCCTACACATCCATACTGTGTGTTTAGCAACTAAGACCGAAAGAAAAGTCAGCTTTACAAGATCTGTCCGTCTGTTGGAGCGGACTCTGAGAAGCATCCTGCCAAGTCTGTTGTTCTAGTGCACAGCAGAGCCAAAAAGGACGTGAGAGGACTGGCGGATCACATACAGTAGCCTCTAGAGTGGATTTAGTGTGTGAAAGCCCTGCTTACAGCGGTGGTTCTACCATCCTTCCAGCCCACGTTGGACATACAGCTTCGTGGCAGTGGCGGCTGGAATCCGTCCTCTCTGCCCGCCGGCTGCACCATGGAGCAGTTTAGCTGTTCCTCTGCTCAGCCTCCCTCTGCGCCGAGGAGGATGAGCTCTGGCTGTCGTCAGCGCCATCTCCATCTGCAGGAAAACGAGGAACAGGTCAACGTTGAACCCAATTATATTAATAAAAAAAACAAACTTACACACATCAATGCGTAAAATTAGTCCAACACAACACAGTTCCTACTGTACGGTATAATTCAGCAACGTCTACCTCCCCCTCCTGCGTTGATGTGCAGCTGGGACAGAGACAGTGTGAGGGGCAGCTCTCGTCCCTCGGGGTCGGTGGGACTCTGCAGGATGTCGTGCAGGGCGTTCCTCCTTCCCGTCCTGCCCGAGGCGATGAAGTCTGCATACGTTGCCTCAACATCAGACATCGTACGTGCATCGTTCACACAGCAGCACCTGCGAGGAGAGAGGATCACACCTCCAGGAGTTCGTCATGTATCTAAATGTTTAAAAATGTATTATTCTCGAGTGTGAAACCAGTGATCCAACAGTGTACACACACCTTGTGTGTAAGTTTGTATATCATGATTCATTTTTTTAACATGATACATGCTGCTCAAAGAGGAACTAATGGGATTGTGTTTTTCACTTGATTCATTTGTTTTAAACCAGTCATTTTCAACTTAAAATTTATTACAAGCACATTATTAATCTCATGTCTTCCTCTCATGACTCAAGTGTCAACAGTTGCTTTTCAGTCATTTTCAGAGCTTTACAGTCTTCAGTATCTGCTGCTGAACCAGGCGGCTCCTTCCTAATTAGGCCCATCAGTCATGTATCAAGTAAAACCGGGACTACAAGTAAAATACAATGATTCTAATTATTCATGAGATGATTTGACCGTGTCTGGGGTTCCGTTTCAGACCTGTCTTACCTCCAGTGATAGCTCTACCAGTGCTATAACCCGCAGCTACATTACTAGGGAGTGACTTCACCTACAAGGCAGAGCTACGGGCCCGACATCACATCAAACGGCCAAAAAAACAAAGACAAATCACAAAAAAATCACCGAGCAAACCGAGCAGAGTCCAGTCGGTAACGATCCCACTACGACGCGTCAGCGCATGAAAATAATCGAGGAATAATAATCACAAGTAGGATGGTTTAAAAAGTCCCCTGTCTGTTCTCTATGGCCGCCGCATCTTCCTCCTTCGCGACCAATGAGCGGTCACCAAACCGTATCTGAGCGCTGATTGGACAGCGGACACAAAAGGATGAGAGGAGAGCGCTCAGAGCAGCACCGAGATATGAAGATGCATTCAGGACCACCCGGTAAAAATGACTGTCAGCTATTTAGTTTACACTTTATGATAAGATGAAAGACGATCACCTGACCTAAACCCAGCTGAGGAGTGTGAGGAAAAGCAGTTAATGTGCAGTCTCTCCGGGTACTCGAAGGGTACTGCTCAGTTGGTAAAGCACCTGTCTTCAAACCCTAGGGTGAGCTGTTTGATTCCTACTCCCAGCAGGCCCTACATGTCAGACACCGATACCCTGAGCCCCTTATTCTTTCTAGAGAACTCTCATCAGGGGGGTCAAACTATTTTAATTCAACATGAACTTTATGTGCGTTCAATTTTCAATTGACTAAACAACAGACTTGAAACGACTGCCCGGGAATAAACGCTTGCTGTTAATCAACAGATCTATATGTCATTGTATAGTGTTTTGAAATTCAACTGGATTCAAGGTTGAGACAATGCTGTAATACCGCATCACACCACAGGATGGCGCTGCAGGCAGCATGAATAAACACAGCTCATTGTGCCAATTCATCATCATTTAAAAGTAAATGCTGGAGTCAGTCAATAAATATATGGTGCTTATATATTAGACATGAAATTGTTGAATGAGCAGTAATATAAAACAACAATGTGTGAGCTAGTAACGACACAATGTACAACACCTGTGCATGTTTAATCTGACTTTAATTCCATTCTGAAACCATCTCTGTCTCACTGAACACGGTGTGAAAGAAAACACACATGCCCTTAACAAATGGTGCAACATATAAAACCAACTGTTATCAGAGCTGACCTTTAAAAACCCACCTCTCCAGCTCCAGCAGTGACCAGTGTCTCAGACTGTGTTGCTGTGGAAACAGCTTCTCCCCTTTTGTACTTGTCGTAGACAGTTTCAGCGACGCGCGCTTTGGAAGTTGTGAAAAGGAATCTGATTAGCTGCAAAGAGTTCAGGGGGATCAGATCGCCGCATTGCTGTTCAATGTGCAGTGACAGGATCCACAGATAAACACAGCTCATCTATTCACTGGCTGCTTGTCCTGCTGCGATTTGCCTCTCTGTAATCTTACCCCTAGCAGCGTCCTGTCTTTCTGTTACAGATGTCTTCACTTAACCTGCTTCATACAACTGTTCACAGTAACTGGTATCGAAAAATCATTATGAATTTATTGATGAATTATTATATAAACAGTACTGTAGAAAAAAGCCACATCTGGCTGAATTCTTGCCGTTTTCACTTTAAGTGTCTCTCATATGTTATATAATAATATAATACTCACATTACGACCACCGACTGTTTTGGAAAAACATCTGAGAAGCAGATTAAATAATACTCTTTTTTAATAAAGGGCGACTTCGCTGATTTTGGGGGAGTACATTTTCTGACCATTTTCCACCAGTAACCACTTTCTAATTTTTCCCATGTATGTGTCCCTGTTTTGGACTCTGTTAGGATTTTTGCACTTTGCCTCTAATGTGTTCCCTTTGGACTGGCTGCTTTGTTTTGGCTGCTTGTCAGTTTCTGACCTCTGCCTTGTTTGCCTGAACTCAGAGTGCTTGCATGTGTACATCTCTGCACGATATATAATAATAAAATATAATAATATATAATAAAAATACTTGTGATTGTTTTGTGTAGGCACTCTGCGTAACTACACCAGGGTTGTTAACATTTAAGTGAAACGTAATCTTTCACTAACCAGTGTACTTTTGTCACGGTCTCTGGAGTCACAGTCCATTGCTTTGTACATCCACCACATCCTAATGACTTTGATGCAGTTCACTTTATTAAGTACAATCTAATGCAATCCAGTGCATTAGATTGTACTTAATAACAATGGATTGTGCATTTGCAGCATTTAGTAAGTTATATGTGTGTATACGGGCAGTGGACAGGACTTTTTTCCATGCATGCATTTCTTTATTATGTCAAATATATAACAGAAGAGACTGTGGAATTGTACTGACCAGATTTAAGAGAAAGTGCACCATTTTTTAGTACCAGTAGCAGATACCCCTAGTCATCCTATGTGGAACATAAAGTAACAATCCAGGAGTCATTTAGACTTTTGACTCAAACCATGGTTCATTCTTTGGGGACCAGGAATGTTTGTGCACTCACTCCAATCATGTGGTGGTAACACTGAGATGATGAGAAATGGGAAAAATTATGGACTGGACCTTTAAATTTGAGAACTATTTTGGTTCCCACAGCCTTTAATGTTACTGCACAGACACATTTGGTGTGTGTTTTACACGAGAGGCCGTAATCGTCAGTCTTCTCAGTTGCTTTGTCAGTTTCACACTTCACGTCTCTCTCTCACATGATATCACCGAGCACCAGCGCTAAGTGGCTGCTGTGTTTGTTTTTCTTTGCCAGTTTCAAAAGTCAGACATAAAAACTGTGCAGATAACAACTGAATAATCACCATCGCTGTCTCATCACCGTCCTCTACTTCCAATCCAATACCCACGGGTTCACGTATTATTTTCTGTTAACACAGTTTTAAATGAGCTTGTGTTCCTCCTTGCAGCATTGTGCTTCACGCCCCACGCGCCTACACACATCTGCGAGCAGCTTCTCGTGCACCGCAAAAACTACATTTCCAACTGATGGATGGACGCAGAGCAGCTCCTCTGGATCAGACAAGTACCTTGCTTAGGGGACTTAAGGGGTCAGATGAAACTTTAATGATCCCTGCGGAGCTGTCAGGTCATTAGAGCAGCGGAGGACAGATAAGAATAGCTCAAACAGTACACTGGAAGATGATGTCGGATGGGATCACACTGAGAATGAGACAGCAGAGAAATGTCTAAATATATAAACATACATTTCATTCCATGTAAAGGGTTAGTATAAATTAGTATGGGCTCTTCTTCTACATTTTGGCTGCGATGTGGGCCGATAATCAAAAGCATCCGAACTCATTACTTGTGCAGTGAAGCAGACAGTGCACGCAGGAACAATGTGTGCAAGATTTAGTTTGCCATTGATGCCATTGACTGTGGCATTTGGAAATAGCTTACAGTTGACTAAACAAAGAAATGTTAGACAAAGGGAAACAGAGAGAAGGAGAGGGAGACAAATATAGAGCGAGCCAGAGATAGAGAAGAGTCAGAGGATATTTCAGTTCAACTGGGCTACAAACTTTTTTCCAGACTCCCTTTATGCTCAAACTCCCTTTAGTAAAGTCTTTGTAGTGATTTGGCATGTGTCTGTGCGTATATTGTAGTCTTTCTTCACAGTTTTACAAAGAGCCTGGCTCTCAGTGATACAGGGTGGGTTGGGTGGGAGATGTTAAGTTATGGGAAAAATGTACAGTGCAATTGCCCTCAGTGGCCATCAGGGGTGGTAAAAAGTTCCATGGACTTACTGCTACTGTCTGACACAAAGCATTTTGCTTTTGCTCCAGCGGGGGGCGGAGCATGTTAAGGATAACCTACTGTCTGCGGGATGCTTCACACTCAGGTGATGACACAGGAATAGTTATGTGAGGAGTCAGGTTACTTCTTACGTAGAGCAAATATGCTCCAACTGGAAACTGAGCCCTGACCCATAACTGTTTTTATTCCCACACTACTCAGCAACTGATTAGCTTAGTCTAGATTTAAAGATATGCTGTACCTGTTCATCTAAATAAGGGCTATTTCTATTCCATCCAGGTCACTAAAGCATTAGGTGTTTGGCTAATTACCTCTCACCAGGAAGCTGTTGGCTCTGCAAAAACCGAAGCTCTCTAGTAACAGTAGCTGTCCTCTAACCATGATGTCTGAGCTTTAAACTCCATCGACCATTGACCTGTGTTTATACAGCAGCCTTCACGAGCCTTTAGAAAATACCTCTCTGGAGGACGGGTTCAGCTAAAGCAGGGGTGGGCCACTGTAAAGATGCTCTCCCCTACCCGGTGCTGTTTACCTGAATCAAAAGCTGGAAGATACCATCTTAAATGAGGATGCAGTGGAGGAGGATGCAGACCAAGTGAATTGAGATCTTACAGCTTCTAACTGACTGAACACGCCTCATCCAGGTAATCAGCAGATCTAACCTGTGCCGTGCGTTATAAATGCTGCTGCTGCTTTTCTCCAGATGTTAAAGCATCTTTAGCTTTAGTTTGTAGAAAAACTAACAGTAACAGTTAAAGTAAAGCATGCTATACCACACAAAGGAAGCCACAGACTTTGAACAATAATCCATTCACCTCCAAGCGACTTCTCATCTACAGAAAAAAGGACACATCCTCGTGCCTTAATTTGCTGAAGGAGAGCTCAATCCGACATCCACCAGGAAGAAAAGGTAGCTGCTAATCTCAGTTTGCAGACCAAATAGCTGATTAGCTAATCAGCTTGTAAACTTGAGCTTGTGGGATTAAAACCGAGCTGGCTTGAACAGCTTAAAAGCTTCCTTGCAAATGTCAAGTTTGGTCTTTTTAGATGCTAAATGGTGCTGTCCTCTCATACAAGGCTGCTTTAAAAAAAAGAAGAAAGAAAAGCTGGAACAAGATGGTTTAAATTGTTTCCCAATATTGGGATAAACAATAAAAAAATATAAAAATGTCATAAAGATGACAAGATTGTAAAACGTACAGTACCAGGAGAACATATGCTAAAATATTTCATTACTGTTAGGAATAATAATAATAATAATAAAGATAGGAGTGGCAAACTATCTTTTTTCATTGAAGTAAATAATAAAGGGAAGTGAAAACAATAACTTAACAAAGGGTTTTAGTTTTTCCTGAAACCTACATTCAGAGTATTTGCACGTATTTATTGCATACATCTTAATACAGTCAGATCAAAATGCTGAAGTGAGTGTAACACCTTTTAATTTATTTTCCAAATGTTCCCCCCCTGTTTGGGCATCTGATCTACTCTAGCCCATGCCTCAAAAATGTCTCGACACCCCCCCTGCTTAAAAGGAGAATCGTTTCCTTCTTTTAATTGACTTAATTCATTTAAATGACTTTCAGAACACTTAATTACATTTACATATGTACGTTAAATGATGTCCTGACCAGCCACAGTAACAGTGCTTTTCCTCTTCCAGATCCAGATGCCTCTCTATGCCATTTCTCACCCTCTACGCAGCAGTGCCTCTCATCGCCGGAGGGTGTCGCTGCTGACACTGGTACCACAGCCGTCTGTCAGTTTGTCTGGCACGGATGGGGGGATGTTGTATTGTGAACTAGAAGAGAGAGAGAGAGAGAGAGAGCACCTCTGCCGCTCTCACTGCCTCTTCTCCTGTGCGCAGTGCTCCGGCCCGGCCGCTCCTTCCTTCCTTCCTCCCTCATTTCCTCCCCACAGCTGGCTCTCTCCCCTCTCCTCTCTCAGATGCTGGCTTGCCTTCTCCTTTCACACACGCCGCGCTGGACCAAATACTTCTGCAGGGTGGAATGACTGACTACCTGTTCTGCATGGTCTGATTTTCGGGGGAAATTCGCACGTCGGAAAGGAGGGGAGTCAAGAGGGAAAACGGAGGCTCTCCATCCCCCGAGGGAATTTATTTTACAGTAAGCAGGCGCAATGTCATTCCAGTTTCCTCATTTCGCTCGTCTCACACCTCCCATCTGTGCAAATGCTTTAAAAAAAACGCCAGAATTTCAGAGCCTGCTGGGAATATGCCTTTTCCTGGATGTTGTGTGCCAGATGTTTTTTGCTGTTTAATGTCAGCTTATTGCGAGGCGTGGTGTGTGGATTGTGTTTTTTTTGTTATGATGCGCTAAAGGGCTGTGGTGCACTTGCGATCGTAGATTGAAAATGGACCACCCCTCCACCCCCTACCCCCGTACACACACACACACACACATTTGAGCTCGACTCGCCATCCATCCATCTGAGGCCGGGGTGTGAGTGTGGGGGTCGGTGGAGAAGGGGAGGGGCTGATGCGAACACGGTATTACCTTCAGATTGACCTAAATGTGAGCGATATTCGTAAGATCATCACGTGTGACAGCGGCGGCCGCATCTTTGTGTCGCGATCCACGTCTCCGTCTCCTTCAGCAGCCAGCGCCGCGCATGTGAACGGATGAAGAGCACCTGGCTTCCCTGTGTGCTCCAGCTCTGGGCTGCCTGCTCCAACTGCTCCATGTTGATCACAAAAAAAAAAAAAAAAAAAAAAACACAAAAAAAAACCAGAGTGGGGTTCTGATGAGTTCTGTTTCTCTTCCTCACTTTAGAGTAATTAATGTCATTCATCCCTTTGCCAGGCTTACTGTATCACAGTGTGCTCCTTTTATTTGTCTGTGGATTTGTGCTCTGTGACCTGGCAGAGGTAGGGGCCTGCTACTGCAGCCTGCAGGATCTCCACTCTGTGGAGGTCTGTTTATGATGCCTCCTTTCAAGTTCATTCCTATGTTTTCCTCCTCTGAGCTACAGTGGTGCAAATCACAGATCCCTCCCAAGATGGAGGAGCTGCCCAACCCTAGTACCAAGTTTAATGTGATGGACACTGGGGGAGTTGGGGGATCCTGGAGGAGGGGTTACTGATTAGACCAGCAGAACAGAGTATGGCTGAACGGGGAAATGTCTCTGTTATAGTTAGTTATCAACATTCTGCTCATGGCCTGTAGATCACTGGATTTGTGCATGTGCAGCATGTGGTAGCAGATGTTTCTTGAAAGGACTGAGAAGAAAACATACTGAGGATCAGTGGATTTGGCACCACAAATAATGATTTGTTGGGCAACAGAAAACTGATGCTAATGTGCTTTTACCTTTTGACCTCTTGTCTCCTGTGGGTGAACAGTGCAACCTTCCTGCAGGGCTAATGGAAAGTCCCACACTTCCTCTTGATGCCAAGAACCAATTGAATCAACGCTTTAACTGTTGTGTTTAAGGCTCACGTTCCACTGTTTGTGCTGACTTTTCACTATATTTATATTATTATATAATACACCTACTGGAGCTAAGATGTATTTAAATATGAAGCCATAGCTTGCAATCGGTAGCTTAGCTTAGCATAAAGACAGGATACAGGCAGCTTAACATACTAAATAACTCTTTATAATATGTTTGTTTAATCTGCACAACAAACCGCACTTCCTGGAGGTCGAGTGATGTCACATGTATGGGTACAAACATTTTTCCCTTTGCAAGAAGGCAAATACAGTTGTTTTATAAAATGTAAATCTGATTGCTTCAAAGTACAATGAGGTGATATTTACTCCACATATAGTATTCCAAATGCTTCAGACCTCTCCGACTGATCTTGCGACCCATTAGGGGGTCACGACACTCATGTTAAGAACCACAGACTTACCACTATCCAGTAATCATTTGGTCTGCCAGAGTGCACACAAACAGCGTGTGTTTACTGACAGCTACAAGTCAGATTTGCAACATCTCAAAGCGGAGCTCTAAACACTTAACACACACACACAGGTGGAACTGCCAGCCAGTGTTCTCGTCACGCAACATTTAACTGATCAAAGAGCTTCTTTTCCCAAATGGAGCCGCATGCGTTCCGCTAACATGCGTCGCAGCATTACAGGAAGCCAGAAGTCTTAAGAGTACATTCACATGCTACTTTGGGGTATTATAGACCTCCACCTCCACCCACCCCTCAACCCCACTCTTCATTTCTCTGCCTAATTGCTAAAGATCCACGGTGGATGGTGGAGTGACCCTGGTGAAAAGCCTGAAAAGTGATGCACTCCGCCACGGTTCAGAGAAGTGTTAAGAGCGTGTTATCATCCATCTCCAAAGACTCGCCTCGGCCGCTGCAGCAGGCTTCATTAAGTTTTTATATTACGAAAATGATGCATGTGATGTGGACAAACTCTTAATAACCTCTTTCTGAGACTGATGTGAGAAGACTTGTAATAAAAAATATTGGTTCCCATATTGATCTCTAGATCTCGACTAATGAATAATATAGAGTTCGGACGCTGCATTTCATTCAGCTCACAAGCCGATAACGTAAAAGGGAATAGGCTCAGTAATGTAAACAGTTCGTCCATCATCTCAATTGCTTATGATCCATTTGGCTCACAGGAGTAATTGCTGAGAACTCAAAAAACACTGCAGCAAAAAAAACAGAAACAAGGTGCGGCAACCAGCGCTTGTGGTGTGTGTAAGTATTTGGCATGTTATGTGATGGCCAACAAAGTGTAATCTGCTCAGGTCCATCAGTCACAAAAGTGGCACTGTAAATAAATCAATACCTCAGGGACTAGGATGCTAAAATAAAAATGAACTGCATTGAGAAGTAATTCATCTAGAGCAGCCAAAAGGGATATTAAAGATTGACAAATACTTCATTAGTATGATACATCATGTGACCCACTTTGTAGCAGCGTTAGTATACTTCAGTAACTTTTTTCTGGTAGCTTTATGTAACATTATATAGAAGATGTATCTGGTAGCTGTATATATATTTAACAAATACTGTATATGGATCATGATTATTTCCATGTCCAAACTCATTTCACTACTTTTACTGCTATTGGTAAAACTACTATTAAGTGATTATCATATTTGTATTCATACTTTTTCTAGAGGGCTATAGTGACATAAAGTAGTCAGGGACTGGGATGCATATATAACAACGATCAGTCACTACCTACGGGAGTCAGCCGTCAAGTCTCCTGATAACCTTGTTCAGAAAAGGAGACGCATTATATATGTGTGTGTGCGTGAGCGCGAGAGAGAGAAAGAGAGAGCGAGAGAGATTACGTGTTGCCAGGTCATTGTCTTTCAATAATGGCAACATCTGATTCATATCACAGCTGGTCTCCCCCCACCTTCAGCGAGTAGATGGGCAAGATACGTAGCATGGTCAGCAACCTCTTTATTCGTCGCACTGGTCAGAGCAGAAACACAGCAAGAGATACAGAAAGTGCAGCATGTTTTGGGCATATAACCAAATAGATTCAAATCGATACATAATCTAATGCCCTCAAATCTTGTGGTTCACAGCTTTTGGTCCTGTTTTGGTTTGATATGTTTTCTCACTAGGAGGACCACCGCACCACTGCATCTAGGAGATGACCTATGTTTTTTTAGAGTCTTGGTGCAGTTGCTTTGTTCCATACCCGAGTGTTATTACTGTGTAAAACCGAACTGCACCGAGAGGGTGCTTGAGGGTAAAGCCTGTAAAGACACTCAGTCCAGTCTAACTTCATGTACTGGATTTCAGAATTACTGTAGAACAACCATGGATGATAATCTTTGTGAAACCCTGTTTTTGATCTCTCCAAGGCATGGGTGTCTTATGAGGAAAGTGGGTAGGGGGCCTTGTGTCTCTATTTGCTAATTTTTCAGTTGTGTGACATTTCTTATGGTCATCTTTTTAGATCATTTTTTCATTATTTGTCAGCTGTAGTCAACTCTTTTTGGTCATGACTTTGGGATCATCTTGTGCATCTCTTTTATATGTATTTGTCTTTATTTTTCTCTTTTAACTAAGCACTATGACTTACAAACATGATGTGTTACCACAGACCTCACACCTAGGCTGTGGCCTCGGCCTGCACAGTGTTCAGCAGGAACCTTGGACCATTCTTCCTCACAGGACTGCTTTGGCTCACTCTCAGGCTCTCGTGGTAATCCCACAGCATCTCTCTGTTGGATTAAGGTCTGGGCTCTGACTGGGACACTCCAAAAGGCAGATTTTCTTGGAAGTTATTCTGGACTAGATGTACTTCAGTGTTGAGGGTCATTGTCCTGTTTATCACCCAAACAACTGTGCTTCAGTTCTCTTCAAATTATTCATTCCACAAAACATGATGTGATAAGTTTTCAGATGCAGTGAGGTCCTCTGTAATGTCCAACCATGCACCATGATATACAGATTTTTTACCGGTGTCAGCCCGTTTACATGGCCACTTGTGGAACATGGCAACGCCTACAGTCTAATGTGAGAGCGGCATGATAGCTCAGTGTGTAGAGCAGTTGTTATCCAACCCAAAGGTGAGCAGTTCAGTTCTCAGTCCTGTAAGCCACCTGTTGAGATGTCCTTAGACAAGACACTGAAACCCTGTAATAGTACTGACACCTGCTGTCTTTTGTCTTCCCCATACGGTGTGACTACGTCACTTCCGTTTTCCACAATTTTCCTCTTTATACGCATGCGCAGGTGTAAAAAATGAAGTAAATCAGATTAATGTGTATACATGCGCAAAGACATCAGAGTACTGGGGAGAAATCCAGGTGTCTTTAGCCGATTTCTCATAATCAGATAACTGCCGTTAAAGCCTATCAGATTATGTTGTTTACATGATCACTTAATAATCTGATAGCTCCAGAAATCGGATAATAATCTGATTTTTTGTGTGCATGTAAACGGGCCCAGCGATTCCTTTAAGCACTTTAGCAGCATCTCTTGACTTTTTTTTTTGCCTCACTGAGCTTTCTGTGTTGTGGTTTAGGAGTCGTCGTGGCTGGATGCCCATTTCTAAGGAGAATATCTAGACTCTGAGATAACTTTATGATCCTTTTCAGCTTCTTGAAAACCCACAATTCTTGATTTTACTGTAAATCTAAAGATCGTTTCTGAGGTGTGTTTCACATGGACGAGGTTGATGTCAGGATTTTATTCCTGACTTCCTGTTCAGTGACCTTTATACTGAATTCACTTCCTGTTTGGTCCTTCCCTTACTCCTATCCACTTTACTTTGTAATCAGCTTGATTGATGTCAACTCCCTCTACCTAAGCAGCACATCCCACAGTCTCACTTTTCCAGATGTTCTTATGGAAACGACTCTCCAGCCTGTTACCTGATTCTGCTCTTTTGATTTTGGAACTCTGGATCTGGAACTTCTGATATCTGCCTGTTTATCTGTTGTGGACCTGTGATCTGCCTTTGAACAATCATTTTCTGACTGTGGATTTTTTCTGCCTACCCTCTGGATTTGGACTTGATTTCTAGATTTTTGGAAAGGACTTGTCACTGCCTTATTGCTGAAAGATTATCAAAGAAAGATTGATGGAGTGAGGCGGCTTGGCTGCTCTCTCCGGTGACCACATGGCAGACGCCAACTCTCGAAGCCACCATATTGTGTTCACCTTGCCCCTGGCTTTCTCACTTGCTTTCCTACTTGAGCCACAGATTCTACCCCCATCTCAACACCAAGCTTTCCCTCACTCCTTTTGAGTGCAGTAAACACCATGAGACTTACCTACCTGTTTTTATAGCCTCTTCTTGGGTCCTGTATTTACCAAAACCTCACAGTTCCTTCATCCAATTAGCTTTTGTTTATGTCATTAGCCAAGAGGTTCACACTGTGAATGTCTGTGAAGGTCCTATGTTACCAACAGTTCTGTCTGTTTGGTGTGTTATGTTAGTATTCACTGACATCACATTAAGATTGTAGCCTTAAGCACAGATGAGGAGTAGGCTATAGAGGTCTGGTGATTGCCCCCAGGTTTGAAGGATGCTTTGCTACAACCAGCGGTATCTCACCATTACAATGGGACTGATACTTTTCATCTGTTCACATGTCCAACAGCAAACCCACTGTAGTGTCATGCTCCATACCAAACAATACTCATATTTGTCTACTTAAAACCAAGTACCTTAACTAACAAGGTGTAGAAGTAAATAGCAAAGACTGCAAGTGAATGGGGTCATCTAAGAGTGCTGGACATTAATACCTACAGCACTGGGCAGGCGAAAAGCAACCACCAACCATCTCCTCTCTCTGCAGCTTCCACTCCTGGATCCGACTGGTTCACTAATGGATGATGGCACATAACAGCTGCACTTTCTTCCCTGTCTCAGGCACTGAGTGGTTTACCCTCTTCTCCTCTGCCCTAAGAGGAGAGAGGAGCAAAGCGCGAGCCATGGATAGGGTAATGGTTGCTTATCGGACACATCATTTTATCACTTGTTCATTTCACTCGATGGTTGAGTGTGCACTTTGCAGCCAGAAATCTCTTGCTGCAGGATGGCTTTTCTGTATCTACATTTACTATGGCACTCTTTTGGTTGTGCTTTAAACAGGCACTTGAATGAAAACCATATCCGTCTCTCTCTGCTCAATTTAATCATACCATTTAGTTGAAACCAAATAAAATATGGGGGGAAAGCTTCAGTCTGCTTGACCAAAAGCGCACCACAGTATTTTATAATCACTGCAGGACATTAGCAAATTAATGAGTCATGGATAAATGTGAGGCATCTTTTATCACTGTCTTAAGTTCAGACCAGGGCTGTCGTCACTGTTTCAGCAAGTCCACTGTCTCTGTGTGGTACAGCTCAAACCCTGCATGTCCCTCTGCACCGAGGGAGACAATAATACTTCTCCTAATCCACCTCTCACTGTATTGCTCACCCAATCAATTCCCCATGGAGTGGGACGTTGCCAAGTTGCTGTTGCCAAGTTGTGGTTGCCGTGGCAACAGAGACTCTGTTTTTGGCGGGAAATCAGTCAGGTGCAGCCTGGAAGTTTGAGTTCTAACAAGGACGACCCTTGTTGGGGATAACGATAAGTCTCTGCTGTCATGGAGATGAGGGGACGTCAGCGAGGGGCGACTCCCAGTTAGCTTGGCGTGTGTGTCTGAGAGGGGAAGAGTGAGTGGGCGAGAGTTTTCCTCTTTTGGTTTGTAACTTGTGCATCACACAACTCTGCATTGTGTGTATCAAGGAAACAGGGCTGGAGTCAAATCATGTGTTTGCACACATTAAACTGTGCTGCATTTAAAATTTCTATAAGCAGATGAAGAATGTTGATAGCACATTATTATGATCAGAATGGGATATCCTATAATAGTGTGCATCCAATGAACCCAAAATGAGCAATAATACAGGACAAAAATCACTGCATAGATTTTGTGCAGGTCTGTCTTGATTAATGTATAGTTGAAGAATTGTAAAAGAATTGTCTTTTGATGCTTAATGTGACAATGTGACAAATTAGGACTTACATTAAAAGCAGACTTTGCATCCTATGGTGCAGCCTATTGGAGAGCATCTGTTAACGAATGGTCTCAAACCTCTGCCTGGCTCACATGTATTGAAATATTTCTCCACTTCTTTCACTTCTGATGATGTCATCTTGTTGCTCATACAGCAGAGGTATTAGTTTTGGCCTCGTTTAGATAAAATCTTGTGAACTGAAGAATTCCACCGCATGATGTCATGTGGAGGATTTTTCTGCAACAAGCCGAGAGATATTTGAACATAGTGGAGGAAGAGGGGAGTTCACATGTAATGTGTATGTAATCCTCACAGTCACTAGTTGGTGGACAACATTAGGTGGTGGAGCTTCTGGACCTCTTTGCTCATTTTATCTATACTTTATTCTGATGCAAGCGTGTGACTTTGCGTGCCCTTGTCGTTTCGCATGTGTGCGCTGTGTCTGCTTTTGTGTGTGAGATTTTGACTGGGTGGGTGTTGGAGGACTGGCAGCAGCCCGACAGTCGCTCTTTGTTCTCGCACGCCTTCAGCGTTTATGAACACTCGTGTTAGTGGGCTTACATAATTACAAATGAGCTTCTTTTTTCACAAACGCTGCAGAGAGAAAAAAAAATCACATCACGTCCCTCGGGGCTTTTGGAGCCACGGAGTTTGAAGAAAAAAAATGACAGATTGCGATGGTCAAACACCCATTCATCACTTCTCACCTTGATGAGAACAATTCTCACTCGGCTTTATTTTTTACTGCCTGTGTTCTGTGGAGCTGGCAGAGGATACATTCACACAAACAAAGCCAGAGAGAGAATTTTATTTGGGTGTGAAATTAATGGTTTTGCAGAGGTTTGATGTGATTTCTTCTTTTTTTTTGTTCCTTTTATGTGTCAAGTTTAATCTAACAATACATTTGCACTTGATTTTGGCAAAGACACAATGAAACTGTCCTGCTACTAGTTGTTGCAGCCCCTCTTCCAGTGATGAACATTACTATTATTTTGTTTGTGTCTTTGCACCCAAACTCCCCAGTCCCCCTTCCACCATTGTTTTCTTTTTTACATTTTTTCGCTGACTGTGTGATTTGTGTGGGTTCAGTTGCAGACTGCACGGTGTCAGTGTATTCTTTTGCTTTAGGCTGTGTCCTTGACTGTTTTCTGACCCAAACTCCTCCATTTCTCTAACCCTAAGTGCACTGGGAAAAAAATCACAAGAAGTGGCCATTATATATGAATCAAACACACTAATTAAATTTGAAGGGTGTGAATATAAAAACCATTTTAAGAGAGGGAGGGGATCCTATATGTGTTCTCTGACAGCTTTTATTTCATAAGCACTTTTAAACTTTAAAGGGCATTCTGGTGTCCCCAGCCCTCATTAATTTCTAACCCTGTGCAAGCATTTGCTTGCTTGCAGGTTTTGAGTGTGTGTGTGTGTGTGTGTGTACAGCAAAGGAAGTGGCGTCTGGCCAGTGTAGCCCAGCTTTGTCTGGCTTTAATGCCTCTTCATTCACTGTAGTCGCGTGCAGCCGGCACACTGACGACCACTAATCTCCTCTTTATCTTAAAGGTTTGCTCAGCAATTTGGTCCCATTCTGTTAGGTGCATAGCTTTCAAGCAGCAACACTCCACTCCTAGTTGACCACTCCACTGTGGCCATCAGTCGTCATTGTACTTTGGATTGGTGAACATGGTTTGGCTCCCGTAATAGAATTGTCATATGAGGTACACGTATACACACGTAAGTTCGAGCAGTGAAAGCTGAAACTTGTCCTCCTGTGACGTACTGTACTGAATAGACATTCATGTTCCTGGAGGATAAATCCTGCTGACTTTAGTAACTTCATAACTTTTCCTTCTAGATCTAGTTTGCAATATCATGAACACTACTGATTAGATCGCTGTGAAATTTGCTCAGTACAGTCAAGGATTAATTATCATTGTTAACAGCTAGTTTGTTTTCGCAGATTGCACAAACTTTGAGATTTCTTTCCCAAATAAAGCCTAGTGACAAACCATGTGACTTCTTGGACAGATCTTTACTTACTTCCTGAAAGCGCCGTCATGTGGTCCAGTGACATTATCGACCTTTTGAGCAGGCTTTCGCGACCTTCCTCTGAAAACATTCAATGAATCTTAATGTCCTGGATGATCCTTTGAGTTTTAGCACTACCAGAAGGTCAGAAGGTCTTACTTCCATACTTTGGTGCTTTCTTCTCTTGCTTTCACACAGTGGAATTGACATTTGCTACAGACCCCAATGTTCGCACAGAGTAAACTACAGTAACTGTGGGTCTGTTTAGCATTTAATAGCACCACTGTATCTAAGTACAGCCTCAGTGAAGCACAGTAGCAGACATAAGGTCATTCTGTGAGCGAGATTCACTGTCACTTTATTGTGACACATGTCCAGAATTTGAAATATATTATCTCTTTGCATGTTTGCATCCACATTTTACTACCAGAATGGCCAGGACAAACTGTTGCTGTTTTGCTTGAAGAAGATATGAATCATTACATTTGACAATGTCTGTAGCAGTCCCAGCAGTTATTCACATTGACAACTGCTTTTGTGCTCTTGCAACAATCTTTTTTTATATCCAGGATAAAGAAAAAGAAAGTATTTGTCCTTGGAAATCAATCACGTTATATGGGGAAACATTACCAGAATTAATTAGCTGGAAACGTCTTGTTATGACATATTTAGACATGAAATAAGCAGTGCAAATAATGAGGATGTTGTTTCCAGTCTTTGCCTGTGAAATTACTCCCGGCTCACAAGACCACGCCCATGCTGTTTGCGCGAGGCTCTGGATGTAGGATTACTTGGTTGGAGTGCTGTGGCTGCAGTCACAAACAAACTCGATAGTAACCTGAGATAATGCGTCTTTAAGAGAATGGGTGCTAAGTAACCTTTTTTTGCTGTTGTATCACAGGTTTATTTTTAATCTAGAGTCCTTAAATCTGAAAACTTGTCAGAATATGGGTTGAACTTGAAGCTTTTTTTTACAAGTTTGTAGACGAGATTGAGGTATTTTAATCAGCTCTCATGTCAGAAAGAAAACAGGACGTTTGCAATTGGGAGACAGAACAAGAAGGAAAATCAAATGAAATCAAACATGCTTGTGCTTTTTATAGCTGCTGTGAATCAGCTATCGGACACTCTCTGTCAGCTACGTGGGACTTCGAGTGTTTTATCACCAGACGCAGTTAGGAAAAATACGGCTCCAGTGTCTGGCAGCTGCTGATTGAAAACGTCACACTCGTGCCTTCATGAAGACGAGCTTAGAGCACGAGATGGGCTTTTGAACGTAGCTCAAAGGAAATATTTTCTCTCAGACCTTTTAACTTTGACTAATAAGGATTTGTCAGGTTGAACTCGAGCGTCTCGCTGATGACTAAGCATTGTGTCTGAGTGAGAGATGAAGATACTATGCAGTTTAGCGGCCAAGGGTCAAATCCCTCAGAAATTTTCACTCAGCTGGCTAACATACTGCGCTCCATGTGCTCCAGCATGTGAGCTAGTCCTGGGAATTCCTTACTTCCACTCATCTCTTTGGCTCTAGTAAAATAACAGTGTGTCCTTACTTATTCGGCCTTTGGGCTAAATTAATGAATCTCATTGATTTGTTGCAGTGAAATAACATTGTCCTCAGTTAACTCACTTCTCAGCTTAATTAATGGAATGACATTGATCACACAGTGATAAGCTGGATGTGCAATGTGCATCGTGTTCTGCCTGGATATGTATGAAGCCTCCTTTCCTCTTCTAACAGTGCTGCACGTAGTTTGGAATAAATGCTAAAATGGAGTATAGCAAGAGCACATGTGCAGTTCAGGCTATGTTTCAGCTGTGCTCACTGTGTTTTCCTTTCTCCTCCTGCTCTCTCACAACAAAAGAAAATCAGGAGTTTTTCCAGTTCCAGGTCTTTTTAAGTGCACATAAACTCTGTTCCTCGACTACTCAAAAAGATCTGCTTTCTCTGAGTAATGTCCAGTTACCTAAGTGCATGTAAACCCAGTCAAGGACAATAGTACACTGGAACAGAGGGATGGTAAATGCCCTTCATTTTGACTGTACTAATAATCACCGCAAGCTACAATCACAGATAAAATGTTGAGAATTTTTTTTCTATATTATCATCATTACTGCAAATTTCCTTGAAATATCACCCACACCTAAAGTATAGCTACAGCCAGTGTTATTACAATTCATCATAAGTGTCCATCTGACATTTTACTTAAAACAACAAATGTCAGCCTTGTGATGGTGCTAATGAAAAGGCCAGGGGATCACCAAAGTTATTAGGCTTTATACTCTGGACACAAATTTCTGTACCAAATTTCATGGTAACGTGTGCTTTTGAGATATTTTGCTCTGGTCAGAAGTTATGAAACTACTATACTCAGTGGGCAAATTAAGAGATCCACTGAGCCTTATTTAATTATTAAATAATTAAGTAATATGAGCTTTAAAGCATTTACCAGTAATTCATGAAGACATGGTAACGTCATTGTCTATAGGGGCAGATTAAAGCCAGATTGAAGTTTGCCTGTGAACATTAGAATTATAGGGATAGGTTTTGGTGTTACTGTCCATTGGTCTGAAGAAATATCAATGCTGCTTTTGTGAAGGAAGGGAGAGGCCTTCAACCCGATCCCACAGTTAAACATGGTGGTGGGAGCATAATGCTATGGGGCATGTTTTGATGCTTAAGGCATGGGGAACCTTGTTTGGTTGTAAGGGATCATGAAAAAAGAAGATTATGAAGAGCAATGTAAAGAAATCTGCTGCCAGTCTAGCGTTAGGTTGCCGCTGGGTCTTCCAAGAAGACAGTGACTCAAAACATACATCCAAATGAGTCCGAAACGCTTGAATCAAAATCAAAGTCCTAGAGTGACCCTTTCAGAGGCCAGAACTCAAACCTGTTGAGAATCTGTGGCAGGAGCTCAGGGTTATTGTCCATGCTGTAAAACAACGCTATCTGAATGTGCTTGAATAATTTGCCAATATAGATGGACAACAATCCCTCTACTGCCTATAGCTCCTAACTATACTGGCGCACAAAGATGTGCGCCAGTATAGTTAGGAGCTACAGCACCAAAAGAGGTTGGTGTCAGTTCTAGGAAAGTTTACACTATTGACCATGAATTGTCAGAGGGCTATTGGCCTTGTCACTATTGATTTTTTTTTCAGTTCAGTATATCAGCAAAATATCTTAATCAAACTTTGTGGACATACTTTGTTCACAACGTAACACTTTTGGTTATGATCATTTCCAAGGATAAGTTACAGATTTTGTCTGATTTCAGAAAGTGGGCTAATAAGTTTGGGTTTCACTGTACGCTTATCAGGTCAATTACAGATCCTCTTTTAAAGAAATGTTAGTTAACATAAGCTAACAAGTGATATCAAAGCAACTATCTATCAGAGATACTTGCTGGCCTTTTTGCTGACAGTTTATTTTTTTCATGTATCACATTTCCAATAAGCACCCTCTAAAATCAGATTTATTAATTTCGTCTAATGAAAACAGTTCTAGCTAGCACGTATTTTGCGTGCTTGCTTTGGTATTGGAGACCGCATTTAGTTTTTTTAATCCTGTATAGCACTTTGAATTAATTTACAGAGAGTACAGTGTTGTAGCAGTGCATACAGAAAATGACGCTAGAATTTATCATTCTAGAGATGGATAAAAAGCATTTACCTACCACTACAGCTGTAGTTGTAGGGTTTTCACATTAGTTCTGCTATATACTGAGTCATTTGCCAGAATTTTGAATAGCCCACATATCTTTCAAATGCATTCCAATGAAACAGCGCGATGAAGGTCACTGTTATGATTTGACTTTTGTGTGTGTAAGGGTGCTTCACGTGACTGAACACACACATTACATTTGCTTTCTTACTTAAATTGCCTATACTGTTTATGTGTATCTAGTCCCTTGCCACTTGAAACATGTGGTTTAGGCCTGGTCTCTTAAGGCTGCAGCGTGGAGAAGAGAGGAGAGAATATTAGACAGCAGAAAGGAGAGTAAGGAAGTGGAAACGAATGCAGAAGGAGGCAAGAAGAGGCTTCATACACACAGTGAACATTCTTCACCGCTGACTGTGGGAGCCAGTGACACATAAAATATGAGAGACAGCAGCACTCTCCACTATTTATAGGACTGCAAGAGAGAAAGAGAAAGATAGAGAAAGCAGCTACACCACATACACTCCAGGCCAGAGCTGGCATCATTTTTTCATTCGATAAAGAGGAATTGCGCCCAGTTTTCAGGATGCACATATGTCAATGCAATCGCTTCGGACGGGCCAGTCAGATTCAAGCACAATTCATGTACAAATGCCTTTCGCATTCTCTGCATCCACTGGCCGTCACCCTCCCGTTTGAATTCACAGTGCTAAACAGATGCTCGGGGGAAGCTCTGGTTGTGGGTTTGTGTTGATGCTTTGTGACGATTCAAACCCATCTGTAGCTCAGCACTGTTTTTGCACAAACTGCTAAAAATGTATCAGTGCTGCTGGGAATGTAACAGCATGTCCTGTTCAGAGTGAGATAACGATGAAAAGAAGCCAGAAGAAGCCACTGCAAAAGAAACACGCGAGGCTTAGTCATTTAACTTATGTTTAGATGAAGCTGTGACCTGTGAGTAAGAATCAAAAGAGACTGGAAGTCATTCTGTTCTTGAAGTAGCCTGACAGCCACTAGAAATAACCTTTGAGGGCGACTGGCTGGATAAATATTTGGGATCATCTTTCGGCATCACCCAAAATGTTGTTCTTGATGCAAGGTGATTTGGATTGATTTGACTCAAAAATTCCTTACAGAAACATGCCAGTACTGTTAGAACGTCAGACAGAAATAACCAGAAGTGGAGGAAGAGGATCTAAATAAAGAAATACCATGGTCTACCATTTTAAAAGCAGCTTTTACATGTAAAACATCTTTCTTTTTTTTTGTTTATTGAAGATGTTAGAAAGTGGCAATTTAAAAAAAAAATGCATTAGAAGCAGAGTTGATATTTGAGAGCTTTTGAACACGCTTTCTTCTTGACATTTCACGGATTCTCCAACTTGCATCATGCTGTCCAAACCACAGTCATCTCTGCTGTTTGATGCTGCCATCCTCGTGTTTGAAGTCGAGCCTTACCCGTGGTCCTAGGCAGAAGCCCCCGGGCCGTTGTTCTTTTTTAATGTTGACTTCCATAAGCGATTTCTTCAGTGATGTCATTTCTTCTGAGAGAAGCCCTTCAAAGTCGGGCTGATGCATTATGCATGAACTACAGTAGATGGCCAGTGTGCTAGCAATGTTCTGGGGTGGTAATAGAGATACTCGCAGTGCTGAGAATAGCAATGAGAAGCTTTTGTAATGTAGGATGAGTTCCTCCATGATCAACACTTTTCCTTTACTCAATCTGTACAATGCCATGACTGTTTAAACATTGCACAAAGAAATCACTAGATTATGCTTTAATTCACATGCGTCAAACTTAAGGCTCGTGGGCCAAATCCAGCCCGCACCCTTATTTTATGTGGTCCGCAGGAGCTTACAAATTATTTTATTGGTATTAGAAATTTTACTTTCCACATCTATTTCCAAACTATCAGTTTTTCAGAGATTGCTCCCTCAATAATCTCCTCTTTATATACTTTAAATACATTGAGATATGCCGCAGTTATCATGATTGATGAGAGCTGAGGATGGGAGAGGAAGAAGCGCGTAATCTCTGTCCTCAACAATACATATCAACCCTGGAAATACAGACATGTCCCTGCTTCCCTTCAAATGATATAAGAAAAATCAAATGTTCTCCTCTCAGTGTTAAACTGGACCCAAAACGTACTGATTGTTCACAGAACTCCTGCTTCATCCAGATCCTTACATGATCCACCACGCGTGATGGATTTTATCACAGGTCTTCTTTACAGCTAAAAAATTAAATCACAATATCATATGTCATATTTAAAATGTTTACTGCACCGGAGCAAAACCAGAGCAGGATACAGACAAAAAAAAAAAAAAAGCTCTGTTCAATATCTGTGCGCTCACACAGCTCTGGCACCACACAGCACATGGTCTGTGATGCAAGGTCTTCAACAGAATGAACACAAATGTACCGGTTCATTCTTCTTCAGAAAGATCTGCACCCCGGGCAGAAATTTTCTGCCCCTGCCAAAGTGCCGCTTTGCTTATATCGACTCATCAGCCACGTCATATAGTCACAGTGACCCTTTGACATCAACCATAATGTTGATGTGGCCCATGATGAAATTGAGTTTGACACCCGTGATTTAATTAGAGGATCGTATATCACAAACCTGCAGCTTTTCATATTTAGACTTTAAGATTTTACTCTCTAGGAATTAAAACGCTTTTCAATTCAATTCAATTCAACTTTATTTATATAGCGCCAATTTACAACATAAATCATCTCAGGGCACTTCACAGTGTAAGGTTTAAGACCTTACACATTATATAATATATACAAATTAATGTAGAAAACC
>JAUYWH010000009.1:3324785-3335459 GCA_034779795.1 Ctenopoma multispine | reverse complement strand
ATAATAATAACAAGCAATGATGAAATAAAGTGGACAGATAGAGAAAAGGAGGAGAGGAGCTCAGTGTGATATGGGGTTTGCACTTGTTATTATTTACTTCTTATTACTTAGAATTATTTCCTTGAGCAGAGAAATCTCAATCAAACAATTGTTTACCCATGATCATTAATAAGCAGAATACTGTGTTACAGTAGAAGAACTTATCGTTACCTTTGTTATCTGCCTTTTCTAAATGTTGTCATCAATTAACAAAAATAAATACAGCAACAAAATTGTTGCTGTATTTAAGGTTATTTTCTGCTATATTCTCAAAAGTGAAAATAATCGAATAAAGTAATGTTTATAAAAGTCAGATTAAATCATTATTCACATGCGTTCACTGATTCTGCACTAAGCAGGGCCTGTGATAGACTGGTGACCGGTTCAGGGTATATCCCACCTTTCGCCCAATGACAGCTGGGATAGGCTCCAGCACCCTGTTACCCTTATAAGGAGAAGCTGTAAGGATAATGGATGGATGGATGGGTGAATGGAGCACATTGCACTTCTGTTTAGTTAAAGCAGACAGGATCCTAATGATGGTAACAAGTAAAGTGCTTCATCACTGTTTTGTTCTTTCATCCAGTTTGTTCATCAATCTAAATTTGTCTCATTTGCTGAATGTTGAAATTGTCACCTCCCCCTGGCTTCTGACACATGGATGATGTTTGTAGCTTTGGAAATATCAGTTGGTCGGCTGATTCACCACTTTGATCTAGATCGAAACACTGTTGATGTTTCTGGTCTACACTGGAGAGCTGCTGTGGATGCATACATACATACATACATAGATGTGGACTCACACATTCTGTCAATAAATAACAGACACGATAATAATTACTGTACTCTGAGGACTTTTTCCACATAAGTGGTGCTCTGCTAAATGTAAAGTAGGCTGTGAATAGTGTAAGAGCACAACATCATTAGTAGCAGCAGTCAAATGGTCCGATATTATCATAAGACACATTAGAATCCATGACTGGGGGGGCTGAGCGAGATACATTTGGTAATAAACATGTGAATCCTCAGGACTTCAGCTTCTACAAACACAGATGTCAGATTTTCTGCAGTTTGACCAACTGCTGTAACTTTCCTTCCTGAATGTTGTCGTTCACATCTTGCTCCTATCATCACTCAGCTTGAATTCCCTCCGTGGGTGGAGGAGGCCAGTGCGAGTTCTAATTTGTCTTTGCACTGTGTTTATCGCAGCAGTTGTAACCTCTGTAATTATACCATGCGGTGAAGCCGCTCGCGAACGTTGATCTCCTCGAGGATCTAAAGAAAAGATGTATAATTCATGATGTTGATCATATTTTTAGCAGCTCTGGCTGGTTGTTTGAAGACTGAGAAGAAACATTAAACAAGGGCGACTATTTGTTATGAAGACGAGGTTCAGCTCCTTGACTGAACACTTTTTCTCCTCCCATTTTAGCATTCGTCCGCTACCAGCTTGGGGGTTATTCTGCAAGAGGGGAGCCTTGTTTCGCTTTTTTCTCAGGTTCCCACAAAAAAAAACATCAGTGCCTGAGTTACCATCATTCTTTATTCTTATCTAATTTAGTTTCCTTTCAAGCTAAAACAGACCTGGGAGTACTTTCATAGCAGTGTCATTCCAGTGAGCGCCATTACACTACATGAAAAATTTAATTCTTAAGCTAAGAATTGGCTACATTTCCTTGTTCGCATAATTTATATGGGAAACCTTGGAGCCTCCTTTCGTTTTAAATTGGAGACGACGGACTACATGATAGTTGAGCCACGAGAAGCATATCTTTATGACTGCTAATAAGAAGTCTGCTCAGTACATGCAAAATGATTCACTTAGCTGTTGCTTCTGTATGTGCTATTATGAACTTGAGTTCTGCATTTTATTGAATGCAGTTAGAAACTCCGTGAACTCTTTCCCCTCCCTCTCAGTGTGTATTTGCTCATCAATCAATCGCGGCACAGTAGCAGTGACCTGCAGTTTGTGGAGGTCAGCTGTGCTTGCGTGACGTTATCTTGATCTTCTTCTCTGTTGATGTTCTATCAGTTAACCAGCAGGGGTCTCTGATGGTCTCAACACTTCCAGCCAATGACAGTAAAGTTATAGAGCTTACATGTGTAGTTAACATACGTTATAGACTATAACGTATGTTAACTAAAGAGGTAGGGTCCAAAATGGACGTCAGGCATTGCATAGCTGCACCAGTGTTTACTCATTCTTTCGATTCAAATGTAAAACCCTTCAAACTATTCACCAAACTTTAACATCTCTGAATTATGATATCATTTTTGGAAAACTACACAACCCCAATTTCAACAGATTTCAACACCTGGCTGCAGGGATTTGCTCCCAGTCGTGGTTCTGCTGCATTTGTAAGATGCTCTAGATAAGTTTCAGAAGCAGCATCACCCATCGTCATATGTTCATCACTACTGCCAAATTGTGTTTTTTTGTGTGTGTGTGTTTTACAAGGATATTAAAGGACACTAGATGTGTATTATGCAGTAGCCTTATGTTGTGTGTAGTTTGTGCACAGTAGCGTCAAAGATGTAGCTGCTGTGTCCTCCTGCTTCTTAGACTTCAGAGGAGAAATGATGAGACAGGAAACATTTACGTGAAGATAAATATGAAGGCATCGTTGGGTTTGAAGTGCATGGTGATGTTTTTATGTGAAATACTGACATCTGTACACATTCACAAATTAATTTCAAACTGAGAGATGAGAGTTGCTTCAGTGCAAGTCGACCCAGCGTGTAAACACAGTGGTTTGCAGAGAAGACCCATGACAGAGCATGAATGCATGCAGAAGCATGACATCTGACATTGGGATTTGGTGATGTCAGGCTTGCAGTCTGCAGTACAATTCAAGGTGTTGAATGATTGGTTGAGGTCAAATGCTTTGCACATGACACTGGAGTTCTTTCACTGGGAAACTTCTCTTCATGAGCATGGATTTGTGCATGGAGACGTGATCATGTTTACGCCTAAGATGAGACAAAATCAGCTTTTTGTCTGGAAATCTTGATCACAGTCCTCCTCTGAAAGCACGGAAGGTCGTTTTTTATCATCTTTGGCACAGACCCACCAGCACTTTTACAGGTCTGCAGCAATGTGGCCTCATACGCGGCATATGTGATTCACTGTTTGTTGTTGCTGTTGACACGTTCATAGCCAGCAAATTAAACCACAAGTTCAAACAACTGCTTAATGTTATTGTTTTGGTTGATCTGCGGAATCTCTCGCTTTAAAACTCAGATGTGAAAAACACTTGCAGACGTGGAGTCACCAGTCCAGCTGCAAAGTGACACAAACCAATTTTGTGCTAATCATCTCTCCACATATCCAATTATACAATGATAGTTGTACATGGCAAATTTGCTCTAGTTGAGGAAAAGCCGATGTTTTGCTGTTCTTATTTTGTTTTGATTCTCATCTTAATTTGACCCGTTATCAGCCGCATTTAGTCACGTTTTATGACTGAAACACTGACAAACATGACTACGATTAGGATCACAGGCTAAATGACTCATATGAAGATAAAATAAATGACAAGAACAGTCTTCAAGCTCGGGTGTTCAGGAAATGATGATGACTAAAACACAATTTTAAATAAAACAAACAAGTCTGTCCATGTACCTTTGGCCGTATGTGTATACCTCTATTGCTCACTAGAACTGCACTCTGCTGATGAGATTGTTCTTGTCCGCTCGTTTCATTTATGTCAGTCAGCTCTTAATGATGTGCATCATCCTTAACTGTTATATAATGAGATTTCAGTCAAATGAAGAGAGAGCAGTCGGCGAGCGATGACTGAATAAACTGCAGGAGCTTCCCACAGCAAAACAAATATTGTGGTATATTACTCTAATGCCACTAATGTGATAATTGAACAGGTCTTTTTCTTGTGCATTTGAAGCAGATAACATTAAGTATGTCTTTATGAACTGTCAGAATTGAAGGGATGACCTTGAGAGGTCGTTGCAACATCCAGAAGCATCAATATGTTTAAGCTGTCCCTGTCCCAGGATCAGCACCCAGCCTGAGGATAAACCTGCAATGGAGACTTACACTGATGTGGCAGCAGTTTGAAAACGATTTCCTCCAGATTTCTTCACTTAACAAGATCATGACTAACTCATGACATCTGCCTAATGTTGATTTTTGAGCCGTTTCATGTCTCAACTCCAATGTGCAGATTACTGAGTAGAAATATGACATAATAATGGCTCCAGATTTCTAAGTGTGGAAACACCTTCTCACCAAAGAAATGTCCTCACAAGTATAACAACACGAGGACAGAAGGACTGCCTGTGATTTAGTCAGAATGAGAGTTTAAGACGCACACCTGCACAGAGCAGACAGGAGGAGGAGGCCTGTGTATCTACTGCTTTCAAATAAAGCAGAGGTGTGGTCACGTTTATCTGAGTGTTAGAACAGACAAAAAAAACGTCACTGCCTCTTCGCATTCGCTGTTTATCATTCTGCTTATTCTGCTTTAACATTATTTTAATAGCTGGGTTTAGACACTGAGGACAAATCTAACAGTGACTTCATGTGTTCATTAAACAAACAGACAAATCTTTCTCTAACTCTAACCAAAGTATTTTTGTTATCTAAACCCAGCCTGACATGTGAATCTAGACTTAGGTTTGTGGTTTGTCGTTCTTGCACATTATGTCATCCAACCAGCCCCCACTTGCTTTCCTTTAAAAACCTGATACTCTAAGATAATGTGGGAAACGTCTGTGCAGTTTGAATGTAAACTAGGTAATGAATAAATTACAGTATGTACACACAGTCACTTGCTCAGTGCAATGCAATTAAATTCTGCTTTTTTGTTGACAGTGTCTGAGATTGCCTGTAATATGTAAATTGAGATGTTGTTGTTGTTGGATGTTGAGAGGTGGTTTTTATGTGCACTACCAGTCAAACGTTTGGACACACATAGAAATGAGCATGTTTGTGAAAGGAAAGCAGATTTCATAACATCAAATTGATCAGAATGAATGTGGAGACATTGTTCATGTTGTAAATGACTATTGTAGCTGAAAAAGGAAAATTTACATAAACATACAGAGACCTAAACTCTGCAAACATTAGTACTGTCTTCAAATAGCATGCTATGTTTGCTAATGTTAATGTATTCATTTAAAAGGAGAACTGATCATGTGCGATGATGGTAACACAACTGACGACAGGTATCTTTTCATGAACAACATGGTTATTCCTATGTTTGTCCAAACTTTTGGCTGGTAGTGTATATACTCGGGGGGGGGGGGGGGTTTAATTTTAAATAATTTCTATTAGTTTTGCAGATGAGACAGATTTTCAACCTAAATAGTCACAGTGATGTGTGCACCATCAACTGCATGAGTCGCAGATGTGACGGGTGTGAAATGTTCAGTTCCTCTGAATGAATCACTGAATGAGCAGCTAGCTACAGTATTTGTGCAGATATGGTGGCAGTTTCTTCTGTGCCCCTATGTTATGCAGCAGGTGCACAGTAGGAATATTGCACAAATGCATTTCATATACCTGCAAGAGTCACCTTTGTACAGTCCTGGGTGACTACGGTTGCTGCTAGCTGCTGTTTCTCACTGAACTACAGGTCATGATAGCTAGCTAAAGCTGAAAGGTATCTACTTTGAAAAGAAGATAACTTACAAATTAACCTGTAAACAATAATTGCACCTTTTTCCAACAGTGTTCTTCATTTCTAAATGCAGAAAATGTCCATATGCAAGTTATCATGACATTATAATGAGGCGTCAACCCCCTGCTGCGTGCACAGACTGTTTTCAAATGGAAAAGATGTTTGTAAGCGATCACAGCCTATTGTGTTTGTGTGTGTGTATGAGCAAGCCGGGGTGAAGAGAGCAAACATTTTCTGGCCTCTGGAGACGTGTGCACCCAAGCACCATCACTGGCATCACTAATTAAAACAGCAGACTTGAATCACGAGGAAACGCTGCTAATTGAATCCACTGTTGAGTGTTTATTTTAGCCTGTGTGAAGTTTAGATTTAGGTCAAATGTACCTGAGCCTTCAACAGCAGAACTGTCCGAAATCAGAGGAACAAGGTACAGTGTCCCTGCAGGTTGTGCGTCAGTGAGCATGAGCATTAACACTCACACATTTAAATGCTTGATATCAGGTGAGACTGGAAATCATATTTTGCAGGGGATTAAAAGATCTGAAGACATTGCTTAAAAAAACACATAACAGGGATTTGCTATAAAAAGACTTACTATACATACTGATGTCTTTCAGCAAGTCAGCTGAAGATTTCTACCTTCAGTGCTTCAGTGACTGACTGGTTTGAAGTTCTGGGAGCTGTAGAAGTGACGTTGTCTTAGCTGTCGCCGCAAAAAAGTTTTTCCCCTTTGGCTTTAAGAGAAGAACAAGTCTCGTTTTGTTGCTCTTGCTTAAAAAAAAAAAAAAAAGATCCACCAAATCCCTCAGATTCATGTGGTGCAGAAAGTGGGTGCTCTTTCCCCATGCTAGAGCTTCCTGAACTACAGACTTGCTGTGTGATGTTCCTCTTCTGTTCTGCAGTGTAGTTCATGTTAAATATAGTCCAGCTCTGTGTTGTTATGTGTTAATGTGGTTAGAACTAAATCTGATCAACCACATTAGCTGTAGTGTTTGTTTTGTGAAAGCCTGAAGGTTAAAGACCATCACACAGCCGCTGTCATCCCTCAACACCTACTGTCAGATGGCTATTTGCAGCTTATTTTAGTCACATTTTCTTCAGATTCTTCCTACCATGTTTGTACTATTTTGTTTAACTATTGTATTTGCTTCCCTCTGGGTAATTAACTGTGTGCATGTGAAGCATGACTGAGCTGGGAGAAGAAGCCAAAAATCAAAGTGAGATGCTCAATGGCCTGAAGTTACTGAAGTCTTTAAGTTTCACACTATATACTAGGTTCTCTTATTATATTATGAGCAGTATGTTCTAACCCACATCAACAAACATCAATGAGCATCATTAATTCATTCATTTATTCCTCAAAATAGATCACACAATCATTCAGACCCAATGAATTGAGATCCATAGGCTGTGAGCCAGGTATCCAGGCAGTGAAATTCATAGCGCACAGCACCAGCTCTGTGAAGCGGTTTAGCGAGTGTTACCCACATACTGCGACTGGCTTTGTGCTGCTTGTAATGCTTTTAATAATACATTTTTTTATTAAATAATAGATTTTTAGTGTGGCCAATTGCCTCTTAATGGTTTGTCATCAGAGCTACTGTCGTTAAGTGACACTCAGAGCGATGTGCACTGTATCTCAGCACTGGAGTAGGTATGCATTTGTGTGTGCACTTAATATAAATATCCATTAGTATCTGGCCTTTTTCCATGGGTAGATTTAGTTGATGGATGATTAACCCTTAATCACGATTGTAAGGCTGGGTACTATTGTCTGCCAGAGTCATACATACTACAACACAAGTGGAAAAACAGCTGTAAAACATATATAGGTTCCTGAACTTCCCAACAGTCAGCCTATGTCTGGCTAAGAACGCTGGCTATTAACAAATACACAGCCCTAATTACATAATTAATTTAAGTGTTCAAGTGTTGTTAATTTGCAAGCCGAGTCAGGGTCTAGACAAAGGGACAGATGACTGGTGAAGCCCAAACAAAATACTGCAGCAAGTTTTAATGAAGCGACAGGGGACTGCCCGTCAAACACAGAACAAATACCAACATCCCAGAAGGGACGCGCACACACGCAGCAGCGCTCTGGTGCTCAACACACACACGTGTCTACAGAACCACATAACACAACAAACACGTATCAGTACTACGTGGATATTTTGCTGATTTGCTGCTGATATGTGACGGATTCCCGTCTTCACCAAAACACGCCTGTCTCAGACCTGAGCTTAAAGGGTCAAAAGATTAAAGTCAATATTCCCCATGTCAGGCGTGTCAATCATAGCGTGGTGATCTGCATTTATAATGTTACAGCAATATCAGAGATTAGCGCGCTGAAATGCGGGGCTAAATACCCCTGCATTACGACGCTGAAATATAGACCTAAAAAAATCCAAGATTATGCTTCAGTGAAATAAAGCCTTTAGGCCTAATCCATATTCAAAGTCTTGTCTGTAGCTGGGCTGTGAGCCTCTATAACCTAGTTCTGGTGGCTGTTATTGGGGAAAGCTGCTTTGTACTGGTCACTTGTGTGATGAGGGCTTGGACACGGTCTGTTGAGTTGACCTATATTTGGCTGACTGCCCTGTCTGCACAGTCAAAACCAGAGCTTCTCTCTTGTTGTGTTCTATAGACATGTTGCGCCTCTGGGCAGTCTTCTGTGTTCTCTGATCAAGTTCAAGCTTGAATGTAGTGTCATGTGAAATATTTTATGTGCACATGGACGTTCTCAGATGAAGTAATGATAAAATTAATTTCAGCATCAGAGCGTCATTCTCCATTGGTATAGAAGAATTTGTGACATTGGTGTCGACAGCTAATATGACATAACATGTCATGTGCAAGTCCACTTGACTTGTACTTGCACTATGGACACACGTGTGCTTCTATTCATACAACAGTTGGAGATGTGGACACAGACATGTTCTACATCCATCCATTTTCTTAACTGTTTTTCCTGTTAATGGTCGCAGTGGTGCTGGAGCCAATACCAGCTGTCATTGGGCAAGAGGTGGTGTACTGCCTGGACTCACACTAGGCACAACACAAAACGTGATGGCATCTCTGGACAGTGATTTTGTTTATTAGATTTGAGTGAACAACATAAAAAAGTGGAAAATAAGAAGTATGTGTAGTTGCTACAGGGGGCAGGAGTGAAGATGAACCTTATGTTGGCGAGGCTGACGTTTTTCATACCCACTGCTCTTTCAAAAAGGCAGTAAACTCACTTGAAAATATCTAAAACAATGCTTCTCTTAAATTCTTGTTTTTTGATATCGATCTACAAACTTTGTTTGTTTGATTTTTGCCTCCTACACTGAATTTAAACTCAGTTTGCAGGTTTTGTTCCTGCTTTAAGTGTTGCTTCGCAGAAATGTTTGTATAGTAAAAACAGTGATTTCCCATAAATGCCCAAGATGAAAAGTGGTGATGCTTGTGAAAAGATGATGAGTACGTCTGTGCAATCAAAGAACTAGCTAAAAGAATGCTTCATAGTACTGCTGGTCTTTATATACTAAACTAAAAATAAAACGTCAGTTGTAAAAAATCTCATTCATTGTGGGTGGTGTTAGCCTGGCCCATCTCCTCTTTATTAACACTGTACACATGACTCAGTATGACTACAGAGAAAACTGGAAAACTAGTGATATTAGTGATATTATTGAAAAGATTTGGCAAATTTCCAAAAATAAAAGGTCTGTAGAGTCTCAGTAGCACAGTAAGTAGCACTATTAGCTTAATTCTGTTTTTTAGAAAACACCAACTTTCTGCTTCTGCTTTCAGGTAAGTAAAGAAATAACTGAAATCTTCTCTCTAAGCTGTAAATTAAATTACATTAATTTAATTAAATAAATTTGAGAGACAGGAATGGACACAGCTTAAGTTAAGTAGAGGTTACGATGAGACTGGTGACACTGTGTGTGACTAAAGGAAGAGCAAAGAGTTATATGGAGAAGGTGGTTCATGAGTAGAAGCAGGCAGGGAAGTGGACAGGAGAACAAAGTGTAGTGTAGTACAGAGTGTAAAAAAGAAAAGGGGTGTGGTGTCACAAGGCCTGATAAGCAGCTGAGTGTTTGAGGTGAGGTGCGTGCTGGAAGTGGGAGGGCCTGGCGGCTTCGGGTGCTGTGTAGCGTTGCAGGTTCCAATGCAACCTGCAACCTTTTTGGGTCGTCTTCCTTCTGTCACCCTCTGCTGCGTGCCGCCTAATAAAGCAGAAATGTGCTGAAAGGACGAGAAGACGCACGAAATAGGTCAAGCGAAGAGAGGTGGGCAGAGAGAGAGAGAGAGAGAGAGAGGGAAGGAGAAAAGGAGGAGGGATGCGACGAGAGAAGACGTGAGAAAGAAAAACAAGAAAAGCTAGTGGTGTTAGTAAGAAGATAGTGATGATAGATAGCGATAAAGAGGAGGAGCTCGCTCTCTAAAATGAAAGACAAGTAAAGGAAGATATAAGCAGCCTTCATTGACAATGACTGTATTTTCTCTCCTCTCCTCACCTTGCCTCCTCTCCTCCACTGCCCTATCCATGCCGTCGTTCCACCTCTCCCTCTTGCCCCTTCCTTTCCGCTCTTATCCCTCTACTCTGCTCACCGGCTCCACTTTCATTTTTGCCTCTGCGCTATGTTGGTGCTGCCTCATGCTGACAGCCGGCCTTGTGTGTGTGTGTGTGTGTGTTTGTGCATGTGTGTGTCTGTGTGCACGCGTGCATTTGTGATGACAAGCCTTTCATCAGTGTGCAAAGCTGGCTGATGCAGCCGTTACACCAGCTCCGTGCTGCATCAGGATTACATGGCACATGTGAAGCCCATGTCCTCCTACGCTTGGTCAAATACAGGATGACACATGGCATCAAGCATGCAAGTGTGTGTGTGTTTGTGTGTGTGTGTGTGTGTGTGTGTGTGTGTGTGTGAGTGTGTGTGTGTGTGTGTGTGTGTGTGTGTGTGTGTGTGAGTGTGTGTGTGTGTGTGTGTGTGTGTGTGTGTGTGTG
>JAUYWH010000009.1:3260856-3324685 GCA_034779795.1 Ctenopoma multispine | reverse complement strand
GTGTGTGTGTGTGTGTGTGTGTGTGTGTGTGTGTGGGTGTGTGTGTGTGTGTGTGTGTGTGTGTGTGTGTGTGTGTGAGTGTGTGTGTGTGCTGGGACTATGATACTTGCTTTCTGGCACCAGGTTTGAACTCTTTTGGAAATTAACTTGTCCATACTGTAGCCCATATTTTGTACTGATGTCATATTGATGGATGCAGTTTTTTAATGCCATAGCAACAAGCGTCACTACAACTAGTACTTCAAGCAGCCGAGTGTATAATGGACACAAACTCAACACTGAAGTAAAAAGTATTTGCCTAGAAAAACACTCCACCCTTTTAATTTTTCTACTCAAGAAAAAGTGCTTGAGTACATTTTCTAAATGTTAATTTACAAAAAGCACTCCACCAAGACAACTGTGCATTTTTTATAATATTATATTTCATAATAACATAAATGTAGAAATTTGGTCCAGATTTGTTGAACAAATTCTCAAACGTGAAAATTATGAATAAAAAAATTGTTACCTACAGACTGTGGAACAAAAGCAGCACTCGGTAAAGGCGGAGCTGATTTGTAGTGACAGGAGGTTAATGCATGAATGATACATCAATATTATTAAAATTAAAAGTCTAATCCTGAAAAAGGTAACTAGTATCTAATGATGTTAAAATCAATGTAGTGGAGTAAAATGACAATGTTTCTTCAGTCCGACACGTCACCCGCCTTCCACTCCAGCTACCTCCTTGTAACTGACTGTCAACGTAATGATGTTTGTTACGTATGGTAAATGTGGGAGACGGGGACGAAGAGTCAGGGTCACACCGAGCTTTGCAGCACCTCTCCACTTTAACATAAAGTTTGGAGCATCTTTTTACTAAAACATGAGTTACAAACTTTACTGTCAAGTAACATATGCTGTAACCTAACTTCCAGCTGCTGGGACTTAGAGACTTGTTTAGCTTATTTACTTTTGAGATGACTGGATGAATCCCCGGCATCACCATCCTGCTACTGCTACTGCTACTTTAATCTCTGCCGGTAGTAATGCTGATATTGGACCTACAGAAGTGGAGCTAGTTCTTTCACTACTGTGTTTATAGAGACTGCACTCTTTCTTCTCACCGGCCTAGATTTCCTGTTTCAAAGATGTAGTGCTGCACCTGTCCAGGATGTGTCACTACGCTTTGCCAAACACATGCTGGGATGAGCCCCGGTTCTCCACCACCCAGAACATGAATCAACAACAACAATCAGAGGAAAATGGAAATGCTATGTTAATCAAAGCATAGCACATCAGTGTAGTACTGGTCAAATCATCCATTACAAATGATCCTTTAAGGACATCACAGTGCATATAGACAAATACAAATGTTAATACATTTACACAATAAAAAGGGCATTAGCATTGGTTTACTGCTGTGACCCTACTACTGGTTGTTGATGCTGCATGTCTGTGTGTCTCTGTGAGTATAAGTGTGTAGAGAGTGTAGGTGTGACAGCCACTAAGTGCTGGCACGTCAGAGTGTCTTTAATAATAGTAAAATAGTTGCATGTCCCCTTGTATTCTCCAGGAGGTATGCCAGTGCCTGAGGTGGCGTCTAACACTGCCAGCGCTGCCACCATGTTGAGCCCCGTCCTCAACGCCTCCAACGGAGACGGCTCTGAGTCTGAAACCACCTCCGCCATCCTCGCCTCCGTCAAGGAACAGGTTAGAACTGTGTGTGTGTGTGTCAGAAGGTTGTCACAATTAATGAAGTATGATTACCAGAAAGAAGTGAGGATTATTCCTCCAGTCCTTTCAGGGTGAGACAAGGCAAACAGTAAACAGTAAACACAAATGATGGAATGCCCATCTGAGCTAATGTGTCACAAATATGACACCACATTTTGATCTGTTTACAGAACGCCTCAGGCTGCAGCCGCTCGGCGTAATTTTGAAAATGCTGTAATGTGTTGGGATGCATAATTTCTCACAGTATGTCTGAGCAGCTTTGTTGGGAGATACTGTGCATGAAGAAGCATCAAAGAGGCAAGAAAAAGTCTCCTGGATTATTTTCAGAAATGCTAACATTAGGCTATTAAGCCCGACTGTGTTTGGTTTTTGTGTGAAGGTTTGAATATTCATCACTCTGCTGGAATGTGTCTGGATGTTTCATCTGTTTTAACTTTGCTTTCATTTTTGATTGTGCTGAAGTTTGCCTTGATAACAATGCACATAACTATCCTGGAGTAGATGTTGAACTCAAACAAAGGTTATTATAATGCTGTATGACAATGACATCACCAGACTTACATCAAACTGTATGGGGAAAAATTCTAAATCAATACATTTTTAATGAGGTTAATAGTCACAGAAGAGACGTGATGCTGTGTATCAAGGGTGGTTTTACATCTAAACTGTTTGATCTAAACAAACTCATTTGCCAGTTTGGTTTGGCAAAGCAATACTTCCATCCAATATCAACACTTCATGTCTTGGTTACTGATTCTCACAGACAGTTCCAGTAAAATGCTGCACATTTTGCTTTCAGTCACTGGAATCTGATCCAATCAGAGCGAACCAAAACTGAATGGATTAGTGCAGCTGTTACTCATCGTCATTGATTATCTGGACTAAATCAAATGTGATCTAACACATCAACTTTGCTGATGAGAATCTGCTCGGCCATTTTAGATTCAGCGTTTTATGAAGCGATGGGCAAATTTAGTGTTGCTGGTGTTGATCAGCAGGGTCATTAAAAGGTTAACCACTGAGAAGCATGTATGTGTCTATCAAAATGAAGATCAATTCATCCACATTTTGTTTTAAATCTTTTAATCTGAACCACAGCGTTGAACAGATGGACCACTGGACTCGTGTTGCCACCCCCAGAGCCACGCTACTGTACTCAATAAACAACTTTTATTCAGCTTCATCTCCCTTAGGACACATACCAGTCAACATTCTGTAATATCAGAGGAGATTAAATGCAAGCTTTCCAATCTGTAAGTGTCAAATCTCATTATATATTTAGATTATATCAGTCCTGCAAACAAGTCTGCTGAGAAGATGTAAATGTGACTGTATGTGTGGAGTGAGTGGATAGTTGATATCGTGGTCACTGTGTGTGAGTACGATGTGAAGGGAAGCTAAAGATAGCCAGTGAAAATGCAGAGAGTAGAAATGAAAAAAAAATGGATTCTGCATGTTTCTGCATGGTTTAGATCTTACTGTGAGTTACTACAATGTTTTAGTGAACCCACTCATGGTCTAAGTAGGTCAAACACGAACACATATGCACACAGGTCATCTACACACACACTCTTACAGGTAATGGCTCTCGGATGAGAATGTGTAAAAAGGAAAAGGCTGAAGAGGAGAGGAGTGGAAGGAGTGTCAGATAAATAGATACTGTAGTCCTGGAGTCGTTATACTTCAGTCTCCTGCACCACGCTGAAGTTATTCTTATTTTTCTAAGCCAGTCATTTGTCACTTTCTTTCCTAATTGTTTTTGCAGTGTCAGGCATGAGAGAATAAGAAAAGACTCCACACATACTTGGATACACAACACGCTGCCAATCAGACTCTTTTGCCTCTGCTGACTCACACCAGGAGATCCCTGCTGCTGTTTTTTCCTGTGTTTCTTTCCACCAACATGAGATTGATTAGCCATTCGACGTTGTATTTATCACATCTGCCAGCTTTTGTCCTTGTATCGTTCATCATTTCTGCTGTCAACACATCTGCTACTAGGGAAGCACAGTATGACGTGCCCGCTCTTAAAGTGTTTTGTTCTTATGTAAGAAGTGGCATGTTTGAAATATACGACATATTGTCTTACTGAATGACAGATAAAGGGAAAGTGGAGGTGGCGAGGTGGTGCACATCACAGCAAGAAGGACTCGGGTTTAAATCCTGCATGTTCTCCCCTTGTTGCATGTCCATGTGTAATGTCAGCCCTGTGACAGAGTGACGACCTGTCCAGAGTGTACCCCGCCTCTCGCCTAATGGCAACTGGGATAGGCTCCAGCACCCCCCGCGACCCTTGAGAGGAAAAGCGGTTGGGATAATGGATTGATGGATGGATGGGAAAGGGGCACAGGCTATTGATCAGCTGTCTCTTGCTTGCAACCTGGCAACATTTAAAAATCCATTGAGCTCTGAAATATCTAAATGGTTCAATCTTAACAGCAGGTGAGGATCTACATCACTGTTTGTTAACAACTACAGTACGTAACTGTTTCATAAAGTTATTAAGCTTTTTTTTTATCAGCCATGCTAGCATTATGGCTCAAGGGTCAGATTAGAGAATTACAGTGTAAGCTCATAGAGACAGTGAGCTTAACGCCACTGGGACAAGCATTACTCGCACATGCTGATGTATTAACTTTTGGGTTAGCGGCACGATCAGGTCAGTTTGTTCAGTCCTTTGGTTCATAAACTAATAATGTCAAAGCTGGTAACGTTCCCAGCAGTTTCCTTTGTGGGTAGCGCTAATTAGCAAATTTTAATGGTAATTGAAACTGAGATTGTGAACATTATACCCGTTTAGCATCAGCATTTTAACGTTATTAGTCCCCACTCAGTATTCGTCCTATTAGTGCTGAGACTAAAGGTGGGATGTTGGTGCTGTATTCACGTAACAGTGGGGGCATACCTGAAGACTTGTTAAGACTGATCTTCTAGTCTATGACATTTTGGGAGGAGCACGACCAACTCACATTTATAACTGGCTTTAAAATCATTAAGTGTGTACTCGCCTTTTTGCTTTGGCCTTTTTTATAATACCAGTATCAGCAACAGTATAATAGACTTTTGGAGACTGTACCGCAGCTATTGTTCTCCATTAACCACAGATGCTTTGTAGTGTCCTTCTACATTTCCATATTTTGATCTTGACTTTCACAGCAGGTCTAGTTTGGCCTGTATCAAAAGATCTAAAGCTAAATGGCAGTTCAGTCTGGTTAGAAGGGTCTGCTTTATTGAGATCTGACTGATGCAGCTTCTTCAATATTCATTATGTGGGATTTATCCATTTTTCAATATCTACAAAATCATCTAGTTAAATATTCCAAATTTGGCTGTAGAAAACTGCTTTTTTATGCTCTGTTGCTTTCCAGACATGCACAGCACATCTTAAACAGCCCAGCATCAGAACATACAGTATGTACTGTAGTGACACACGCATGTAAATCAGATGAACTGCAGCTGGGCACATTTACATATGTAGGCTTAGTAAATATCCAACTAAATTGAAAGATTGCAGTGATGCGAAATGCTCCCCTGATGATAATTTGCATCAGACTTGGCAAACATCCCCCGTTGTGATTTTCACTGCTCTCAACTACAAGTTAAATAGGTTTTTTTTTTGACAAATACAAGACTGCAGCCATCCAAACCTGACATACAATTAACATTTTCAAGATTTAAAAAAACACAGCGGAGCTAAAAGCTTATTGTGATCCTCGTTAGAGAGAGCGTCCATGTGTTCATGTCGTGTTTATTTCCAAACCAAAAAGCACATTACATTACTGCCACAAACTTTATTTTCATCATGCTGGCAACATGACCTCCCGCTGTGATTTTACAAGCCACAACAGTGGCGCGGCATAAGAAACGTCAGACAGAAAAAAAGATGTTGTTGAATCAAGTGAATTGAAGAAAACATGAGAACGCACTGAAGGATGCGAAATAGGAAACAATCAAAATGAGGGAATTCAAGAGGAGAAAGTGCAACAGCGAGATAAGACACGGAGAAGAAAAAAAAAAAAAAGCTTTGCAGTGGTTATGAAATCAAATGAGCTTTAGGCAATATGGTTTTTTTAGTAGCCTTTCAGCCACTGGATAACTATGTGAATCTTGGTGCTTTGTGGAAGTGGTTATTCTAATTGGCACCAGAGGAGATAACAGCTTGTGTCCAAAATAAAAATGTAGGCTTTCTGGTTTATTTTTTTGTTATTAAACTCATTACAATTTGCTTCACCTAACGACTTGTTATGAAGTAATACTTCACTGGTGACAGCTTTTTCTAATGTGGTTTCAGGTTTAAATCTGTGAATTTATTATTGGTGAAATGATGATAATAAAATCAAAAGTTATTTGATATTGATGATGATAATGTCACTAAGCTATGACTGGAAAATAGTTGTTTGGAACTGGGTTTAGTGAGTTGTAGGTCCTACATTTGTGGTCATCCTATGTTTTTACCCACTTTTTACCCAAATTGTCACTTTTTTCCTGTCAGTAGCTGTTGCAGGAGAAGTTACAGGAGGCCCCAAAATAGCACCTTACATTTGGCAGCTCACTTTCAATGTCAACATTCTCTCCACAATAAGTAAGTGTTCAGTGGGGGGTTGACAGAGCAAGTGAAACTGAGGTTGTGTGTGTTTATGTCTGTGTGTGTGTGTGTGTAGGCTTCGTTAGATGGAGGAGCTGAGTCCAGTGCTCCAGCCTAAAGTGTTCCGCTCTAGCAGGTACATTATGCATAAAGCCGAGCAGACGGCTGACACTGTGCTGGAGAAGATACCACACTTTATATTTGATGAGCATAAGTTTAGTTGTGCATCTTGATTATTTATTACAGACGAATGAAAAAGAACAACGTGTTATCTGAGCCAGGATTTCAGCGAATGCGTTAGTGAGAACACAAGATTTCTTTTCATCAATCCTATTTTCCATTGTTCTCCTATCTTTTCATCTCTCCCCAAAGATGCAGAAGACTAAAATTCAAAGGCTATATTTGAATATATGTATGGATGTATCATTAAGGCAATATTTTCAGATTATGTCACATTTCATCTTCAAACTACTTCATATAACTCACAAGAAGACTCATAACTCTTTAACTGTATCATTTTATACCAAGAGTATGCTGCTAATATAAAAGTTTATAAAAACAAGTTAAAATCACTGAATGGTGGCGATTGTATTATGCCCCCTTTGGTTTTTGATACAGACTGGAAAGTATTACATCACAACCCCTGCTGACTACATTGGTTCACATACTTGGCCAGGTGTGGAGCAGTGAGGGACGTGAGTGGTGATGTTTCACAAGAACGCCAATACAAGTTCATAAAGAGCTTGTTGTTGACTCAGTCCAAGCCTTTAATTTGTTATTCTCTGTTGTTTGTTGTTGAATCCGGAAGGCTTTTATTGGACAGAGCTGCTCATTTTTCTTCTTTTCATCTTCACCTGAAGATACGGCGTGTTCTTTTGGGGGTATAGAATGTCAATTGGCAATCCTCCCAGCAACCGACAATAAACTGAGACGAAAATAACAAAGCCACAAGGTATTTCAATGTGATTAAAGCAACAATGTCAAGAAAACTCCAGAGAACTCTCACCCTTTAGATGTTTACCTCATGTGTCATTGCCTTGAGTTCTTAACATCCTCAAGGTTTTCATTTGAACTGTTAAATAGCTTTAGTATCCTGAGCGCGCTAAATCTTCTGGAATCTATCTTTCCTGTCGCTACAGTTTTCCTTTTTTCATTTAACGCTTGTTCCGTTGTTGATTATCTTTGTATCACTCCCCACCTTCTCATGTTGGCTTGTTTTCCCTCTACCTTTGGGACAACTTTGTTACCGACTGGATGTAGCTAATAATTTCCCGACCTAAAACAATAGCCCCAGACAGTGGAGGTCTTAGCTGTACAGCCACCGTGACATTTTCTCATCGAACAGGCCCTCTTTTGAAACAACTAAATGCCAGGCAGACACCACAGGGCACAATTAGACTTCTTTACACTGCACAGAGAGAAGGAGACTGCTACAGCTAGGACACACACACATACACATACGTATACACACTCACACAAGTTTGCTCCCCATGCAGCCCGCCACTGTCCTACAGTCATTTATTTTACTTTACTAATTGCTTTAATGGGGTTTTCAGGGGTCAGCTTGTTCCTGTAAGCTAGTGGCTGTTAACTCTCTATCTTTTTTCCCTCTGTCTCCATTAATAGGCTCAGATTAGAGCTGAATCTTTAGTAATGCAATCAGTTGACAGGCACTTCATTGTAGAACCTGCTCATTAAGACATAGTTAATAGATGTCCTTTTCACCTAATTGCTTTTCAAGCTATGGTTACTCACGCACATACACATGCGTGGACAGCAGTATGTTAAGATGATATCGGCCTGTAAGTGGATGTTGTATTTGAGCAGTACTGCAGTCTATTGTAAGTGTGAATTATTTTCATATTAGTCTGGAAACTGTAAAAAAAAGACTTTCCAGTTATTACTTTGTCGTGGGGAGTGCTTAATGTGCCTCCTATGGGTTAGGGTTAGGGTTAGTCAAGTTGCTTGACAAAGTACCCACAGTAAAGTCTGCGGGGTTATCTTTGGTTTATGTCTGGAGAGTTAGAATTTATAAATAGTAAGACAGTGTTACAAACTGAGGGATTTTATGACTCGATTCACTAAAGACCAGATGTTTTTAACATCCTTTTTTACATCTGTGCTTTGTGAGTCCATTTACGTAAACAGTAATTTACAATTGATTTTTGCTGTTTGTGGCAGGTAACGTATGGTGGTAGCTTTCATCACCAACCAAGCACCACCCCACCCACGTCATACAATCTACTTCTCCCACCCATGCAGACTGTGGAGGGTCAGGATCAGGGTTTTGCACTTGGTCTCGCACCATCATACAGTTCACCCTGTATAGAAACACACACACACAGGCATGCAGAGATCCTATACATTCTGTGCTCTGAAACTCAGACATACTGCCTAAAACGTTGAGTTGATCAAGCTGATCTGTCTCGTTTTAGCCAAATGCTCCACCAGTGGCCCACTTATCTCTGTGATTAAGCCCGTGGTCAGTCTGTCTGCAGCCAAACAGCCGTGTAAACTGAGCCAATCCAAATTTGAATAAAGAAATGACTGGAGGCTGGAGCTTTGCATGCAGTATGTGTTTGCTATGATGCCATGATTGGTTTAGTTCTTGTCATTCAGAGGGAAGCAATGCAGAGAGGGCAGGATAAGGGAAAGCAAATAACACAATTTAAAAAAATATTTTAGATAGTGTGGTTAGAGGGTGAAGGTTTTTTTCAGAGGTTCATTTGGTGATTTAAGAAGTGTGGAACATTTGAGAAGCCATGGATTGCATCTGGGTAAGAGATGATAAATGTTTCTTCACTTGCTTTTCTGTAGGTTTATTATATACTGTATCTCTGCAGAAACACATAAACCTGATTATAATATTATTATACATTTTAAATCAAAAAGGCTTTAGGTAAGATAAGTAATATAATTAAATGCAATCGTTATTCCCATCTTCTTTCTTGGAGGCTCGTTAGCTAACTACCAGAGCTAGCAGGCTAACTACAGGAGTAACATGCTAGCTACCTGGGATATGGATGGCATCTAGACATAGAGAAATAGATTCTATTTAACAAAATCCCATTTCTTTCCAAAAATATTTTCAGTATGTGTAGCTTTTGATACCCTCTGTCCTTAGATCCTAGTTTCAGATAGGAAAATAACATATTTCAGGTTTTCTGTTGTAAATCCTGTAGCTGTCTTCGGGCTAAAGCACTACAAGAAACACTGAAATTGCGTGTGTTACTTGCGTGTGTTACTTAGTAGGAACAAAAAAAAGTTTTACTGTAACATATGTACTTTTTGGCAGATGTAGTGCTATAATTAAATGCTGTTTTTGAGCCTTCTTAGGAGGCTAGTTGGAAAGCTAACTGGTAACGTGCTAGCTAACAGGGCTAACATGCTCTAGCCCCAGTTAGCCACCATAGGACGCCAAGCTAGCTGGCTTGCTAATTGACAGTTTGCAAGCATTTCTGAAAATAAACTAATGTTACAGTATAGTAGGTCACTTTAATGTGTTTTCAGACTCTGTCTGTGCAATTAATTGCAGCCTATAGTCCAAACAGTCCATACTATGACTGTGTGTAGGTTAGGCATTTGTGTTTGTCTGACCTTCCTCCAACTAATGTACTTTTTTGTCCTCATGCACTCTGCACATCCCTTTTCAGTCCATTTGATTCAAGGCAGAACATACACGCATGTGATGGCATGTGGATATGGTCTGCAAGTGTGCGTAGGCATGTGTGTATGTGTGTGTGTGCTTCCTTCGATGTACCCTCCCCTTCTCATCTTCAGTCTCTCCCGCCTCCCCCTTTCTCTCAAAATCCCTCCTTGCTTTTCAGTCTTGGTGGATGAGCGGGGAGGGAGGGATGGGGGGGTGGATGCAGATGGTCTGGTCAGAGAGAAAGAGAGAGAGAGAGAGAGAGAGAGGCAGAGGGTGACTGGCGAGCGGCGGGCTTTTTGGCAGGGTCGACCAGTGGGAGGGCCCATTGTGATGCAACGTTGCATAAATAATGCCACGGGGCTTTTAAATGCTCTGTTGCCATGGGGACCTTTGTGCCTCAGTGAACACTGTGTGTGTCTGTGTGTGTGTGCAAATGTTTACGTGTGTGTTTCATGGCCCCCAAGGAGAGAAAGAGAAGGAGACATAGAGAGAGAGAGAGAGAAGGTGCAGTCAGCTCAAGTGACACTTGTTGTCTCTCTCTCTCTCTCTCTCTCTCGCTTTCTGTGTCCTGACCCAGGACAGATGAGAGTTTGGAGGAGGGAGAGGGAGTGTTGTTGTCGCTCCTTGTCGAGACCGGAGCAAAGAAAAGCGGGATACTTTTGTGATTTTGTGTCTTTCTGCGAAGTATGGTCCATGTGAAGGTATGTTTGCTCACTGCTTCTTTTCCTCTCTTTTTCTTTCTTCCCTCATCTTTATAATTATTTTCACCAGCATTATGGACCAGAATACGTTCCATTATAGTCCTGCCTTTTCCTCTGCAGTAACAGGTGTCCGCCTGTCAGCCTTGAATTGGAGGGAGCAGAGATCATAGGGGAAAAGGAGGGAGAGGTTGCTTTTGTTTGAGTGTTTTCAAGAAGCCTTACAGCCGAATTCTCACGGCTCCTCATCCAGCTAGTTAGTCCGCCCGTTTAGCCTCCCAGCCTCTGTGCTCTCAGCAGAAATACAGTGAAAAACAAACATAAAAAACACAAGCTTATCATCTTTTTCTTTATCTGTTGTGGAGAAGTTGCCTTAAAGTGTTTTCTTTTCTGCTCTCTTCTTGCTCACATCACTTGATCAGGGTGTTTAGATGGATTTGACTGCAAAAAATTCCCATCACACAAAGAACAACCTGCAGTTTTCTTGCATGCAGTGTTTGTTTGAGATGTAAATAAGAAGTGCAGCTCAACACCGTGTGATGCCATTTCTCGCAGCTTTCTAGTAGCGTTTGGTTTGCATTTGCACGAACGAATGTTTTAATTTGGAATTAATACCCTACAATCCTAGGCTAAAAAGGCATTTTTTACACCAATTTCAGAGATGATTACTATCAGTTGATTGGATACGGGGAACTCGGTTCAGGTGATTTCTGTTTCTGTCAAGCAACTATATTTTTATCCGCAGCAGAGTGCAAACACATCTATGTATCATCATGCTGAAACTGTGTTAACAGGGGAGACTTTGCAAGTTGCTCTTGCTGTTTAACAGTATTCACACTTGAGAGACTTCACAGCACTGTGTGTGTGTGTGTGTGTGTGTGAGTGAGCATTACAGCATGTTACCATCAACAGACTGTTCTGCATTCACAACATTTGCACTCAGCAACTAGTCACGGATGATAGATTCAGTATTTTGCAGCAGAACATTTATGATATGTGGCATTTGAATTTGAAGTATTTAACTGCATGATGGAGTCAATTGGATAGTTTATATAACCTGTTAGTTTGTCTGTACACCCACTATATGACTGTAAGTGTGTGCAAAATGAATACAAATGTATTGTCTTTGCTTCTGTGCAGGCGTGCATGTGTGTGTGTGTGTGTGTGTGTGTGTGTGTGTGTGTGTGGCATGCGTGTCCACTTAACATTAATAAAAAGAAAGTGGTGCATAATTACAGTTAATAATTACAAATTTGCAATGTGATTTGTTAAGTTATTACATTAATGATTCATTATAATCAAATTGTATCAGTATGGAGGAAAGCCTGCAGTCGCCTCAGGCAACATCAGTGTTTTAGCTCCCATGGACCAGCACTCTGCTCTCCATCGGAACGCTTTTCAGGCAGAAAATGAACATTGTGTAATCACACTATAAATAGCATTAATGTTAGTTACTGGGGATTGTCATTTTGAGTGATATTTTAAGGCCATTTCAAAACAGTTTTAAAGTTAAGTTGCTCCTCTGACTGTGTTTGTGCAAACTGAACAATTTGACTTTTTATTCACTTGTAATGACATGCAGTTGCTTTGTTGGTGTATGAAGATTCATTTTGCTTGACCCTGCATGAGGCTGAGTATCAGATGTGGTACAGGTCACTTCTCTTGCACATTGACTTTACTCTGATTGCTAGTGTGTCTTATGTCTCATAAAAAGAACATGTGTACAAAATATATACATTTAATGCATATATTGTATATGTTTGTTTAATGTTTGTTGTTATATGTTTTATTGTAAATTTTTTTGATGATCTCACGTTCGTCATAGCTTCCCAACTCTTTCTTAAACTGCCATCGTTGTACGTTCTCCCATTAATTAAAAACAGTCCAGTTGGGTTGATTCAGAGTTTTTGTCATTGTTTTTAGTTTTTTTTGTACAGATTGGTAAGATCAGTTATGTTTAATCAGCTATAATGATTGCAGCAGCCAAAACAAATGCTACAATCAGCTGTTTGTTTGTGTGTGTATGAACTAATTGGTCGTTATGCATCACACGTCGAACAGCACAAATTAAGCATAAAGACAATGAGCCTCATGCAAAAACCACTCACACTAACACGTCTTGTTTTTTTAATGGCATGTAAGAGTGATCTCAGATGGCACGGTCTTATACTGTATGGTTGTGTAAACAGGTACAATACACTAAGATTCTGTGTGTCTCCATCCACCTGATTTCATGCTGATTTGTGCATAAATACTGTTGATGACTGTTAATGACAGAACTGCATTATATTTACATTACATTTTGTGTATAGAAAGTGTATAGAATAGATTCAGTTCATACATTTTTGACTGAAGAAACTGTGTAGGAGCCACTACACTGCAGCCACAGCTTTATACATATGGGATTTACTACATTTTCTATCTCTCCTTCCTTCATATCAGCCACTGCATGTTAAAACCAAATCCATATAGTGCATAAATGATATGTCAGGCAACGTTTAGACCCAAACTTCATGTGTTCCAGGCTTTAGTTTTGCACCATTTTGTGACATATCAAACTCTCCTCAGTGAATAGCTGGCAGTGTGAAACTGGCAGAACCTGTGATATCTGGCCTGTTTTCCCACCACAGACTGTAGGGTCCATTTCACAACAATTAAAAATGTGTCAGTGACACTGGAGCCAAAATAATGTTTAGGATGACTGTAAATGTGGCAGTAAATAAATAGACAGATTGTTTTGACACATTCTCTCCCCCTCCCTCCCTCTCCCTCTCTCTCTGTTACTTTCTCCGTCTCCAGGAGTTGCAGTTTGAACGTCTGACCCGGGAGCTGGAAGCCGAACGACAGATTGTTGCCAGTCAGCTGGAGAGATGCAAGCTTGGCTCTGAGACTGGAAGCATGACTAGCATCAGGTGTGTGTGTGTGTGTGTGTTTTTGCGTGTCTCACACCCGTCAGATCCTCTTCTGTACACTCTACCTGTGTGTGTCAGCTGTGCTCTTGCAGGTGACTGGCTTTACAGCTGGTCACATTAGAGATGCACTCCTTGATTTGTGTCCAAAAGTGTAGTTCAAACCACAGCTCAGAAGCAGTGTTGTTTTGCTTTTGAAGTAAATGGAAGTGATGTTTCCTGCATTCCTCTGGTGCTCTACATTGTGTTCCTTCTCTTTTTATTATAATACATATATCTATTTAGTTTTAGTTTTATGAATTTACACAATTACCAAACATCAGGCTGAAAGTGATAGGTTAATCTTGCTTTCTCTTTGTGGGTTCTGCTAGAGTTGGTTACTATCAGTTCATACCTCAAAGCTGGTATATAAATTGACTACTATAATGCAATGTAAGAATGCATATTCTAATGTCCTCTGTGTATCATTAATGGGTACTCCTTGCAGTGAAATTGAGACCTAATTAAGGACAAATAAACTAAAAACCATTATATAATGGGCCTGATTTGCATAAAATAATTTCCATAATATAAACATTTCTTTTGGACAGCGCTACCTACATAATTATTTTCTCTGTTTAGTTTAAAGCATTAATAGATCTTTTTGGCCAGTGGGCGCAACAAAACACACTTTAATCAGACATACAGTATTATTACTATATAAAGTTGTTGTGGTGAACATGGTAGATGACACAGCCACACAACAAGTTCCATCAGCTCCATCCGTTAATGAGTGAACTGCTCCATCTGGCCTTTTAGCCAGTAATAAATAATTAGTCATAAAAAGCAAACTAAAAGCTGAAAGACACTAAAATATATTTTTTAGCTATTTCCTTGGGTTATCTTTGTGTAACATTAAAATTAGTTTGATCTGAACTAATTGAATCATGTGTGACAAATCCTTTTTTTAAAGCACTGGATATTTCTGCATACCTATCATTGCCTTCCGTCATGCTAACATAGAAACCTAATCTCTTGAAATCTTGATCTCGATTTTGATTATTGTAAATTGTGAAAATAGGCCCTAGAACCATTTTTTGCCGCAGGAGAACAAAATGGCTCTACGTTGTGGCACTACGTGCCAAATCTGTCAGTGTTGCTCTCAGGTTGATCAAAGCAGCTGCTTTTAGTAGTAGTTTAAATGAATTTTGGCTCAACTCTAATGGCACAAAAACAAATCCTTATATTTGCTAACATAATGTGCTATTTATTGTCCATTAAAAGCAGCAATTGCTCCTCACAATGTGCAGCTGTCACAGGAGTCCATTGTTCTGTTCAGGAGCTTAATTTTTTGTGAAGATGGAAGTAAACTGTACACAATGTGGAGAGACTGTCATATTATCTGCTGCTGATTGAGTTTGGACCTGAGCCTTGGCTCTGTTCTGAGCCTAAAGAACACATTCTACACATTCCATACCGGTCCCCAGTGTGAAGGCAGCACTCCTGACACAATAGTGGTAATGCACTTATCCTGCCTCTCAGGACAGCGTAACCCGATTAAAGCCTCTGTCTCCATTTCTCTGTCTCACTCTCTCTCTCTCATACACACACATAAATAAACGCACACAATCCATCATCTTTTCTCCTCTTTGATTCTGTTAAGCGAGTGGGGATTCCATCCGTCTCAAACTAATTACTCATCTGTCTGCATTGTAATTCTCATTTCAATTTGAGGGGTGGACCAACAAAGAGCGGGAAGATGGTCTAAAACCCGATTCATTCACGGGTCTAATTAGCTGGTGCATGCGTTTAGCTCTCGTGTCCTGCCGTAGGGCTGTACTGAGGGCCCACGTTTAAAACAGCAGTAATATGGGAGATAAAAGAAAAAAAGGAGTCTTTCAGTTCCTCACCCAGCTGCACAGAGATGGAATAAAGGCTGCCATCTTCGTAACTCGATTAGATGGGTTTTTATTTAGTGACGAGCAGAGCGTCTTGTAGATTACACTGTCTTCTATTGCTTTTTAGAAGGCATCCACTTTGTTTGACTTGGCAGTAATTATCAAATGGACAAATGGTTTGGCAAAACACACCAATCCACCGAGGCAATGTGCTGGAGGTTTGTAAAAGCATGTCGAATTTATAGTTCAATTACCCCAGAATTTATCCTGGAAGTATCTGTGGTAAGACGTTGGGCAGCATTTAAGTTTGAGTTTAAATATAATTTAGGCAACTTATTGAAGGTAAAATTACATTCAGTTTGTTATTTTTATGTGTTTTGGCTGCAGAAAATGTACCAATTTTTTAAACCTTTTTTGTACCTTTCTTTTCATTTTTTTTTGTTTAGCTAGTTTAACTTGGGTATGTTAGCATGAACCAAATGCATGCAGATGCAATAAGCTTCTTTAACAAGGTGTGCTAGATGATTATTATTTAATCTTTATACTAGCTGTTTGGCACAACAGCCACACTGTCCAGTTTTGTACAGGTCATTAAACATTAGCAAGCTGTCATTTGTATCATCCATGTATCATAAAGATGTAAAATGTAGAACTTCTACACTTAGTAGGAAGCTGTATTACATTTCTTTGAAAACTCCTTTACAGACAGTCTTACCATCTTTCCCTAAGGAGCAGCTCTAGTTTCTACACCCAGACAACCCACGGGCTCACTGACTGAAGGCACAGTAGATATAATATGATCACCGGTGTTAAGACCAGGGCCGGTACAATACCTGTGTGGGGTTTTCAGACACCTTGGCTGATGCCTGTGCTAGATATATACAATAGATACAGGCTGTGTCAGTTCTTTGTCTTTTCTCTTCAGATTCTAGTGGTTTAAGGTAAGTTACCTTACTAGTGGGCTTTCTTTGTCTTTTATGTTTGAATACGGCAGGTCTAATACAACGCAGGCAACGCAGCACCTGAAACAATGCTAATGTTTCCTCATAGAAGGGATAAAACACGGGAAAGTTGAATTATGAATGACTGTTAACTGCAGCCGTGTAGCTATGGGGGTGCTGGCAGTTCAGGAACCTGCTCCTGTTGTGTTGTGGAAGATAAAGACTTTCAGAGGTGCTAATGGGTTCTTCAGCTCTGCCTTTGTTTCCAGTGTTAATCAGTCACCACAGGTCACAGTGCCTGCCACGGCATATGCTGCTGCTTTATCACTTCAAAAAGCACAGTTCTACTGTGTGACTCTGTTTGTGCGTGTGTGTGTTGCTCTGTCAGCCAACATCAGACAGTGTTTTTGTCTGTGAAAAGAAGATCGTGACATATGTTGCCCCAACAGTTAAAGGACCATTCTGCAAGTGATGCTTTGATTTGCTTGTGATCTCAATCACAAGCACAATCGTGAGCACAATCGTGAGATCGGTAGTTCGATTCCCAGCTCCTCCTGTCATATGTTGAAGTGTCCTTGAGCAAGATACTGAACCCCAAATTGCCCCCAGTGTATCAGGTCAAGCTGCAAAGCAGCTCTGCCATTGGATTTAAACTAGCCCTGAGACCGTAAACTTACCCTTTGCCAGCTAAATGATGGGTTAACAGTGTGTAAACTGAACAACAAACCTGCCCTTAACTTGTCTGAAATAAAAAAAGAGAGGGGAACGACCATAGAAAACCAGAGTAATATATGTTAGTGGTCTTTCCTCAGCCTACAGTTTGCCTGCTCCTTGGCTACAGTCCTTTTATCTAATCATCCAAGTGGCCTTCTGACAGTGAGCACACACCCAGTAGATAGGGATATGTAAGCTCTGGTGGCACCATGGTGGCCGCTCCACTCTGCTGGCTGAGAAATAGTCACCTCCCTGGGTGGGCTATTTGTCTGCCTGTTTTGGCTGTGCATATTTGCGGCATTTGTCCAGTAATCCGATGTGTCGCTGTGTGCTTGTCTGGCTGCTAAGTGGTGAGTATGTATGTGTGTATATGTGCACAAGCATCGGCTGTAACGGCGACACTTAGTGAGAACCACTGTTGCTTATCTGGCGGGAAAATGCGACCTGTCTTGTGAGGCCCAGCGAGGGCCCATTACCCATAAGTTGTCAGAGGGCTCGGCTGCTACTTTAGACTCAGAGGACTGTGACTCCTTCTCAGTGTTCCCTCTGTACACGTGCACTAACAGAGATGTTTACAAAGGTGTGCAGCCTTACTGAGCACCATCACATGCTTTTAATAAGTTGAAACACTCTTTTCAAATAAATTTCTCTAATAGTACTTTAAATGAAAAAGAGTTTCCCCATTGAGACAATTGTTACCATGCAGAACATCCCCAATAGTGAAAGAGCAAATGTCAGCCTTGCAGATACGTAAGTATTTTACAGCCCAGGTTGTTGAGTAGAATATTATTATAATTTAATGGAGTGAGAGCTAAAACTCACTTTGCATTTTACCACGCCATTCAGTGGCTTTTTTTGACCATAGATGTGGGTTAGTAAGGCTCTATGCACCTCTGGCTTAAGGCTGTAATCGTGCGCCAGACCTTCGTTGTCATTTACAGTAATGTGGACTGTACCTGCTTTAGGCACAATAATGTCTATGTGTAGACATAAAAACTGCCCCTCAGTCCATTAAGGCAAAACCAGTTAAGTTTAGGAAAAGCTCATGGTCTGACCTAATATAATGGCTCATTAAAGTAAGTGACTATCACATAGCTATCACAGCTATTCCATGTCTCCAAGATGCTCACACACTCCAACCTCCTCTCTGTGCATACATTGTTGACTGTTGCTCACATCATAATTACTCTAGCCAGCTGTAGCTGTAGTCACTTCTGCTACAGTTGCTTCACACCAAGAATACGTGTCACGGCTGTATACTTGCGGGATCAGAGTGGTGGAAAAAAGGTTTGGATAGAGAAATATTGCCAATGAAAAGATTGAGGAAAAGAGACCCAAAGTCAGAGGAAAGAGGACAAGTGCTTTGCAAATGTGTATGTGTCAGTACAGTGTATATGCCAGTGTTGTTGTAGTTATATGTCATACACAAGCCGTGTCTATAAGTGCCTGTTGTTTGGTGGATTATTACAGAAGGTGGGGAAATGCAAAACCTTCACAGGGAACCTTTGCAGTAAGGCTTTGTGGTTTATTGTGACATCTTGGGCTGAATATTGACTGGACTGTAGGTTGATGACACATTCAACAAGTCTGTAAGAGGAGTTAGTTTCTTTGGTGTTTAATTTACCCCAAACAATAGTTGGTAACGTCACTGTGTCACTAAGTAGCATGCAATACAGAATGCTATAAGTAGGCAAAGTGCTTTGAGCTCAATGCTATTGTCATGCAAATGTACACAATGAAATTCTTGTTAGGAACTGCACACAACTAAAGACTAGCTGAGAGTTACAAAGACTCAACAGTTCACACTTAAAGACCGTGACAATCATTACTGGACAGTAATTATTGGAATCTCAGGCAGCAGATAATACCACAAATCCAGTGAGAAAAGAAACTTGTAGCTGTAAAATTTATTTTAAAAAAAAGAAAAAGACAAACATAGTGCTGACATTGGGTGGGACCCTGAATGGTAAAATAACTTAAAATGAATCTGTGAAGATTCTCAGTCATCCAGGTAAAGTTGTCTGAAGATTGAGTTGTCTGAAGATTGAGTCATGGCAACTGGAGTCCACTTAAAATGAAGTAACCCTAGGTAAAACTGTAGGTCTCCCTCGGTTGTGACATGATTAGTCACTGTTGGTCATGTTTAAAAAAAAATCTTTATGAGTACAACTGCCAGCAACGTGTTCTTAAGACTATAAGTATTATACATTTTACACAGCACACACTAACTGCCTCATGGACTGAGCCAGACTGGAGCACCTTGGTCTGACCAGTCGTCTCTACCAAAGGACAATCATAATTGGCTGGACAGTCCGTAAGTGTGTACAGACCTTTAGCAGGTATAAGGTTTCAGATGTTTACCGTCTTACAAATGGTTAGGAAATCACCAAAGTCAGTTGCATTCATCCTCGACCGCGACCATGAACATCTGAACCTTATCTCATTGCAGTCCATGCATAATTGACAGCCACGCTGCTTCAATGACAACAAAAGTAATTCAGCTGTTAGACCAGAAGAGTGAGCACTTCATATTTTCACTTTCACACATTTTCAGAGTCACTGGGCCTGAAAAGTATCATTTAGAGAAAAAAATGGAATTCTGTTGTCAAGATGCATAATTAGTAACTCAGATTTCTGTCATTTTCAGTTCGCTGACTGCAACAACACACTGATTGGTCTTTGGTTGTTCTGTTTTTATATGATTTTTTTCTTTGCACAGACATTTTAGACTTCCTCTCTCTATCAGCCCACAAACTGCATCATCTGCAATCACATTACACGCTCTTCTCTAAATGCCAGTGCTCTGAGTGGGTACGTCGTCGTTGTGCCTCGATGAAACGCAGACGGATTTTTTAGTTAAAGGCCACTTCCTCTCAGCCAATGTCCCAGAATGTTGAGCACAGCTCAGGTGAACCATCTGGTATTTTGAAAAAGTTGAAAAGCCTCCGAAAGTTTTGATTAAATAAAAGAGAAAATAAATATATTGATACTGGCAAAGAACATCAGAGCAGTTGAGTTGTGCGCCAGTGAATAATCTGTGATCTTCAGACTCCTTCATTTCTTCCTGACATGAGAGAGCTTTGATGTTGACTTATCGGTATTCTCATTTATCACCCTTTCTTTATAATTAGGATTTAAATTCCTAATGTCTTCATCAGCTCACAGATACAGAAGCACAATGACTATAACAGTAATGGTGTTGTTGTTGGTGATGAGGATGTTCATTTTTAAACCCTCATTGATCCAGTAAGGACTGACTGCAGTGGAATTCTCCCCATTTTCGTGCTATTGATATTGATATTGAGAGAGGAAATAGGAAGGCGAGTCACATTTTAAACACCAACATTTGTTGTGACCCATTCATTAATAATCTGATAGAATAAATGTGGAGCGAAGATTGAGAAGGAAAGGGAGGGAGGAGAAGGTTGGTAAGTTGTTGCTTGTAATATATTCAGTTAGGAATATGCACGTAGAAAACACAATATATTACAACGTCTTTGTGTCATGTGAAAGCAGCCTTGCTTAAAAATATTGGTTTTACTAAATTAGCTCAAATTGGGGCCAGTAGTAACCTGACAATTGAATCACATTTTGTTTTACTTTATTAGTTCTGCCTCAGATTGTGTTCATAATTGGTGATTTTTTTTTATTGTGTCATGACTGGCTGTGCAGAGCGTGGCACAGTGTAGCATATGACAGAAGAGCACAGCAGAGCAGGGAGAGAGAGGACTGACTGGAGCATAGTGGATTGACTTCTACCTTAAGCTGCATGTTGTAGCTTTAAGATAATAATTTAACATTAGCTTACACAGTCATTAGTGTGCACATTGCAATAATCATGATAGCAAATGTGTTTACTAGCCGTAGAACTAGTCTCCAACCTTACAGGTAGCTGTACATGAAGACTTCCCTTTCTCACATAGCCAGCTATAGAGTGCCATCCTCAGAACACCTTTGGTTGGCCAGGAGAAGGAGCTGTCAATAAGCAACGTACTAAATATTTGCTGAATTGAATTGCTGAACAAATCTGAGAGAACTAGAGCCATGAGCATGAACACTTCATGATGACAGAAACGACAAATACTATGAGAATGTGTTCTATTTTTTTAATCTACTTAATTTAGAATACATGAGTTTTTAATTCAGCTTTTATACAAATAAAATAATTTAATGTACATTTTAAGCAACATATTGATTCGAGCTTTCTGCCTAGTTAGACTTTAACTTCAGCTACAGTGTGGTGTGCTCTACTTGGTATCCACGTTTCCACAGTAACACACAACAATCATTACAAAACTGTCACAAATGTGAAGCTGGAGAAAGTCTAGTTAACAGAGGGTTCAGAAGGGAACAGAGAAAGAAATGGGGAGTCAACATTCATACAAGGTAAGGAGGGGGTGTGAGAGAGAAAGAGAGAGAGAGAGACAGAGAGAGAGACAGTGAGAGAGGATAACAAGATGAGCCAGGAGGCTGTTAGGTAGGAGGGGTTGAGAGGGGGGCATTCTCATGTTAAGACCTTTTAACCCACCACCCTGCATACACACATAAACACACACTGAGTGACTTTATGTAGCATGACTCACCCGGAGACCCAGACACTCTTAATAAGGCTAATATCCTCCACCGTCACAGACAGACTCTGTCTGTCACGCATGGCTGTGGGAGTGCGCGCGCGTGTGTGTGTGTGTGTGCACCCGCTGGCTCTCAACATAGTCATATGCACCTATTATTGATCTAACAGAATGGAGACAGAACTGTCAAAATTTAAAGCACAGCAGCAAACAATGTTTCAGACATTTGCAAAGACTTTTCGTAAAGGGAATTTTTTGCCTTACTCATTTTGTTTTAGGACATTATGATTTTTTATCACATTAATGTATTATTTACATTATGTATTAGGGGTATAACAATTCTCAAAATCGATGTCAGGCTCAGACATTGATTTTCAAGCCACGGTTTGGCTCATACCTCAGTTTTATTTTAGTTTAGTTGTTTGGTGCAAAGTTTTATTAAATGACCAACTATTTGGAACACACAACTATTTAGCTCTGTGTGCTTTTGAAACATAGATGACTTAAATTCTATACTGTCCCTGAACGCCTCGCAGCACGGATGACCTACACTATGTCCTGTCCCTGAATACCAGAGCTGAAGCTCACAGGCAGTATTCAATGTAACCAATTTCCACTTGCTTTGAAAAAACACAATCAGTAATGTTACGTACTGAGGAGACGCACGTCAGCTGCAATGTACATTAGCTATGACGCACATGGCTACCATAGCTACAAAGTCCCTTAAAGTACCCATGTAAATAGAGCTGCAACACAAAAGGTGATGCTTGTTAAGTCTCCATTTAAAACCTGGGTAAGGGAAAAAATATTGTAAAAATGCTTTGTCCAGAATTTTTTTTTCTGTTTTTTTATCTTTATTGGCTCCATTTGTTACAATGGATCAGAGATCATCCAGATTGTTAAACAATGTGTCAGTGAATTATAGTGCTATTTGGAGTACAAATGAATGCAATTTCACCCTTATTTAGTGTCAAATAAATCAGAACCTGTAAAATATACAGTAATTCTGACTTGACTGGTCACAGTTGTTTCTGCATTTTGTTTTACAGATCACACATCTGTACTCGCTCCACTGAGACAGTCTGAACATGGTTTTACAGTACAGTGGAGGATGAGTGTCTCCTGCCAATTCAAACTGCCTCAATCACACCTGGACAATGGCAGTGAATTAGAAATTCACACGCCACTCTATGAGATGATCTGTTTATAGCAAAACATAATTAACTTAATTCCTTAAATGCAATCATGACAGTTTGAAAGGCGCGCACACCTGGCAGTCCGCTGGAGAAGCAAAATAGAACTGAGGATGGATCGTACTGATGTAATCCTTAATTTAGCTCTGGACGTCTGCCATCCAGTAAAGTGGTTTTGCTGGACCCGATCAATGCTGATAAGGTGACCTGGCAGACAGCTTCTGATAGTGTGTATATGTGTACCGTATATGTGTGCAACAGGCCCAGTCCAAAGCCAGCAAATTGATTTGACATCTAGGTAGAAGCGTAGATGGCCGCAGCCCTGGCTTGCCAATCTCGATAGAGAAAAAACTGCTGCTGAAGTCCCAACAGTTGGGCTAAACACAGTGTTTTGGCACCAAGGCTGTGTCACACATCGTTTTTCGAGAACTTGTCCTGGCAGCAGCACCAGGGACACAAATTCCCTGTAGAAATGTCAAAGTAAAGCGTATGCTTCATTGCAGCAGCTTGGGAAACGTTTTCCTCCCTTGAAGTATCTGTTTTTGTTTCTAAAACGAGCAGATGAAACAATATGTCAGCATGTGTTAAATGAATGATTTGTAAAAGAGTTGAAGTACTCAGTCCATTTTAAGACAGAGTCTCAATTTGTGCAGAAAGGAAAAGCACTGCTGTCGTCTTAATAAATGCCCTTTGAACAGATATCCCAAAGGGAGGTTTTGTCTATTGACAGCTGCACTTATTTATAGCTCTTGACAAGCTCAATATTTCAGCCCTTGATAAGTGGAAAAGAAGGGGAGGAGATGTGGCCTAGTGAAGTCAGCACACATCAGCTTTTTTGTATGGTGCACAGCTGAAAAGATGAGTGATTGTGCCACTCTATGAAGTCCTGAAGCGCCGCTCTCTGAGAGTCTTTGTAGCCATCCAAAAGGCGTGTTTTTTTTTTGTTCAGTTCAAAAGAAGGCTTGCATGACTGTACAACACCATAAGAGAGAGGCACCGCAGCCAATCATTTTCAGCATCTCGTTTGTCAAGCGTCATATGTGTTGGGTTTTTTTGAGAAATCCCAGGTAACTGGCAGTGCTGGAGACAGAGTCTGGAAAGTTTGGCTAGTGTCACACAGAGAAGCAACGTGTCTTCATCCTCGCTTCTCATTTAACTTATGGCCCTGAATCAAAATGGCTGCCTCCCACACTGGCAGACTAGGAAGTCAATCTGACCAATTTAGTGGGTCACGGGAGACTTCTGCTTCTCGCTCTCTCTCGCTCTCTCCCTCTGTCTCTCTCTCTCTAACCATTTGTTTGGAGCATGTGGACGGGGTAACAGAAATGGCAAGCTGCGCCTCATCCTGCTGTGCTTTAATCACTCGCTTCAAAGGGTCTCGTGTTCCTCTCTCTCTCGCTCTAGATGGCAGAGGGGAGGGAAATGAAGCTCGGCTCCACCTTGACTGAATTCCTGTACATCAGACCCATACCAGACTGATGTCTCTCTTCACCTTCACTGTCCTAGCTCCACACTGGCAGCTCATATTGAGCTTTTAAATAAAAAAAAAAAGAGCAGAATTTCATTAAAAAAAAATATTATCGGTCACAGCCAGACACAGAGCTCTGTATTCAGTTAGTGTTATTTTCTTTGGTGATTGCAATCAGCTGCAGCACTGCTGGCAACCAGCGGAATTGTATTTGCATATGCAAGTGGATTTTTTTTGGAATCTATTTCTGCTTCTCTTATACCTTTGTAGTGATTTACAGTATGTGCTTTAACAAACAAACTCATAATTTACATTTACATTTGAATTGGTGACACACACGCGCACACAAACAAGTAGAGATATCTCACCCCATATGAGTTCCTCTAACTGTCTTCATCTCTCCAGAACCTTATCTGCTGCATATTTTCCCTGAACTGTTTCATGACTGGAACTCATTTAAATAACTTTTTGGCCCCTGGGGGGCAGTACAAACAAGTTATACTTTATTTTAATCTGGTGTACTTGTTAGCAAATATTTGGCTTTTTAGCTGGCTCCTTGTTACATGCTCTGATACATTCACGAGTTAATCTCTAACTGTGTCTGTTTGGTGCTGAGCAGGGAGTTTACAATGATTTTTAGAGTTGTTTTGTCAATGCAAAGTCGAGAGGACCTACAAATTCATGTGAAAATTCTCCATAGGTTCTTCACTATGAGCAACCCAGGACACTGTCACATAGTGTTAACATTTACTCCTTAATTAATACTTAGAGCTGCTTTAAAAGAAGCCTGTGGAGCCATTAGTAGCATTATCAATCACAGATTGTGGCATTTTTGAAGAAGGAACCAATTCAGGCTTTTCGGAGGGATACAAGCATTGGATTCACTGTCAAAGCAAGTAGTGCCACCTATAGAGTAATTTTACTTTTGATTTCTACTACGTAAAGTCTGAAGTTAGGAATAGTTACAGTTAGGGAATCACTGTCTTGCTCAAGAACTGCTCAACATGACACCTACCAACTTGCACAGAGGCTTGGATCTTGCATTGCACAATTCTGTAACATCTTATTGCATCATCCTGCCACGTATCATGCTCTACGTGGCCCTTCTTTGGGTTGCAAAGTCTCAGTCTCTCAGCTGTTGACATTTTAAACCCAATGGATTTTCAGCCCTTTTGAGATATGAGATACAGCTGAAGTAGATAGTACCCACACAAAGCAGCAGCAGATCGCTATTGTTCCAACATAATGCGTAATTAGGTAAAAGTCAGGTGACCGGGCAAGATAAAGCACACAGTTACAAAGCATGCAGTTACAAAGCATACTGGGGTCTGCCGTCTTCCAGCTCAGACTGTAATTAAAGGTCCACAATAGCCGTTGTGGGATTTGCCTGGGTTTCATCCCCTGGCTGCCTGACTGCCACCTATGGCAGTAGGAAACTCATGCTGGAGTCCCATTTCAATAACAGCAGCACCTGTGGGCTCAGCGTGTATCTTCCTCTGTGGCATGGCAGTGAGTGTTCATATATATTCTCTCCAGACCTATAATGTCAGATATTCCAGGCTATCTTGTTACTCTCACTGGTCCTGTACAGTAATATGCTTCCAGTAGCTGTTCAAGGTTCACGGTTAATATCACAAGCTCCATATGGACTCATTTATGTGTCCACCCTGGTCTTAAATCAGCACTCTCATATTAAAAGACTGACTAGTCTAATATATAACTACTAGCTTTCCGTGGTGTAACAGGGGTCTTTGATTGTTTTACTCATCTGAGGGAATCTTTCAGGCACGGGTGTTCTGTATAAATGCATCACAGCACATCACAGAGTGCTACCAATTACCAGCTACATGTACCACCCACTAGATCTATTCTAAGCTTATAGTATAAGCAATAGAGAAGTTGAACCCTAAAGTGGCTATAATAGATTTTTATTTGATAACAATTATGAAAGGTGTTGGTGAGTTATCACCAGGTTTACAACTTTCCTGTTCCCCCTAGTACCAAATCGTCATTTGAAGTCAAAGATTTCTCTTCATTTGTTGCAAAGATAGTGGTCGGGCCATAGCAACCCCTTAATGCAGGCTGAACGAGGAACCATTTTAGGAGAATATTTGTAGGATGGAGAGCTGTACTGTAGAAAAAGTTACTGCAGTTTTGTAACATTTGACGTGGAGTGTATGACTTATTGTTTATGTGACTTACACCCTGGCTATGCTCCCACTGGGATCAACCACTGAATTACGTACGTGTCTCTTTCAGCTTGCGACACTGCCTGTCTTGTGTTGCTTTATATGACAGTTTTCTTCTGTCAGGCACACTGCTGTCATCCCCATGCAGGAAAAAAAAGTTGTGACATTTACACACTGCTCTTTGTAGGGAGCTGGCTTCTTGCTCTTTCATAGTACTGACTATGTATACTTTCACAGAGTACTCAAGACACCAGCTTGTGCTCTAGTTAAGGTCATATTTGGGATCATATCCTGTCCATGTTTGTCCTCTAACACTTGCAGTAAAAGAATATTGTTACCATAGCGACAGACTTCATGTCTCAGGATTCCTGCTGTTATCAGCTGCTTAGCTATCATATTCAGGTTTCCCATAAACAGGATTTTGGCTCTTTTACCGTGAATGTAATATGGCATATACTGTAGCTTTCATGTGGAAATTCATCAGTTGCGTAACAAGCTTGATTTTCAGTTATACAGGAGATAATATTGTGAAAGGCACACTATGAAAGTGAGTAACCCTGTGCAAAGCATGTGAATAGCAGTTTCCCAGTGAGGCCATTGTTTCTATACTTTAGAAACAATGTACACATGGATAATTCCTCATGACATATAAAACCACATTATTCTACTTATTGCACTTGTATCTATAAAGCTGCACAAACTGTATGAACTAACACCAGTTCGAGCAGCAACAGCATGATCCAGCAAAACATTTAATGCTGCCAGCAGCCGGTAATGTTAGCAGCTAGCTGGTGAATCTAGTGCAGCATTTAGGAAGAACCGGTGCTCACAGCAGAGTGAATATTTGATTTGCATTCATCTAGGTGACAAAAGCAATGGTGAATGGATGCTAATGATACTCAGTGATTGCTGAAATGTAAACAGGAAACTGATTACTACAATGTTAGCTAGTGAGCTAAACTTTGGTACTCACTGGTGCTCACTGGTACACCACCGTGCCGTCCTCCTGTGAACATGGTATCACAGAGATGTCTTGAGGGCATTTATTCAAATTTAGCACAATCAACCTCAGGATGAACTGATTACATTCTGGTGGTCAAAGGTCAAGGTTACTGTGACCTTCTGTGTCTACCATTTGTCTGAATGCAATATCACAGAAACGACTTGAGGGTAGTCCGTCATGCACGTTGTTCCAATCATCTGCAGCTCAGTGGAGTTGAGATCCGGTGACTCTGAAGGTATTTGCTTCATATCATTATTAGATTCTGGTCCAGTAAGTTCTCTGACTTGGATCTAGATTTGTAATGTTTCTTCACTTGTAATATATTTTTTTCCTGTATCAGGACCGCCACAGTAGTCCAACTGTCTACTTCATTATGTGCTCCAAATGAAAATTACCATGAGCATGTTTCTTGGCTGAATTGAGAGATACCACTGCCAAAATTCATCATTATGTATGAAACAAAGTCAAGCAGCTGTGATTGGTGGTCAAAGAAGGAAGAAGACAATGAATATCAATGAGGCTTTTTGAAATAACAAACAAGTCGACACTTCTTTTTTATGTTAAAGGTAAAACTTTAAGTATATGACACAACTCAATGCTAATTTTGACTTTATCTAGATTAAAAGTGCAGCATCTGTGGTTGTGATGAGTAAGAATCAAATGGTGTGAATTGTGAATAGAGCAGCTGAATTTAAACAGGGATATTGTAACTCACAGCCCATGATTAATGTTTAACTGAAATTTTTGCGTTAAATAAATGCACATTTGCAAAATCATCTACAAAGTTTTTAGTTTTTTATCACGAAGGCCTTTGGGTCTGTGTTATTATGTACGGTGCTGAGTAAATTAACAACCACAGTGTGGCTATAACTTTTGAATCTAAATTAGTGTTGACACAAGCAATGGCTGCAGTATTGCTTGATGCTTTCCAAGAGCTAAAAAGGCCTCTACTTTCCTTTCTTTGTGTTATTTCCTTTATGGGTGGCTCCATTATCTAACTGCTCTGTCTATACGAGGACCAGCCATTGTGGTCAGCAGCGATAACAGATAATATGCAGGGCATGGAAATAGATGGATTATATGGACTGCGATCAGAATGTGTTTATTGGGTGGATAAAGTGACAGGATTTTCACTGCTATCTCTGGCACTCACTCCTTTAAACCCCTCTCATTGGATTTAGCAGAGGTCTCTCTCTCTCTCTTCTGAATCTCTTTTTCTGTGCCCCCCCCCCCCTTTTCTCTCTCTCTTTTTATTATTTTCCCACTTTCATTTTCTTCCTCTGTGTATGTCTTTTGTTCTCCTGGTTGCTTTTTCTTCTCTTATTTTTTTTCATTTTCTAGTCCTTCCATTTTCCTGTTCCTTAATGCAGCACACCAGTCAGTCAGAGAGATGAGGTGGCCAAAGAGCAGTGGTCTGATTTGAAACATTACATGTTTTCTTCTAGGAATAGCTCCAAACAGCTGAAATGTGCTCTATAAAGCAGCTGAAAATATCAGGTCAGAATGTACAACAGGAGTTGTTCATTATTTGAAATTACAGCATGTTATACTTCCCATCTGTACTTCTGTCCAACTGAAAATACCTTCGTTATCAAGTGGTGCTTTTCACAAAAATTGTTATAACAAGCCTAAAGTAGCTTATTGCAACAGAGAGCTTTCACCTAACTTGCTATTTACGTGATTTGAATTATAACTTAATTTGTCTCATTATCCCAGTGGTTCTCAATTATTTTCTGTTGTGCCCGCCGTTTAGGTAAAAAAAAAATTCACGTCCCCCCTGGGTTGAAATCTGATATAGAACAAGAGAATATTTAATTATTTATCTGTACAAACCACTGTATGTGGTTTCTGGCACCACGAATCTGATTATCTAACCAAATTAAGAAAATAAGATGCAACAATTTAAAACTATTTCAAAGTTCAGTTTATTAACTTATTCAAAACTTTGTATTAACTGTAAACATTAGTTGTCCACTTCAACATCTTTTTCCTTTTCTTATATAGTTTTTTAACATTTAACATTTTTACGATAGTACTGCTGTTTTCCTCATATTCGACCGTATTCACAGTATATCCAAGCTCTAAGTAGGCTTCGTCCTATTTTCCGGTCTTTTTTACCGTCACATTCTCTACTTTCCTTTTGCGTCTCTGCCGTTTTTCTTTTGACTGTCATAAACTCATCAGCGCTCTCACTCTGCACACTGTCACTGCCACCTAGCGACTGGGGGTGGTTTAGCGTTCCAGCGTGAAAAAAAATTGCTAAAAATAATGGATTCTAATGCGTCTCGCGCCCCCTTGACCACCCGTCCCACTAATTGAGAAACACTGCATTATCCTGACATGTATATTTGCACCTGAAAAGATTTGTATTATAGTCCAGAATTGACAGAGACCAATGAGAGGTGATGGGCCATACAGTCTAATGGAACAGTTTTTTTGGTGAGAAGCATTAGGGTTTATTTTAGACACCTTTGTCTGGTGGACCTCCTGGAATGTTTCAGGAGGAGAATGTTTCTTGCAAAACTGTGTGACAGTGTCGCAGTAGGGAGGTCAGTCATTATGACACATTGTGATTTACATAGTTTTCTGTGTCTGTTGTCTGAGAAGTGAACAAGCAGAGAACTTTGATGCTGCGCATTAAAACGTCCTGTTTAACAAGGCGACTGATCATGATGTCATGTGACGAAGTAAACATAAACACCATCTGTAATCAACTGACATAAAATGACTTTCTGGAATACTTGCACCTAACATGTCTGGAGTACCTACACTGAATGTTATCATGTCATGCAATTCCCCAACAGCTGTCTCAGTAGGCCCCTGTCATTTAAAGTTAAACCTTTGTTTCATGGTTACAAAAATGCATACAGAATACTTGGTTAGGTTCAGGAAAAGTCATACGGATAAAACAAATGGGAACACCTGTCTCCAATTTCACATTCCTCTCTTCTTATTCTTGTTCTTATGATTTGTTGTGGTCACCTAATTTTAACATGCCAGTGATGTTCACCTTCTAGATTACTGGTAGGTGCTAATTGTCCTCTCTGCAGTATAATTATGCACATTTTAAGTGAATGATAACAAGTAAAATTGCTTGTCTGGACATTTTTTTGTCCAAAAACTAGTTTAATTGGTACAGAAAGCAGAAAGAAAGAGTTTGGTACCATGGTTTAAGAAAGTGAGAACCACTGCGTTGCTGTTCAAGTCTAGCAATGGCTAATGGTAGCTCATAGAATTAAATCTGGGATTTTCCTTATAAGGTTAGGTTTGATCAAGGAGTGACTGTGTTTTTAGGAGCCATCAACTGGTGGCTAATTTCAAAGGTTAAAACAAGTTGTAGAACACAACAGAAACACTTGAATTACATTCTGCTGATCAGTTTTAGCCAGTGGTATTGGAAACGAGGACAGAGCTTCTTTCACTTTGCCTTTCACACTTGAGGGAAGGTTCGTCTAATGGTATCATCCTAATTTAACAAGGTCAGTCTTTGTAGCTTGTAGAAAAAGCTGGAGGCATTTTGAGATAATCCACTATTGTTGTAGAGCAGTCTTGAAGTAAACAACATTGTGCTTTACTTGAGGTTATTTATTGAGGATTACATAATATGGTTGTTCTTTGTGTATATTAAAAGCAAGATCAGTTCAATAGTAATTATAGATAGACTTTTTTCCATTAATGACCTGTAAACCTCCTACTCATATTGGAGCTGCACACTGAAAGACAAAAATAAGACCTGTGTGTCGTCCTGTATGCACACAAACTAAACAATACTCACACCTGCATGCACATGAACACAGCATTATATCATTATATACGGCATGACCAGCAGCTAGTGAGTTCATCACACTGTCAGTTAGTCCTCTCTCAGCTCAGTAATTATACTGTCACATCTCATTGGTGTGCCGTGGACATTCTTTGGGAAGTAACACTAACTCCTGGGCCAAGAGGCCAGTGAGCTGTTTTGGTTAGTGAGGCTTTATTAGACGTATCTGTTTGGCACGAGGTGGACTGTGTGTGTGTGGGAAGAGAAGGGGGGGAGGCTGTAGTTCAGGTAGTAGTGCAGGTTCGCTATTAACTAATGAGTGAAAAACTGAAATTTACACGTTGCTGCCACACTAAACTACTAAGCTACTGAACATGTTAAATATTAACACATTGTAATTGTGCACGTTAGCAAGCAAAAATTTCTATGTAGCTCAAAGTACTGTACTTTGGTCAGAGTGAAGTGCAATGCACATGTTTAAAGAACACAGTCGTAGACTTTTAAATGACTTTAACTATTAACTGAATAACAATTTGGTGTCATTATCAGTGGCGGCTCATCAATAGAGGGCCCCGGGGCGCCGTCCCACCTGTCTCACATAAAGAAGGAGATAAAAATCACATAAAATAATTCTAGAAAAACATTAACATTTAAATAAACAATCTATATATTATACAGACCGTGAGTACTGTGTATAATCTGCATTTAAGTGTAGTTAAAAAATTTTCTCTCACTCATTTATTGTGACTGAACGGTCGTGTGATGTATTTCCTGTTCCTTTAGGGCGCAAAAATCTTTACCATAAGGCTTGTTCGAGATAAGCAATCATATGGAGGTTAAACCATAAACACACAAACGTCTATAGCGCATTTTAACAACAATCTACAGTTAGAGGAAAATACTATTTTATTTAATCTGCATCCGGTCTCACATGATGTGAGGATTTGCTGGAATGCTGCAAGAAACGTTCCAACTTCATAGCGGACCTTCAGCCACTCCTCCTGCTGCGGCTGTCGGCTCTCTTCTCTTTTCCAGGTGAGACGCAGTTTATCTCAAACAAGCCTATAGACCTACGCTATAACTGGTGCATGTGCACTGGAACCCCCTCCAGTTCAAAGTATAGGAGAACCTTGGGGTGCAGAATTTTGCGCCCAAACCCCTCCTTCAAGACCGACGTTACAGCTCCAGACCAGGAAATTCAAACGGAAATTCTCTGCGACGCTTGTGTTTTGTTTACAGTCAAACAGTCAAAAGAGCAGTTTTCAGTCATGGATAATGCTAATTCAGCACCACCTGCAGACTGTTACTGTGTTCAAGGGGACATCTGAGACAGAATGAGCTCCTTGACTGCATGTTCTCAGTTGAAATGTACTTATAAATGATAAATGATTGAAACACAGAGTGTGTATTTTCTCGTTAATTTAATCTTTTACAGTAGTGTGATACATGATAATAGTGCTTTGGTTTATACTAATGCCCCCCCCCCAAATAATTCACCAGCCGCCACTGGTCATTGTAAATGTTTAATTAACTTACTGCTTTAGCACTTATAGCAAATGTGTGAAAACAATTTTTTCACCCAGTGGTCACATCCTGCTGTGATTCATGATCAATACCATAATATTAACTGTTTTATATTAGGAATGACTGAAGAATATACTGTTTTATTGTTTTTTAGATTAGTCTACTCTCCTGTTATACAGTAGATTCTGTTATATCCTTGTCTTCTCTGGCCCTGCAGTCTGCTCTGCTTTATTTTGATCTCCCTTATAATATGAACAAACTCCTACATCTATATCCTCCCCTTTCAGCTCAGACAGAAATCGGAAACTCCCTGGACTGTTTTATATTCCAGCTTCAGCCCCTGTCGACGTAATCACTTCACAAAAACACGACTTGGCCTCTTTCCTCGCAGTTTGCAGCAGGACTTCTATGTGAGCACTCAGCTTGCATTTAGTTGTACATACATCACAACCTGGCTATCGGTAAATAACCCAAACTCAGCTGTACTGTACTCTGGCACCGGAGACGAGAGGCAACGTTTTCACACCAGCAAGAAAAGAATGCGAGGACTAGTGCGCCCTGCCCTTTAAGAAAACATTGACTCAGCTTGTTTATCAGTACTGTCTGTCTGAACCCAGACTAGTGATAATAATCTTCATCATCCTGCTCCATCTAAGGTGTTTGTCTGATATAAACACACTCCACTCTCCAAGCTCCCCTGCTTTGTGTGATGCATTTGTGTCCTTTGTGGAGCAGATATCTGCGGCGTGTAGCTTGTGTCTGTGTGCATTCGTGCACGTGTGGGAGTCTATTGTTTGTATAATAACGCCTAATGAATGAGGAGTCTGCTTTGCCGACGGAGGGTCCCATTAACATGTACGGCTTTGGCTCCTGTTTGCAATCCGTCACACAACCACACGCACACGCCGAAAAGGCAGGTAATCAATGGGATGATTTAATAGCATCTGTAGTGTGTCAGCACAGAGTGAATAGCATTCATTGCTAGGTTTAGCCGTAGAGGCTTTAGGATGATTTCATACCAAAATGCTATTTATTTTGAATCATGCAGGAATACTCACAGGAGAGAATATTGCTATCTGACATGACAGGATACCTATAAATCTTTGCCATTTTTTCAGCAAATGCCTTTAAGGAACACTTTGATTTTTTTGGTAAATACACATATTAACTTTTTTTGTTACAGTTAATTGAGAAGGTTAACCACCTTTTATATGCAAAATACTAAGCTAGTTTGTGTGCCTTACATTTCAGTGTATGTGTGGAGGTTAAACAAACAGCATACAGTGAGGAATTGATTGTGCTTCTGTGCATGTGTCTCATAATCATCTTGGATTCCCGCCACATCCTGCAATGTTCCACTTGTGCTTTTAATAAACTGTTTAGTAAAAGGCTAGGTGATAACAGAGCTGACCAAAAAAAGAAATCTGACGTGTAATTACCAGTAGGAAGCTGACATGAAGATCTTGTTAAAGCTAAAGAATATGAGAATGAAATACTGAGTCCTACTGGTTTGAATCAACTGCAAATTGTAACCACAGATAAAGGCTGAAACAGCAAGTGTGTTGCAGCTGACGGTCACTAGGTGATGGATCTAGTTGATTGCAACTTAAAAAAGCATGAATGTTTCTCTGGAAATAAATAACAAAACTATGATCTACGTTGCTTAAGTCAAGTGCTCTCACCAGTGCATGTGTGTTTATGGAAAATGTTTCCATAAATACTCTGTTCTCTTTAGATGGGCATAAGGGGTGCTAAGGGTGCTTTAGTATGCTAAGGGTCATATCTTTGTTGAGTCTGTTCCAGCCCAATTTACCCTGATGGTTTCCTTCTTTCTTAGCAGCATCCCACTGCCCTTTTAGAAACATTTATATCTCAAATCCCTTTGTGCTGCCTTAAATCTTTTCTGTGACAGAAAAGCAGTGTTGTTGGATAAAATCTTTTCCTTTCCAAAAGAAACAGCTTGACAGCGATGTGCTGTATTTGTTGAAAAGGATTTCTGTACCCAAGATTTTGAATTTAAAGAATTGTTCCAATAAGAAATGTCATACAATCATGTTTGATCATTTTTAATTTTCCAAACCAGTGTTTTCCATGATATCACTGTTGCATTACAATATGGCAAAGTGGCAGTGCTGCTGCAGGGTAAACTTTGGCTGCAAACTTATTTCTAATTGTCTGTTTCTGTTGTTTGTCTCTTGCAGTTCAGCAGATGAGAAATTTCGCTGGAACAACCAAGGTAATATTTCCTCTTAAATACCCAGTTTATTGCATTGCAGCCCTGCGCTTTGCTAACTGTGCTTATTACAATATATTGGCACTATCCTTTACCAGAACTATAGAGATCCATAAAACTATCTGCCCCGTACAGATCCCCACAAAAAAGGACTGTTGTAGCCAAAAACCCACTCTCAATCCTTCTGACAGCTGAGGAAAGGTCAAACAGCATTTGCAAATAATCCTCAGTGTTTAGTTTAACTTGTTTGTGGTGTCAGATGGGAATACGTTTCCATTAAAACCAACAAAAATCAATGAGTGTGAAGCCTTTCGATGATCTGGACATGCCAACTTCTTTGACAGCATTTTAATTGGAAAACACAGGCTATACGTGACACTTAGGTCTGTCTCTCTCCTCTCCCGCTACTTTGTTAGTCAAGCTGACCTGCATACAGTGCTGACAGTAGATTGATTATGTGAGTGCAGAGGTTGACAACAAAGCCAACAAAGAGGTAAATAAACTCTAAGCCTAGATGTCTGTGGTCCAAGTGTTTCATACTGAAGGCTTTCGCTGTCTGCTGCGGTTTAGCATCCATCTGCCGGGCTCGAGCTCGGTTCAACTGCTCAGCCTCGGAAAGACTTGCGTAGCTCCGTCATAAAAAGACAAAAGCCTTTCCTTACTCCAGTCACTCCTTTTGATCTCGTCATTGCTCAGGCATGATTAAAAGCCCCTCACTTGTGGCTCGAACAGGTTTGAAAATGAGTTCTGGATTGTGTGTGTGTGTGTGTGTGTGTGTGTAAGATGGAGTAAATCAACTGGAATGCTGCAGATGACACTGGACATGTTTCACCAAAAGCATCAACATCATCAGTTTGCAGTTGCACCAGTCCAAGTCAATAGAATCCTAGCCTCCCAAATCCACTCACTAAGGCCTGTACTATTAGCATTTTTCTCTGTCTCTTGGTAAGGGATTAATGTGATCCCTAAGACACATTTTTAAAGGTTTTATCCAGCCTCTCTAACCTGAAGACACTGGGTATGTGCAGCAGCATCTCTCTGACCAAATGGCCTATTATGGAGACCTCAATCCCATGGCATTGGGGCTGGGCTATCAGTCAGGTTTTTACCCTTGACTGTGTAAAGAGTAGACGTTGAGGTTGACCGTGACACTACTCTGTGGTGAGATGTGAGGCCATAGTCGTGCAATGTCTTACTAAGGAAATCCTTATCATTTTAAAAGCTCCAATATGAAACATTTTTACAGCTTCAAAATCATTTTGATGTTACACTGACGTGTACCATCTCTGCCTTTGCCCTCGTGAGAATGCTTTACGATACTGTGTGACCCACTAACTACAAACAAAACTCAGCGGCGTTTAACAGAGTTATGTCTTAAAGTAAATATTCATGCTCAGATAATTGTATTCCCGCACCAGTTCACGTTTGTACAGTCATTCCATACGACCTAGGATAGCAACATGCTAAACTAATCAAAGTGAAAGTTGTGAGAACCAGTACATAAAGAAGGTAGGAAGATAGGAAGTAATAAAAAAAAAAAGAGTGAACTTACCCTTTGAGTCCCATGTGACAGAAGAAACGTATTTTCAGGGTTCTTTCCTATTTTTGTTTGCGCAGATGGACAGAAAGACATAGAAGAAGAGCTGACTACAGGCCTGGAGCTGGTAGACTCCTGCATCCGATCACTCCAGGAATCGGGCATCTTGGACTCACAGGACACAGGAGACAGTAAGACTGATGTTTTGATTTAATAGGTGTTTTTAAAGTAGAATTTGAGATTCAGTGTCATGCCTTTGCTCCTATGGCATCATAGATAACACACAGATCGATTTATTTCCCCACCGAAATGACAAAGGTGCATATATGAAGTAGTAGTAGTCCTACTCCTCACTGAAAGTGAAAGTAGGAGGCTTCATAAGTAACTTTTATGTCTTACTCTGAAATTGAACTATTTTACTTCTAAGTGTCAGTGCGATTCCTCTGAGCTTGACAAATACAGGCCCTGAACATTTGATCTAAGATTAGAGCATTCTACACATATCATCACTTTGATTTGAACAAATAAAATATGATGCATTATTATTCATTAAACAGCTTGGAGCACTGTGAAACTGTGAATGTGTAAGCAGCAGTTCAGATGATCACTATGATATTCGTATCATAGTGTGTGCGCTCCACGTTGTTGGGACGAGAAGAAATGAGCATGCTAACTGGAAATGCTGCAGCATGCTAAGACTTTTTACAGGAGCAACATACTGTGAATCAGCATGTGCTGTGGAACTAACTTTACTGATGAAAAAATTTAACTAAGAAAGTCAAATGAATAATGGTCGACTAAATAGTAGATTTTGAGGTGATGAAATTAAAACAGATGCAGCTTTAAAAGTCTAGACAGAGGGTTATTAAATGAAGAGAGGTGTTGTGTTGTTGTTTTACATCAAGAATGCAGTGGTGTACATCTCCCCATGCCTCTCCGCTCCACTTCAATCTTTTTTTACTTGGTCCCAGGCACGATACCCCTGTCTTTTCTATACTCTACCCCATGAGAGAGCGGTAGCTGTCAGGAGACGTGCCGAGTCGTGCCAGTAGCTTGATATGCTAATCCATCCTCACTGAGGTGTCAGCTGGCCTGCTGTTCACAGAGCAGAGAGTGGAGGGCACACTAAAACACACACATACACACACACACACACACACACACACACACACACAGAAGTACACAGCACAAGCCATAAATATAGATACACATAGATAATAACACACTGAGGCAGGAAGACAAACACTGTAAGGTGTACAGCCAGCTTGTGCACACATTCAAACTATTATTATACATACGCACAGACGCACGCCTATGTATGTAAGCAAAACTATTTCAATTAAAGCCAACTAATCAGTCAAAAGACAGAAAGATAGAAGATAAGAGTTGAGCAAGAAGAGGAAAAGAGAATTATAAAGAGAGATGCTTAGCTTTAATTGACTGTTCACTACACCACATCCCGAAATGTCTGTCACATTGTCTAACCCTACTTTGCATTACTTTGTGGCATTTACAGCATACTGTATGTGAAACAAACATTTAAAATGTGAAAATATATCTCAATAAGGCATTCTTTAGTATACTGCTTCATTATACTATATATATTATACTATTCCATCTGTCCACTGCAGTATAAAAACAAAGCTTTCTTTCAGAAACCACCACTTTGCCTCTTTAAGCTCAGACTTTTGGCAGGATATAATATATGTTACTGGCTACAAACGATAAGCTTGTTTTTTCCACCTCTGTTTAGACTCAAGGGCCAATTGTTTCAAAAATGACTGAGAAAGTCAAATCTGTCACCATGTGCCAGTGAACAAGTCAAGTGGTATTTCTTTAACTGTGTTAAAAAAAACAAACAACAAGCAGCAGTAAGTTAAAAAAAATCCATCTGGCACACAAGCACATGGTCGTTTAGCACAAAGGAAACTGCAACGAGGCGTTCAGAGAAGCATCACACACACACATAGTACAAAGAGACACTCACAAACACCTGCAACACACACACACACGCACACAGCAGAATCCACTCCTTTACTCAAGCTGCTGAGCAGATTAGTGTGACCCAGCAACGTGATGTGTGATGAGCGTCTTCATGCTTCACGCTGCTTCATGCTGGTGATGCTCGCCGGTGTGCATGTTAATCTGTGTGTGTATACGACTGTGTTGTGCGCAGCATCTCTGGACTGTGCGTGCACCAGACAGCAAATGCCTCCAATGTGTATCTAAAAATAGCCAGCTGATGAAATATTAAAATGTGTCAATAGAGAACTCTGGCCACCAAGAAGAGACCCACTTTCAGCTTTTGTGTTTGTGCCTGTGTGTTTATGTGCTAGACGCTGAGCCAGAGCTGGTCCGTCGGGGTCGGAACGCACATCACTACCTTAGTGCAGGTATATGCTGATGTGAATGTGTATTCGTTCATGCATGAGATCACGAGAGTGAGAGAGACGCGTGTGTCTGGGTTCACTCAACTCTGAAAAGACACCAAAATGCACCAGCAGAGGCTGAGTCGTATTGCAAACCATTACTTTTCTTTCTAATAAACTAATACACCCCTACATCTTCCTATCTACACACACACACACACACACACACTCACTCACCTCAGATGGATTCAGCAGAGCCTTCAGTGTTTGCCATCTGAGTGATAATGTATTTATGAGGCCTTTCGCTTCCCCAAAGGCTCCACTACTCGTATGAAACCCACCTAAAGTGGCAAACTAAATCTGTGGAAAACATCCTCTGGATTTGTAGACTCCCCGGGAGTCTGTGAAACCATCTTGGAGTACAAATTCCTCCATTTGGTATTGCCATGTGTGTATTCTGCACGTGTGTGTATAGTCACGCAGGATGAACCTATACTGGACACGGAGGCCTTGACCTAGTAAACTCACCCCTGGCTTAATATCACAGTTTAAATAATGCACCATCACCAGCTCCTCTGCCTACAGGAGCCATTTGCCGTACTTTCACTTGGATGGAGCTTTATTTTCCAACACGCTTACCCAGAGTGACTCCATTTGCCGTTGGCTGCTGACTTTATGCGGTGAATATTGACCGCCGGCACGCTATGATCTTTCTTTCTGTCTGTCTGTCTGTCTCTTTTTTTTTTTTTTTAAATAATCACAAACAAGCAAAGTTTTCTGATTCTTAGACGACTGGCAACAAAGTGACATCAGTAGAGATTAAAGAGAGAGCCACTGCTGGTGGAGGACAGCTCAAGAACTCCAGTGAAAGCACAAATACTGAGGAATTTATAAGTCTATTCTGAGCTGATGTAATGCAGTATAGATATTTTCCAGTGTGATTTCCAAAAAGGCAAACAAATGGAAAAGTGGCTGGGGTTCCTGCACTGCTGCTGCACTTGTGCTTTTCTGCAGGGACATCATGTTCTAAGGAACATTTGGGTAAAAAATTACATGAATTTATCTCATTAAAGCTGCTGATGAGGCTCATCGTTGCTATCATCACCAAAAAGTGAATTAATCAAGGGTGTATCAAAAATTTAACAGGACTTTAATAGGAGGGATGGGAGAGTTCTGGCTCTCTCCCGAGCAGCTCCGGTCCTCCTGCCCTCCTCGAATGATTCAATTAAATCTAAACTTTATGGGCCACCCAGGCGAATGCACTGTTTACAGTCTACAAAACATTTGCAAATGCTTTGTCCTTATGTTTCATTTCCGTGTCTGTTTGTGTGACAGCGTGCTCGTATTTGCATGTTTACGCTAGAGATTAAAAATCCATATGCAAATCGCAAAGCTGTAAATGTGTCAGAAACATGAATGAGGCTGTGTATAGAATTAAAAACGAGGAGTTTTATCGCATGCTGCAGGTGCATGTGTGTCAGTCAGTCTCCTCTGTGAACCCTGCTGTTAATCGGTGACAGTGTCAGCCATAAATTATTGCGCAGTTCTGTTACCACAAAGGGAGACGCGAACACGTGTGGAGTTCCATGACAAACTGACATTATTTATCCTGAGAAAATAAATTAACACCCACTTTCGCGACATGGCTGCTGGCATAAAAGTTAACGAGCTGTTACTGAGGCGTTGGATTTGAAAAGCACGCACAGCATATTAGCCACAACATTAAAAGCACCAGGCTCGATGCTGCTCCTCAAGCCTTTAAAAAGTCACCACTGGATCACCAACTGATCTGATGGCTGACTCACAGTATGAGCGGCCAGCTGGAGTCTGGTCCACTGATCTGTGGTGGTTTTTGGATGGTGGCCTGAATGTAGAAGTGGAAGGTTAAGAGCTGTGGTTATAAAAACAGCTCCAGAGGAACGTGTTACGCAGCAGTGTATCAGTGATTCTCACACTTTCATTTTTTACTATAGTTGACAGATGACATTTCAAAGTGTAGATGAGGTGTAATGAGCCAGGGGCTACAGTAAGCTGAGCCGCTGAATACCTTTCACAAAATATGCCATAAAAATATGTTTTATCTACCCCAAAAGGAAGAGTCAGATTTTCCTTATTTATTTCTTGCCCAAACTCAATTTCAAACTTAACCACAAACTCATGAATGATGATGAGTTCTGCTTTATATCTGTATGTGTAGATTTAAAGTGATTACAGATTACACCATATCTACAGCTTCACCTTTCTGGATGGGCAAACACAAATGACGCCCCACCTCTCCCAGAAGTTCACATATCTTTATAGCATCTCCATGACGCCCGCAAATCATAAACAGTATCACACACAGATCACTGCTGTGTGTGTTCACGTACAGCCTCTCACCTTTATCATCTGCCCTGTAAGCGCCAAAAAAGCTTCAGAGTTTAGTCTAGTTTTCTCAAGCTGAAAAGAATAATTACAAGAGTAATGTAATAAAATGTTATGTTGCTCACTCACAACATGTAAAATGTGTCAGACTACGCTGAGAGGGCAACAATCTCACACACCACTCTTGCTTATTTTCCACTGCATGTTTACACGGGTCATTCCGGCTGTGTTTTCCATCCACCTCTCACACAACAAATACACAACCATTATGATCAACGTCTCTACATGGGATTGTTAACAGCATGAGCGTAAATGCTCTGCTGTGTAGACATGGTTTAAGACAACACTAAATGACTTTTATGACGTCTCTCAGGTTGGGCCATTACCAGACTATTATTGTTTGGCATAACTGTCACAGCAGAAAGTGGCGCAGCAGAATTCATCTGCACCTTGCAAAATATACAAGCTATAAGCTTGTTCATAGAGCGACTGCCTAGTAACTTCATTAATCCGACACTCTTGATCTATGATCAAGAGGGAACAGTGGAGCAGTGAACGGTTCTCCACAGAGTATACCTGTTCTCCCAGTACCTGCCGGAGGTTTCTCCGGGTTCTTCAGGTTCCTACCACAAACCAGAGTCTGACAGGCTAATTGGTGACTCTAAATTGCCTCTAGGTGAAAGTGTGAGCATGTCATCCCTGTGGAGAACTGTCAATCTGTCCACTGTGTGCCCCTCCTCTTGCCCAGTGACAGCTGAGATTCGCTCCAAGCCTTATAGAACTGGTCAGAAAACTGCTAGCAAGCTTATAGTTCTCCTCACGTTACTAATGGCAAAACAGCTTAAATTCCCAGAAAATCTCTTTGACAACACTGGTACATGTGTATAAAAGTATAAATCATACTTAATACACAAACATCATTATCTCAATTAAAATCTGTGAGAGTGTTTGAACGTTCTCTGCTCCTCCTGCTGAATTATGCAGAGAATGGAGCAGAGAAAAAGAAAGAGGTAGTAGAGAGTGATGAATAAAGTGAGAGAAAGAGACAGAGTGTATTTTAAATGGAGGTCAGGAACAGAGTGAGATTTAAGGGTCACAGAGCATGAGAGGAAAAGAGTGGAGGCTGGAATAACAGAGTAGGTAAAAAGCAAATGGGTGTCTCGAAAAATAGGACAAGTAATTTGATTTGATTCTATTTAAGCTTACTTGCCTTTCTCTTCTCTTTTCTTCTTTTCACTAAGGTCTAATACAAATCAAGTCAGTTATATCTTTTGTATCTTTCCTTTATCATAAAAAGAAGAATTACATTGTGTAACATGTGGGATGTAAACTGGGTTATGAAACTCCTTCAAGGCCACGAACAGAATAAATCTTTACACTGTTACGCAAAGATGTTACACAAAATGCAACTTGACAGAAGTGAGAGCGCGTCCTAATGTGACAGTGATCAAAAGTTTGTCTCAAACAATGACACTAGCTCACTTGACATCTCTCCAACTCTGCATTCCTCTCATTTCTTCTCTCACAGAAAAGACAGAACTTATGAATTTACATAAAAGAAACGCTTGTGTCTACATGTCAAGTGTTTCTCTCTTAATTCCTCTCATCTTTTTCTTGTTCACATCAGGACAAGGACTCCTGTCACAAAGCGCTCTGCAGCTCAACAACCAGGATGCCTATGCAGCAGCGGGTTACCATAGTAACCAAGGCCTGACACTTGGGGAAACAGTGACGGGCAGCGGCGGGCAGGTCGGAGGGGCAGTGCACAGCTACAACCAGGTACACACTGATTCATTTCTTTTTTTCTCCATTTTACCCTCCTTCGTTTCCATCTTCCCCCTTCTCTCCATTTTCCTTCATCGACTGCCCGGCGTCTTCTCCTCTCTCCGCTCATCGTTCTCTGCGCTCCGTCCCTCTCTAGGTGACATCCAGCCGTGCAGCTGCCCAGTTAGTGGGGACAGATTCTCCCTCCCAGTCCCAGAGAGACTCATTTGCTCGCGGCAGCGCCTTCCACATGCCCACAGAGGGTGGGCCTACACCTGCTGGACCATCCATGTATTACTCCTACGCCACTTTGCCAGCACAGGTACGAAACCCTGACGAGATTACTGTGGTGCTTCAGTCGTCATCTTAGGGACGCCATCCCCACTCTTCCCAGCAGTACACTGCTGTAGGATTTCTTAACACAGCTGTCATCAGATGTAACTAAAGAGTGTTAGAGCTGGTATTTTTCTCTTTTTATTGTGATATAAAGAAAATCTCCCACTCTCGCTGTGAACCTCTAAAAACATAAACTAAATTTTCTCTCATCTCTATGTTCTAGAAAATACATGTTTAGAAGTCTGAAGGAAGTTCATTTGGCGACCTATTGCTCTCAGTTGCATACATGTTTATTCAGTTCTAAAAATTCAGAGTCATCCCTTCATGTTTGGTCTGACGGCTCCGAGCTCTTTATTGCGATGTTATCACAGATTAGAGTGTCTGCTCTCTGGTCTTCCAGCCCCGCAGGGAGTTGTTCATCTGTCTATAAATAATGATATGAATAAAAAGGGTGGATGAATATTTAAAGTGAGTGGCATTCCCCTTTAATGAAGTACAACTCTTCTGTTACAGCGTGTCAGCTCGCCTCTGCAGGCGGTGGGATCCCCTACCAAGCTGCAGCGCCTGGGATCAGCCTCCTCTGACATGCCCAGCTACGCCACGCTACAGAGGGTGTCCTCACCCAAACAGTCACCCAGTCGGCTCGCCAAGTCCTACAGGTGGGTTCAGTTTCAGCCTGATCAATTGAGTTAAGAGGGGCTCATTGTTAGGAGCACATAGCATAAGAATTCTACCGGTCCCAAAGCACTAAAGTATATATCTGCAAGGGGTCGATGTGGCTGTTGATCAATACCAGTGACAAAACAATAATTTCACCTGGTGCCCTGAGGACAAAAACTAAATGAGTCATATTAGATACCAGTGCTGATATGTTAAAGGTAAAGGTTTAAATCACATACACTTTATTATTTACAATGCTTGAAAGGACAAAATTTCTTCTCTGCCTAAATGTGGAAAGGAAGGACAAGAGGACTGTGAAAGTCGCTGCACACAAACTATACTAAAATACTACACTAAAAGATGCAAATGATGAAGTTATGTAGTATGAAGGTTCAAACTATAACAGTTCCAATGTGAGTCATGCTGTCACAAGCATTACACTCTGACCAAGTATAATATCATTAAACCATTGAAATTGAGGCCCAGTGCACAAGTGAGGTGTCTCTTTAGATACAACTTCCTGTGCATTACCTTGGATTTTGACTTTAAATGCAATAATCTCACCAATTAGTGGTAAAACCGCCTGGTCTGCTCCACGTCCCACCACAGACAGTGACAGGGACTACATTGTTATAAATTCTTTGACTGAAAGCTTTAGTGGACTCATCATCACCAATAAATCTTTGATCAAACTCCAGAAGCACTAGTTTTACAACCCATAATAAAGTAGCAGACTGCTGGTGGGCCAGTCATTACAAGATTCATGCTGTGCAGCCAAATGTTGTTCAAACCCACAAAACTTTATTTTAAATTCTAGTGAAGAACTCGGAGTTGACAGGTGATTGAATTGTGGAGAGATGGGTATTAAATGATGCACAAGGCAACTATAATGCATCTGTTTGTTTGGTAAAGCCAATAAAAGAAAATTGGTTTAAATATAATTCACTTATTGCAAACACTTAAGTTTCCATGAAGAGCTGGAAAAATCGGATGGCAAAATAGAAATGATATTCTCACACAGTGTAGAATAATGTCCAGTATGTAGTTTCTGCATTCACACAGCCATGGCACAGCATGGACAGGGCAACGTGTATATGTGCATCTCCATGTCCACATCAATTTTTGGACTATGCCAGCCCCTCAATAGGTTTGTAACAGCCGACAAGCTACTTAAGAGGAAACGACAAGAAGAATAATTGAAAAGTGTTCAAAGTAATAAAGTTGGGGAACCTGCAAAAGACAGATGTGCGAGTGAACAGACAAAACTGAAACAATTGAGATATCATAAGTCCTAAGTGTAATGTAACTTGACTTCTCCACCTGAAGTTTGCTACATACCCTTCCTCTTATAATTTAGCTTACCAACCCTAATCTCAGGTAAACCATGACATCATCAGGGTTTTTTTTTTTTCTCAGAGGCAACAAAACTCCTTCTTTTCATGTAGATAGCACTCAAAAAGTAGTTTTCAAACTGTACATGTGGAATTTCTCTAATATATCAATACTAGTTTTTGATGGAGCCATGACAAAAAAACAATCATCAGACAAAACAAACCGTTTTATTTCCTCCTCCCGCAGCACCTCGTCGCCCATTAACATGGTAGCATCAGGTGGCGCTGGCTCCTCCTCCCCTCTCCCCATGGCAGCCTCCCCCGGGGGAAACCACCTATCGTCGCCCATCCACCAGATCAGCTCGGTGGTGGGAAGCTACGCCACCCTGTCGCCCACCAAGCGCATGCTGCACCACATCGGAGCAGAAAGCCACAAGATTTCCCATGAGCTCTACGCCAACGCAACCCTGCAAAGGCCTGGTAGCCTGGCAGGTAGAGGTCAAGACACGTTTCTTATTACTTTTTTATGTACTGTATGTGTATGAAAAGTCATCATAGATGCATTTTACTGTATACATTTGTTTTTCTCATTGGTTTTGTAACAACATTGACATCAATCTACCATAGAAGAACATTATAGTCGGGCAGTGTAACCTGACCTGTAGCCTTGATTTCCCTCTGTTCTGTTTTCATCCATTTCATTTAATACCATTTGTACTGTGAGATTTTGAATTATGGGTTTTCCTCCAGGCCTAATGTGGCTTTTCTGAATCAGTTCTATTACATTAGTTGATAATAGTTAAAGATCTCATGAAGCCACTTTCCATTATGTGTGATTAGTATTCACCATCAGGAGCACAATGATATGAAAGAAAAAAAAACATATTACCAAATATTTGATGAAATTGGCTGGAGGTTTTATCTAAAATTTATTAGATTGCAAATATACTCATGAATTTCTGAATTCATAAATGAGATTCATTGTCTCCATCGAGGACCCACGTTTAAGAAGTTTTTTTTCTAAAGAGTTGGCTTTGTCATTGTGAAGAGTCAAAAAATGTTCAAATGCAATGTTGACTTCACATCTGATCACACTGGTGTCCTCAGAGGATATTTTTACAGATCCATCCATCTGTGAGTATGTCTAACATCCGTCTTACCCTTGTCCTCTCTAGGCTCCAGGGGTTCCTACAGCAGCCAGCACAGTCACCTGGGCTCTGAGCTCCGACCTCTGCAGTCTCCTGAACACCACATCGACCCCATCTACGAAGACAGAGTCTACACCAAACCCAACCTTAGAGGCCAAGGTAAGCAGATGTGGAAACATACGAGAGGGAGGGTTTGTTTAAGGTGTTAAAGTGATAGTCACAGCTATGGACTCTAAAGTGGTTTCATGAATTCACAACCAGGCAATCCTCAAATTCCTGGAGGACAGCAAAAGGAAAGGACATATCAAATAGTCTCAACTGAATGACTGAAAATAGCTGCAGAACCATCTAAATTTAAAAACACAAGAAGACGTCACATGATACCCTGAGTAGAGTGACGGATCAAAGTAACACTGTACAGTCAGGAGAGGCAGAACTAAAAAAAGCAACAGCCTGGTCTCATTTAAAAACTAGGTGTTATTTAGTGATATGGTTTAATAGTAAAGGCTACTGTACACTGGAAGCTTCCTCTTTTTATCTGATCATGTAGAGCTATTTACCAGATCAGGTAGGCAAATCCAATTGGGGTCTCAGTGGCAATTTGTTTCTCAGTCACAGTCTGTTAACTAATTAGTTTCAAGGCTGAAAATTAATCTCAATTAATCCCATGGGCGTTAGCTTGGGTGCTTTGAAATCAAAGCAAATCATCCGTGTCCTAAAATGTTGTCAGTGTTGTGCCGCCGGTTTGGTCGTCTGAGCAGTGAGCACCACTCTAGAGAGAAATAGACAAAGGGAAATATGACACTCTCGGTAAGGTTTTGTTTCAATAAAGAGAGATTCACCCAATAATTTCTGTCATGCTGGTTCCACATACATACTGATAGGTCACTTCCATGCATAAAACAACAATTATCTCCAGTTTTTTGACCGTGAATATAAGTCACAACTGCAGTATCTATCTCACACTGTCTATGTTTTGTTTTTTTTTGCTTTGGCTTAGAGCTGCTTTTAATTTTTTAGTGCAACACAAAGTAGCTGTTAAAACCTGGCTATGTTTCAAGGTCAATTCACATAGTTTCAAAAGCTGGAAACAAGCAGCCAACACTTCACACCCCACTTCACATCACAGGTGAATTTCCTCAGGCCTAGCTGAGATCCCTACAGTGATATAGTCACACACACACACACACACACACACACACACACACACACAAAATGGCTGACCTCGCCCCCCCCCTTGCGTCTTAGCGTGTGAGCTGGTGTGACCGCGTTGACTGTCACGCCCAAATGTCTCCTAAAGTGAATCACTGTCTCTGTTTGAGAATGGCAACGAAGGTTAGAAGGTTTTTATGTGTTCGGAAGGCTTTAGATGAGATACTCAGGCAAACCCTCAGGGGCCCAAAGGCTCCGGGTTCACTATGTGGAAATTACTTTGTGGTATCAGCAAGACTGCAAATTTGTTGAGTAATACGTCGAAAACTAAAGAAGTGTATAAACTGAGATCTGTTTACTGCTTAGATTTTCAGTCAATGATCTGCGCTCACTGAAGACCACACTCACTCTGTGGACTTGTTTGTGCTAAAGAACTGTTTATTGCATTTTCATCAATTATACAGTTTCTTTTTTAATTTAAGATCACATATTTCTGTGTGTGTGTGTGCGCATATCGCTGGAGTATCACAAGAGAAAATTGCTAAGTAAGATGAATGGCGAATGTTGTTCTCATCTTAAAAAAATGTGCGACAGTGCATGTACGTTTTCTCTGACTACTTCTGTTTGTTTGTGATTTTCCATCCAAATGAAAATCTTAAGCTCATTTGGTGAGCTCGTCTTATCACCTGAAGTTACCCCACCTGTTGAGTTGTAAGTTGCTTGTCACATTTTATTTACATCATGTTTTGTTTTTTCTTCTATTCTGTGCTGTTTTGTTCTATTGGTGCTGGTGTTGCTTTCCATGTTTTTGTGTATGTGCATTCTTGTGTTGGTGCTTGTGTGATGCTCTTTTATTTCATCCCCCACCGCCCACCGCTCCTCGGCTAAATCAAACCCAGTGGTGAACCAGTTGTACCGAGAGGTCCTCAACTATCTGCTCTTTCCCTACGCTCCTTTTCCCGCTTTAGCCCCGCCTTCCCCTGGTGTTGACCCAATCCCATTGCAGCGAACGGGAAGCCAGAGCACCGCGGGCACCTTTCAGAGAGGCAGCTTTGCCACAGGTAGCGGGGCGGCTGACTACGCTAATCCGTACTGCACTCTGCAGTTCTGTCCATCCACCGAGTCGCCTTACAGCAAGTCGGGGCCTGCCCTCCCCCCTGAGGCCGCCCTGGGCCGCTCTCCATCAGTGGACAGCATCCAGAAGGACCCAAGGTGAGGAACAGCAGGGCATTTTGACTTAGATTCTACTGTGGCTTGTTGATGAAGCCCTTTGTTCTGCTCCCTTTTCCACTTCCACTGATCTTACTGAGGGCCAGATTCGCCAAATTAAACATATAGTCTATCAATATTAATAATCTGAATGAAATAACTTTACCAGTTTAAAAGAGTTTAATTGCAATCCACAAAAGACTGTTAAAGTCAGAAGTGTGACGCCAAACAGTTTGTAGCATCTTAACTGATAATTGACTGCCAGGATTTGATGGTCCAGTGCAGTAAAAGGCCGGCTGAATCTGGGCTTTAGTATGAGGCACACATCACGCCACATCTTTCACTGTCCTCTCTAGTTTGCCTGGTGTTGAGGCTTGTTCACGCTGCCGTCTGAATGCCTGCGCACACCTCCAGGTCCAATTTAAAAGTTTGCTGTCGCTGTTAGGAGTGGAGTGTCTCTCTGTCAGTGACAATCAGTCACATTCTACGCGGTAGGTAGACGCAGTTAATGTGGAAAGTCTGTTTTTAAACCGAGAGAGAGCTCCGTGTTCAAGTGTGAGTGGGAGAGAGACACAGTGACAGACGGGCAGAAAAAAGAGGAAGAGAAAGACACATACAGAGACAGAGTAATAGCTGTTTTTATCTTTCTTTTGTCCTAGTTAAACTCAGGTTTGAAATGCTATTCCAATTGTGCCTTGGATTTCTCTTTCTTAGCATCCTCCTTCTGACTAATGAGTGCAGAGACTGGCTGTCAGACAGGAGCAGCCTAATTAAAGTTGAAGTGTCTTTCTTTGTGACATTTCAGCTCAGGTGTAAGCAGGAGATACTGTTTATAGTTTTGCTCAAATTTAATATTTTTAATGAGGAAGTCACTTTGCGCTGAACTGTTTTATTATATGGTAATGTTTGGTTATATGGTGACAAGTATCTCTCTGTATCGTTTGCACAGTTGATTCTGGATGTTGTTGTCATTGCACTTTCCTCCACCCATTGTCCAAGTGTTTATTTCTCTGTGCACATCACACTCACATTGTCCGTTTGCTCACTCTTTAGCTCTGGCTTCATTGTTGTGTAGCTTCCAGCATCCACACATCTGCACTGTTACATTTACATTTAAATGACTGACCTGTGATGCATGGCATTTTGCTTTACATTCACAACATGCCCAGTCACAGTGCTAGCACCGTCTAAATGCGTCTTGTGCTATTTGAGTAGCTTTTTGTCCACATTGCATTAAAGGGAGGGTCCCCCAAGATAACACTGCAATTGTACAGTTGTCAGGTTTTCCAGGTTACATTACTCACTGCACTGCTGCTGTTGCATAGCTCACAGATAGAATGTTTGGAAATGTATGTTTTTATATATATTGCATTATATTTTTTCATGTCAACGAATCCCATAAAAAGACCAAAACCAACAATGTGCTAGTCCATCTATCAATACTTTGCAGCTTCCCTACCGCGCCTGTGGCACTCAGCCCCTAGTAATTCCTAGTGAAGTCATTTTTAGAAATTGGTCACAGATAAATTGTTCCATTTTTTTAAATGCCTGGGCAGCTTGGTGCTGTAATATTTAGCAAATTGTACTGAAACAGGAGTAAATAGTTCATTTGTTGGGGACACTCAGCTGTGGATTGACACACATTCAGTGTTCTAGTGAGTATTTACATCACCAGCACAATATATTTAGAGTTCTGCTGTTGCCCTGTTCATCATTAATAAACATGGCCTCAGTGATATGTAATAGAGATTTTTGGCACATGATGAAGGAAATATACAGGAATAATTACTGGGATCCATTAATTAGTGGTTTTGTTTTTTCATGGGATTTTTTTTTACAATAGAATACATTGACTTACTGATATACTCTTATTCCTATTCTGTACAAACGTACCAGGTTTTGGCCAGTTGGTCAACATAGCTGTTAAGTCCTAACACCACAATCTTTCATATCGTATTAATGGTTTAATAAATATTATTAATATTATAATTCCTACATGTCTTACTTAGGCATAATTTATGTGTAATATAAATATAAAGAGAAATAGGACAAAGCTTAAGTTATTACTGATACAAATTAATTCATTATTTACCACTGCGTCACTTAATGTGGAAAAAAAAAAGTTGCTAAAAAAGCAACGTACAAATTAGTATTTAGATTAAATTTAACCTACATATAACAGGCTTAGCAGCTGAGCTTGTCATTTACTCACCAATTAGCTTTTCTGCAACAAATCCTGCTTCTCTGAGATAAAGTTAGTCACCTCTAAGCATGCAAAAAATAAAACAAATGGATGATACACAAGGATGACTTTGTGATCTGTGTTTTTATTCAACAGCTCAGTTGACTAACAGGCCATAATAAATATACAAACTACACCGTGGACACAAACCAGCATTGTGCATGTGCAGTACACTGAATGTATGTACTGTACCAAGGTTGTGACCTTGTAAAATTAGCTGTAATATGTAGCAAACAATCCAATACCCTAAGACCCTCTCTTTACTTGACATACCCTTCATCTCTTCAGCACCCGCTCTAAGTGCATGTCCTTCACTCTGCCCACCTCCTCTACCATTGCCTGATAACCAACTGTTGAGAGAGAAAGACGAGTCTAGTGCCTACATATTGATTTCTATTTGCTAATCATCACTATTATGACGTTATTGAATAATTTGTTGCCAGACAGCCAACATATACCTCTCTCTTGTTTCTCTCTGCCTGTCCCCCTTCGATAGGTACAACCCTGAATTCCTTGTGTGGAATCAAAATCAAGCCGAGCAAAGAATGACAAAGTAATCAAACTATTTATTTATACCTATTTACATTCTGTCTATCTATCTTACCTTTGTCTCATTCACTGAATCTCTCCATCTTCTTTATATGACACATATACCAGACGCAGGTGTTAATGTTAATGGCAGCATGACAACATTTCACATTTTGTATTGTCACCCATTTATGAATAGTGCTTTAATGAACAGAAATCACCTTTATTTTAGCATTATATGGATACTGAAATAGACATCAGACAAGTACTGGCTTTCAAAACACTTGCCATTGAACTATGCCATTGCATAACATCAGAGTGGCATCCTCTGTGACCTAAGAACATGAATACGTTTTTATAAAAGTCCAGTTTTAAGATGGAATTTAAAAAAATAAGTAATTACTTACTAATTGAGCTTTTTTTTTACAATTGGCTTACCAAAGCCTCTGTTTAAGACTGTAAATATTCCTCATTCTCTCCTTGGGCTTTCCATCTATCCATCCATCCCTCCATACATTTGATCTACCTGTTGATTTATTCTGTCATTTGTTTCCATTGTCATTATGTCCTGGTGATTTCTTAATGTGCTTTGTGACTGTTGTATTCACGTGGCTTTCCCAGCTTTTATTTGGGCACAATTATTTTTTTTGATTTAGTGATATCAATCTTTTCATCTACTCTGCCAGAAAGCAAATGAGTTTCCCTGAAAACTATAATTCTACAGGAACATCAAGATGGTAGATTCAATTTACCAAGCATATCAACACACACAAACACACATACACACACACAAAATTCCCAGTGAATGTGAATTCATTTGTATGCAACCATGTGGTTTGGCTTTTGATAATATTGTGTGATCCTTAGTTTATCTTTTCATAAGGGTCAGTCTGGGGTCGGGTGGTATGTTTTCAAAGGTTCATCCAAGCTGCTTTATTGCAACCTGTTGTTGACTGTGGATGCGTTTAGTCCATAAATCATTCATATTTTCCATCAGAGAGCTTTAACTGCCAAGACACGCAACATTAGCTAAATAATACAGGCAAAACATGCTAGCAATAATAGCACAAACCAAGAATGCTATCAGAGACATAGATAAGAATCAATTTAGCCAAATATTATAAATGTCAACTTGCTTAGGCCTGCTTAAAGGGTTGCTAAATTATATCATACAGTGATTTGCATATCAATGACTCCATCCCAACTCTCCACATACCCACAATTGAAAAAGCTATTAAAAAAATGAAGCCACCTCTTATTATCTTTATCATCAAGTATTCGTATTAGTACTGTTTTAGTATGATTTAAACTGCTATGATCACATCAACATGCATCTAAATCTACCTCTAATTTCAAAAGCTTACAAACTTCATCCAAACACTGCAACACTATTAAAATCTAATGATGGGAATTTTTAGAAAAACAAAACTCAAGTTACATTTTGCTTTAATGCAAATGAAAGAGAATTCGAAAACTAGGACAAGTGTCAGCGACTGGTTGTTAAGGCACATTAATGGTCAACTCAAAATGTCCACACAACGAACCCAAGCAATGCTCTCAAATATGGCTGTGCAGGAGCCACAGTATGTGAGAACATTCACTGAGAAATACTGAGTTAGTTTTAAAACACAAAAAAAGCATATCCACTGCAAAGTGACGTACAGAACCACTTAAATGTCTCTGATGAAATGATGAGGTGCGTAGAGACTCTGTGGAATAAAATAAATAAAATCCCTTATTGCACCAGTTCGGTAAATACATATCCCCCCAAAAAATTAATCGCCACCATTTGCAGCTGGCTCCCTAATGATACCTTTATCCAGTAAAAGACTCAAATAAATATCATTTAGCTGATTTGTCAAGCCACACACTGGTACAATCTGGCACATGAAGACACGCTACTGTGGAGACGGCCTCTTATGTACTCCCAACTTGTATCCTCCTTCAGGGTGCCAGTAATTTATGGAAACGTTCCCGCTAACACGACGAAAGATTTGTGCTCGACAATTATAACAATGCCTCATTTTATTCGATGCTCAAAGGCACAGTGAGAATCTCTGATCCATATTCAGTCACGGGAGTTGAGATGGGCTTCGTGTGTGTTTGTGTGTGTGCGTGTATGTTTCTCAGCTCTGCCTTACATCTCCTGACCTTTCGTTCATCTCTGCTTTAGCATCAGTAGGCCAGTAAGTCAGCCATGCCAGCACACCTCAGACACACACACTGTCTGGATGATACAAGAACATTCTTCTCTCTTTCTTTCTCCTCTTTTCTGGCTGTATCCATCTTTCTTTTACCTTCTTATTCTCGTTCTCCTCCCTTTTCCCATCTATACATTACCTGGTTGACTCTTATCATTCTTCCAACCTGGGATCATGGTGGTGTCGCATTCGCACACATGAAGAGTTCAAGGATATGAATACATAAAATTGAAATGCCTCCTCGTGTAATACAGCGTTTTACTTCCCTAACATTTCCACTGGACAGCACACTGTAGCAGAATCCTTTTTAACTCTTGGGATAATCCATGAATGCAAAACAGTAATACACGTACTTACCCAGTGGCTGTTGAGTTCATATTAGTCATAAAGAAAAAAAATACTTCTTTACACACATTAGACGTAAAGTGTTGCTAGTTTTGTTAAAATGCAATTACCTTAAGCACTAGATGTATTAAATAGTTATTAACTTAAGAAAATTGACTGAAGATTATTATAAAAATTTCTTTGCATCCTTCATTTTGATAAATAACACACTGTACACTCCTGTTTGCATAGTTAAAAGATTGTGAATAGTTTTCTTTACCCATAATAAAAGCACTTTTTACTAAAACTTACCACTTCTGACTGACTGAATGATCTGAATCTATACTACATCTATACAGCGTAACACAACAGTCTAACAATTAAACTGTGAAGTATCCCTGCTTAAAAAAACAGATGACAATTCTGTAGAGAAGAGAAGAGAAGAGAAGAGAGGGAGACACATAGGCACGCTCACGCTACACCATCAGTGCAGGGACAATTACATAGACTGTTGAGTTTAACCAGCGTTGTCCATCATTACCATCAGTTACTGGGCTAATTACTGCCTCCATCAACGTATTGGAGACAAATCCCAGGTGGTCTGTTGCTGCTGGTCTCTGATCAGTTTGTGCTATGACAGGAAAAGAGACAACATCTGGATCTGTTCTTTTGTATTGTGTCCTATTCTAGTCTATTCTACTTTACTATAAACACCATGAGGATTCAATGTTCATCATCCACCCAAAATTGAAGCAGATCAAGTTCTCCAACTTAAATGTCTATAGAGGTTGTTTGTTCCTAACCCACCGCCAGTGCAATGTCTTGTGACATCACACCATAATGGCAGCTGGTGTTTTGGACCTTCCTCATCTTGAAAGCAATCGGTTTATGATTGTGCGACCATCATGGTTCAGGTTAAGGTTAGTAAAAAAGTTACAGGTCTTTGGCATGGTTACAACGTGCAGTTAATGCTGATGAACGGTCACGTTGTAAAATACACACTTCACACTGTACTCAAACATCAGTTTCCTGTGTGAAAGTCCTGTGTTTTGTGACCCCCCACTCCCCACACACACACGTCCTGACCTCCTCTATAAACCTACATGTTCTTATCCCACAGCATTATCAGAATGCGGCCTCCCATTTTGAGTCTCCATATTGACGCTTTTGGCATCAATATTTGATGCATAGGATGTGTCACTCCTTGGTGTCATGTGAGTGGTGGCAGCCACCTGTTGGACTTCTTGTCACAGTGTAATTGACTTACTGCACAAAGATACCCAGGTTAGGCATATAAACTTCAAGATTAAGTTAAGTTAAGTTACGATAGAAGAAGTACTTCCTGGAACTTCTTTGTCTTGTTACACACAATCAGTTGGCATCCTATGCGTGTTATATGTGACTCTGTGGCATGAGAACGGGCTCAATAAACAGACTTTCTGGCTCTAAATACTACATCACCTAACTTTATCTACTTATTTACTACTGACTGGCGGGCATAACCTGTTGGCACCTCTTATCGCACTTTACAGGAGGACAGCCTCACAGACACATGTATTTGTCTTTTTTGTCCCCTTCTTTTTACTCTGTAGGTTTACCATAGCTGTCTATCTATGTGTCTGTCTCTATTTCTGTCTTTTTTAAGGGAATGAGTCATCAGACACATCTCTACTTTCCCCAAAAGACTTCAGTGGTGGCACCGCACACATACACACGCACTCACAAATATACCAGACACAAATTGCATAGCTCGCTCTCTGGTTTCAAATCGCTCTATTCCCCAAAAACCCTGACTCACTGGAAATTCTTTCAGCCTTATATAGCAGTGAGCATTATCTGCCTGCAGCCCTCACATTACAGCACCTCACCCTGCTTTCAGGATACATAATTCATAGATAATTTATTTATTTACTGCGTTTAATTGTTGATTTGCCCGCAGCCTGGCGTCTTATATTGTGGTGTAAATGTTTTGGCTGTCGGTGACATGATCACGCACAGCAACAGACACACACACACACACACACACACACACACATATACCTAGACAAGTGGTGATGTGAGATAGCCCACCTGGCTGGTTAGGAACAAAGAGTGGATTGACAGTTTGTCAGTACTTAGTCCCAGTCCAGTGAGATGCCAAATGAAACATTTTGCTCTCCTGGGAGATTTTGGAGTCACACACACAGACACATAAAGCAAATGCAGACACATCTCTGAATGCACATGTTCTTATTTGTAAAAGCTATTTCACTGTATGCTTCTCTTAATTCTGACTTGTTAAGACTGGATTCAGCTGCAGAGCAAATGAGTAAACAAAGGTTACAGTAAAAAAACAACAACAACACACTTATACTACAGGCAAAAAGTGTCGGGCAAAGGCAGTAAATGAAGACCTGAAGCTAGATCATTTAGCTCAGCAATTCTCTTCCAAGTGCCCTGGAGGCAAAGTGTCTCCAACTGGGGTGAGATAGTTAAACTTAGTGTCAAAGATGTTTTAAAAAAGTCATGTGAGCTGCTTTATTACAGTTGTGTCCTCGTGAAATTGTAAAATTGATTTGTTCATCAGAATAGGTTAAGATTCTTTTGACAAAGACGGAAATCTGCAGCAGAAATACTATCCATACAGAATTAGTTAATTACTAATTAGACTTGCATGTAAGTATGCTATGGGGTCAGTTTAAGTTGATGTGGTCGACTCAGCGATTTACTGTAAGACATGTTACGTATGTGTTTTGACTTTGTTGGCACCTGAAAGCAACACTGGGAGACTTAACCTTTGACACTACTTTGGGATAAAAATAAGGAAAAGCTCCTGTAATTACGGTTGAAATATACTGAAAGAATCTTTATTCGGTCATGACAATGATCCTTCAAAGCTGCCCGGGCATGCTTCATATATTTTGTAGAAAAGATGATATAGTAGAATATCTTTCAAAGTGAAGGTAGAAAAGCACAGTCAACCTTTTTTATTACCTCAGTTATCAGTGAATTTTATTAGTCATATTAATGGAATCTGTAGTATTTATGTAAAGCAGTAAACTAAAAGAACTTAGCTTTTAAAGTTTTGTATGTAAGTATGGTACCATGGAATAATTACAGCATCCTGCTCTTCATGAATACTTCTTGTAATACGCTTGTACTTTTTCACTTCACAAAAGTAGGATCCTTCTGTTTTTCTGAACAGCAGTCTTACCCAAATACCCCGTGTATTCTTTTCTTAACACTAACACTAACACAGTGCAAACATTCCCTCCGTGAACGCTCTTGCCCAAAGTTCACAGATGGCTCAGTAGTATTTGCTCATCCTGCTGTGATGTTGTCACACAGCATTTAAGACTGGGAGCATCATATCCTTCTGTGTTCTCTTCTCTTTGGAACGAATGAAACACACACACACACACACAGCGAAGGAGAGACAGATGCTGAGTGAAAAGTAGTACAGCTCCAGGCTACAGTTAGTGAATGAATGAGCCATTATAGTACAGCTTTCTGGGGCAGAACACGCACAAGCGAGAAGACAGACAGTCTCTTAATTTTATTTAGATTAACTGTACTATAGATAGATTCTTTTAGCATGTTTAAAGAGACAGTCTCTTTGACAAATGTTTTCTGTTTCTGAGATGTAGCTCAGAAAACCATCGCATTGCAGAACATCCCCAACAATATGTTCAGTTTATCACGTGTAGCGTGATGTTGCCTGTGTGCACGTGTGTAGTTTGTGTATAGTCATGTATGTTGAATTCGTACGTAGTTTTTCTGTATGTAAGTGTTTTTTCTGTGTGCCTGCAGAGCATTACAGCCTGAGGCCCCAGGTTGAGTTTGATTTGGTGTGATGTGCCACTTTCTCTCCAGGGCTGCAACTATTCTAGTCTCTGGTTCTGTCATTGTATGTGTGTGGGTTGTACTTTTTATTTTTATTTTTTCTGCATGTTTGTGTTTGTTTCTCACCTGTCCATTGTTCCCGTCATCTCCAAATGTGACAGTGGTGATTTTCTCATCCCGGTGCACAATTACTGCATGTGTATGTTTTCTGTAAGTGTGTGTTGGTGTGTCACATGTTCTACCATCAATTAGTATACGCTGTAGTTACACGTGTCCCATAGACAAAGAGATTTGTCAAGTTTAATATCACCAGATAGCATTTGTGAATGCTATTCACACATATAGTGGCACACGCTGCGACCAGCAACATTTATCCAGCAATGTTTTGGTGTGTAACACACTGTGTTAGAGTAGAGCCATTATACTCTCCTCGAACATCAATTCTCATTGACGCCAAAGAGTCCCACGTCAGAAAAACACTTACTGTAACCTTATTTAACCAGTTTAGTAGTTGCTGACGTCAGGTTGACGGACTTCTCGTATGAAAGTTTCCCATTGGGAGTTCACCTCAACTAAACACATGCTCACCTTTAGATATGAAGCTGAGAAATTCTACTGTACAGTCAACAATATTATTTTTTTACAATGTCAATATTGTCATCATGGCTTTTGCATGGAGGAAGAGACATGAGACAAAGCTAGTTTGTGAAGTGATGCAAACCTGTAGTGCTAATAGCTAATTTGGCATACTTGCTGCAAAGTTTTGCAAAATGTAAAAAAAACGAGGCTATAAACAGGCTTTAAGTAGAAACTAGCAGTCAACTCACTATTACCGGACTCATTGACATAATTAGAGCCTGCAGTGTCTATCAATCAAAGTGGTTCTTTTATTGTTTGAACACTGACACTCTCCTCGGTGAGTCCATACCCAGATATTTGCCATGTGTTGGAAATCTGCTGTTGTCTGTTGGGGGTGATCAGTTGTCTTGATTTTATCTTTTAATGTAACTTCAGTTAAGAAAGATGATAATAAGATTCCAGCAGGTCTGCAGCAACAGGTTTTATACTGGGATATGAGAATTGCTTTAAAACAGACTTTAAAAGGTAGCAATAGCAGAAGAATGCTTGGAAATGGTTCTGCACTCACATGTGTATGAATGATCATCTTTCAGACCTAGTCTATATTACAGAAGTCATAGTTTGACTGGGCTGCTTCTCCAGAACAAGATTTAAACTAAAAAACTTCTTTATTATGGCATTATTTGGAGGAGTTCAGCTAGAAGCAAAGTTATATACTCCCCAAACGTCATAAAATTAACATCAGATACTTCTCTGTACATTACTGGTGCCTTTTTTCACCCCCAAAGTTTGTTCTTGGTAACAATGGAAGTACAACCCCTTCATTCAACAAATGATCACATAATTGAATCACTCTTACAAGTGCAAATGTGTGGTTAACTGTTTATTCATCGTTCCAACTAGAATGTGGAAAAAAAAACATAAATCCAATCACACACACACACACACACACACACACACACACACACGTGACAGCTCACTTAGCCATACCGTTAGATGTCTTATCACCCAATTAACCCGGAAGGTGACCCGCACAGCGTTATGTCATCTCTGATTAAATTTACTGAGGCACATGCTACTGTACATGCATAACAACAACATTACGTATGTTAGTGTTGCGGCTGCGCCTGTGTTTTTTATGTACAGTAGAAATGTGCCTGGAGGGAGCCAGAAAAGGAAAAAAAAGTGAAAAAGATGGTAAAAAAATTGTTAAAGAGAGAGAGAGATTTACAGAGAGAGAGAAAAATAAGCACAAAAGATTCATCCAGTTTCCCTGTATTTCAAACACTGAGTTTATCCCATTGGTCCATTATGAAACTTAGAGACAAAAGCTTTCTAATCCTGGCTCCTCTTCACTGCCTTTGATGGCCGGGTGCGTATGCAAGTCAGTGTGTGAATATATATTTGTGTTTGTTTGACTAATATATTACTGCTCTGCATTGTGCTTGTGTGTGTTTGGCGTCAGCTAATACATCTCTAAGCTGTATACTGAGTTGTTCTACAGAACTCGGCGGTGTGCGCTTGTGCAAGTGAGTGTTTCTGTTAGATTAGACAGAAGTGAAATCATCTCCACAGGGACACGAGACTGTTGTTGCATCAAGAATAAGATACATCAAAGAGAAAGGAGTTCTTCATAAGAGCAGAGCAAACAGCGGCTCCGTGCACAGAAAAAATTTAAGTGAACACATGCAAAAGCGTGGATTTTAAAAGCAGAAAACGTGTGTGGGGAATGTATCAAAAGCAGAAGAGCACACTTAGGCTAAATAATAGCACAATAATATCTACTGCCTCCATCAACCTTCAGGTCTATAAATGACAAGTCACGCTGTGGGAATATTAGTCCTTAGAAACCATCGCTGTCAAGGAAACATGATACTTCCATTGCCGTTGGATACAGAGCTGCATCGATAAGCCACACCTCCCTCTTAATCTTCGTCCACTCCCTCTGATCCCTCACCATGTCTTCATTCTTCCACATCGCATCTTTCTCTTCTTAATTGCCCCCTTTTCCTACTTTCACACAGAGCCTCAAGCACATAGTTAGTGTGTCTCTGCATGTCTCCAGCTCTCCTTTAGACTCCGCATTTAAACTAAAGCAGCTGGGGCAGTTACAAGATGAAGGGATTCATCATCACAGCAGGAGGAAGCTCTTTTAGTGCATCCAAGATGGCTGCTGCTGTTGTTGTCTGCCTGCCTGTGACAATGCATAGAAAGCCTGTTTTGGTCAGTAAAGGTCTAATGTATTAGTTTGTTTATCAGCCACTTACACGTGTGGTACAACGCAAGCAACAAATCTCAGTCAGGGGGGAGATACTTGAAGCAAAGTGCTATGAGACAACATGCGTGTTTTGTGAGACATCACAGCCAGATAAGACAGAAAGTACTTACTGTATCTTTGTTTTAAGTGCATAGATAGTTGTGGAAGTGTTCTGTCTTCAACATTTTTTTGAATACTGCTGAGCAACTTAGGTAGCTTATACCATCATCGTGATACCACTGAACTGACAAGCTCACCATTAGGGATTCTCCTAAATGCTGTGCTAAATTTTCATATTTAATAATTTCCTCTTTTTACTAAGCTACCAAGGACAATTTTAAATTGGATCATAGAGAAGAATGAAACTACTAATAGACAAAAAATGAAAACAATTCACATAAGAAAATTGTTATTAATATATAGATTTATTGGCAGCTTGAAATGCATTAGTATCCTCTGGTCCCTATCATAACCTTAAAGGGGCACTGCACCCTGTTCAAATATAGTTATTTTTTGTCAGTTTGGATTGAAAGGATTTGTTCAACTGAATCTTCTGGCTTGTCACAAAGCCTGATGAGATAAGGGATATATACGTAATAGCCGGTGATTGAGCGGGACTTTTAAGTATGTGGGGATGAACATCATCAGGGAAGCTCATAGTACATTTTTTGGTAATTAGTTGATTTTAAAATGACCATTAGTCGCTACTTTCTCCAGACAAGTGTGTTAAATTTCCAACAACAGCTTTTTACTTTTACCGTGGCATTTTCACATGAATTTAGATTTGAATGTAGTAACCATTACGATAGCTAACAAAGAAAACTAAATATAGACACTGTAAAATAATCATTTTCATTTTTACTGGCAGACATTAAGCAGGTTCTGACCCAAAGGGATCATTAATGAGCATTGCACTCTTATATAATTATTAACACATCATTCCAAAACTAACATTAACACTAGTCTGTGTACCTTTGGGAATCAAGCTGGTGGTAGCATGAGACTCGAAATGAATCCACTCTCCTGGAATCTTACTCTAAAGTGAGTCAGCCACAGCAACATAAAGCTTCAGTGTGAGTGTGAGTAATCCTGAAGGGTGGAGATTGACAGCTGTGAGAGACCACCGTTTCCTCCATCTGACAAGCCTCGCTCAGAAACCTTTAGAAGGGAATACTGCATCTCTGCACTGTTGCCAGGCTGATCACTGACTGACTTTTCCAAAGGTGCATTTAATTTAAATAGTGTTGATGTAGTCACCTCAAATGATGGTCATTTTTTAGTTGAATGGAATTTAAAAAGAACAGAGCAGTAACTGTACAAATCTACAATGTGTTTTCTTTGTTTTCATTTTGTTTGATTTAACTCCAACCCCCATTTATGCCTCTCTTTCTCTTCTGAATTTAAATCAGGGTCACAGCAGGGAGGCCAGCAGCCTAGTAACAGCTACACACAAACAGACATTTTTCTTATCTCTGTACGTCTAAACAGTGTATTTTCTTATGTGTGTGTGTCACCGTAGGGAGTTTGGCTGGAGGGATCCAGAGCTGCCAGAAGTGATCCAGATGTTGCAGCATCAGTTCCCATCAGTCCAGTCCAACGCTGCTGCCTATCTCCAGCACCTCTGCTTTGGTGACAACAAGATCAAATCAGAGGTATTGATGTCTTAAAGAGAAACAAGAAGGGGAATTCTAAAAGTCACCTGGAAGGAGCCCCGAGACACACACTGTTTCTCATGCATGCGCACAGACAGGTTTGGTAAATGTGACACCCACAGCAGCATACTTACCCACCAGCTCCTCTACTATGCAGAAAACATCTGCAGATATTTTCTCATTAATGTGCTGTGGTTTAGAGAGGTTTAGTTCTGCTGCTGTCGAGTGCCACAAGAAGCATTCCAGGGACACACAGAGTGTGTGCGTGTGCTCATGCTGAAATATTAAACCAACTGAGAATTAATGCTGCAAAATTTCCACAAAGTTTGCTTTTCTTTTTTAGTCAACATGTAATATTCCCATAATATTGTGTCTGTGTTTGTAAGAGTAGCCTTCCTCACTTAAGGAAGAAGCTTGACATTTTAATTAGCACACTTATTTGTTTTCTTGCCAAGAGTTAGACGTGGAGGTCGATGCCGAAGCAACAGACAGGTGGTTGGCTTACTTTAGCATAAAGAGTGAATATGGTGGGAACAGCTAGCAAAAGGTCACAAAATCCACCTAGTAGCACCTCTAAATCTCTCTAATTAAAATTTTGTAGCTAGTTTGTACATCTGCACAAAAAACTCAGATGTAAAAACAATACTGTGGTTAACAGGTGCCAGACTACGTCTTGACTAGACAGTTAATGTCTTTACACACAGAGCACTGAGAACAAATCAAATGGTGAATATCCCTCTGGACCCTGTCTACTAACTGGTGAATACACTGCACATGACTTAGTCTGTGTAACATACAATAACTTAATGTATCATGTTGAGACAAGGTGAGAAAACAAATTCAAACTTGTAACAATTTATTATCCAAATATCCCGAATGAGCGACATTTTCACACCAACATTTAGGTTACATATATTCATTAAATTTAAGAGTCCTAAATTTAATTTTAGAAAAACTCTGTCCCACCTATGTGCAGCTGTCTTAGCTCCGTCAGACTACACGGCATTAAGTTCTCATTACACACACTTAACCTAACTCTGAATATAGCCCTGTTCTTGCAATCCATCTTCCTGTTCTTTAGAGCCATTGTCACTCAGTGTGTCAGAAAAAAAACCAAAACAGTTCTGTCTGTCTCTCCAATGTCACCTCAATTCAGCTCAATTCGACTTTATTAATACCCATCGAGACAACGGATTTGAGAGCAAACAAAGTTCTTCAAACAGCAATAAGCCAATAGGCTCTGAAAATAAGTGTGTGTGTGTGTGTGTGTGTGTGTGTGTGTGTGTGTGTGTGTGTGTGTGTGTGTGTGTGTGTGTGTGTG
>JAUYWH010000009.1:3244286-3260756 GCA_034779795.1 Ctenopoma multispine | reverse complement strand
TGTGTGTGTGTGTGTGTGTGTGTGTGTGTGTGTGTGTGTGTGTGTGTGTGTGTGTGTGTGAGAGAGAGAGAGAGAGACAGATGAGAAAAATGACTGATGTTGAGATTGTGTAGAGGAATGAAGTATGGCAGCAGTTAGAGAAAGCTGCCAGAACGACACCCCTTCAGGACAAATAGTTTTTGCCCTTGAGAGAGATGCTTGAATAGTGGAACAATAGACTGTATGCTGAGGGATATGTACTGCCTGTTTGGTCTCCTAGCACCACATACACTATAAGGTAAATGTGTTTTGTGCGCTTCCTTTATTGTGTTAGGTGCTAAGCTTAACCTTTATTTGTATCACTCTGTGTCACTGATAGGACTGTGCTGTCACTACACCACCAGTCAACCTGCTTTAGTGGTATTAATCCTGAAATGAGGGGAAAAAAAACTTGGCGACACTATTTGACTTACTGGAAAAATCTGATTAAATAATTTTTGAGAAACTATATAAAGAAGGCTAAGTCATAATCAATCATCCAATGAGAGGTAGACACATACGTGGCCAGCCTCCAAAAGATGTTTCTCAACCATGGACTGTCAAAATAAGAGGACATAACAAAATAAAACGGCAGAAAATATCTCACGGTTGCAAACAATAGTACCAGCACGAGAAAGAGTTTAAAAAAATTAAAAACAGAGAGTAATTAAACATGTACACTCTTTTTATTTAATACTCATTATACTTTGGTTTGATAATCATCAAGCCACTAATGTTTAAATCTTTATTTGTTCATTACTCTAAGATATATCATAAAAAATAGTAAATCTAGAAAGCCTCTGATGACCCCGTGTTTCTAAGACAAGGTTGAATTCAACAACAGATTAGTTACTTAATTAGCTAACTGTCTGATTTACAAACTCCATTTCCAGAAAGGTAATATGCAATAAAAGCTAAAGTACAAAGAAAAGATTTTTGTTATGTCATGAACGTGCCATGCAACATTAATACCAGCCTGGATGTTCTTTTTCATATTTAGCATGGAGAAACAAGACATACGTTTTTTACCTGAAACAACCTGGAACGGGGACTCATCCTCCCACATAATATGTTTCCACTGTCCTTAAGTCCATCTGACATGAACTCAAGCCTAGAAAACCTGCACAAAAACGATGGATCCCGAGTTCATCTGGTCACATTCATCATGATAGCATGAGGGTTTCTAATACAGTGCCACCTGTACAGCTGTGTATTGGCAAGAATCTGGTGATACAACAATATATTGCGTTACGTCAAGCAAGGTGATATATTGCAATTTTATCTGCCTTCGGCCTTTACACACTGGGATTTCCCTGGAGTCCCTAAATCATTTCATTATTATGTACTGTAAAAATGTTTTTTTCTACTGGTTGACAGAGCCACAACCATATTACACAAAAACTGAGCTTTTTGCTGATTCTCCTTTTATACCCAAGCATGATACCTTCCCCTGATACCAAGTAACCTGTGAATTTTGGGATCATCCAGAACAGTGGTTCTTTAAATGCATTATAACTTTTCTTATTTAGCCTCTATCTAAACTCATCGAGCTCTAAATTGTTCAGTAAAAAACACTGTAAATCTTTTGTTCGCGCTTTTGTCAGATAAATAAATGTTTGAGGGAGTTGACAGTACTCATGTACTTTTTTCTATCAGAGAAATACATAGAAAAGCAATGGGCAGCACAGTGGTGTAGAGATTAGCACTGTCACCTCACATGAAGAAGAACTTGGTTGGTCATGTGTGGGTTCTCTCTGGTACTCCGACTTCCTCCCACTGTCTAAAGACATGCAGTTAGAGTTAGGGTTAATTGGTGACTCTAAATTGCCCAAAGGTGTGAATGTGCTAAAAATAATTCCAGTTCATTTGTTGACTTGTCAGGTGAGGTTCAGAAAACGAGGAGGCTAATTGTGAAATATGATTGTTTTATGGTAAAGAAGTTTAAATATGATATAAATATTAAATTATATTAAATATTTTTTTAGGCTGGTTACTTTTTGAGATTTTCTCCTGCAGTGCATCAGTTGAAATTGTCTTCATACCTATAATTAGGGCACCAAAAAAAAACAACATCAATGTACAAGACACTCTTAACTGCCTTGTCTCTTCACAGTCTCCTTCACTAAAAGGTCTCCTTTGTTTTTACATGGAGGAGGCAGTGTGTCCTACATTCTCTTTTTGTCTAGATTGAAGAAACCAGGGAGGGCTGCCGACACACGGGGACACAAAGTGCATTGGCTGGCATTTAAATAAATCTTGCATCAGTGCCACAGTAGCCATTGCATCCTGTTTGTTTTCAGAACGTAGAAAATAATAGTGACGTGATAAAACACATTTTTATCATGCTGCAATATCAAAGAGAGAATTAATTTTTTCACTGACACAAACAGCTAATATACTAAACTATACTATACTGTCTACATTATTTGTGGATTTGACACTGCTGTCACCCTACAGCCATTCTGTCCTCCTTCTCCTGTTCTCAGATCCGGCGGCAGGGTGGCATCCAGCTGCTAGTGGACTTGTTGGACCACCGGATGACCGATGTCCACCGCAGTGCCTGTGGAGCCCTGAGGAACCTGGTGTATGGCAAAGCTAATGACGACAACAAGATCGCCCTGAAGAACTGCGGAGGCATACCAGCTCTGGTCCGTCTGCTTCGGAAGACCACAGACGTGGAGATCAGGGAGCTTCTCACAGGTAAAAAAATAAATAAATTAAGTGCACAACAAAGGTTAATATCACAGTATTTCTTGTTACTTTTAACTGGAGATATTGCAAACAGATAACTGAAGATATCAGAGCTGATTCTGGTGTATTTTAATGAGTATTTAAAATCATCATTCACCTATCATCACACACCCACACAAAAACAGACACACATTCCCTTTTTGTAACCATACTCTTGTATGAACACACTACACTGTACATGCACACCAAACATGTAGAGAATTGTTTGCCACCTGCCTGCTTCCCAGCAATCATCAAGTGCTGTTGACTTGTCAAATCGAGCGTCTGTGCAAAGGGCTATGCTGCACTTGCATCCGCGGCAGGTTTGTATTTCCTGTCAGTAAACACAAACATCATCTGGATTGTGAAAAATGGATTCAGGATTGATTAATTTGAGGTTCTAAACTCGCTTATGTCTGGGTTGTAAACTTGTCGGATTAAAGGATTACTAGTAATGTATCTACTAGTGTTTTATAGATTTCACTGTGTATATCATGGTAATTCATTTCTATTTGGCATTCACATGGACAGCCATGGTAAAAGGACTTTAACCTCTAGAGGATAGATGGAGACATGACAGAGCTAAAAGAGGAATACCACTCAATGTTCAAACTGATCTACACTTAGTATACCCAGGGGGGTTGTTCCAATCCAGGAGCCAAATGAGAAAAATGGATTTCTCTTACTGACACCCACGCTCATGAAAACATCTCTGCTATAGTCCTGAAAAGAGCATCATATTTCAAGCCCTGACATATCAGAGATCAATGTTTTGTTTTTTTAATTCTGCTTTCTCTAAACTTTTCCATAAGTGTGTGAAAATATTTAGTTCCCCTAAAATATTTTGTGGGGTTCCCACAATTCTAATTGTGGCCTGTCTGTTTCATTAAGGGTGCAACAAATTCATTGTTCAGTTCAGGCTTTGATTTCTGAGCTATGGTTTGATTCCTTGAGTTTTTTGGGCTCCAACACTGGACCGCGGAAGTTGGTGTCACAGTCTCTGTCTCCACTGGCGGCTCATCAATAGAGCACTGGAACCCCCTCCAATAAAAAGTATAGGAGAACCTTGCGGTGCCAAATTTTGCGCCCAAAGACCACCCACGAGACTGACATCACCGCTCCAGACCAGGAAATTCAAAAGGAAGTTCACATCAACACTTGTTTTTTGTTTACAGTCAGTCGGAGGAGCAGTTTTTAGCCATGGAAAAGACAAATTCAGTTGCTAAAAACTAAACGTTTCTACAGAAGAACCCCACAGGAAAGGATTTGGCTTGTCAGTTGGTTTAGCTCAACTGGTAGAGATCAGTGCTCACATGTGGAAGCTCCAGGTTCGTGTCCCAGTCACCACAATACATATATATATATAACAAGGTCAGACAAATGTTTGAAGTCTAGCAGCTGTTCAAACAACAATTTTCCCAAGGGAATCAATAAAGTACCTTTTATTATTAAGATTCTGGACCTGACCAACCGGACGTGATTGATAAAAAGTCCTCACTGTCTTGTCCTGAGACCAGAGCTTTGCTTTGTTTCACCTGCCTCCTTTGTCAGCTGTCAGGAACAGAATGAGCCTGGATTCAGACAGGTAACACAGATTTAATATATTTTACTGTAAAAGTGAGAAAACATGAACAGACGAGGAGCCAGACTTGAACAGACTTGGTTGTTACCTTGAACATACCCCAAGCTTTCTATCTTAGCTTATCATCGCTACTTTACCATTACCACAAGCTTTCTATATACTGTATCTGTAGTTACCATACACATGCACTATTATATTATGGAAAGAAAGGATTTTTTGGGTTGTTGAATATATTCTGGTGTTTAGCAGAATATTTATGTTCTTCCAACATGGTTCTAAGATGTAAGTGGCATCTAATTTCAACTGAAAGCTCAGACAAAGCAAACAGATATTCTTATTAGCATTAGTCTTTCCATCGACTCTAATTTCCTTTATCTGTGTAATTTAAACTAAATGTAAAAAAAAACTACAAGTACTAAAATGTAAATACACAATATTATTAGGCCTCATATGAGCAGTAGTTTACTGAGCATCCATCTTGGATTACATCTACACATTACAACAACACCAGGTTGTTTCTGATTTTACATCCATCCATTACAATGTTAATAGACAGGAAAAAGATAATTCTTCTACTGAGCAGTCTGATTCCACCCTATGCACTGTTTATATCTAGCAAAGTACAAGAACTTTGGAGATATGACTTTGTCAAAGAACAAGCAAAAAACAATATAGAGGCAACCAGCAAATCAAATTTCTTTGTCCGTCCAGATAAAGAAGTATATTGGGTACTGATGTAACAGCATTGCCATCAGAGCTCCATTTTTCTCTGTACATACTACAAGCCCAAGCCCACAGTCTCAAATTTACACAGTCCAGAATCAGTTTTGAAAAGCTCCCGTTTAGGAGAAGAAAGCCACCATTTTAGTCTGAACAGACAGTCAAAACAGGGAGAGGAAGGTGCGGTTACAGATTCACCCAGCTTAATGTGGACATGGTCTCAGAGGTTACCTCCAAATTATTATCCGTCCTTTGCAGCAACTGTCCTTGAATTCCACAAAAGCTACCCTTGAGCCTTTATCTACCCTTTCCTAATTATTTACAGCCGTACTTCACATCAGGATGACATAGCATTCTGGTGAGATAGAAACATCTTCAGTGTTATTTGTGGTAATAAGGCGGTTATGAATACTAACACAAGTCTCCCAGCACAGCAAAACCTTATCAGCAAAGTGAAATCAGGAGGTGTCCTCGCATTTCCCATATACTATCACATTTGGTACACAGTGTGACCCACGTGTGCACCATACATCCATGTATATTTTTACATGTGTAGTGAGTATTAAAAAGGGTTTAGGCTTAGCAGAGATGGAAATAAAAGTTTTTTTGTATGCTGCTAGACTATTAAAGAAGATTACCATATAAATTAGAGCAGCAATTCCAGACACGGAGCTCCGAAATCCCTCCTGTCACAAATGAATCAGCTAAACGACTGACCGGACGCAGACAGACCGTGCTCTCTTCTCTCCACTTTCTCTCTGAAAGACCCAGAGGAAATAACTCTCTCTCTCTCTCTGTTTCTCAGCCCCTCTCACGCTCTCTCCTATCCCTCTTTGGTTGGGTATTCGTAATTGGTCTCTCCTTCTCTACCCGTCTCTCTCCTGTCCTCTTTGCCTTTCTCTGTCTCCCTCCTTTTTCTGTTTTCCTTTTTTCCATCTTCTCTGGTGCTCTCCCTCTCTCTCTTGTGAGCATTTTAAATCAGGATCACAGTGGGATGTCAAGCTGCCTGCCTTGCTAGCTACAGATTCGGGTACACCCACAGATACGTACAAAGGCTTGTTCACAAACGCACAAACACACTGTCTGTGCTCTGCTGCCAGGCTGTTCAATGTGTCTAAATCACAGGAGCATTTGACAGCACCTCGCCATGTTAAGATACAAAGTATTACAGTATACTACAAAATATTTGGAAATATGTGCGTACTGTAAATTTTAGTTTGTGTAGTAGATAGGGCTGGTCTTAGGGGTTGGTCCATTATGAGCTTTCTCAAAAGCTTCAGTGCTCCAATGGCATAGATTCTCCAAAACCGTGAAATTAATCAAGTGTACATGAAGGGATAACAGGGATAAATGCAGGAAACGTTGAACTGCTTGGTCATAGCTCTCCCTTGTAGTTGTGGATCCCTCACACAGTGCTCTATGTGTGCTATGTCAGCTCTATAACTCTACTAGCTTGAGGCACTCTTGTTAGGTTGGGGCCAGCAGAGATGGGTGGTTGGGGCCAACGAGGTGATGCTATGTCCGGCCTGACAGCTGCATTCACATCCATCAATTCTGTCTTAACAGTTTATATGTGTTTTAAAATTTTAAAGACGTGAATCTGGGTTGCGTCACTATTCCTATAAGCTGTGTTAAAATGTTAAAGTCTGTTACTGCAGTGTAGATCAGGCTTGTACTTTACTGTTTTGAGCTGAAGGAAAGTTCAGGAAACGGTGCTTGACGCATTTGTCTGCACAGAAACAGCCGACCAGAATTTAATCTGTGTTACATGAGTTAGGAATTGATTCAATAACTGTTACAATCCCCAAAGAAAGTCACACAGACCACTGCAGCTGTAATTTACAATTCCAAATACATCTCTGCTGTTTATTCTTTTAGATTTCAGATTCTACATATGATACCTATTGAACCCAGGTATGAGTAAAGAGATGGTGTGGAGCAAATATTTCAGTCTCACACAGCACACTGCTTTCTTTAACTTCTTCGTTGCCTTCTAAAAACCACATGCTGCCAGTAGCTGTTGTTCCACTTGTCATTACTATGCAACTTTTCCATCCAGTCACGGCAGAACACATGATCGTAAGTGACACGTCTGGATTGCTCACGTTGGCGTCAGCGCTTCAGAAGCAGATATGGAAGTTGTCAGGCTCACGCTGTGATGAGTGTGAACGCTCCGCTTTCTGGATGCAATCCAGGCACAATGCTCATCCAGATTAGGCGCAGGTGGATTGATGGCACATTTCAGAAGTTTGAAAGAAATGTATGTAATACACCACATTAAATCCATCTGTTGGTGTTAATGCGGTTGTAGGCAGAAGACATGATTAGTGGCCATGATCTACAGGTGGTATTAATGTTGTGGCTGTCAGTGTGTCCTAAATATAAAAAATATATATATCATTGAGAGTACAGTGACTGAAATTCAGGGGCTGCATTCTTCAAAGACTGCATTTGTAGACCAATTGCGTCACAGCAGCGTTATGAGGCTGCATCATTTTGAGGCTCCTTCAAATGCAGCCAAGAAATGGAGCCTTCTTTACCCAGACAACAAAGGATCCATCAGCTTAACCATTCGCGGCCAAGGCCATCCCCAAATTTCTCACGTGGTGGTGCCTTCACAGACCACATCCTTTGACAAATGTGGTGGTTGAATTGAGACACGTCTGGTGTTTGCAGTGTTTAATGACATTGTCATTAAAATGGACTGAAAGTGAGTTAACATGACACATACACGATTGCCCAGGCTCATTAACACACAGTTACATACTTACATAGCTGGCTGAGCAGGAAGGCTGAGTAAAAAAGCAAACACAGTATACAGAATGAATAAAAATCACAGTGTCTGCCCAGCTAAACACATAAACTGAGCCAATAGATTATAAAATATATATATACATCCTTATAACATGTTTAAATGATTATATACAGACAACCCGTGTGCATGCTGTATGCCATAAAATCTTATTTTGTAAAACATACACATTCAACAATACAAATCCTGCTTCACTGTTCACGCTGCTTAGCTAATGTCATAGCTGTGTCATAAAAAAGGAATAAAAATGTGAGCTGGGACGTTTTCAGCTGCCAGGCAGCTGCGTTCAGCTTGACACCAGTCATTATGGTCTTAAGAGCTCCCTCAACTGTACTCTACATTTTCTTTCTGCCTGAAGACGACAGCAATTAAAAAAGGTGACAACTGAATCACCCACTGAGTTGTGTGGAGGAGTCATCAGCCTTCTACAGGCCCACTCAAATGTCAGGGCGTGTCCACGGTGTCTGTCATAGGAGGTGGTTTCTCTTACCACAAAGGCACCCCACTGTCCTCAAGGTCAAACCATCCCTTAATGAATTATATGTACGTAACTTAAATACAAGCAGCTCCCCAACGGGATTTAGCCACTGATTGTTTGTTCCAACATTCAATGACAATACTTCTAGTTCATGAATTAAGTGTGAGAATCTAGTATTTTGATTGGTCACTCATGTACACACAAAAGCATCAAAACATGTTTTTTTGGGGGCAGCTTATATTTATATTGTAGGAAAGAAACAGAAAAAGTTGGAGATGAAGAGACAAAGAGATGTGGTGCAATGTTTCAGAAGAGAAAAATATGACAGGAATAAAAAGCACGGTGCAAATGAGAGATGGGAAATGGCTTCAGACACAAGGAGATAGCCAACATATTAATTTCCCCTCCTTCCGTGTAACTGCTACTGATGATGTAAGGCCGAGGCAATTAACCTCCTTCATCTGTCATTCACTCATGACCGTGTTCATGTGCTTCGTGGACCTGGGATGAATGTGTGTACTTGTGAGTGCCTGCATGATTTGTGTCATCGTGCACTAATGGGGAGTACATTGTATGTGTGAGACACACAGTGTGTTAGTGTCTCAGATAAAAGATAAAATCCCGCAGCCTTTCATCCCAGAAAGATGATGTCATGCTCTACACAGCTGACTTTACTAAAGAAAGAAGGAAAAAAAATCATCTTTTTCTTGCAGCTGCTTCATGACATCATGTGTCATGCATTACATTTTTGCTCCATGAAAGACACGGTTATTGATTAGTGGCTGATCAGATCAATGTTAACATGCATGTCCGGGATTAAGCTACTTTATGTTTGTAAAACAGCTTCATATATAATATACAATTCATTTTAGAAAAATAAAAATTTTACACTGTGCTCCAACAATTTAGCCTCATAAATGAATGACTCAGTTATGATCATATACATTTTTTTATCACAATAAAAGGCTTCAGAGTTTCTTACCCATACAGTTGTTATGTGTGGTACAAGTGTGATAGTGTTTATGTTGATTCAAAGTTTTCTCTCAGGGTTTTTTCACCCAAAACAAAGTGACATATTTTTTCAGTTCTTCATGGTTCACTTTGACCTGTAAGATTTAAAATAATAAATAATGTTTTATTTATTTTTTTCTCACTGGCTGCCATTGAAGTACTTATTTTGTAATACTTTGAGAGGGAAAGTAGTATGATTTGTTAAGATGCACACACACAAACATATGTACAAATTCATACAAACCCACAAAGACAGATAACAGAAGTTGTAATTACACAGTCTAGGACGCCATATTCTAAATCACACTCACAAATCTAAGGATGGGATGTTTTACCACTACTAAAGCTATAATTACAACTATAACGGATGAGGGAGATAAGTGCACATATGACTAGAGGTGGACGCGCTGAAATTCACAAACATGCAATTATAAGCACATAGATTAGTGAAAAGACGTTTAGCAAGAGGAAGGTCAGAAAGAATTATGAGTTGTGTAGATCCCCAAGGTTATCACGATGCATATGTGTGTGTGTGAGTAAAACCGAGCAAGAAATGCAGTTTTTCAGAAAAATGTATGATTTGCCTCTTACCCTGTCTTATCTGTCCATTTGGTTTGTGTGTGTGTTTGTGTGTTTGTGTGTGTGTTTGTGTGTTTGTGTGTGTGGCTATTCAGTAGCCTGTATGAGTGTGTTCATGTGTGTTCTGACTGGCTAAAAGAGGGAACTGTAATTGGTAGGCAAGAGAAAACTCAGTCCATTTTCCTGGTTGGCTGGTCACTGTATGTTGAATTCAGGCGGGGATTAAGAACAGGGGAGATGTGCAGTGGAATTTAGTGTAACTGATTTACTGCCCTCAGTACTTTTCTTAATTTGTTTTACCTTGTTCTCTATTAATTACAGCAGCACAGTGGCGCCCTGGAGCTGCAAATGAAAGCTTATGATTTTAAAAATTAGAGCAACATTTAAAACACATCATTTCTGTTATTAAAGATGCAGGGTGCTAATTGGAAAGTGTATGTGTGTGTGTGTGTGTGTTTCCTGCCATTTTCTCTAATTGTTATCATCACGACATTTTGAAATCTTAAAATCTTTAATCAAAAGTCCCACATAACAATTTACATGATAAATGATAATATTTTGTAATATATAACAGTAAAATCTGTAATAACAGCAAACTGTTAAACAAGGCCAGAGCATTTTACACTGTCTCAGTGGAAAGCAGCAATGGTAGTGGATATGCCAAAAAAAAAAAAATATATATATATATATATATAAGGACATGATCAACTGGTTGACCCTAGCGTCCACAATGAATGTCAGCATGTTATAAGTGATCTCACTTGGCTACAGGGGGGTCCAGTTGCCCGTTCTGCAGCTACACAAGCCAATGACTACATATCAATGGCTTCCATGAGGTAATGTGACTTCTGGTGCTCTGTACCACGCGGTCTGCATACCGACACCAGATTGAACAGCAGGCTCATGATGGGCCAGGCCAGAGTCAATCAGCTTCACTTTAAGTAGCTGCTGCTGGCGACACACAACCATTATGTTGTCTGGTTTGAGATCTGCGTGCACAAGATCTATTAGTGTCACGTGGGATGGGACCGTGGCCTGATGGAAATCGATGCAGGCCTTTCATGGAAAGGCCCCCGGTGACTTCTGTTCTCCACGACGTCCCTCAGCCGTTTCAGTTGAGGCAAATGTGTTATGCTTGCATTCATAGTGCATAAAGGTCATCTCTCCTACACTCAAGTGTCCTAGTAAGCCATGACAGTGAGGCAGCATGCACAGGAAAAGGAGTTCGGAAATCGAGCAATTCACACTTGTGACATGTCAAAGTGTCTTCCATTGCTCGTGATTGTGCTAGTTTTGAGAACATGTTTGGTTTTTTCAGGCTGCTGTAGAGCCACTACGTTAGGACACTGCAGTAGCTGTCAGTGTTGCTGTGTGTGTTTGATCAAGCTGTTTGCTAAAGCCTACTAAATATTTCAGTAGTTTTTTTTGGCCTGCGGTTGTCATTGTGCCCGTCTCTTTTCCCATCTGCCTCCTCCGTTCCTCTGCATTGGTTTTCACCTCCCGTCTCCCCGCTGTCCTCCGCAGGTGTTTTGTGGAACCTGTCATCATGTGATGCCCTAAAGATGCCCATCATCCAGGATGCCCTGGCTGTGCTGACGAATGCTGTGATCATCCCCCACTCCGGCTGGGACACCTCCCCGCATACACAGGAGGACCGCAAGCTGCACCTACACTCGTCTCAGGTCCTCCGTAATGCCACAGGCTGTCTCCGGTCAGTGTTACTTTCTGCTCCTCCTGTGTTTTTATCTATTTTCCCAACATGTGTTTTTTTTTTTGTTATTACCTGATCATCAATTGCGTATTCACTCCCTTTGTAGAGTCTGTTATTGAGCAGATTCAAAGAAACAAAACATCCCTCCTAGTTCAAAGCAGTTTCTTATTTTTAGTTAGCATTGTGTGTTATTTTTACCACTGTACACACAGAGAAGTGACAGACCTAGCTATATTTAAGATGACTCACTAGTTGGCTGTGAAACTGCCGCGGCTTCCTCACATGAGACATGCTAGTCATACAGTTCAGTCTGAAAGTAGTAGGACTGTGACACATTTTGTTTTGGCTGTGATCCAGCATGTGGGATACGGAACAGAAACAATCAAACAATGGCTGCACGAGTTAGTGCTAACTCTTATGCTCTCAGCTCACCTGTATTTGATCAATAGAATGAATACACTGAGGGCAATATATCAACATAATGTTGATATATTGTGCTAAATTACAAATAAGTTAGAAAACAGTTTCCTAGCTGCCGCGCACGTATTATAAGAACTGGATCCTGGATATCCTCCTGTTGCGTCTCTCGTCAACCCGCACACGTGGATTAGGAGAAGATAAACTGCACAGCTCTTCTACATCTACCAAAAGAGACTGGTCCAAGCGGAACAAGTTCTTATCTAACAAAAAAAGAGTTAATCATGATGCCTAGAAACACCGCTCCATTAGCAATCTTTCTGTATGAGAGACGTCTCTGCTGCTGTATGTTCAGCTTGTTGCACACTGTGACTGTCAACTGTTTGATACTGTGCACGTAATGCTTAGTTTAAAAAGAGAGAGATGCTAAAGAGCACTGTGAGACTCATTCAGACCTTTAAGTTGTAAACAAACCTTGGACCTTGCTAATTCTTACTAATTGCAAAAAATTTAAGCAAATGAACTCAGAGATCAGGGTAATGAAGGCTTGTTTGAGAGTGGTGGTGTCAGACTAACCTCACAAACTAATACATCATCTGCCCTTTAAACACCATAATTAAGTATATTGTCTGTGTGAGTGTGTGTGCATGAACCTCAATGCTGAGACAGCAGTCCCTTACACTCTCCGTTCTGGAAAGCTCTGCAGCTGTGATAACAATATATAGAAGCATTAGCTTTCTATTGTTGAATTTCTCTCTAGCGATTCATCTACCGAAATCCATCATAATACAGTTTTGTGTTCATGTCATCTGCCTTAAGGCTTTTAGGACACAATGTGTGTAGCCTTCATTTCAGGTCATTCCATTCTGTAGAATCCAGCCGAAGTAATTTATCACATCCTATGACTCTACTTAAAAATGTGTTTCAGTATTTTCTTTCCGGAGATAATAATGTTTTGTCTTAAGTAACTATACCCTGTTTAAGTAACTATGATATGATAGTGTAGATATGGTCATTATCATCATCATTCAGTCTTATACTTACAACTTCCTACAGTACCTAGCTACATTTATTTCAAAAGACAAGATTACTTAACTTACATTTAGCAAATCTTGAATTAGAAAAGTTTAAGTGTCAAGTTAGCTGAGTTGCTAATAACTGGTTAGGCTAAAACAATACAGAATACTGCCACAAAGGTATGAAATGATGACTGAACAACAACGATTAAAAGCTAAATATCTTAGTTAAGTCTGTCTTATAGTGAGAAGCTCATCAAAAACATAATAATTTCTACACATACAATTAGTAATGTTGAAAAACTTCATGATGAAATTTAATGTCTGAACTCGAGTCTGAGTCTCATCAGAAATATTACTAACACAGACTTGTCAGCTGTGCACCAGACAATTCTTTTAAGCTGCTGGTTCCACACCATTAAACATTCGAGCGTCAAAAGAGAACAAACATGTAAACAAGTATGAAACATCAGTAGCACATTGTCTTCCTACCTGTCTGTTAGTGCATAGATGTATCTTTCATCTACATTAATATTCCTTCAGACAGACAGCAAATGTTATAAAACAGAACAAATATGTTTGCTGTGTGTGTGTTTGCCTTTCTCTTTAACTGCATGTGTGGACCAGTAATCTCACTCGCAATATGTCTCCTCACCTGCTCCGGATGAAAATAAGCTACGCGCACATAGGCTTTAGTCAATTCTAATACTGTTCTTATGTGAAAATGCACACACATCTGGCCGTTTGATGAATGCGCGTCTGCCGGTGTGCGTGTGTGCTGCAGGAGATAGCTTTGTGTGGACGGCTCCCTCAACTCGAAGAGCTAATTCATTTTTCTCACGCCTCGTTAGGGAATGCTGGGAGTCTGATTAAAGATTGAATATTTCATGGCGGGTTTGGTATATCGCTGGCCACCTGCTCTCTCTCTCTTTCCATCTCCCATTATCATCCTCTCTCTCTCATTTTCTCTCTCCTTCTCTGTTTTTTCCTTTTAGCCACTGTCTCCTCCCTCGCTCCGTCTCCATCTCATTCTATTACTCAATTTCTTTTCTCTCTCGGCCACATTATTCCTCCTTTATCCTTTTCTTCTTCTGTCTCGCCGTGTCTCTCACTTACACACACACACGCGCATTTTCTCCCTCGGCTTACTCACCGCTTGTTTCGCTGCTTGTGTTTGCATATGCCGCCGTGCCAACTAACAGGAGGCGCAGAAACTTGTGCTGCCAGAATGCTGAATATGATTATGTGTGTTGAATGTGCAGGTGTGACACACATTCAGCTGTAACTAATCAAGAGCAGGTGAGCCAGGTTGATCAGAAACACAAAAATATTAATACCAGTCTGTTATCTCCAGTATTTGATCTGCTGACCACTAAAATTTTACTAAAATCACCCATCTTACTCCCAATCTTGCAAAAACAAAGAAGAAGAGAGCAGCACCTGCAACGTCACCTCTCGCAGCCGCACATGCTGCGGCCTTAATCGAGTCCATCATCAGTACGTCTGCTATATTATCTGTGTGGGTGAGAGGACAAAGTGAACACAGGCCTGTGAGCACCTCATACACATAGTGTTCAAGAATACGCACTGCTAACCAGAGAACCAAAGTCAACTCCAGAGTCTCGTTTGTGTTTAGGGTAAGGTTTCATTTTTGTCTTTTAAAGCAGATCATAATCGTTCTTTAAGCTTAACCAAATGCTGTGACTATCTAAAAGTTAAAAAAGTTGCTGTACACTATGGATTCATCTAATGTTGCTGCTCCCCTTTTTTTCTGCAGTGGCATTTTTTTTTTTTTTTGGCTCTCATTATTCTCCTGAAAGATAATAATGAGAGATAATCTGCAGCCCTGTTGCCTCGCAAGGGAACAATTCAGAAAGATGAATTACGCCAAATTGATTTAATTGAATTGAATCCATTAACAGGTAGGAGCCAAAGTAAAGGAAAATAGGTGGAAAAGATGTTTGTGTCCTGAGTCATGAGCTGCAGAGTGCAGGAGATAGTTTTCTATCAGTGGCCTGTTGTGCATTTATGCGTTTTTATGTATTTATGTATGTGTGTGTCTGTACCCAGGTAACATTGTATCAAGGCTCAAGGTAAATAATAAAAGGCAGGAGAGAGATGCAGACTAGAACACAACAGCTCGTCAACACCCTGAAAGATTCAAGCAGTTATTTGAATGTATAATTAAAACGTGACGCTCGTGTAATTTAATAAAAGTCAGACTCCGCTGAGGGTTGGAAGAAAACAAACCGCTGCGTTGCTCAGACGCGACGCTCCACTCTTGTCGTGTTTTGTATTCATGCATCACAGCATCCACAGAGCTCTCTTAAAGTAGACAGTACACCCAGTACATAACTTTAATCGACTCAGGTCAGTTTAAACAGAGCTGAAGACTTTTGAGATCATTTCATTAATTTTAGTATCATTTGTCAGTGAGGTCTTTGGTTCTTCTTTATCACCGTGAGCGATAAAGCTGCTTTTACCTTAAATATGAACTGCAGTGATATGTATATTCACAGACACTTACAAATAGCAGTTTTCTTTGATCTTATGAAGGATTTCATGTCATTAACGTCTGCTAACTTCACGTTACATGATTTAAGTCACTTACTGATTTCAGTCAGTTAAGACTGAAGACGTTGAGTCAGGACTTGTCTTGACTTGACTCTTGTTAACTTTGAACTATTTCACTACTCATCCAAGTGGTTTCTTCAGTCCAAGGAAGGTTGGGTAATTTATCCTCCAGGGTGGTTGTGTTTCTCACCTGAATAGACTCATTAGGTGGACAATAGAAAGACCTATGAAGCTACTTAGATGAGTAGTGAAATACAAGTGTAGCTATGTAGGACGAGGACGTCTAATTAGACAGTTAGTATTACACTGGGCCTTTTAGGACTGGTAATGATGGGTGGTGACTGGGAGGAGTGGAGCAAGGCTGCTGCTGCTGCCGCACTGTATGTGATATACTGTATATTTCTGTGGTAAAATGAGTCATGCTGTGGCTGTGTAATAATGGAGTAATGGAGCTCTGTAAGCTCGGTGCCATTTCTCACTGACACTGAAGGCATCAGCTTCTCATAGCCATCTTTAATAGTGTGACATTTAAAGGGCATTCCACACAACCACTATCTCCTCTCTGTCACACAGACAGACATATACAGGAACAGATATCCATACGCTTCAACATATATACAGTATGTCTGTGAAGATTCTCAGTCATCCAGGTAAAGTTGTCTGAGGATTGAGCATCCACAGAACTTTATCAATCTGAGTGAAGTTGGTTAGTGACCACAAATATATCCTCCAGGTTGGTTTCTGAAGACAGCCCTAAAAACCTGTGGATATCCCAAGTGGGCCTTTAACAAGGCAGGGTCCTCTTCCAGGAAAAGGACCACG
>JAUYWH010000009.1:3223598-3240797 GCA_034779795.1 Ctenopoma multispine | reverse complement strand
TGTGTGTGTGTGTGTGTGTGTGTGTGTGTGTGTGTGTGTGTGTGTGTGTGTGTGTGTGTGTGTGTGTGTGTTTTCCAAACACAAAATCAGTGCAGGAGAAAATGTCAAATTTCAATTACAGAGGAGATTGAAAAACAAAATACACAAATAAATGAATGCCAGCTTATTTATACTTTGCTTATGAATAGTAAATCCTCTCTCTCTCCTTTGCTGTTCTTCCCTGAGGGGACCGTGCTGGCACCCTACCACTATCAAACCTCGCTTCACACAGAATTCAAAACGCTTTTCCATCCTGAATTATGTCTCATCTTCCGCAGTGGGATGGCGTCGGCCCATTTCCAGACTTGGCGGAGCCCCCGAAAGGCATCCAGATGTTGTGGCACCCCACCATCGTCAAGCCCTACCTCACACTGCTGTCTGAGTGCTCCAACCCAGACACCCTGGAGGGAGCAGCTGGGGCTCTGCAGAACCTGGCTGCTGGCAGCTGGAAGGTAAGAACTCAGTACAGTGGCTGGATCATTGTGATGCTAAAGGGCATCTGTGGAAGTGCAAAGAAAATCCAGTTGTCGCCAGAAAGAGTTTTGAAAGGGAGAAATCCTAATGTGCGGCAAAATAACGACCTGTAAAGCTCATAAATTGGGATCAATTCGTGCCGTTGGACAGCAGACATCTCAACAACTCGCCCTTTAAAATGTCCTCATGCATGAGTGTGGTTTCATTTGTTGAGTTATTGCTTTCATCTGGCTGAAACACATAAAACACTTTTATGAAATAAAATCTAAAAGACTCACACAATGGTTTTAAACCTAAAGTGACAAAGGAGGCTAAATGTGACCAGGGTGTAGTGCCCATTCAAGACTTTTTCGCTAGGCTGCTTTTCCCAAAAGTTATGACTATTTTAGAAGCAGGAATTTTGTACAGACATTCATGGTTCCCAGAAGATGATCCATATTGATTTGGTTATTTGTGACTTTACGTCTATAGCTCCCATCATTTCAAGCACGTGATGGATTAGCACCAAGTTTTAAAGTGACATTCGTGGTACAAAGATGATGTTTTCTAAAACCTGATTGACGACGGAATGAACACTGAAAATGTAAAGAAAAAAATTACACACAATAAATAACAGTTCATCTGTCTCTTTTCTACCTCTAACCTCTCCTGTCCCCGTGTTCTACCCAGTGGTCAGTCTATATCCGGGCTGCAGTACGTAAGGAGAAGGGCCTCCCTATCCTGGTGGAGTTGCTGAGAATAGACAACGACCGGGTGGTGTGTGCCGTAGCCACTGCGCTGAGAAACATGGCGCTGGACATCAGGAACAAGGAGCTCATCGGTGAGTAGAAACTGTGTAGTTAAAACAAAGGAACAGATAATCTAGACAAAAAGTGACATGAGAAGTACATGTAGTCTACCGGTGGGTTATTGTATAATTTCTAAAGCAATTCAGCTTTACTCCAGGACTTGGTTCGAGTCTTATTTTCTTGATACAAGTGGAGTAATGTGCTTAATTATGCTTTAATTGAAGATAACAGCAGTGGAAACAAGTGCAGCTATCTTGACCCACTTGGAGAATCACTCACTCTCTTTAATCCATAATGTGATACTTCTTTAAGTGGACATGTTGAGCATTAGTTGTTTTTTTGATTGATTTGTCTTGAAAAAAGAAAAAAAAAAGATAATTGGCTTTATAATATCTGTCTGCAGGTTCTTTCTTTCAGGTTACTCTGACTGATACTTGATTTTTCTTTGTGGACCGAGTGATGTTTTGTTCCTTTCTGCTGGTCCCCATAGCAACAACCACATGCCTTCTTCCACTTAGTCTGTCTTATTCTTGAGGCTTTGATATGTGTGTGTGTGTGTGTGTGTGTGTGTGTGTGTGTGTGTGTGTGTGTGTGCGTGTGTGAGTAAGTGCAACCGCTGATGTGTGCAGTGTATGTAGGTTGTAATGTCAGTCTTCCTGGATATCATCCTGCCACGGGGCATGCGTGTACATTTTGATCGGCTGCGTTGTTCTGCCCTGAGTTGTGTTAACATGATGCGTTAGAGACACAGCATGTTGTGTAGTTGAGCCCTCTGAGCTTCTGGACGCAGATATGTGTCTGCACGGACACGTTCGCTCTGAACATACAGTGTTTGTATGTTAATGTAACTATTACCAGCACTGCGAGCATAGGAGAATAGTTCAATTAAGTTCGTGTCGTTAAAGCAACAATATGCAACTTCAACGAACACGTGCATGAGATTCAAAATCGCTTTACTCACCCAGTGTCCCCCCCTCTTCTCCACTGTGCTCTTCTACAGTCTGCTACGCTCTGCGCTCAGGGTTGCAGCGCATGTCTGAAAACAGCTAATGAGTTGCAGCCACTGTTTATTTTTAGCTCAGTATCCTGCTGGATTCAGTGTGACATAACTTCTGCTGACTGTCCTAACGACTTAAAACCATATTTTACCTCGGCAGGGTTCATGTATAGTATAAAGAAGTGTCTAGTCTGCAGTATCCACACTGTGCATGACTGCAGTTTTATGTATTACATTATTATTATATTTAAAGTGTATTTGTATTTTTATATACGTACTGTCTTAATTCATAGTATCTTCAGCAGGGTTTTTCCAGCAGAGAAACATGTTGTTTAGATGTGAACTGTCAGTGGGTCATAATGTGCCCCCCCACTGCTGCCACCCAAGAGCGATGACCCAGTCAGAATGAGGGGCATAGGGCAGAGTGGATGAGTTTGCCTGAGAGTAGCACTGGGTAGTCAGTCGGTACTGGATACACAGTATCTCCATAACTGTCTGACAGCTCCACAGCCTCCACGTTTGTTTTGTTCTGAATGAATCAAAATTTTAGAGGCGAGAACGGGTGAAGGTTCTTTCACCTATAGTCATCCCAGGTTTATATCCATTTGTATTATGTCAAACATCAATCAACTAATTTTTTGTCAGTTTTGAGAAACAGGATTGACAAGGAGACAGAGAATAGACACCGAGCCACATCTCTCCAGAACACACATCAATTTCTACTAGTCCACAGTAGTTGCCACCTTCAGTACATAGCTTTATAAGAGCAGAAAGACAGCAAAGTAAAAAGTTGTATAATTTAACTTTTGCATTACACATTGCCATTTTTTTCTGTTTACTGGGCAAAGGTTAGAAGAAAGTTCATATTAAAGCAAATGAAAAGCAGTCTACTCACTAACATAGACAGTTTCCACATTGTGTTTCATTGTGTTAAAAAATGAGAACGCTTGAATGATATTTTGAGTAAAGAAGTCAGTTAGTTAGTCAGTACCTGGGCTGCAGGGTATAAAAAGTATGAATTACTTATTGTTTGGCCTTGTCATTCACAAGTGCCTTTATCATTTCAATTATTAATTGTGACTTGCATAACAAAATTACAAATAAATTTTAATTTCCAACCTTTCTAATCCTTTCTGCATCTGAACCCTTTCACATGCATTTTTTCACTCCTGTCACTCTCTGTCCAACCGTGCCCACAGGTAAATATGCCATGAGGGACCTGGTGCACCGTTTGCCTGGGGGCAGCAACAACAACAACAGCAGTGGCGGGGGAGGAAGCACCAACAGCAGTGTCCTGATGGGGAAGACCATGTCGGATGACACCATCACGGCTATCTGCTGCGCACTGCATGAGGTCATCACCAAAAACATGGAGAACACCAAGGCCCTGAGGGATGCCGGCGGTATCGAGAAGCTCATCGGCATCGCCCGCAGCAAAGGAGACAAGTAAGCCGAATGAGAAAATGTTGACAGGTTGTAGGTAGGAAAAACGTCTGGGAAAGCATTCTGAAGGAGCTTTTATTGTTTACAGTAACGTTTTATTTTAAGAAAGTTTGGCCACTTTATATCCCTGTACACATTTCTCCACAGTTTGTTTACCAGCACAGGATTTGTTTTGACAGTTAACATAGAAAGGCAGAAGACATGGGGAGGGCAGAAGTGGGATAAAAGGGTTGCCCAGCCAGATTTAAACAAGGGCCACTGTTTTTGCTAGTTTAGGTAAATGAAAAATAGCTTTATTGTCTACAGCTCGTAGATTTCATGGATTCTGCTAAAAACGGAAGCAGAAATTCCAGCTTCTGAGGTCTGTTAATCATTAGCTGTGGAAGGATTTTAACGATTTTTCTTCTCTATTATTAGATTTAGCAACTTCTAGTAGTGAGATTGGGGAATGCAGTCTTCTGTGCTTCCCTCACACCTCACCTCACACCCCCATTTTAAAAGGAGCCTTCTGTGTCCATGAGGTGTCATGCCATCTTGTATGGCCACATCACTTTGCTTTCTCCTTTCTAACTGATCATTCTGAAGTTTTGTGTCTTGCTGGTGTCCTTGTCACTATCAGTAGCATGAGGCAGTACGTGCAGCCCAGCTCAGTCTAAAAGGCATAGAGGAGATACCATGATACCGACTGTTACAAAATGGCCTTCAGCAATGGAGGCTACTGCTATGTAAGTTTCTGACCAAACCGTCAGAAACAGATCCCATGAGGGTAACAATAAGGGCCTAACGTCCTGTACTACGACTGGTGCTCACAGCCCAGCACCAGGCTGCTCAGTTGGCATTTGCCAGAGAACACCAGAATTGGCAGGTCTGCCATTGGCTCAGTGTTCTCCTCACAGATGAGAGCAGGTTCACACTGAGTAGAAATAGTCTGGAAACAATGGTGAATGTTACGCTGCCTGTAACATCATCGAGCATGACGGGTCAGTCATGGTCTAGGGAGGCATATCCTTAGAGGGCTGCACAGACCTCCATCTCATAGCTAACAGTGTCCTGACTGCTGTGAGGATGAAATCCTCATCATACCTGGTGCAGTGGGCCCTGGGTTCATCTTACAAAACAATGTCCGGCTTTATAAAGCCAGAGCATGGCCCTGACATTCCCCTGAGCACCTACGGGACATTATGTATCCAACGGTAACAAGTACCACCACAGATTGTGGAGCCCAGATGCCCAGATGTTGTTGGGATACAGGGAAAAATCTGTTCCAGTTATTTACAGAACATTTTTATGTTTCTTGCTGTGCATCACTATGGCAGGATTTCCAATCACAGACCTTTACAGAAAAGACTGAGAAATTAAATTTGATTTCCTAGCTGTTTATATAAGGCCATATGCAACAATTATACCTGTAGCCATTAGTCAGCTGTGTCAAACCCTCGAGGGTGCAGAATGACTTATTATCCAATCAATCAATCAACCAAGCAATTAAACTTGTTGGGTGAAGAACAATTGAAGTGCCATATTTGAGCAGATTAAGAAGACATTTGCTTTCTTCACCTGTCGTTGTCTTTCCTCGTCGGAGGCTGCACTGAGTTTATGTTGTACGTACTGGTTTAGTGTCTGTAACTTTAATTGGCTCATTCTTTATGTATGTGATATGTCTATCGCTCCCAAAAGCACAAGACAAAGCAAAGGACGGTCGAGCTTTATACTGTATGTGTTTTTTTTTGTCTCCGCTGAATTCCCAGACATAGTCCTAAAGTGGTGAAAGCAGCATCTCAAGTCCTGAACAGCATGTGGCAATACAGAGACCTCCGCAGCCTCTACAAAAAGGTAAAGTCTGCACGGCCCCGCTGTCTCTATAAACACAAGAAATGTCTGTCACGTTGATGTTTCAGTAAGTATTACTGACAGACTGCTAACTGAATAATTAGGCATGATACCATTGTAAGGCATGCATTATTTCTAACACGTTCTTTCCTTTCCCTTTCTTCTCTCCTCTCTCCCTAAGGATGGCTATTCTCAGTACCACTTCATCGGCTCTTCCTCCACGATAGAGAGAGACAGACAGCGACCTTATTCTTCCTCTCGTACCCCGTCCATCTCTCCCGTACGAACCTCACCCAACAATCGATCAGGTGAGTTCAAAGTAGTTGTACCTTACAAAACTGCACAGGTAGACTGACTGTTGCATAATTAAGTCCCACTGTTTTACAGAGACCTTTGCACAAATAATCTTCCCATTGTGATTTTAATATTCTACATGATAGTAACATAAGTGGGGTGTCTTTTTATGTCATCACGCGCATTTTTATGTTGTATGAAAGAATTGGCCTGAGAAATCTTATTCTGCCTAGAAAGGGAAGTTTAGGGTTCACAGCTGCACAATACAGGTTTCTTTCACACTAACATAAAGCTAAATGTCAGCAAACACGTTCCCAGTGACACCGCTAACATGCTGATGTTGAACAGGTTTGGTGTTCAACTTAGTTATGCATGTTAACATTACATTGACTGATCCCATTCTTACTCCCAGAGAAACAGAACATGTGTGGCATTACAGTGGTGAAGTTTTCTCTTTGACATGCAAATGTCAGTCAACTACAAAAATAACCAAGGCGCATCAATATTTCATGCCCAGAGCAATGATGTGCGATACTGAGGCAAAAGTGTAAATCGTACAGTATTTGACTCTATGGGATGAGAAGACCTTGATCATCTTGGAACTACAGCCGTCCGGGGCAAAATTTCAGTGACAGTCCATCCAGTGTTAAAGGTGTCAAAAGATTTCAACAAAAGCCAAAAGTGCCAACTGCTAGTACTAGAGGGAAATCAGAAGATCAACAAAGTCAATACACTTCATGCTCTACAGATCACAGATGTCATCACCAGATTATTTCAGCACTCTGGATGTGAGTGGTGGGCGGACTGACAGGATAATCTCCATCTCCATCCTTAGAGCTACGCTGCCACCAGCATAGCTTCAGAGCCTACACTTGGGAGATCCAGTTTATTATTCTGTATTTGCTAGCAGCTAGTTAATGCATAATTCAAACTGATTTGGTAATGCCACCAACAATTAAAAGAAAATCACCAGGATTAGATTTATGAGGCTGTCATGCGACAATGGCAAAACGATAAACATTGTATTCTAAAAGCCAATTTTACATTTTTTTTTATAAATTTTGTTTCTCAGTTTACAAATGTGCTAGCAGTCGCAGATGGCCCATCAAGCCATTTGTTTAATGTCACTGCTGTGGAAATGTCTTACATAGCCAAGAAAATGTTCTTTTATGTGTAACAAGCCTAAGAAGTGTGTACGTTCCTACGACAGTTGTTCACCACAGCAGCAGGTGGAGGATACCAGGCCACGGAGGTGCTGATACTACGATACTGTAGACTGATTAGTGTTAACTGTGTTATAATGTACAGAATAATGGAGAGGAAACAAAGAGACAGATGCAGATGCAGAAACAGGCTGGAGGCTTGTATCATATCCAGCAGTGTCTATGAGAAGAGCTGTTGATAATAATGTGAATGCATGACTTAGCAGATCTAGCTCATTATCTTTACCACTGTACTGTGGCTGTGATTATGTGTCAGCCACGTGTTTGTATCTGTTCCCTTTTGGTACGAATTAGCTGGTGGTTTGAGGGGCTCAAGGTAGTAAAAATATGTGCATGTAGTAAATACAGGTGAATATAGAGAAGGAGAAGAGAGAGGCAGGGGGGAGGGATGACTCAGTATTTATGTCTTTGATATTACACTCTGGTCAAAAAGCTAAGGATTTGTGAAGAATGGCACAAAAGCACAGAATCACAATACAAACAGCAGCCGTTGCCCTCGTTCTTCACTCGCTCATGCAGCGAAGCCTCAGATCGCCGTGCCTTTGGTTGGATTCAGTCAGTGAACGTAAAACCTCAGAAGTCCAGAAAGGTACAATTTTCAAATCAGTCTGGTGTCACTGCTGTGAAACCTTGTCCTTCCTGTTCTAGTTTCCCACTTAATCCAAAGTGTATTGATACCGTGTTGATGATAGATTTAGGCTTAAACGTAATCCCTGTCTGGGTGTGTGTGTGTAGCAAGCGCTCCTGCTTCCCCCAGGGATATGATGGCGTTGAAGGAGAGGAAGGCAGACTATGAGTCGACTGGCAATGCCAGTTACCATGGCAACAAAGGCGAGCACACATCCCGGAAGGACGCCATGACGGGTAGGAATTCCATGCTGCATGTCAGACACAAAAAGACATGCTCACAGAACACTTAAATATAAATACATGTCCTTAGAGACTAAGATCATTGATACCACTCTCATATCTGTAGAGTAAATATGAAGCTGCAGCCAGGAGACAGCTTACAGATCTGAAGTCTTCATCCTCTCTGTCTCCCTAGGTCAAATCTCCGGCGGGTCATCAACATTACACAGAGGAGCCTACGTGTCACCTACCGACGAGCTGAAGTATAATCAGGTACAACAATTACTTTATAACACAAGCATATTACATGTACAAACTCCATATGACTAATGTCATGCACCAAAAAATGTGCTCACAAAACACTGTCTAGAGCGACAAGTACTATTAGCAAAAATAGATTTTCAGTGCCTCCCTGTACTGTATGTGACAAATTGTTACTACCGGCTGTAATTTAAATAAGATAGCGACTGCCAAAAGAAGGCAGAGGACAAAATGAGGAAAGATGTAAACAAAGAGAAATGAACAGTAAAGAAAGAATCGTGATTCCAAGACAACATAAAAAATGTTTGTGTTAGATGTTTTAGGTGATGTGGCATGAATTCTGTGGTTTAATAGAGACATCATAAAGATACTATTAAGGTCACTATAAACATGTAAACAACAGGACTAAAAGCTGGAATGCTGCAGCGGATCTTTCTCAGGGATTCGGTTGGTGCCAGTAAAAGTGCTTCATATCACCTATCACACCTTTTGGCAGCGCTGTCAGACTGGTTGTATCCCTAAACATAAAAGTTGGCAGGTTCACAGCAGTTTAATAGTGATGCTGATACTGATTAGACGTTTATAGTCTCTCAGCAACCGACATTTGGAGACACATATGCATTATAGAGCATTTCTTTGTACTGATTAGTCGTGCTGAATGACCTTCTCCGAGATAATTGCTAGTGTCCGGAGGCAGACTGATTCAGGTTTTAGCTAGCAAATGGTCTAATTTTGTGAGGGAAAGAAATTTGTGATGTAGCAATTGTAAATGTAAATTTGGGAGAACGAGTCTGGTCGGGTCTGAAGAAAGTGGCAAGAACGGTGTCGGGTCTTAGATAGCATTTCTTACACTAGCTGCCACTAGTGAGGGTAATTTCACAAAATGAAGCTAAAGAATATTATCCTGCTAAATAAACTGGTCTACTGTGCAGCCGTCATCGCTATGCTAATGTTAGCTGCTGATCAATCAGTAAATCCCTGCAAGTTGTAGTTCTACCTTTTGGGACTGAGTAAGTGCAGTAACATAGGTTTTTAAGAAGTCTTTTTTAAGGGCACCTGATTGATTGTCTAAAAGCTATCATGAGCATTCATGAGTCTTATGGGTTTCACGATGAAGTTTTAAATCCACGCTGCATAGTTTTCTTTTAGTCACACCAGTGATTTCTGCTCTTTTGACAGGTGTCTTCTCAAGGCTTGCCTTCAGAGCCCTACCCACCATTCCAGAACCCTCCCCCGCCCGACAGCGGCAACTACGAGGACCAGTCCTTCCACGAGAACCAGGTTCACGCAGGAGGTCGCCCCCCACAGGGTGACGTCAACATGCACCTGCAGGGCCTCAAGTCCACCGGCAACTATGTAGACTTCTACTCAGCCTCACGACCCTACAGTGAGCTCAACTATGAGACCAGCCACTATCCAGCCTCACCAGACTCCTGGGTCTAAGGGGAGATGAGGGTGGAGGAGGAGGAGAGGATGGATGAAAGGAAAAGAGACTGTGAAGGGTGGAGTTTAAAAGGTAGAAGAGCGAAGATGAGAGGACAGTTTCCTTCCCTCCCCATCCTCCTTTGTAGTTCCTGAGTAGCAGCATAGGTAGCAGGATGATGGAAGGGGAAGATGGACTGCAGGAGAGGAGACACAAGGAGGAAATCTGAGACATTGCACTCCTTTCAGAGACGTCTGATGGAGCAGGGAGAGGGAACAAACGAGGAGCAGAAGCGAACAGAGGAGAGGTCACGCATGTGCATGCACACCACCAACAAAACCAACACGTTTTCTTTCTGTGTTTAGTTTGTGATCAACAACTGCTAAAGAAGGTTTCAGCAGACAGAGAGAGAGAGAGAGACCTCCTGCACCCGACGGCCTCTGGATACAGAACGTAAAAAAAGAGACAGAAATGACGGAAGAGAAACTGAAGGAAAAAAGCGTGACGGGGAAAGAGGGACAGCGAAAGAGAAATCAGTGGAGTCAAGGATGGAAGATTTGGGATCGCGAGTGAAATGTGCGAGAGAGAAACCTGTAAATATGTGGTATAGCAACATGGCTTTTAGTAATGTGAAGCACAAGAAGCAGAGCTGTAGGACACGTAGGACGTCTGTCACACAAACGTTTGTTTCTCTCTGTGGCTTCAGTGTGATGTATCCTCCTCTGGGCAAAGAACGCTGCAGGACTTTGTCATTTGTAACAGTTTTCTTTTTGATTTTGTTGTGTTTCTACTTTTTTAATTCTCAGTCCTGGTTGTATAGTATTTCATGTACACTGTACATTTATGGAGATGCATTATGTACTGTACATTGCACTATTTTCTGTGTCATGTCAGGCCTTTCGCCACTGGGTCAACCTCACTCCCTCTCCGATTACCCGCCACCCAAACAACACAAAAATACACACTGTACGAGCACTCAGCCTTTCAGAAGTCCTCACAGCTACAGACGGACATCAACACACTGCTAATATGAAACACTGGTTATGAGTAACGTGTTGAAGCATCATTTCTGGTAGGTCACGGTGCTCCTCTTACTGCCCTACAGTTTTCACCGAGTAGAAGACGGTACAGCTGCCAAAAGAGCTGAAGAGAGGCTCAAACTGTTGAGCTGCCTTTTTTGTGACTTTCATTTTTTGGCAGCTGTATTTCGACATTAGCACTACAAGTCCCCTTTTTGTTCACACGAGCCCTTCCTTTAAGTAAAGTGTGTATAACCGTGCCAAACAAGGGTTACTTCCTCTCAGCTGAAGAAGGCTGGCGGGGTAGCGTTAGGGGCGTGCAAAAGGGTCAAAGTTCAGCTGAAACTTTCAGAAGAGCAATCTTGCGGTTCTACTGATGCTAGCTTGTAAATGCTTTGTTTTTTCTAAACTGTGTTTTACTGGGACGAAAACTACACGTGGACTGGGGAGAAAAATGAAAAAGGAAAACTTAAAAAAAAACTAAACTAAAAAACAAAATAGAAAATCACGGAGGAACTGTGACCAGGCGGAGCCTCGCTTCCTCCAAAGTTGTACAAAATTAGTTGATTTCTGTGTTGTAAAATAATCAATGTTTGAAGTACAAAAAATCTTTTCTGAGAGATGGGGAGCAGTTCTAACTTCATGGTAGACAAAACTGTTAATAGAGTACGGATATATATTATATAAATATAAATATATACTTTTTAATGTGCAGATGTGGATGTCACTTATAGCAGCAACATTATGGAAAAAGACTTGTAAAAACAGCTACATGTAGGAATTTCTGTTCACTTCTTTTTTCATTTTCTGGTCAACACACTCAGTTGTCAACTTTGTGTAGTAATGTTGTTGCTATGTGGAGTAGAGTAGACCAGGGCCCAGGGATCCACGTTGTCAATAAGGCAGTGTCCAAAACCAGGTGCTACATCCGTGAGCAGTATTCCCAACATGCCTGTATTGTTTGTACGTCACAAACGTGAAACCCTCCAGTTCTGATCAATTGGGCTCATTAATGCGAAATTGCTGAAATTGCACCCATGAATACATGAGTATTTGTTGTTGTAAATCTGAGACTAAATGGTGATTTTTTTGTTCTTATATTTTTTTTGGGGGGTGGGGGGGGAATTCATAAGTGAGAAAGGCTGAATTGTAAAAGCTGACAACAGACCCCGGCTCTCCCTACCCACTGCTGTTTAGAAGTCCTAGAGGTCATCTTCCAATGCTTGAAAAATGACTCATGTCCCCACGAAAACACTGGATGAAAAACAGATGTACTGTATTTGTTAGTAAAGCATCTGGAAACTGACAACGTCATGTATGTCCTTGTGATCCTTAGGCAGAAAAACCAGACTATAAGACCTGTATGGAGATATAACGTCGGTAACTTTTTCTTTTTGTCGATAGACCAAATGTGTTTCAAAAAAGAGAATCTGTGTGAATCTTTCTATTGCCTCAAACAGATTGCAACTGCTCCAAAAAATATAAACGGACCATCAAAGAATCCTGATCTTGGGAGTTGTTTGTTCTCTTGTGAAGAAACATTTTTATGTTGTGTTTTCCACTATATTGTGTGTTTTGACTATAATTGACTATAATACCAACTTTTTTCTCCCAATATTCAGAAATCAGTCACCAAGTCTTTGTTTAAAGTCCGACTTTTTGGACAGTCTCTGCTCTCTTCTTCTGTACAACATGCAAAACTCACTCAGAAGAAAGGTTGTTGTTCTGTGATGCTGCAGATATTCTTTTACCATTTATTGATGAAAATTTAATCCAAGAGGGAAAAATGATTATTATGATTTGAATTTAAAAACCAACTTTGCAGTCAAGACGTTTTTTTTAAACAAAATCTCAGTTTACATGTAACAGCTTCAAAGAGCTAGTAGAGGTTATAAACTCTCTATAGACAAGCCCACAGTCATAACCCATGTCCTGTGATTGCATGTGTGACAGGTGGGAAAGAAACAAAATGGGCTTCAGACAAAGTCAAGACAGAGACTACTAAATATTTATCAGTTGTTTGGATTTTGAAAAGTTTAATGTTATAATTTCCTTAGTTTTAAAAGTCATATACAAACTAACTAGACAGAGACAGCAAACAGTCCAGTCCACTACAGGATTTAAATCATCATCATAATGTTGTGGCTGATCAGTGTACATTAAGCAGCGTGACTGAAATGAGGTCATTTGTCTGCTAGAGCAGACGTATTAAATAATTAACTGCATTACCTGCAGCTCTACATAAAATATTGCATCACTGACATCTGAGGGACCTGACAGCTGAGGGTAAATTCATAAAGACAAGCGCTGAGAAGCCTCCACAATTTACTAATGCAACCAGTGCTTCGACCAGCACTGGTCTTTTTCCAGTCAGACAGTCCTCTGACTCAGTTCTCCGGATCTTCATGTGGGGGCCCAAAACACCCCAAGTGTGTCAGTATCATTTCCTCACAGATGTGTTCAGGACCTTGCAGTCGACCAGTCATTCCAGTTTGGGAGCACTGGTTGGTTTCACTGGCTGCACCGAGGAGCAAAGAAATATAACTAAGACGAGACAGGACTCATCTTACCAGCATGTAGATAATCTGACAAAGGAAGCTATGAATCTTCATGCATTGTATTTGCATAATAGTTCATCATGAATGGAGCTTGTGACTTATTGTTCAGGTTTGAAAGTGGCCTACATTTTTCATAGTATGATACAAAGATGCTGGATGATGCTGTTTGTCACATAGCTACTGAAAGGAAACTTTGTAGTGCTGCCCACTCATGAGCCAATCTAGTATCAAGTATCTTCCTCATAAGTGAGTGTCCAGGAGCATGTGCAACTGTATCAACGGGTCATGAGTGCTCTCTGGTGGTCATTAGAGCAACCGCACCACAGGTCACGGTGGCAGCCATTTTAGTCTCTGAGGCCTGTTGTGCAGAGAGATCGCCACACCGCAGGCACACAGATCTTATCTGTGAGAGTTGGGCTTAGGTTCTTTTTTTTTCACTACACACGCACAACGGGAGCTCAGAACGAAGCACGGGTGAGGTCACAGCTCCCAGAATGAGACAGAGGATAATGTGCATCTTTTTTTCTTTATCACACATCATCATACAACATATATACTCTATTAATGCTGATAGAAATTCTGTATGAACCTGGAGTATTGTTGCTGTTTGCCATGTAGCACCCACTCCCAGCCACTGCTGATGAAGATTCCTCTGTGCAGATGGTGAGATTAGCAAATCTACATATGTGTCCACTCAGACTGCAGCTATCATGGTGAAGGGGACAGAAACAGGAATTTAAAAAGTGAGGGGGGTAAAAATTTCAATCTGCCTTTGATACTAGCAGAATTAAAACATAAAGGTTGCTACACTATCAACTGCTGTGGTCATGTTAAAGTGAGTTTTTGGTTAGGCATCACATCACAAACAAATGTAACACAGCCAACTCTAATTCCAAATAACTCCCCCCCCCCAAAAAAAAAAAAAAAAAAGACATGACACAGTTCGAGGCTTCATTACAACTTTATGCTAAATCTTACATTCTCTGGACGGGTGACAGAGAGGTGCATGTCGCTTATGATACACTCTCAGTGCTATATGACAGTAGGACACAATCTCCATCATTCTGGCTCTGTACGCCACTACAGTGGATTTAAAACAAAACAACAGGGATCAGCTTTAAATAAAGGGTTCGTTACATGTACATTACACCTGCCCGATGGCCAGATGGGTCAGGTGTTATTGCCTCACTACTTTGTTTATTAGTAAGCAGATAGAATATGTATTAAGTCCGAAAAGCAGTTTGATCACACACAACGTATTAAATGAGTAACAAAAAAAACCACACATATCAAGTGTGAATCACAGCGCTCCAGCAGGAGCGAGCTGTGGTGCGACACGTTCAGGCCATCAACACGTTCAGTTCAATGAGTTTGGCATGTAGATTTGGTTTTCCTTGCGTTATTGGTTCGAGTCCGTTGAAGCCGCTGCTGCTTTTAAATCACACTTAAGTAGGGAGGCCTCAACAGCCACTTAGGTGCAGTTCACTGAGGTCCAGTCCAGACCGAGTCAGTCCATCTGACGAGGAGTGCAGAAGCAGAAAAGAGTGTCTAAAAAATCCAGTGTCTACTAAATCCAATGTGCATCAGCGTTTCACACATGACAGACTAAATATTAAAGGGGCATTTAGCGATGTTTGTTCTGCCTCGCAGCACAAAGTCACTGTGGTACTGCACACTACTCACACACTCACAGACAAACATGGTTTTAGTTGTATGTATGTGGATGTTGTAAATGCTACTTGCAGAGTAGGAGATAAGTACAGTACCCAGCCGCAGCACCCAGCGGTGATTATCGTGATTATTTTGGAAGTCAACAAGTCACCGTGTAGCACTAAGCTGTGTTTTTGGCTCTGCCTTTCAAATTCTCCACAAAGCTTTTACAAAGCCTGTGAGGAACTGGCTCCTTAGCTCAGCTGTCAAACGCTGCTCATCCTTTCCTCTCGTCGCTTCCTTGCAAATACCTCTTGTACTATGTATCGGTTTATAATGGCTCCTGGGATTCCTCGTGTGTGCTCAGCAATCCTGTCCTGTGGCAATCTTGTCCAGGAGCCATCCGTCAGTCTCGGCCATGTCTTAGCTCTCTCCGACTTGCAGTCGCCTTCCTGGCTTTTCAAGAGCAGTTTTAAACCTCTTAATATTCCTTTCATGCAGATTTTACTGTCAAATGTCATTTTACCTGACATGTCCTTTACCCACTCAGCATGGCCTCTCATCTAGTTGCTCTCTTCCTTTTCCTGAACCCCTTTCCTTCCCTTAGCAATCTCTGCTGCACCTCTCTTCTTGTGTTTTCTCCTCATTTCTTCTTTTCCTCTCTCGACTACCTCTTCCAAATAGCCACACTTTTAAGGCATCGGTATATCCCACCCACAGTGCTTGATGGCTCGCTGAAACGCCAGGGAAAACATGAAGGGTCAGGGATTCAACTTCTTCCTCCCGGCCACACGTCGAGGTGTCCTTGGATAAGACGCAGAAAACCTGTAGAAGTCGAGTTGTCCAAACAACAGCTTCCTCATAGGGATCAATAAAGTCTGTCGAAACTAGCAGCTAGTAGCACAAGTTCTTCTTTTGTCAATGCGTGCACTGAATTTGTCTTACATTTCAACCCAGAAGAATATTCTCTGTCAACATACCAGCTATGTAGCTAGACTAAAGTATAATGATTATATTGTTTGAGTTTGATTTCCCCACAGCTTCTGTACGTCTCCCACATATTAAATCACGAGTGCCTCACGAATGTGTGCGTGTGAAGTGAAGTAGAAACAAGGCAACTAATCCAGCAACATCAGGAATCTCAGAAAACAGAGATGTTAATTCACATTCAGGTTCATTTTAAAGTGCTACAACATACTGTAAAGAGCCACGTGGGGCGTTTCCAACAAGACACAGCTCTTTCAAGTTGCAGCAAGTCACGTCCTCCTTTATTCCATTTTCTCTCATCTCCTTCTCAGGGGTAACAGTCTTTGCCTCTCCTCCTCCTGTCTCCTCTCTATTTTTTTCATCTTATAATCCCACTTGGGTATCTGGAGCTGGTTGTGGTCACTGGTGCACCTGGGTTTTTCTGGTACGAAGCTCGGAGCCGGAGCTTTGCAGAGCCTCACTTTGGGCACCACGATTCCTGGCCGCACACTGCTTCTCCTCAGCATATTAAGAGGCAGGAGGCTGGCTCGTCTCATGGCCACTGAAGATGCTGCAGCCATGTCACTGAGCAGCTGAGGCTGGAGGCTGGCCCTTCGATCCTTTGCCTTGGGTATGAGGAGGACCCGCGAGTTCTGGAAGAATTTCTTGTAGTTGTTCAGTCTGTCTGGGCCCAGGCGCTTCAGCTCAGCCACCCGTTGCCTTCTGAGAATCTCCTGCACGGCAGGGCGACGCTTCCCAATGCACGGCGGGCTGCCGGGGCACACTGTGTGGCAAGCAATGGCAACGAAAGGATTGGAGATGCTGGTGGTGGCCCGCACCATGTGGTCAAGAACACCGTCATCCACAGGGTTAATCTTATTGCTCATGTAAAACCTATAGGGGCAGCAGGACAGGAAGTTGATCAAACGTCTCCAGCAGGATTTAGGGTTTTGGGCCTGGTCAACCAGCTCCTGCACAAGAAAGTCTAATGTTACAGTTTGAACAAGTCAACAAAAAAAAATCTATTTTGAATGTTTCACAAGGAGATAAAAAGCAATCAATATTAACAGTGGAATCGTGAAGGGTGTAGTAACCTGCAGCATGGGCCACTCCAAGGAGAAGGATTGACAGAACTGCTCAGCACAGGGCTTCGACATCAGCCGATACATCAGGTTAGCCGTCTCATATCGACCAGTGAACAGAGCCCACTCCCTGGGCGTCAGGCTGCGGCCGTTGTCCCGAGCCTGAATATTGCCCCCTGGAAACATAAATAATAATGAATGCAATCAATGAAAGAGGAGAATCTGTCACTAAAACACTGACGATGCTTTCTGCTGTTATGTACTATACAGATATACATATATATTTATATGTATATATATATA
>JAUYWH010000009.1:3191865-3222470 GCA_034779795.1 Ctenopoma multispine | reverse complement strand
TATATACAGTATATAGTGCAATTGGAAATTAGCTGAAATAAGAACAGTTTTCTTTGATAAAGTTATCTAGAATGGGCGTATAGGACATATATAGTTTAACATACCAGCCAACATGAGAGTCCTGACACAGTCTCCCCGGCCCTGCATGGCAGCCTTCATCAAAGCTGTGAAACCATGACAGTTCCTCTTCTCGATGTCCAGCCCAGGGAAGTAGTTCAGAAGATAGTTTGAGATGAACACATGACCTGTAAATTTAAAGAGCATCGCATTCTAAAATTAGCATTTAGCTCCATTTGTGCCCGAGTGGAGCCTTTGCCAGCTGCTAGCATGATTGCAGTTATGCTTTTAAATTCCTTGCGTAATGTTATTGTTATTATTAATAGTATTTATGTTGATTATGGATACATTAAGTTTATCCTGATTCCAACACTTTAGGGACTGGATAAGAAGCCACCACTGCAGCTTTATACCATTCAGCACAGCTTCTAACTAAATTCATTCCAATTCCAGTTCCAATCAAATGAAACCTGAAATGAGTTAAACTCAACACAATGCAGAGTTTTGACACGTAGCAGGAATCCACTGACTGTGAGGATTCTGGATCCCGACCTGAGTTTACTTTAGTTTCCCAACACACATCTAAACCTTCTTCTACCTTTGGTGAAGGGTTTGTTTGTGTAAGTTTTTCTTCTTACAGTTGAACACTCCGCTGCGACCATGTGGACTCACGGTCTCGGTCACCTGTTCCCCCGAGGTGCTGCCGAGCTCTTTGTTATGAAAAGGGGATCAATATGACTTTTAATGAAGCAGAAAATAAAAAGTAGTCTGCAGCTATTCATCACAAGGCCGCAGCAAGCCATTCGTCATCGTTAGCAGAACAGAGGCCGGGGCACCGCGTCTGATACATGTGGCTGCATCAATATGAAATGACTCACATACTTTCTAATGCCAACAAATAACAGAGATTCTTGCGAATGGAAGCACCAGACCTCATAAAGTGCTCCAAGCCACTTTTGAAACTCAATTCTCTGCAACAAAATGTCTACCAGAGAAATATAAAATATGCAAAGGTAGAAAGAGCTAAAGTGTAAATTGATTGATGAATACACAAACTGTGTTTCTCCACCTGCTTTCCCAGAAATCTGTTTTGCGAGCTTCCTTTTTCTGCCACGTGCAGGTAGTGTTGTCACTGCTCTTGTAGTCGTGGACTCTATTTCCAGTTGTGTCTCCGGGAACATTCAGTGTCTGCATTATCTTTATGTATATTTTTTTCCTTGTTTGTGAAAGGCAACAATTTCTTCTCTTCACTTTTTTGACAGTTTTGTTTTACTTAGCCATATTTCCAACATACAATCAAACGTATTCATTGCAAACAGCTGAAAGTTGGTAGATTTTGCTAAAACATTTAATTTGCAGTGGGGGTTGAATAATTTTGAGGTTATGTTAGTGGACAATTTAAGGGTCCAATGGGTTTTTACCTGCTTGTGCTGCGGTGATTAGTGCGGTGTTGCCCTCGTTATCTTGCCAGTTGACATCCAGGTACGGACACTGAGAGAGTGCGATGACCACATCCACGTAGCCATGGTAGCACGCCACAATGAGGCCAGACTGAAACACAAAAACAAGCTCGTCTAAGTGTCTGTGACTGATTTTGTCTGTTAAAAACATCATAATGGTCTCTCGGGGCTAAAGTGAAGCTTTTTTGCAGATCCACAGCCATAATTCCCCGTATGAGAAAATCATTGCAGTGATTCTCATAAAAAGAAATAATGTTTATTGGTCATCCTGCCTAGAAGCAAAGTAAAAGACTGCTATTCAGAGTGTAACAGACAGACTGTGACTCTGTAATAGACTGTTAACTCGGGCTAAACAAGGGTTTCCAGCTGGAGTGGTCACTGGCCAAGCACTACTGAAGCTGGATCATTTGCTCAGTTGCTCATATTTAATAAGGTAACAGCTGTTAATTCAAAATGAGTGTTTGGATCAGGGATAGACTCATATTTCAACACAAAATCAGAGGAAGTTAACAGTCAGTAAACCAAACAGGGGTGGTATTTCTTTCAGGCTTTGGGGGCAGATGATAAGCCATATTGCCAACTAATAATAACAACCTAGCAACTGTTCCAGTCATCTGTATGCAAAATCTAACTAGCTTGTGGTGTGCCAACAAAGAAAGAGTTAGGAAAGATCTCACACGATTATATATACGATGAATATAGGGAAAAATTACTGGATGATTGGCAGCTAGCTGGTCCATCATTTGTTTAAACAGAGGATATCTGTTTGAAGTTTACATAAATCCAGTCAAAAAGTTGCTTTTGATAAAACTGTTTGGCTCAATATCCCATGTGCAAAAGTCTTGCTCATGTCCATGGCAGCATATGCCTTGTACCGTATGTCAATGCACAGTAGTAGCCAGATTCCTCCGTCTGTTCCACTTCTATAAGCATACAATGGTCAGGTCTGTAAGCATGCAGCGCTCAGGTCAGTGCCTCAGCAAGCCCTTTAAAAGCTGAGCTCTGATGGCAAGCTGCTTCTTAACACTGTCACTGTGCAGTTTACACTCTCCATCTGTCACTGGAGGCTTAACTAACAACGCTGAACTCTCCTTCAGGATTTGACCTTCACTGGCTCACTGGTTTGAGGAGCTGGCCTGACCGCAAAACCTGACGTGGCTGCCACTGAGAAAAACTGCTTAGTTCACCCAAGGGCAAAGTGCATTTCATGCTTCAATGTACCTAAATGTTCTGTATCAGAAACACATAATAGTTCCTGGAATTAAAGCGAGCATTTAGAGGGTCGTCCGTATCGTGAACACTAACACCTTTAAAAGTAAAGTTTTGCAGATATGTTTTTATCAGTGAAGTCTGACTGATATTTAATCTATATACTGCAACACTTCACAGCTTGAGTATGAGTCCTATTAAGTGACGAGTTGAAAATGTAGAACCATTTAAAGGGACTGAAAACTAATAAAGATGTGACCGTGAGTCCTCCTACAGTGCATCTGTCCTGATACCAGGACCACTAACCAGTCACAGAAATAACCCCACCAGTGAAAATGGAACTATGTCATTAAAATGTATTGCACCCAGATACCTACTCTTCTGTTCCTATCTGTCTCCCTCACTTCCTCCTCGGTCACTCCTTGTCTGATCATGATCTTGACGATGATGGAGTTGTTGTTGCAGCAGGCCTTGAAGAAGGAAATAGGCTCAGGGCTGTCGGGGCTTGGCGATCGGCACATGCGGGAGATGTCTGAGTTGTTTGGGGGATAAAAGGAATCTTCCGAGGTGATGCTCCGCGTGTCTGAGTGATCCGGCAGAGCCTCGAAGTCCAACTCTTCAAACTCCTGGTAGATATCGTCCTCATCCTCCCAGTAGTTACGTGTGTAATCAACTTCAGTTCCTTCATTATCGTCCTCCACAGATACCTCACACTCGACACCATGTTCGTCAACCTTAGTGATGGACATAAGAGGTGTATCCATAGCCACTTTATTGGTCCTAAGCTCTGTCTTGACGAGTCCAGCTCCCCCAGCCACTCCATTCTCTTGAACCTTTGGTCCTTCTCCTTGTTTCTCTGTTGGTAACACCATTTAAAAACTCCCTCACACCCACACAGACACAAAATTCTTGTGGGGTACCAGAATAACTCTAGGAAGGCCTAGAGTTTATGTCCACAAGTCCACCACACTAGGATTCCCCATCCTACCTGTCAGATTGAACCCTGCCAGGCTTGGGACTTCAAACCTTTTCCTTCTCTGTCCCGTTTGCAAAGAGACACCATGAGATCATTGTACCTGCTGCCAAGCACCTGTCATTGCCACATAAATGTTTTAATCATGTCCTAGATGCTACAATCCACGAAAACTCCACGAGACGATATCATCAACAAAGTTTTGATCACATGCGTGATCTAAGGTAGTCATAGCTGAAGTGACTGAAGAGAGTCAGGAAAACTGAAATGTCACAAGTTTTCCTCTTTAATGAGTTTAGCAAAATGCAGCTTGAGAAGCCCGAGAGTAACCATGACTGCAGAAAAGCCACCGCCAGTTCCCCTGTGGGTCTTCACAAAAGAACCAAAAGCCTGGTCCAATACGTTGTATAATTGTGGCACCAGAACCCAGACAGGCTCTATTTCCCCACTTCTGGAGTCTTGAGAAGTTAAAGTTGTTGTCTGGAAAGTAGAGGAATAGGCAGTCGTGTTAGTTGGAAACAGTCATCACTGACAGCGCCGAGCAACTAATCCCGTGTCTCCCTGTGGAGGAACACTGAGCTTCCTTTGATGATGGCCGGCAAAGGGATGAGAGGCATTCTGTTGAACTGACGCACAATAATCTCTTTAGTTGCTCCTTCTCTAGCTCTTCTGTCACTTCTGTTGTCGTTCCCCTCCCCGGTGACAAGAGAGCTTCAGTGTTTTCCACTGGAATACAAGAAACTATAAAACTGACTAGTACAAGCACGGAGGGAATGTCTTCACTTTTAAAATTCTTCTCTCTTTATGTCTGTAATGTTTTACACACGGACAATAAAAGAAAACAAGCAAGTGAACCAGTGTTTTCTACAAGATACCAAAAAAACATTCAGCGCAGAATAAATCAAATCAAATGTGGCAGCAGACCTAAAACGTCATGCCAATGTTTGCACCAACATCCAGTTGCTGCCTTTGTTTTATATCTTCTCAAATAATTAATGACATTAGTGCAACAGGTTAAGACAACCCTACCCCCCCCCCCCACCCCCACCCCCTCAGGTTTAATTTTCTGCTGTACTGTGCACTGCCAGCTTCAATTGGATTTCTCGTCCATGTGACTTCATTTAAATAAAGGCTACTGTGGAAGGACTGGAATCACCTTTGATCATCACAGTTTTGTTGGGTGTCGTGCCATTCATTCAAATCACCAGCACCCGAATCCTCTTGATATAATCAAGTTGCATCAAAGTATTTCACTGTTAAGACAGAGTTAAGGGGTTTGAATTTCAGTTGAAATCTTTTTACTTTCCAGAAGTGATTTCAAATGGTGCAATGTACTTAGAATACTATGATCCAACAATGTCAACCTGCAATAATTGCTTTTGTCCACTCAGGGGCAGCATCGATAAACTGGCACTGACATCTACTGTATATTTAGTTTACTGATGACTTATCAAACTTTGTTATAGGGTGACATTGTAGATACATAGCAACACTAGCAGTAATTTTGAGTCTGGTTTCAGCAAATCTAAGTTCACTCCCTTCAGCTCTGTGTTTGGTCTCCACATAACAGTGCCATTTACCACATCAGTTTTGGATTGCGGCCTGTTTGTTAATGAGTCGTGTTAACCTGGTCACGACCTGAGCATCTGTGTGACATAATTTAGGATTATATCCAAGTGTTTTGTGCCAGGTTTGACAAGGTAAGGTTTGCCCGCACTAAGCCAACGCGTTTTCAGGCACAGAAACACTAATCTCTACCTATTAAATCCTGTTTTTGTGGAAACTCATTACACCATTCTGTGTAAAAAAAAAAAAAAAAGAAGAAAAAAACAGTCACTGACATTTTAAAGAGTTAAAATAATTATTTGCAAATTCTCTTTGATCCAGGTCTGAAATGACTTGTACAAAGTAGTAATCTGTGCCAGATAAAATACACTGTTTGGTTTTACAATAGAGAAGCAAAAGAAATCCAACTCTTTGTGACAAAGCACTAATCTCCTCAGAGCTCCTTAAGGAGGGACCAAGCACAGGCACTTACTTCATGATTTGAGTGCTACGAATAGGCAGGTTGATCCCATTGTGCCTGTGACAACTGAAGCACAGGTTGGACAGATCTGATTTTGCTTGGCAGCAGAAGTCTTGTTTCAACTGCATATGCTCCTAATCTGTACTTTGCTTCCAAAACTGTTAAGACTGTGCATTAGCTGGAGGGGTAATTGGATTCAGCAAAAATAACCTGACATTCTGTTCCCCAGCGCTACCAGGCATGATTCCATATAAGAGCTGGGCTAGTTTAACTGCCTGACGCGGAATTAAAATAAAAGTTATTACAGATTATGACACTGATTTTCAACAATGACAATATGTTAATAACTGATGGCTGTGCTGACATATCATATATCATTTGAAGTTTCTTCAAATGATATTAACAAGAACCAAAGGTTTATTTGTGTTGTGTGTGGTGGAAGCACCGCTCAGCGTTAGTGCAGAGGCTCAACGGGCCCCAAAACACTTCCAGACATCGCTGATAGAAGACTGTGTGCCACTGAGCAACTTCTGCCATCTTGTGATCCAGAATCCAAATAAATCCAAGCATCAGGCATTTTATGAAGCTCTTTATATTACATTATACTTGCTGACAAAGCAGCAGCTTTTTTCTAAGCATGCTCCCCACACATGATTTTAATGTGTGTGGACATGTAGTTGCTCAGAAACACACAAAGGTAAAAGTAAACAAACAAACATAAAGATGAGTAACATCAGTAACGTTTGTTTGAAAAAGAAACTGCACTTGAAGAATTCATTACAACCATTTATTGTTTCAAATGACTGAGCCAACAATTAATAAAACTTAAAGTATATATACCTTTATCTTACAGTACATGCCACTGCCTTTCTGCACATATAAAAATAGAAATCATTTGCATCTAGAAATCGAAGATTCAAGACCCAAATTTTGAAGTGTCCAGCTCAGTTCAAGGAGACTAAAAGGTCACTTTATAGCATCATATATACACACACAGACACACACACACACACCTGTCAGCACTAAACTTAATGCAATGATCCATATCAACAGAAAAGCAGTTCACATTTACCAAACTAATAATTAAACACGTCTGACACAAATGCAGTGTTAAAAACTTAAATCCCAGATGTGCAGTCACCACAGTGAAATACTGACATCTCTCAGTTTGAGTGGAGGGAAATAAAACACACACAACACAACACGATACAGTGGATTCTGAAATAATTAGCAAACTGTGTAATAAAGCGCAACACATAAACAAAAAAGCATGACAGAAAAAAAATCTAACACCATTACTGTCCAAAGAAAGAAAATGAACGTAAAACATGTCTGTTAGTATTTGAGGAACAAACCCATCAGAGGACGTGATTCTGCTTTCAGTGACAGGAAGAAACTGCATGAAGAACAACGTAGCTAGCTTCAGTCATTCTAAATACTCTGATGTAGTTTATTGAGAGGTTCTGTAATGGTTGTAGGATTACGATTAAACAGATATAACATGTTAATTAGGGAGCTACAGAGGTGCTGGTAGTGGATGCTTTTTACCTATGAACAGAGCCAGGGAAGCCGTTTCCACACTTCCAGTTTTAATGCTAAGCTAAGCTAACCATCTCCCACCGTGACTTGATGGCTTTATCCTCATCTCCCAATCACAATGTGAAACTATTATGCGTGCATCACATAGATTTGTGGTTTTACATTGCTATGCTTAACTGTGTGTGTGTGTGTGTGTGTGCGCGCAATATGTTCACCAAGTTTCAACACGTGATTTGTGATTTCATGCATTGTATAGAAAGATTTAGCTTGTGCTGCACTCTTCATAAAATGAAATGAAATTTTTTTTTTTAATCACACAGGCCTATAAACTGAAGTGAACCCCTACTATTTGCTTGGAAATTAATTACCTGGTACCAAAAGTGAGTAGAGTAGAGAAGGGAAAACTAAGAGATGTAGGTGAAGGAGGTGAAGAGCCAACAGAAACCACTGTCATGTTATCAGCCTAACAGAGCAGTGTAGCCACCTACAGCAGGATGCACTGTCCCCAACAACAATACCTGACTCACTGCAGTGAGCTCTCCTCACCTCATCTGCCTGGAGTCACGCTCTGCGGGTATCTCTGCAAAAAAAGTTCAATCTGAAGCCCCAAACTGACAAACTCGCCTCTTATAAAAAAAGGAAAAAAAAAAGAGGCAAGCAGATCAAAGCGAGAGCTACTCAGAGCGCAACTACCTACTCAGCGCCCACGTGGAGTCAGAAGACAGTCGAGGATCAAAGACAGAGATTGATGCTGAATGCAGAAGTGGAGCATTTTCAGTAGCAGCATCAACACGATGAAAGTCACTGCTGAGAACTTTGGAAATCGCTCTCTTCAGCCGACTATCCTCTGACTAAACTGTCTACTGCCTGCACCCTACAGGAAAAAAGCAGCAGCTTTAAATGTACATACAAATCTGACTTTACACTGGTGGGCTTTACTTTTACCCTACACTCACTACTCAAATTCATGTCTAATATATGTGTAATGTAACTTTTTCACTGTTGGGCTGTGACTGTATCCTACAGCAGAGAAACACACAGCAGAAGGAGGAAATTCAATCATATGATCACATCACAGAGGAGCACATCATGATTCACAGGAGGAGAAGCATCAGGTGGACAAGAAGAGGAACACAGACAGCTGTTTACCATCATCTCCTGCTGCTGTCCACACACACACACACACACACACACACACACACACACACACACACACACACACACACACACACAGAGAGCCACATCTGTCTGCTGAGGAGAAAAGTGAGGAAAGTGTTAGGTAACCTGCAAACGTTTCAATTCCCCCCAGGAGCCTAAGTGTGAACAACATGCAGCAGCACGTCCACGCTGGAGAGAACCTGAACCGCTGTGACCAAAGTGTGTGACAGCAGCACACCGAGGACGAAATGTTAAGTGGATCTAAACTGCTCAAGTGTAACGGTGAAGAAGCTTCCTGCGTACAGATTATTTGACATTTCAAACATACATGCAGTGTGTTGACAGACATGCAGACTTGTTTTAAAGGGTTAGAAAACATGTGATTGTTATCTCTGCTTTGGCATCATCAGAGTCTGCGTTACAGACATATGAATGTTCAGTTACTGGGGTCTAATGACAGACACTGCTCTGTGTGTTTGTTTCTTATAGGAACTACAAATTAAAATAGTTGAGCCTCTACTACTATCTAAAAATACAGCACAATCCTAAATCCCTGGAAAAACTAACAAAAAAGCTGGGGAACTTTAGTTTTAAAGCATTTCATTCACCATTCTTCTTCAAACAACTCCAGGATCATATCAACGTGCTAACAATCAACCAGTTCCTCGTTTTTTTTTCCTCCAACGCAGCCTCGGGCACTAACCCAAACCTTCTCTTAAAGTCAGAAGAAATGCAACATTTCTGAAACACAACATTAACCTTCTGAGAAAAGCACAAGGATTGTGCTGCACCAGATATTTTATTTATAAATCCTTCAGTGTGTGTGTGTGTGTGTGTGTGTGTGTAGGCATCACTGAGGGATCTGCAATGCTAACTACTGTCAAATTAGTGATTTACCATCAGGCCATTAGACTTTAAGAAACGTCTTATCTAGTAAGACATGTAGCTGTAGCTGCAAAACCAGTTTCAGAGGCAACTTGAAGAATGGTTTGTATCTGTACGTTGGGTACGGGTCCTGTAAAGGGACAACATTTACAGCCATCGTTGGTGAACATTTCTTTACAAAGCTCAGGCTTCTGTGAAACTGGAGCAACGTTAAATTCATCCAGTATCTGGTTTTAAGTTTCAGGGTTAGCTTTGATAAAAGAGGAACATACCTTTCTGTATGTTGTAAGTTACACTGTAACTTTGAAACATACCAACTCGATTTAGCTCAAAGGACAACTCTGCTCAATCTCTAAATTAAAACAAACATGTTTCTTCTCTCTAACATTAGGTTGATTCCATTTTGACACGTTGTACAACAGTCTTTAGTAAGACAGCTGCACATGGGCAAGATCTTCAGTGGAATTATGATGATTCAGAGCATTTGTGTGACCCAGTGGAGCGGTGTGTAACGCATTAGCACAACACAAAGGAAGTGAACAGCATAGACAAATAAGCTGATCCAGCTTACGCGTGTGGTTGACATTTATATGTAGATTCCTCAATACTGTACTTAAAAACCATCTTAAAAAACCCTGAATCATTCCTTTAACTGGATGTAGTTATAATAATGTTTCATTTCAATCACAGAAAAAAAGTGTATTTGAGAGTTGATATTCAAACTGAAATACAAATGAGTGAGAAACGTATTTAAATGAAGTTAATCTAACAAACAATTGTTATTCAGACTTTACTTTTGTCATACTACCTCAGGTCAGACACAAGCTAATGTCAGCCATGTCAGTTATGAGGTGTTTTCATTTTTACACAGCAATTATCTAGTGCGCTGCAGCCTATTTTAATTTAGTGATGTGAACATCTCCTCACTTAAAGTTTGACATTTCACACAGTTGGTGTAACTGTGACTACATCACACTACTAAAGGCCAAACGTTTAGGTAGGCAACTGTTCTACTGTCAACAGAAATCATCATGACCTGAGCTCAGCAGGCGACAGCAAAAATAAAAAGCTAAACATGGCAGCTGCCGTATCCAGTAAACTCATTTCCAGCATTTGACTGATGTGACTCACATTTTACAAATAAAATCAACTGTATTTTGTCACTTAGAGTTGTTTACATAGAGTGTGAGCAGCTGTCTGTCAGGTTAATGAGGCCTCCTCTCCTGAAGGTGGTAGCACACTGCCAGGACTTTTTCTGACAAATCCACATAAACATCTTTAAAAAATAAGGTTAAACAAACAAAGAACAGGTCCTGGGTTGCTTCTAGATTGTCCAAAATCATCTCATTCAGTTCAGTTCAGTTTGAGTTCAAAGGAATCCACAGAGGATTATCTAACAGCTTAATCCAGAAACACTAAAAATCACTGAAAACACATCTAATAAAACGTCTAAAAAAAAAAAAAAAGTACAATGACATTGCTTCGTCATGTATGTCCCTCCTCATCACTGACAACCTTCATCTCATCAAGGGTCTCACAAATCCACAAGGATTTGTGGAAAAATAAAAAAAATATCTCCTCTACGGCTCTGAAAATGTTAGGAGACACTCAGTGTGACCAAGACAACATTTCATAACAAACATTCACAGGGAAGCACAATCTGAGGTAAAAGCTACGCTCAACTAAACCGACTTCAGCTCAAATCTTAAGCTAAAATAATGTACAACTTAAAAAGTCAGCTGCAATGAGGGCAAAAAAAACAAAACAAAAACAAACACATTTGACAGGGTGGACAAGTTTGTGGTTCTGCTCTTCACAGGCTGGCTAACACCTGTGTTCACAAATCAGAATTTGTGTCAGTAGTGAGTGTTGAGACTATTTTGTCTTCACCGTGCAGAGTCTTTTGTCTGCCAAACCTGTGACTGCAGAAGACGCTGAGTGCAGTCAACACTTTAGAGGTTGTGTTTGAAGTTGACGGGCCAAGCGGAGAGGAAACAAAAAGGTTTCACTGCAGGAGCTTCTCCGATCCCACAGCAGTGTCAGGTCTATGAGGTGGTGCTGTAGGACGAGGTGGATGTGCTCCTGTCTGTCCTGCGTTCATAGTTCACAAGTCTCTGTCCGACCAGGTATCTGCAGGAGAAACAGACAAAACGGTTTTTAGTTTCATAGCTCTTATTTTCATTCTTAAGACTTCAGGGTTCACGTTGTTCGGTATGTGTTATTCCCACACACTGTATGTTTTGTGTTTTTGGAACACTAAACACTATTGGGCTCTGCGTGCTTTTGAAACATGGATGACCTACACTCTGTACTGTCCCTGAAAGTCTCACAGCACAGATGACATACATCCTTCAAGGTCCCTGAACACTTTGTCAGAGCTGAAGCTGACAGCTCACGTTACTCCTTGTACAGTGCTGTGAAAAAGCATTGACTACTTTCCTGAGTGTTTTTATATATCTGCATACTTATCACATTTAAGAGATTTATTTTTTCATCATGTCAAAGCTCACCAAATCCATTACTGCAATCTCAAATACAAGTAGGTACTTGTATTCTTGTTTAAACGTCATACTTTCTGCCTGTTATTCTTTATCATTCAAAGGATCCTGTTTCTAAGGCTGCTAAGTCATTTTATGGATGTTTATTCACACCCGAGATAATGATATGTTAGAGAAGAGTAAGTCACACTGAATAATGTTGCTGTGTATTAAGATTTAACTGAATTATGACTAAGAGAAAGATGATTTAGGCTCAGATTCACATCGAACAGAATGTGAGTCTTCCATGTCTTTCCCTGCTCACAGATTACATCCTATAATTACCTGATGAATAAAATGTCATTTGAACAATGGGACCATGGGCACAATATACAATAAATGTTTTCAGACCCGTTCACACTTTGTTGTGTTGTAGATTAACATTTATATGAATAAAACTGGGGTTTTGATCAGTTAAAAACTATAAACTATGCTTTTGAAATTGAAGTCTGTTATGAACATGGAGCTGGAGCCTCTACATGCTGTGGTTGTCTTACTCCAGGACAATTCTTCCCACAGAGCATCACATGAGCTACTTTCTTCCAGTGGCCGTTAGACTTTACAGCTCCTTACATTCTGTAACACGGCTGATGCAAAAAAAAACTTAAAGCGAGATCAATGTGTAATGTGTAATCAATGATTTGTCAATGAGTGTAGACAGAGTTGAGAAGAAAAGCTCCAAATAAGCTGAGAGAGATTTGCACGAAAACAGTGTTCACTGTTGTTATTTTTCCAGAACTGCAAACTTCCTGGAATCTGCAGAAGCACAAGGTGCAAAGTCCTACAAGCTTTTGGCAAGGTGAGACAGGCTAAAACACAGCCACAGTTAAATAAGAAGCACAAGCTGAAATGTCAAGAATAGGCCAAAAATACCTTCAGACTGATTTCTCAAAGTTTTATGGACTGATGAGAAAGTGACAATGGATAGACCTGATGGACCTGACTGGCTGGACTGCTCATGGATGCAGGGCGCCATTTAAACCCTCACAAAGGTGGTGGAGGCATAATAATGTGGGCTGCTATCACCAGTGATGATATAGTTAGTTGGTTGGAGTGGCAAATAGATTCAAAATGGGCTCCAAGAATATGATATGTACGCAGGACAGCGGTCCAACACATGTATAATAAAAGTTATACTAAGAAAATGAACTTGCATAATTAATTATACACACAGTGTATTTCTAGAGCTTTGAGTGATCCCCAGAGCCCGGCGGCCTCAATAATTGTGAAATGGAAGAAGTCTTGTGTAAGTCTTCTCAGCACCAGGGACAGGGATGATGGAAGGATGAATGAAGCCAAACAGAGAGGCTGTTGGAGAAACCCTGCTCTGAATTGTACACGACCAAAGACTGGGGCAAGTTCATCTTTCAGCACAACAATGACCTAAATACAGCCAAGGCAACAAACCTATGTAACTTTAAACAGAGGCACAGATTTTTTTTTTTATTCTAATTTGTGTTCACCATAAGTCACTGGTACCAATGTCTCATATTAGGCAGGTGAAGAATAAAAAAGCACTGCTTGTTTAACCCATGTGTAAGTTTACCCTAAACAAGGAGACTTAGTTGTGTACTGACTTGTCATTTTTGATGTGTTCGTATAGGCGTTTGAACTGTCGTATCTGGAAGGACAGAATGGCCAGCAGTACGACTACCATAAGCAGGAACGGATAAATCCTCCTCTCTACCAGCATCTGCATCTCTGGCTGAGCACCTGCAGAAGGAGGGAGAGAAGGGGGGAGATGTGGAAGTGACGGAAAGAGAGAGAAACTTAAATAAACAGTGAATCTGAATGATGTGCTGTCTTGGAGCCGATGGGGTGTAGCAGACAGGGAGAGAGAAGGGTAGCTTCTAGTAGCTTGCATTTAACAGTGTAGCATGATTTAGACTTGAGGGGAACAAAGTAAATCAAAGAGAAAAACTCTCAGTTGTACTTTGGTTTGCACAATGAATAAACTCCTCATTTCCACAACGTCTGGAAAGTCTTAATAAATTAGCTGTTTAAATGCACGTCTTGTTCTAGCCAACATCAAAAACACTTGTTAAAAGTAAAACTGGTGTCTGCGGTCGGCTTTGCATACAAAACACTGCTCTAACGAGCCCTGTGTCCAAATTACTAAGGACCTGCCTGTTCTCTGGTCTGTGAACACTCAGAAAATAAAATGAAATGAGGATCAAATTAAGTTTTATTTCTGCTTTCTTACAACCCAGCTTTCAGTTTTATTAATGTTGCAAAATAAACATTTACCAAAATAGTAAAAAGTGAAAACATAAAGGCCCTGTAGTGTTTTTAAAAAAACTGAATTGATTAAATCATTGCTTGGGTTAGCATAAATGATTGAACAAAATAAATGATAAAGTAGTTGATAGAGAACAAAACAGGAGCAGTGAGGGAGACAGGGAGAAATGAATCAGTCCTCTCTTCCTCCAATACCTTGAAAACAGATTCCTGTTAAGTAAACTACGACACCAGAAATCCATACCCAACCCAGACACACAACCACACAGAAAGACTTGCCGAGCATGGGTGTAACGCCTTTAGAGATGGTGTAGGGCACACAGAGAGACAGCAGCAGGACGCAGATGACTGGGGCAGCCAGGCTTCGCACAATAAAATGGAGGTCGATGTTTCGGATACCATTAGCGTACACCTGCAGCAAGAACAGTTCATTACAGGTTTGTTATAGTTCATTCCAATACCAATACATATCATCTTCTTATGGTACTGATCACATGAAACTAAAAACCACGAGTTTCTAACCTGTTCAATGACGGTTTTGAGCCACCACTGAGGACCCATCAGTGTGATAGCAGCAATGATTTTAGCATGGAGCACACCCAGAGCCCAGTCCTGCAACACCGACATAAAGTAAACAATAAATATGACATTCAATATACAACAAGTATGACTGACAACAAATATATACTTAAATTCAGTCCTACCTGCCAGGGATAGAAAAGTGGTGTCTGGTCTAGTGGGACTCTGAGAGGAGCAACGACAACCAGCTCAAAGAGCAGGCCCAACAGCAGAGGAACCACGCCGGCTAACAGAAGTGCCACCACAATGGTCTTCAGAATCTGTTTTGAAAACAGTCACATTAACACATACAGGAGGAATTTCATTTTTGCTATTAGCTGGAAGGAATACAGAGACATCCACATTACCATGAGCGTCCACTCGTGGACTTTGAGCATGATGACAGTCCGTCCCTGCGGCATCCAGGACAGCAGCACTGTGGCAGCTCGAATAGACAGCCAGCAGACATACAGACCACTGGCTGCTGTGTACAGTTCATGCACCAGAGCAATGCCCATCCAGAAAGACATCAGCCAGCGACCCACACACACTGACAGAAGAGAAAGAGGAGGTGGGAAGAATTACAGAGAGGAGAGAAAGACAACAGTAACATACAGAGAAGGTTTGTTTGTGGACACAGCTTACCAGGCAGTGTAAGGCAGATCAGACTCGCCAGCAGCAGTGTCACGCACATGAAGACAACCAGCAGAATGATCTAAACACAGAGTGTTTACAAAGAGTAAGAAAAAGACACACACGCTGTGCAAGAAATGATTATGCTTTTTCGAACAGGACGTTTGAAAATACGCTGTGAAGACCTGTAACGCTGTCAGTCACCTTGAATGGAAAGTTGATAGGCCGGTGGTATGGCTGAAAACCCACAGGGCCGCCCTGCTGCAATATGGCCTGATGGGCAGCGTGGAGCCCCTCCCCTAGGCCGGGAATCCGGTTGTTGTTATGGCGACCAGGAGGGTTGTTGTTGTTTGGTTGGTTGTCATCGTCTTCATGCTCCCCCAGCAGGTACGAGTGAAGGTCACTGCAAAGAGTCATTTGAGCTTTTACTTTATCTTATTGCAATAAGTGTTCTCACAAGTATAGCAAAACAAATGTTTGTGTATGTTTGTGTCTTGAGCCTACAGCATGTATCCAGCTGTGAACGTCCAGGCATGGATGAGTCGTTTGAGCCACTGGCGAGTATGACCCTGCTCCAACAAAGCCGGCAGAACAACCTGAAGCAACAGCAGCTCCAACGACAGCTCGCTAACGGGAGCATCACTGCAGTGACAGGAAGTAAACACAATGTGAAACTATTCCCTTAATGCTATCCTGTCCCAGAAATTACAAATGACAAACAGTTTCTCTAGCAGCATCCTATATTGATATATTGATGTGTGAACTTCTAAAATGCTGAATGGTAGGGTGACGTGTACCTGTAAAGCATGACGTTGTAGGGAAGAAAGGTTGGGAAGAGCAGCTTAATGATTCTTACAGGAAGCCAAAGCATCAGTAAAACTATGGAACCAAACACCACCTGGAAACACACACACACACTAATAATAATGTGTCTGTGCCTGGCTGTCACATAGACAGAACCTCTTCAGCTCTTATTTGCAAATTGGTTCCGTTTTGAGACCATTGAAAACAGCACAGTGAAATTAACAAACTCATGTGGACCAAAGAACCGTTACATCTCACAGGACGTGACACAGAAGAACAGACCAGTTAAAACAAGATTGTGGACTGCATCTTAAATAAAGCCCTCGTGCTTTTGCTTGAAATTTAGCAGATATCCATACTGAAACCAAAAGTCGAACATCTTTTTTTTTTAGCTCCTTCTTCTTTCAATGTTTACTGGTGGTGGGCAAACAGCTTTTAGGTGCATTGCCGCCACCTTCTGGATGGGAGGATGCTCCATCTAACTGTTCTTGCTTTAGCAGGTTTAGTACACATCTATTCATGATGACGACTGTGGAGATCCTTCTTACATCTGGTTATTGCTGGGAGCCAGAATTCAAAGCACACTTTTGATTTAAATACTCAGAACTTTGTTTGGTCTTGGTCCAAAGCTCTGAGTGATGTTTAAGCTAAAAGGTAGATTTGGTAAAAACACTGACCACAGAGAGAATAAACCTCCGGAGATGTCTGTAGATGGGCAGATGAATCATCTCTTGGACTGGGTTGAAATCCGGATCGTTCAGGTTCCTCAGGAACCACAGCACACCTGGCCGGAGCACCTGTACACACACACTAAGACATTTAGAATACTCTGATAGAGTGCGTGACTGTGACTGGATAGAGTTGCCCACCATACCTCTCTGAGCAGTAGTATGAAAGAGGCAAAGTAGAAGACGTAGACCATGCCGACCAGCCAGTGGAGGAACATGGTGGTACCAGGAGCCGAGTCAAAACTCTGCTCTCTGTCTTTAAGAGTGGCATCAAACATCTCCTGCAATGAACAGAGGGACTGGCTTTATTTCCTGTGTTTTAAGTACCAATGAACTGGTCCATTAAATATTCATTGGTCAATGATTACTTAAGTGTTAATGATCAGCCAATGAGATCTTCTGAATATACTTCATATTATTGTCTTACCAGTGAACAAATGTCGAGCCACCAACCACAGATCAGTGGGAACAAGCCTATCTCCATGACAACCAGCAGGGACACCTGTGACATAAAAACATTTTAATCCAGTTTAGTTTCTGTTTTCATATTTTGTTCCTGTAATCACAATTGTATTAATTACTTTTCATTATTTGCAACAGAGAATGCTAGTTTGATCGGAACATATTTATGGAAACTTTCTGGTCCTGCACATTTAATTTACCTTGACAACAATGTAGCAGACACCCAGGAGGCGTCTGGAACGCTGGAACTTTACTAATGAAGCCAACGCCTGAAGGAGGCGCGGTTAAGGAAAAAAAAAGTGAGATAATTGTCATCCAGTCAGTATTCCAAAAACAGGCCCATGATCTGACCTTTTGTCTTCCGATACGACAAACTTTTAATTGAGAAAGACATATATTTTAAATAACAATACACAAAACACACAACAATCCAACACTAATTACTCTAAAACAACAACAAGACGTGTGACATTATGATGTAATTCCATACACATAAGCAATGCAGAGGATACATGGCAGACTATGAGAGCTCCAGCCAGGAGGATGTAGCCCAGTATGGTGGTGATGAGGCCATCAAAGTGTGAAGCTTTAACCTGCAAGTAGAAATCATGTTGTTAAATAAATGCAGTGAATGCATAACAAACCCAAAGAAAGTGTATAAGTGTCTTCTCATGCCCTGCTGTGTACTTACATAGTCTTCAAACCCCAGTCCAACTACTGAGAAATGACCAATGTGATACGGGCAAAAAGCTGGGGGTGAGGAATACAGAAGTTAGAATCATACTGATGGTGTGGTGGGGTGTATGAGAAGGAACGTGGGACTGTCTTCCCAATACTGAACTAGAGTGACAATCCTCATACCCCAGAGCTTTACAGGTTCTCAAAGATAATGACAGTGTTCATACTATCACTACACTGAAGGTTTAACTTACCAAAAACGAGGATAAATAATGTGTTGAGAGACACCACCCAGAAGACATGCTCCTAGAGAGGAAATACAATGACACGATGTTTAGTCAACGTAGCACATTTTCTAGTTGCACAGTATTCTGTAATTCTAATTCTTAATTTCTGTCTCCATCCTTGAGTGCCAGCTCTTGGCTAGGCGTGTTGCCTAGGGCGCCACTCGTTAGAGGGGGCGCAGTTTTAAGCACTCAAAAAAAAGTTCCTAGCAAATATCATCAGTCATGGGTTTTTAGGTGTAGTTGTTTATTTGGGCTGTCCTCCCTGTATGAATCCCTCATGATTCTCTCCACAATAAAGTGATGCGCAATAGTCGTTTTACAGTCGGGATATATATCGTGGGTGTTTTTAAATATAAATTATAAAATACAACAGAAGTCACTTTTTGAAAAATTATTTGTCCACACAAATAAGTAATATAATGTGTTTCTTAACCACCACATCTGGAAACTGCTGTTTTTTTTTTTAAATATCTACATATATGAAAAATCCCATCATCAGCACGTCTTCCAGTGACACATTGTGTTTACCAAATTAAAATCCTGATTCTTTAAAAATTCCTTTGTAATCATGTTGAGCTGAACAGTTGTACTGATTAAAGAAGCAATACAATTGAGCTTCTTTGACTATTTGAGCCTCTAGCGTAATCTAAAAATGAACTTTGCTCTGAAAAGTGAAATTCATCAGTCTGTCCTTACTCTAGGAAATGAAGAATATTCCATGCGAAAAAAAGGTCTCCTACATCACTGTGTACGACTTCATGAACACAGCAACACAAACTGGCTCCAACCAGAAATGAAACTAGCACTTGCACAACTGTGCAAGAGGCCAAATATTGTAAGTTAGTGTTCAGTTTGGGAAACAGGCGCCTCACAGATCTTCAACAGGGAGCTTCATCAAATGGTGCTACAAAAGACCAGCCTCAACTGCAACAGTGAAGAGGCAGCACGGACGCTGGGGCAGTGAAACCATACTAAACCAAACCAATGAAAAACCATGCCTCAGCGTACATGGGAACATACTGGAGAAAGACTCAAAAACAGTGTGTGTAAGAGCAGAAAGAGTGTGAGTGCACTTACCAAGAAAACTAGAGAGCCATCTAGCCCCAGCATCTAGAAAATAAATAGAGAACAGTGTCATAATGATCCTTATTAGGGATGCACCGATACCGTTATCGGGTATCGGCCTCGATACCACATTTTCTCAAGTCTCAAGTCCTCCGATACCGGGGACCGATGCCACGGTCTGAGAAATGTCTATGTTTGAGCGGCGTGTAAGGGGTTAATCAGCGGCGCCGAGTGCCCGCCCCCAGGCCCCGGCTGCAGCTCAGATCGGGGAGAAGGAGAGGCGAGACATGTCAGCCATGTGGAAATATTTCAAAGTGAATGAACGACAAAACAAAGGCGGACCGCAAATTGTGCTCAGCGAAATTGTCCAGAGGAGGCTCAAAAGGTAGCATATTATATGACTAAAGCTGTTACCTGTAAATTTAAATCATGTTTTTATTAAGTACTCGGTATCGGCGATTACTGAAATGCAAGTACTCGTACTCGTTTTCCAAAAAAGTGGTATCGGTGCATCCCTAATCCTTATACATATAAGTGAACATGGTAATACTACTAGTTTATTATAAATGCTGCTGATATGGAAACAACTACCGCTTCTCTTAATAAAGAGAACTAGAAATGTATAGATCCCATCTCAATCAGCGACAAACAAGAGCCCTGAAAATGCCAAAAATGCAAAGTGGTGCCACAGCAAACCACAGCTAGATGGATGGTTCCTGTCACACAGCATTTTATCCCAAATTCATCTGCCTACTAACTGGAACCCTCTTTATACTTTACTTGTTTAGCATCATGCCCTAGCTACATCACAGCATTTTATGGAGCAGGAGACAAAGGAATAAAAAGGTTCCCACTCTTTCCCAGGTCAGCTCCTCTGCTGCACGGTCCCACTCCAGAGCATTCCAGTTCAGATCTTCTGCAAAGAAAGTTCAACAGTAAGGTCACAATCAGTGTACTGTGGTTGCCACTGTATGATTCTCTTCTTATATTTATAAAATACAATGAAATGAGTTTGTTTTTGGCCACAAATATTTCTTTGTGTGTTTGTCCAATAAAAGTTTAAGTGATTAAACAAAACACTTTTTTTTCATTTCAGAAATCGGGTTTGTAGGTTCGAGGTATTCTGTTAAAGAGGAATGAAAACGCCAGTTCACACAGTGCTTTATAAGTACTCTTTAAGACGTTCAATGATTCACAGCCACATTATTTTAAGCAGGAGAGCATAATGGTTGAAATAGGCTGTCGAAATATGAACATTAATTCAATCTAATCTCCTACCATTTCTTAATTTTCATATAACATTGTGAATCAAAAAAAGTGACACTACGTGTATCTTAAAAAAAAGAAAACCACTGTGTTTTAATGCCAACACTGACCTTGTCCTCCATTGTTAGCATCAGCAGCATCCTCTTCTCTGCCTTCTTCATCTTCCTCCTCCTCATCATCTTCATCCCCGTCGTCATCTTCGTCATCATCATCCAGTTCAGCTCCATCTCCCTGGTTGCCAGCTTCATGTGGGTTGGCAGGAGCAAGCACGTCTGCAGCAGGATCAGCAAGGTGCTGGGCTGCTGCGGCATCTTGGGCATTGACTGCATTGTTACCATCTGGAGCCTGAAATAACACAGTAAAAATGTTACTACTACTTTATTAATAGTCATAACATAGAATTATCACTTTTATCAGTGTCAACAAAAACTACATTGAACTACATTAGATTGCACTGGTGTACCTAATGAAGTGGTCAATGAGTGTAATCAGCAATACTACTGTCCTGCTTTCTGTGCAACTAGAAGACAACACTTAGTGGAAATGGAACATAGCTGTCTTGAACTGAGCTCACCGCGTTAGCTGGTGCAGGGCCGTGGGGCTGGTTAGGAACCAAAGGGGGTTGATTCTGCTCTAACCACTGAGGGGCGCCACCATGGACAATCTGCTCCCTAAGCCACACCAGACTGATGAAGGCGCACAGCGTGCAAGTGACTACGAAACACCCCTGGAGGCAGTCTGCAAGCAGGTTTTGACTGCAAGAAGAAATTAAACAGTTTTAAACAGTGCTTCAGTACAGACAGTACTACACTATACGCACAGTCGACAGTTTATTAGGTGCATCTAGCTAAAATCTATCAGTCTAATGCAACAAAACTGAAAAAATAATACAACATAACTGAACACCATCATACTCATAACCACTCCCGCATTACTCTCCACCAGTTTTAGCTTGGTGTACCTAATAAACTGACAACTTCATGGAATTATTTAGACAACTGAAGTGTCCAATAAATGGAGACCACAAGGACCTACAATATAACAAAGCATGACATCTAAAAGAGAGAAGGGCTAAAGCCATAGAGTAAGTCAAACTTACGTTGAAAGCATATCTAATGGGAGAGTAAGTAGAGAGCTCACGGAGCCAGTAAATAAACACTTGTAGATACGACCTGTGAGGAAAGCAAACACAGTTACGTTAATAACAACACTATCATTGAATCTATCCAACAACCAGCAACTGCTGTGACACTAAAGCTAAACTAAAAATGCTTCAAATGAGACATGAGCCTTTAATTAAAAACAGACTGAGATGATACTTTACTAAAACGTTACTTTTGGCAGGAAGACACTATTTGTTGCAATGTATCTGTCATAAGGTGAGACTATGTCAGACTAGCTGAACTACTGAATGTCACTGCTACTGGTCGAGCAGCTCATTAATCAAGTCCTGTTTCTGCTGCAGTCATTCCTCTCTGTGTCTCTGTGACCGGGGGCAGAGCACAGCTCCTCCACACAAAGCAGAGAGCGGGCAGGAGAACAGAGGGAGCCTGAAGTGAGCCCAGGTGAGCGGAGTTCAGATAGTTTCTCTCTTCTTGTCCGCAAAGCATGTCCGTTCGTCACAGCAGCTACACTTGTGAGAAGTTCAGGGACAGGACTGCATGTAGGTCATCCAAGTTTCAGAAACTTTTATTATTTTTGAAATACCTAAAATAATTCTATATTATGTTATTATACAATGTTTTGATAATAAATTAAAAACTCACTTAAATTTAGCATATTTAGCTCAAATTTTTAATTGTATTGTAAGTGTTACCTGATGCAAAAAGTAGAAATAACATCATGTCTGCATCAAAAAAGTTATTTGCCTGCTTGTTTAAAGATTTGCATAAGCATTGGCCATTAAAAATCCTACACTGGTCAACCAAAAGTCACTGTCCTAACTTTTGACAGTAAGCACAATGAAAGCATACTTCCACTTGAAGCTGTTATTTGTGCCTTAAAACATTTAAGTTAATATTGCAGGCCGAGTAATATTGTTAGATCATCAACGTCAATTTATTAGTTCCTCTAAACAGCTGAGAACAGTCAATATTCATTATGTCTTCACTTTTTTCTAAAACTTAGTTAGAGGTTAAGGAATGTATACAATTTGTGGTAACAACAAGATAACTGCTGATAAAATGTATTTTGCTTTGGTATTACAATAGAATGATGGGACTTACATGCTGTGAGAGGTACCACGCCTAGCCATGCAAAGGCCACCAGTGTGTAGTGGAACCAGTATCTGATGGCTGTTCCAATACTGGTGACCAGCCCTGCGAAGATATCTTGAGCAGGCAGGCGAGAGGGCATGTCTGGAGAGTAGACTGATGAAAGAAGAGGAATTCAGAGGAACAGACAGTCAGAATTAGTCACTTAGTATCAGTTATTAAAGTATCAGATCTGATTAAAAAAACAAAAACAATCATCTTACTTGGCGTAAATGCAAATCTGTGTTTGCATAATTCACAGTATTCTTTTCTGCTGTGTTTCAACCACTGCAATAAGCTGTGAAAAGAAAAAGATTTACCCTTTTCATTCTATGGAAACATCACATCACTATGTAAGCCCAACAGTCTTTCTCTCAAGTAAAATCAAACAACTATTCCAGTGTTCTTCACAACTGTGAAGTAATGTTAACATACCATTCCTGATGGATAAACTTAATGCTGCCAGTGCAAACACAGGGGTGGTAGAGCGGCTTTTCCTGGGTTCCCTCCGACCGACATACCCGGCAGATGTCCGCTGTGCAGTTGATACACAACAACATTACTTACATACCATAGCATACTTTTTATGATGTAGTCGTTTAATTTAATTAACCTGTCAGTCTGTATTTCTAGCAATTCCATCACTAGATCATGTATTTACCCTGGTCCATGTTTGCCACAGACCATGACCATAATGTCAAATGTAAAAAAAAATGAAAATGCATCCTTCCTGCAGAACATGAACACTCTCAGTTGTTTCACGATTTGAAGCTGTGGTACATCTGGGATGAGTATGTGTCTTTAGTGAATCCAACAGGACAGATCATATACTGACTGCAGGACACACTGTAATCCCTGGATTACCTGTGTCACTGGATGACAAATATAAAATAACTATTATTAGACCAGGATGCAGGAGCATAACACCAGTTAGGACACCTGGGGTGCTTGCTTCTCACTGACTTCATTCAGAAACGACTGGCTTTATTAAAAATAATATATGAAAAAGAAGTATCTGACCATCAACCTTATGGTCATTCCCTTTAACGGAGGATACACAGCTATCAGACAAACTATGACAGTTACAAGAGTAGAATAATGTTTGTTATAAATCAGCACAGAGTAGGAAACAACCCGTGTCAGTGTAAGAGTTGACGAGGTATCACTTTAACGTTATTTAGTGCTGGCTAAGTATCACGCTAACGTTACGCAACGTTGTGGTAACGGGTGCACTAAAACTTGTTAAATGTTAGCTTTTAACTAGGTAATTAGCTAGGTTGTATGTTGTACTGAGGTGTAATGGTCGGCCAAGCCGTTACACTCCCTCCCGTTAATGACAGAAGATGTAACGTTAGTGTATATACACAAAACAACAGAAACTTCCCTCGGCTCGCTTTTATTTACAGCCGATAGCTAACGGGCGTAAGCTAATGATCGCTAGCTAGCTAACGCTAATTGGCTAACGGTTTCTTTAATTCTAGTGAACCTTTGTCACAGTTTAGGAAACTACGGAATCTGTCATTGGCACAGGCAGAAGCTACAAATAACTTAGAGAATGATGCAGACATTGTTATAAGAGCGGTTTGACCGGCTTACGCTAACAACTGAAACAATCAAGTTTTAACATTAACGTTAGCTACCTTCTTCTGCGGTGTCCATCTTGACTTGCTGCTAAAGCAGCCCCGCTCCACAGCAGTCCGGCTACTCAGTCCGTATAAAAGCGATGACCGCTAGCTATCTACGTGTAAACATTTCAACTGAGTGATTAATCTTCGGTAACCTTTGACGTGGTTAAACTTTTCCAAATTAAATAAACCATTTTCAATTCACACTACATGCTCGAGCGCTCAGGACATGCAACACCGCGATTATATCGTACTTTCACCTCTAGATGGCGCCCACACGCAACCAGTCAGCTTCACAATGTAGACTTTATTGAGAAAACAGTAGGTACACAGGCCATAAAAATATAATGAAGGAAAGGAGATTTCTCTGTGATGCCACACAAAATAATGTGGTGGACAATATTCTGTCTCTTGGCAAACTGACTTTCCTGCAAAACAATCCATAGCCATAATCATGTGCAAATGAATGCAAACATTCATGGCCAGCACCACAGTTAACTATGAGGAATGATCTGATTCATCCAGCTCACCTTACATGGGTGTTTGCAAGATCCTGGCTCTGCTAATAACTTGACAACAAATGGAACCAATTGACAAACCACTTATCAGTATCACTACCATTGTTAGCATAACATTACATAACATACATGACATTACTGCAAAATCTCAAACCTGGATATGAATGTAGTACAGGGTACTCTTTGTAGTATAGGAACGTATATGTAGTATAAAGGAGTTTCAGTCTTACAATGTTTTCAAGTCTACTCCAGAGTAGAAATTCCATATATTACAAAAAATAAATAATTCAAACAGTTCATCTGAGGCTAGCAATGTCACACGACAAGAAGATCTGAGTGTTTGTGTTTATGTCTGTGAAACGGATTTATCCTCTTGTTCTGGGTTTGTCTTTGTCATTCCTTGTTGCAGGTGTGATTTAAATGTCCCAGCATCATACACCCATACAGTGTCTATGCCCTCCCCAGCAGTACATTCAGGGACCCAAGTAGGGAAAGGAAAGCGACAGGCCACCACCTTGGCTGTGCTCGGTAACTCCCTCGCCAGCTTCAGCTCCAGCTGGTCCATCTACAGATGTGGACAGAAACAATTAGGATATAATGAGTAGTATTTTGAGATTCTGAAAACTTCAAGGAACTAAGTTGTGCCATTTTAAGAATTAACTGCAACATTTATTGCATGTTTTGATATTGTCATTTTTTAAGGAGCAATCCAGTTGTAGTGCTTGGCTAACAAGTATAAATCAAAGTGCTCTATACTACTCTAAAAGGTGCTAGAAATAATAATACCAAACCTTATTAGTTACCTGTATTTGATCACATCACATACATTAAATTCCAAGACAGATTCAAATAAATTAAAATGAAGTTGCTTTAAGACAGAGCAGACATAACAGAGGAACTTACCATTTGAGGGACCCCAAAAATGACGACATTGGAGTACTGAGCAAAACTGACCTAGCAAAAAGGAATCAGAAATATTGGGAATGAGAAAGTGACAAGACAAATTCTTCAAGGTTCCCAAAAAATTAGTCACATATACAGTATTTGTTTTTTTTCCAGAATACTACAGTACATAATTAATCCAAACCATCAAATATAACTGACCTTCCACAAGTCAGAGATGTGGAAGGATGTGGAGCGGTGGACTCCTTCTCTCCAGGCCTTGTAGCGTGAATACCACACGAGCCAGGGGTTCAGCTCAAAGCCTGATGACTGGAACCCACGTCTGGCTGCTGCTATCACCTGCCAAGAGGATGATGGACATAGACAAACTCAGTTAGTGGTTGTATTGGAACAAAATAATGTATGCATCCATTACCACAGGGTATAAACAACACAACACTTACTATCCTTCCATCTCCACTCCCAATGTCCACCAGTGTGCCTGACCTGGCCCGCAGCACCTTTAGGACATTCTCCACCTGTGCTGTGGTCGCTGGGACAAACGGGAGGCAGACTTTTCTCAGGGCAGGAGCAACAAACGGAGCGGCCACCGCGTACAAGGCGACAAGCGTCCCTCCTACCACCCCCGTGACAAGAAGACCGAGTCGGCTTCTGCTCCTGCCGCCGCAGGTATCACTCTTACACTGACCCGCCTGTGCTGAGTCCAGAAAAAGTCCTTCTTGTGACATGACGCCGTTATAGCGAAAATGTTACACGTTACAAAGGTGTAGCTAACGTTAGCTCAGCCAGAACTGCATGAATGACAGCTGCTAGCTAGCTCTGATTCTGCTAAAGTTTAACGTTAGCTGCTGGTAAAGCTAGCTACCGACGATGAGGGTTACATGAATAAAACGTCATGTCATGCTACTACACAGCACCTACCAGTTATGCTTATTCAAAATCGCTAAATAAGTTATACAGTTAAACCAGAAAACTTTCTACAGATATAGTTACCCTACTATACATGCACTCTGAAGGACGAGCTGTGCAACGCTGATATAAGTCCGAGTGGGTCATAATGTTAAGCTAATGAACGTTCCTCTCTTCTTGCGTTCTGCGGTGAGCACAAAATATAGAATAATTTAAAACAAAGTACAAATAAATTCTCATGGTCAAATGCAGGGTAAAGGAAAGTGGAGTATATTTAATGAAATAAATAAAGACAGGACAGATATATAATCAAAAGAAAAAACGGGACAGAACAGGAATTGAAAATTGACAGACATAAATAAACATCAGCCTAATAAGCAAAACCAAATTCTAACACACTTCACCATTGCATTTAGGTCAGTGTCTCTTCCTAATTGACCCAGATGACCTAATTTGGCCCAGTTCTTAATGCAAAACATTATGTTTGGAAGAAAATAAGTAATTATCCAATAGGTTTATCATATTAACATTTATGTATTTGATGTATTATACATAACCTATGTTACAGCTAACAACAGTGCAATAATGTCTAGACATACAGTAAGTACAGCAACGAATCACTCATTCACAGAATATATAAATAGGAGGCAGTAATAAATAGCCTAAATTTTAACCTACAACAATGAACAGAACAAGGAAACTGTGGGGAATTAAAATGAATATGTGTGCATAGAAATCCTTCTTTGATACTTTGATACATCATTCTTTACACTGGGGATCATTTTCATAGCAGTGTAGTATTCAAAATGTGCAACAGTTAACTCTTTGGCTGAAAGGTTATTTTACTATTACTACCTATTATAAAGTTGGGTCGAGTCCACTTTATTCCTGTTGCATACAATATAAATATTTTACACAATCTGAAATATATAAAACAAAAATACAGTAACCAAAGCTGTATAGATCATCACTTGAATTTTGAAGTTACATTCTTTAGCTTTTGAGAAATTATCTCTGCTACAATTTTATTAATTCATCATTATTCCTCATATTTATCCATTTTATCAGTTTGAGTGCAGTTCCATTTTGGCCTTAATTATTTAACATTTTTTTTACATTAGAAGTCATTAGACAGTGTACGGTGGACAGTGTGATCCAGCCCTGACATGCCATGGTGGAGCTGATGCTGGTGCATGTGGTGCTGGCTGGTGGTGGGGCCATCATCCATTATGAGATCATCCTCCTCCTCCCGCCTGTACCCCTCCACACCATCCTGGGAATAGCTATGCTTCATCACCACGATGCTCCGCCGACCTGTTGGTGTGTTGTGGTGCGAGAGGCGCGGAGACTGGCTTACCATTCCAGTAGGCAGCGGCGGCACAAGAGTCCCCCCATCTGCGGAGATGGTGGCATCCCTCATGCTTAGGTTGCTGCGGCTACCGTGGACACTGCCGTGCACGCTCCCCTGCTGAGAGCCACAGTGGTGGTCACGAATGCATTTGCTAGAGGAGCGGCGGAGCTTGTGGAACTTCTCAAAGTCCTCGGCCAGGGCGGCATCCGTCAGGTCACCAGATGGGGTGCGGCGCAGAGTACAGAGCTCGTAGTGAGGAGGCTCAAAACCAGGGTGGAGAAGGGCAGGGTCGAAGTCGTCTCTGAGAAGATGTAGAGGAAAAGAGAGTTCATAAACATGTAGATACATATAATACAGTAAATCAGTCCCTCCAGGTTTAAAATTCAACTTGTTCCAGTGTTGTAATTAGCACACACACATACATTTTCAAATCTGTTTCCTGTGTAGTACCTTTCACTGATATAGCACCTTTCTTTCTTGGAGTGTGCTGCACCTAAAAATAACATACCAATATCCTGGAAATTGGATATTTCTCCAGGTGTTGTTGGATTTTACTTTAAGAACGTAACACGCATAGCTTTAGCAAGCTTCATCAGCATGGTGCGCCAAACGTGAGGCACTCAGACACAGTAGATTGTAGTTGAAAGTTGTCACATTACACAAATTTTGATAGTTTGTTAAAATACGGCGAGAGTAGCTTAAAGCAAGGGACATGCATCTAATGCAAACTCACTTCTTCACTATTTTCCAACAAATAATACATTTTTACTCATTTTAGAAGCTGTTTTCCCCACACACCTTAAATCATCAAAACCTAACCCAGAGTTGGGTGGATTATTGTTTTTATGTTCTGTCTCTTTGTTGTGCATTCTCTCTCGCATATATGAACAGCAACTTACCTTCGGAATTATTGTTTACCTGCAAGTGACTGACGTGTTATTGTAGTCTTTCGGGGTTTTTGCGAAATGCTGTGAAGATTACATTTTGAAGTACATTTTTACCTGCGGATGATGTATTTCTTGCGAGGCTGTTTGATCTGGATGATGACAGAGATGATAAGCAGGATGACAACCAAGCCACAGGTTATTCCAATGATGGTGAGGTTAGTGTTATCCAGTGTGTCCAGGATGCTGGCTTTCCTCTTCTCTAGTTAGGGAGATAGATACAAAAAATGTCTTAAGGTTTGCCCTCAGGTCTGTGTTGTAATGACATTAAGCAGTGAGTTTTCTGCCTGTTACCTTTGCAATGATTTTCATCCCAGGGGTAAACACAGTTCTGGATGCCATTGCAGACCAGGGTGTGGTTGATGCACATGTTGCTATGGCAAAAGAAAGTGTCTCCTTCACATGGGGCTGAAAAAGATAAGGCAAGAGAAATGCCAGATGCTGTACACAGGAGATCGAAAAAACACAACTAAACAACCAAGTGAAAACTCTGACTTCAGTTCTAGTTCGGAGCTGATATTTTTGTGGCTCAATTTGATGTTTCATTCTTTGACACTATTCTGTCTAACAGTATCTTTCTTTATGTGGCTGTGGCTTCAGGGCTGCATTAATTGTTCCTTGGACACTTGGGGACAGCAGAACAAGCTATAAACTCACACTGATATTCACACTATTATCATTTTATAAACTTGTCATAGGAAACAATCTGAAGTTGTGTTTCACTTTGTGGGTTTAAAGTAACGTTTTTGCTGAGCTGCCTGTTGTGGCTGGATATTAGGTTGATGAAAGAGAAAAACCTTTAGCTAAAAGCTTCCAAAATGGGATTTTTAGTACCAGTTAGTGTTTAATGTATATATATCATTATATATATATACATTATATAAACAGATTAATCACAACATAAACACCACCTGCCTCATTGGTTAGGTCTTACAGCTTGAAGTTATTGAGGCATTGGCTCCACAAAACCTCTGAAAGTCTCCTGGTATCTGGCACAAAGACAGCAGCAGCATAAGTGCTGCCATCTCTTCCCCAGTAAACAATGCACACGCACCACACATGAAAATTTTATTTTATCAAACCTCTACTCAAAAAGCCTACTCTTGATCTTGGGGTTTTAGCCAATTATAGGCCGATATCCAATCTGCCCTTTATTTCTAAAATCCTTGAAAAAGTAGTTGGGAAGCAGCTATTTTCAGTCAGGAGTTTGAGTAAATCATAGTACAGAAACAGCACTTATTAAAGTCACCAATAATTTCTCTTAGCTTCAGACCAATGGCCTCTCTCTGTACTGGTATTGTCAGATCTTAGTGCTGCATTCACCACTATAGATCATAACATTTTACTACACAGACTGGAACATGTCATTGGGATTAAAGGAACTGCACTAAACTGGTTTAAATCTTTTCTATCAGATAGATATCAGTTTGTTCATGTTAATAATGAATTGGAAGTCTCTACCTATATCACTCATGGGAAGAGTAGCTTCAATAAAAATGATGGTTTTACCAAGAATTAATTATGTATTTGCAATGATTCC
>JAUYWH010000009.1:3143450-3191765 GCA_034779795.1 Ctenopoma multispine | reverse complement strand
TTCCAAATGTAGACTGGGAGGCAGAGCCTTTAGCTATCAAGCTCCTCTCCTGTGGAACCAGCTCCCAATCCAGGTTCCGGAGGCACAATTCATATGGTTGATGTAAAATATTGACTGTATTACTGTCACAATCTAGTAGTGCCAAGCCTAGTGAAAGTCATATTTCTTGATTTGGATGAATACAACTTAAGATTGTCCTACTCCCCGTGGAGCTGCTACTGTGCTGTTTTTGTGGCTTACACCGTTAGATAAGGCCCAGCTGCTAACTAGAGCTTGCAACAGGAAGAGTAACACAGATTCACTCACGTTGATGGAAAGTTGTGAAGAGGATCTTGAATTTACTCTTCCTGCTGCCCTCGTCTGCCCACATTCTCACCACTCCCACAGAAGACACCAGCATGACATCATTGGCCACTGTGGAGCAGAACTTATTCTTCAGGTGCTCAACCGAACTGCTGCCGTCATAGATGGCTACAAAGTTCCGCTTGCACTCATTCGAGTTGTGCATCTCGTACTCAAGAAAACGCATGTAGATCTGTAAAAGAGTAGAATCAAGTCAAACCTGCAGTAGAGGAGGAGACAGTTACTGATTATGGCTCATGCTTCAAACCTAGTTTTTCATTGTTGTGATAGTAACCATTTGACTTATTGTACTGTATATTTATTCATATAGACAATATTTTATGCTGACTGAATCAACCAGGATAACACACTTTAGCATTTAAACTAACATTAAGCCCATCTGTACGACACTGGCTTGCATAGTGTTTTTTTCTATTACTTAATTTTAAATATAATACTGCGTATATAATATATATTATATATATATAAATTTGGAAATAATCTGAAGGTTTGAGGTTATAGAAACACAAGACGTAATGGGATGTAAAATGAAGCAGGAATATTTAAGTTTCTGCATTATTTGTAGATCAGAAATCAAATGCAAACAAATTGTGCCACTGACCATGTTCATTTCTTTGAGCAGAACTTCAGATCTCCTTCATTTATAGTTTTAGTTAAGTTTTTAGTTTTATCTTGTGAAACACATGTTGAGATGACACTCAGACATTTCCAGCAGAACATTGGTAAGTAAGTACAGCATGGTGATAGTGTGAGTCAGTCAAAGTGTCATAAGTCAAATTGTAATTCTAAGCAGAAAGGGGCTTTTTCAGCATCACAAATAGAGTAAAGGTTGCCAAAGGGGCAGTAGAGGCTGTAGAAGGCTGTCTATCAGTGGTCTCAGAAGACGAGTAGAAGTCAGTTTGATTTCTGACCTAAAAATTGTGCAGAATCTTTTTTTCTGCAGGTGCTTGCATGGCATAGTTAGTTTTGATTCAAACACATAATGGTGACCCCCTGAGGTATTTTTCCATGACAGATTTACACATTTAGTGTGCAGTTGTGTCCAAGTGAAGTTTCAAATCTTTTGCACTCTAGTCCTAGTCAAGTCTCATATTGCTGTAAGCCTTCCGATGTGTGCTACATGACATCCAGACTGCTTAGAACAGTGCATCACTATTTCTCAGTAATAAAACAAAAGTACCTATTGCTATATCATCACTCCTTTATACGCATACAGTATCAGTTAAATTTAGCCAGTTATGATTTGCATTTATACGCATTTCTATTTTTTGGGGGGGAATTTTGTTTGTTGATAAAGTCAAAGTTCCAGTGCAGTGATGTTGCTTCAAAAAAAGACCTGGTTCTACGTCTGAGGTTGGCACAGCAACATCAACTCGCTTTGCACTGCTGTACCTGATATAATTCAACTCCTGTTTGTTCCTCTTACCTGTACACAGACAGACAAGGCTCATTTTAAGGTTATCTCATTGGTTAAGTGTGACTCAGTGTCACAAAGTCAAGTTCCCACCTCTGGTATGCCGTAATTTTTTCCATTTGATTTTCCCTCCCACCAACCACTTTCATTCATTTTAGAGATATATAGGTACAAACCATAACTGATCAAAATTCCGAGCAACCGCACAAACAAGACCAAAACTGTTACATATTCAGACCTTGGCTCTCGGTGGAGCCTTGATGTACCATCTGCAGTCCACAGCCTCATTCTGTTGTGCCCGGTTCTCCTTGGATATCTGCGTTGATTCTACAAAGCCTTCTGGACCAGTCAGCTCAAACTCACAAACTGTGCAGAAGAACATACTAGTTTTTACAACCTGTTAAACTTTAGGAGCGTTGGCAACATTCAGCAGAAATGGGCCATCAAAAACTTAAAATGAATGGAGATATAAGTAGGAGCATTTGGGAATACTACACAAAGATGTTTTCATAGTTTGTTGTCACTAGATTGAATCAAAGCTTCTGAAACAAGTTAAAATACTCACATGGCAGAACTGGAAGTGCCCCAAGGTCTTTAAACTCAGGGTCTAAAAGCAGAACATAATATTTTTAGTGACATACTGTAGACAAGTCTACTGTGTAGACATTTACTCATACACTGGCAAGAAAAAGTCTGGAAACACAACAAGACATTTCTGGATTTTTACACTGCAATGTTAAAAAAACAACAACACCATAACATGTTCCTCATTCAACTTTAACAATTTAATAAGCAGGTAAAACATATAAAACTTCAAAGACTACCTTTTACAAAACAACAATTTTCTGCTGTTCAATGTGAATGGTCTTAAATAAATTATTCGTAAGTTCATGTCCAGTGAATCAATAATTTGAGTTTAAAGGAAGGTTATTCAACATGAGATACAAACAAGAAAGGAAAGATTCCTTAAAAAGGAGACATGATGCAACTGGATCCAATCAGGACTGAAGACACTGTGGAAGGTCCAAGTGCACATCTGTTCAAGAAGACAAGTACTTAAAAGTGATCTCCTTGAGAAACAACTGCCTCACTGCAACCTGAATTGATTGCACCGTTAAATAAAACAAGAGAGAAATCTGTGACTAATCAGAAGAAATGGTTGCAGTGGGCTCCAATTTGGATCCAAGTGAAGAATTTAAAGTACAGAGCTCAGATGCAGAGTTCATGAAAAGACAATAGACACCTGCCTAACACCATCAGTGAAGCTGGAGGTAGGAGCGTGATGATATGGGGATGCTTTGGCAATGGGAGTGCCAGCGATCTGCATTGTGTGCAAGGCATCAACATGGATGCCACTCCATACTGAAGAGGCATTCCCTGTGGGCAATGAATGTTTGGGGATAACTTCATTGTGCAGCAACACAATGACCCCAGGCATTCTTCCTGGTTGTGTATTTGGAGAATAAAGTAGATGCTGGTATACTCTGTGATGTCTTGACCGGCTCAATCACCAGATCAGAACACTATCAAGCTGGTGTGCATATTCACTGCAACAAATGTTGTGGAGGAAATGAGGGTATGAATTACAACAAAATGTTTCACCCTATTTTTTGGAGTACATACAAAGTAAAATAAATAAATAAAATCCACAGCATAAAAATCTAACAATATTTAAAGACATATTGCAGAGGAAAATAAAAACACAGCTGCCCCGAGGCTTGCATAATCCATGCTCCAGCACATCCATTTCCTCTGACCTCATTTCAACTCTCTCTGAAAGCCTCATGCCCTTCATCAAAAAGAAAAACACACACTTAGCATCAGAAAAGGAAGAGATATTGTGTTCTAAATCTTTATTCTGATGAATCTACTTGCTGGGTAGATTATAAATCCTGACATAACAGCTTAGTTCAGTGCAGATTAGACTCCACCAGCAATGATGACCTAGTGATAAAAATGTCATATCCTCTTTTGTTTTCAAAATTATTTTGGAAAAACCCAGTTTGATATTATCTAAAGGACAAATCCATTAAAAAAATGTAACCACTTTATTGACCTCCATGGGGAAATTGTTGTTCGACAGCTGCACGTAGTTAGTGGTGAATGATGGTTTCAGTGTTTTGCTCAAAGATACTTCAACATGTTGCTGGTGGACCATCGAATCCACCAATCCATGGGGTTCCTGGACAACCGCCCTATCAACTGATCTACAGCTGCCCCCAAAACACCAAATACAGTAGCATAATTTACACCAAACCAAGTGGATTAAATAAATTAAGTTTATTTTGCACATCCTAATGTGGCACATTGCTCAGTAGGTGAGGACCTGGTGATTAATTCAGCCATGGGTCCAATCAGATAGGTCTTAATCCTCTCATGTTTTGTATTCATTTCTGTTTCAGGCTTGACCAGATTATTCACATTAATGCCTGGGTGTGTGTGCGTTGCACCTATGGGTTTACAGACATTATATACTTTAAATCCGCCTTTAATATTATTCAATTTGAAAAATATTATTCACACAAGAACACTGACGGTGAAGGAGCATCATGGTTTGGGACTTCTTTGCTGCCTCTGGATCTTTACAACTTCCCATCGTGCAGGTCAAAATGAATTCCATGAATGTCCAAAAGCTGAAGCTTAGTAGAGGTTGGTCGAGGCAGCAGGACAACAACCCTAAACATCAAAATATCTAGTATATATCTGAATGACTTCAGAGTCATCTGAAGTCCACCTTCTAGAGTTACCCAGTCCAGTCCAATTCTCAGTCCAATAGATGCTGTGTTATGACTTCAAAAGATTCATTCACAGCACATGTCCTAAGTTGTGCAAGAAAGCTTGGTCCAAAGTTCCTCCTGGATGCTGCAGGTCTTAAGTCTCCAGGAAACATCTCCAGGTTTCACTGTCAGTGTAACTGTGTTCAGTTTCTCTCTGCTGCAACAGAAATGGCAGCACCACTTAGGAGTGCAAATCAGCCGCCACGGTCGTCTCTACAGGCCTGCCAAAGGCTTGAAGCTACACATGAGATAAACATACTGTATAATGAATAAGTTCACAGACTGAATACTGAGACTGATACTAGGGTGCAGTTTTGGAACATGCAGTTCTACTCTTTTAAAATACAAGTACATAAAAAAAATCCAGCATGTACGACTTTACTGAAATATGGGATATGTGAGTAGGGATGCAAACAGATGAACTTTAGACCTTCCAATTGTGTCCCAGTATTTCTATGCACGCCTTTTTAAAAGTGTTTTTAGTATATAACTATATGACGGCAATTTATTTAAATGTGTTTGTTTAGCATACTTGGGAAAAGTGACAATTACATGGCTGATTAGAAATTGCATGCAGGGCGATTCTGGTTAATTGGGGGGATGCAACATCATTTTAGGGGCCTCTGTTTTTAATTAATATGAGGAGTTGAAACTCTTTGATGATCTGCTGCAGTGCATAACAATAGGTTCTCAAACCTGAATTAAAAACTACAACAAAGAAAAAAATCAAAGATTCTAATCAGATCCACTGTTTCAAAATTATGTTATGTTATTATGAGATGAGTTATGAGATTCAACAATATGATTTCTTACATAATAAACCTAATTATGTAAAGAGCAATTCAGCTCAATTCAACTTTATTTATATCGCGCCAAATCACAACGTAAGTCATGTCAAGGCACTTTACAGTGTAGAGTTTAAGACCTTACACATCATATAAGTATATAACACATTACATAAGTATATAACAGGGGTTTCTAAACCTTTTTTAAAGACGGATGGATTTGATAATGTGAAGATTCCTTTGGGTCTCTCAGAAAAAGATCAGCAAAGGTTACATACAGATGCACTGTTAAAAAACCCCAACTATATTATGGCCAAAACTGGTCTTAAACCTGGGACTCCAAATTAAAGTTCATACTCCTACCTGTTTCTGCAGCTGTTTCTGCAGTGATCTTAAAAACACTTCCCAACAGGTCATAGAAGTTTCTCTCAACGTTACAGAGCAAATACAATCTGAGATATTTGAATTACGTATAATTCTTCTAAAATATTTTGATACTAAAGTGGTAGCCTGGGGGCCCCCTAGTGGCTGCTGGGCCCTATGCATGTGCATAGTCCGCATAGCGCAAGAAACGGTACTGATTGCATGTCTTCTAAAGTTCAGGGTTAGGGCACACTGACCTCTTGTAAATAATGCTGCTTTTAAAATTGAGAGTAAGCATCTGGCCATGTGGGTAAATTAATTATTCCCACCGTCTCTAAAATGAGTGGAATTAAACAGGAGATGAGCATTTGGCTCTCAGAGACTCATTACACTGGATGTAAACACACACAAAAGAGCTTCTCCTGATCTGTCAATAATGAAAAATATATTCTTAAAGGGACAGTCCGTGTTTTTAAGACCCTTTTCAGGGCAAAACTTTCGGTTTCAGAAAATATAAATGCTTAAATATGCTTACTAAGTAGTTAACAGTGAAAGTTATGTAAAATGTTATGAAAGTACTGTATACAGAGGTTGCGTGTGAAGATTTCAGAAAATCAGCACAGACAAACAACTTTAGACCTCGAGCAACTTGAAAACTGGTGGGACATACAAAAAAAAGAAAGAAAAGAGAAGAGAAAGAAAGAAAGAAAGAAAGAAAGAAAGAAAGAAAGAAAGAAAGAAAGAAAGAAAGAAAGAAAGAAAGATGGCTGGATGGACAGAGGGATGCAGATTAATCTTTGCCCCTCATCAGTGTAGGTGGCCTATAAAATCTGTTGTTAATAAAGCCTCTGCCTCGGACTCCCTTAAGCTGCTACTGCGGCTCAGCGCTGACAAGCTGTATTCCCCTGAAGACAAGCTTTCATTAATTCTTGTGTGTGTGACTAAGGGAACAAGTGCTTGTGTGTGTGCGTGTGTTTGTGAGTGTACGAGTATATGCATGTGTTTGTAGAAATGCTCCCCTCCTCTTCACTTGTCAGCTGCAGCTGGTGTGCCTGCACTACAAATGGAAATGAGAGTACATCTTCTGCAGTTTGCAATCAGACCATTATTTAAGTTGAAAAATGTAACTTTTTGACGTCAAATGCATAACAGTACATTAGCAGGAACTTAGATATGTGTATTTGTTGTACACTTCCCCATACATTTTAATCCAGTTGAAGAATTACAGCATAGTCCAAGGTGCATGCAAAGTTGTGTTAATGTACAGTATGTTTTAATTGGACTTTGAGACTACCAAACGGGGCAAACATGGGAGGGGAGGGACTGTGTAAAAGAGGTAGTTTTAAGACATAGCAGTAAACAATGTCTAACTCACATCAGGGTAGTGGATTGGGGAGAGAGTGCCAAGACAGGAAATCCAAGGATTAGAGCCATAGTAATACGCTAAACATCAACTTCAAGCCAGACAGCAGCTGGTTTAGCGGAAATGCAAAATTACAAGAAGAAATTGCCTTATAGATTTTTTTTTTTACAGTCACACCCCAAAGACGAACTGAGCGTACCGACTTTCTTCCCAAGACGAACAACAAGCTGTGCGCATGTGCTTAAGTGACACTGTTAGAGGGTGACAGAATCTGTGTAGGAAGAAGGTGGTGGTGGAAGACTCAATCAACAAGACATCAGACTTTTACATACTGTTCTGACCCAAGAAAATATGACAAACACATGATAAAATAAATAAGTGTAATGAAAAACTAAGGAAACTATACCACAATACAAGCATTGGTTAGCACACACACCGTTATGGACACATACTGTGTAGTTTCCCTAAACTACTACAACTAAGACTTTTTCTATTGGCCAAGAGTTAGCCGCTAAGGTGACCTGTTGGTACGTGAGGATTCAGACAGAAATTTAGAAATCCTGATCAGTTTAAGTAGGGTTTGGTCACACAGGTCAAACTATAGGCCAAACAGGCGTAATTGTGAATATTTCTGAACTACAGTTGGTGTCAGCTTCGGCCACCACACTCTCAGATTGAGTTCAGACATATACACACAGCCTAATCAGTACTCAAACTCTGATTGATGTTTGGTACCAGGCAGGTAATGTACAGTGAGTTCACAGAGAGCTTCATCACTACAAAACCTGCTGCTGCTGGAAAAAAAAGAGATTGGGACTGAACCAACATAAAAAGAGAAGTTCAGTCCTCTGTAGATGCTTTGAAATTAACTCCCATCACTCACCTTGTGTGAAGTTATACCGCGCAGAGAAACCGATGGCCTCAAGTTCACCATCAGCCACGAACTTGATGTACAGGTACCTCCCACTGGAGCGGACATACGTTGGGCTTTCCTGGCCACAGTAGCGACCGATGATGGGCGAGAAAGCAAAGGGCCCGTCACGGACCTCTATGTGGTCGAACTTACACTCCCAGGACGGCTCGATAGAGTACTTCTCATCGAAGAACAAGTCGATGCACTGTCGGGGGGAGGCTGGAAGGAGGAGGAAGACAGGATGAAAAGGTGAGAATAAGAGCAGAGGAGACGGGGTCAGGGGGTGTAGCAAGTGAGTCCGAGGCTAGAAAGAAAACAAAAAGATGAAAACCTCACCTTCTATGATGTAGATACATTCCCTCTCTGGTGGGTATTTCTCTGGGTAGTTAGGTGAGGTGAAATAGCCTCCCTCAGGCTCCTTCAACCAGGTCCCACACTGCCCAGCTGGGGTCACACCTGAATTGTTCTTCACTGAAAACAGGCATATGGTAGACAGATCAGCTATTGTACTTATCGTTGGATAGATTCATTTACTTTTGTATGTTGTAATAAATATATTAAGAAGAAAACTAATAACTAACAAATAACTAATGAGAGAAAACTAATATTTGGGAGGCTGACATTTAGAAAAACAGGGCATCTTCTGGTTATAATCTAGTTATCAGAGTAGCTTGATCATTTTCTCTTGATAAAACGAATGGATGTGATGTGATACCTTGAGCTTTTGTCTTGGTAGCTGTGGCATCAGACAGATCAGGTGAGAGGAGGCTTGCTGCCAAAGCTGAGAGAGGAGAAGATAAACTTCAAGAGGACATTTCGGTATCAGTAAGCAGGTAAAGAAACACAGGAACAGCTTGTTTTCACATCTATCTTGATTCTGAACTTGATTTCATTGACAAAGCAGATGGTATGTTGTGTAACATCTTTGCAGCTGTAAACTTACCGATGGGCAGCAGAAGTTTAGGCACCATCTCTGTCCCCTGATGAGCAGCTCTGTCTCAGATGTTGCCATTAAACTGTCCTGATTAAACGGCACCGTCGGTTCCCGCGGTCCCCCGTGGGCAAAGTGTAAAGATTCAGCCCATCGACCCATCCGATCATGAAATCCGGGAGCGAAGGACTCGACATTTCTCTCTGTCGTCCCTGAGAGCTCAAAGGATTACATTCCCGTCCTCCGCAAAAAAAAAAAAAAAAAAAAAAAAAAAACCTTCACAGTTTTTGCTCCACCTTTAGGCTCCAATAATCCTCTCAAACAGCATGCGCTCCTGCATCATTCAGGGAATATCAAGTCCCACTGTCCAATCAAAACAAACCGAACTACTTCCATAGGAATTTTTATACAATTTATTACCGTTACATATCAATAAAATAATAATAAAGAAAAACTTGTATTAACACTGACATGAACTCCAGATTAATAAGAAAAGTAACAAAACACTCTGCACTGTAAATAAAGGTTGAGCGTTCAAAATGCTGTGTTAAAAACATAAACTTGTCAGCAAAATGTTGCAAACAGTATCACTACCCATTTATTGAGAAGCTAACTGTACTATTTATGTACTATTTGTTATTACCCTGCTTTGTGCGCTTACACAGTCATGCATGGTGGTATTTACCAGTGTGGATTATGGTAAGTACATATGTGTCTGTATGTATTTACGGGATATTGCAGACATATTTTTTGTATGTTCTGTGTGGGTTTTCTCCATGTTCCCCTGGCTTCCTCCAACTGGTTAGGTTACCTGGTGTGAGTGTTTGTCTGTCTCTTTATATCAGCACTGTGATAAACCGGTGGTCTGTCCCACCTCTCACCCAGTGACAGCTAAGATAAAGTCCAGCATTCCCCCTTACAAAAAAGTAGTATGCTTCAAGTACATATTATTAAGTATACTTAAGTATACTTCAAGTATATTTCCTAAGTATACTTTACCTAGTAAGTATACTTGTGTTAATGTACTTCTAGTATACTTGCAAGTATAATTTTTTTTATATTTCTTAGGACTAAATTGGCCCACTTTTTAGTAAACAAAAGTAAACTTTAAGTATACTAAAATAAACTTTTACTTATACTTTTATTTACTATAAATGTACTAGTTTACTTTGCAGTTTCCATCTACTTTTGAGTTGATCATAGTTACTAGAATATGGCTAAAATGTGTATTTTATTTTCACATGTAACAAATGCTTCATTTGCAGGAAACTATGTCCATAATGAAACTGCCAGATTATTTAAATAAAGAAGTATGAAATTAAGAGGGAAGGTCTATGAAATGTTCACTCTTCTCACTTATAATTGTAACTATTTTAACTGTGAATTAATGGTTTTACATAATTAATCTGTTAAAAAGGACAAACACCATGTTACACAACAATTTGTGACAAATTCTCATTTAAAACATCAATCATTTGTTCATCATAGTTGCTTATTTTCACAGATAAATTGCTGAAATGCATGCTGGGTATTTATTTGTGTTATTATACTACAAGTATAGACTAAATGTACTTATACCTTTCTGTATAGTTGTCAGTTTACTCCAAGTATCAGATCTGGCCCGACAGTGAATAAAGGGTTAAGTATATGTACAAAGATGGGCCAGAGGTACTTACACTTTCCTGTATACTTCTTATTATACTTAAAGTATACTTAAATCCAATTTTGTATATCTATAAAAAGTACATAAAAAGTCAACTAAAAGTTTAGATGTTGATTTTTAGTTTAAACAACGTATACTAATAGTTTACTTGAATACACTTCTTTTTTGTAAGAGGTTAGGATATTGGATGGATGGATGCATTTGGACCATTGACCAGTAAACTACTCTGTCCATTTACTGACTGCATTGGCCTTGAGGTCAAAATTTTCTTTTTGATCTATCAGACATTCTTTGTCAGTTTCAACATTGAGGTGAGGGTTGTTAATGACATCTAGCCAGACTAGTCTAGCAATGTAGTGCAACCATGTCTTTGGTATGTTCCCATTAAATGGCTGACATTTCTCAAAACCTTTTAGGGTGTCGTTTGATTTCTGAACGTCACTAAAAAATTCTTTGCTAGCTTCCTCTGGATCGCAGTTTAGATGGAATGTCACAGACCGTTCAGGGGGTGGGATGCGTCTGTTTCTGCTTTTGTTGACATGAGCTGTATCACCTCCAGTTCCAACTGTGTATATTTTTGGGATTGGATTTCCATCTGTTGGTTGCAGAGTTGGTAATACGGAGCAGGTGAATCTCCAGGCTCGTTGAAATAACTGACTGAGCACGATGTTGACCCCTGTGATGTCACTATTGATCTGTTTCTTGTCTTCTTCCAGTGGTTGTGTGTTGAATTTAAGCTGCCTTAAGTACCTACCTACACACACACACACACACACACACACACACACACACACACACACAATAGCATAGTCACAAAGTGTACAAAAGGGTGGAATACAGTGCATACAATCAAAAGTTGGCGTGAACAGGTCTGAACATTACTAGTCTAGCTTGCTCAATGATCTGTTAGGCTGACAAATGGAGGGAAGCTCCCTGGCAAACAAATGTGCTCCTGCACTTATAAATCCATGCCTGCATGTTCTCAACACTCAACTTGCTGACTGATTAGTGCTCAAGTTTGCTTTGGGCTTTGTCTAAACTAATGTTGCAAAATAACTTCCATGCATTCCTAAAAGAAATGACGTGTGAGAACAAAGGTTATGTTGTTTTTGTTGATATGACAGTGTTAGCACCAATAATTACCTCTCTGACTCCTCTCTCATCCTGGTGGGATTATTAGCAATGTGGGGTACCAGCCGCAGGTACTTGCTGACCATGTAGACATGTGGTGGGTAGTACCCGGTAGGGTCTTTGACAAATAAGCCTGGTATGGGTCCAGACTCTGACACCCATTTTCCCCTGACTTGTTTGGCAAGAGTGTCAAACAGTACAGACAGGGACAGGGCCACTACCCCAACGCCACAAGAGTGACTTTGCCTTCCCTCCCAAAAGTGGTCTTCAGGCCCAGGGTGAAGTCTTCCAGTTGTTCTCGATATGTATTTGTCAGCTGATGGAAATGTGACTGAGAACAGTTTCTGCAATAAAGATTTGTGTCCACAGACATCACTAAAATATCAGTGGAAGAATGACGTCAAAACTTTGGTTAGCCGCCAATATGGGACTGTCTTTTTTGTTCTGTCCTTCATTCTTTCAAAGTACATTGACTCAAAGTTGCAAAATAAACCTCAAAGCCACAGGTAAAACAACTAAGAGATTTCCAGTAGACAAACAGTTAAGATGTGCTGCTATGATAGTCAGCAATTTGGAAATCATTGACTTGCGCAGGGACACTTTGACAAGTGGATAAGTGGAGATTGATGCTTCAGTTAGCTGTTTAAGAAACAGCCTCCCCGTGGGACATGACACAACTTAAAAGAAGAAGTGTTTTTATTACTTACTTTTATTTCTTACTAATTATTTCTTATGTGTATTAAATTCACGAGTTGAATTTATTTATTTGATGTAATTTACTGATTTGTGGTGCAACTAGGTATGACATTGCAGGTCCGGGGCTTGTGATGCCTGTCAAGTTATTCTGCTGAAAATTGTTAATGAAAAGACAAGAAAACGTTCAACGTACAACCTCAGCTTAGAAAGTCTCAGCCTCTACTGTACTTTGTGTTTAGTGCTAATTAACAAATGCTAACACATTAAACTAAGATGAAAAAATTCAGGCATAAATGGAACCAAACCTTACAAATTAATTTTGCTCATATCTTCCAAAAATGTTCACACACGAATCACAGTGAATACTGTTTTGACCTGAGTTTAGTTATTTTGTTTTTTTGAATGTCACAGTTGTTGATCTAGTGCACAACTTCGCTTCAGCGGCGCAAGTTCACAGTGATAAGATAATGTGATTGACTGAGACGGTTTACTTCTGTGATCTAATGGGGAAGAGATTTAAAATAAAGTGTCCTTGTAAAAGTTCAGGACATCCAGTTCATGTCTGTTGCAGGACGCAGCAGTCTTAGGCCCACCCCCAAATGCTCTCATTGGTTGAGACACAGAATGATGCGAATCCAAAGCCAGTACTGATCAACAACCCACCCCTCCTGTGACCCATTGTTTGTCTGTGTGTGTATTCAGACCCAGTGAGTGAAAGACTTTCATAATAATAATAATAATAATTATTATTATAATTATTATTTTGTATTAGAAAACTGAGTTAATGCGTGCTAAGAAAGCTAAGGTGTAATAACACATATACAATATATCACTATGTGTTAGCTCATTGGTACATCTGTTCCACTGTATAAGTCCATACAGAGTGGATGGTGTGCTCCTAAAAGAGCCTTAATTTGAGCTAGAGTACAGTAGCGGTCTATGACAGCTGCCACAGCAGTCAAACACACTTGTGACAATCCCCATGAATCACCAACATGTAAAAAAATTATTTCCTGTTTGTCTTTTGATTCATTTATTAAAGTGATGGACATGACTTATCGCTGGAATGGTGCAGATCACTGATGATGGCTTATTTGAAGCTTTTTCTGCTGTATCCAAGAGAGGGCAGCAGATGCTTGTACAATAGATCAAATATTTCCTCCAAGTGTCAGTGAACATTTTTCTTGAAGCTTACTGTACAGTTTGTATAATGTTCACTAAAAAGCATCTAAAATCTTTGACATTTTAACTGGAATAAGAATTGAAATGGCTGACTGAGGATGACCTAACTAAAAGTATTGCTATTACTATTGTTCACAAAGGGCAAATAAAACAAGACTAATAAAAACTATATAAACTCCCCAAACCTTATAAAAAATTATTAGAAGAGAGTAATAGAGTTCAAACAACATGAAATGAATGAATGTCATGAAAATAGACCAAACCTGTGAGGATGCACTGCTTGGTATCCTAAATCATACCTTTCTCAAGCTGTAGCCATATCTTACTGTACACAGAAACTATACTGCACGTTCAAATCTGAAATTGTATTCTCTGAGAGCAGTTTAAATATTATGTACAAACTGCATTTCCACAAAAGCTCACTGTTTCTAAAATGCATTTTTAAAAATGTTTCTATAATAACAATATAATCACTTTAAGTTGTATTTCGTAAAATACAAGGGCAGAATGACTGAATGACCTCTCGGGCCGTCAGGAAGAATGCGTCTATGGTGAATAAGCCACATGGGCTTGTGAGTACTTTGGCAAATGGTTGTCACTTCACACAGTCTGCCGCTGCATCCTGGAATGCAAACAGAAACGCAATTAAAGGAGGACGCCGCACATCAAGTCTGTGCAGAAACGCTGAAGATGGGTTGAGTTCTCTGGGCATAGGCTCATGTGTAACTCTGTAATATCTATTATATATCACTACTTTTTTAGATTGTATTTCACATTGTATATTTCCCTTCATTTTTTCACCTCAATGACAGTTTTGAAAGAATTGTCGTTTTTTTGTCTTTGTTTCTGATGAGCAGGCAGTACAGAGCACCTTGGACTTGAGGAAGCAAAAGGAGAGAAGGAAGGAAGAGAGAGAACATGCAAGCACACACACACACACACACACACACACACAGATCCAACCCACAAACCTTCACAAATGTTCTAGTGTATGCAAACGCAGATGAATCAGTGCTTTGTGGTCTTGTCATAGGGGAATACTGGCCACCCAGCTGGCTCCCGCTGCTGCTGCTGCTGTCGTGAAAAACCTGATATGATCACACACGTTCATCCCTCCGGGGAAGGAGTGCATCACTAACATATGCTTAAATGGGTTGTCTGATTAACTCGTTAATAAAATAAAATAATATTACTCATACTACAGGTTCTGCATCACTTTGTGTGAACGTGACACATTCACAATTCACATAGTGTAGAACATGTGTTCCTATAGAACACATGGAGTAATAGCATAAGAATGATTTTACTAGTGTTATAACACAGAGTCATAACTGGAAAAGCATATTTAATATATCATATATTATTGTGACTGTAGACTATTTCCAGCTGCCATTGTCTGGTCGTCTGTGTCTTCCTGCCAGCCAGGCAAGAGAAAAAACAGCAACCTGTAAATGTGCAGTATTTGTCACAGGAGTGGGTTGCTCTCCGAACATCCACAACTTTTCCTCCACGTCACTTCTAGTGCCATAAGACGCCTCCTTAAATAGATCAACACTCTGGAGTGTCGGGATGTGCGTGTGTGTCCGTGTGTGTGTCGGTGGGCTGGGGGTGCGGTAAAGGGGGAGCAAGAAAAGTTTTTTTTCGGAGGCGTGGTCGGTTGCAGTTGAGCGTTTGCTAAGCGCAAATTTGGCATATAAGCGCAAAATGAGCAGCGCTCCCGCGCAGCCAGCGGCGCACTGAGCGACCTGAGGAATTCAGCAGGTACCTAGAGACATTTCGGAGCTCTCTGTCTTTCGGCGTGGATGTAAAAGTCTGAAAGAAAACCCCACTGTCTCTAAGTGTGATGGATGGAATTAAAGGCCCCCTGTGTGGGAAAACTGCCACTGTGCAATAATCTCAAGGCGCTGTGTCATCTGGAGGATAGTTCGACCAGTTTGGCTGAATTTAAAGGTAAACCTGTTCTAGCTTATTTGTATTTTACTTGTATTTCTATTTTACTTCTGTTATTTAAATAATTACACCATATTGTTCATAACAAGACATTATATATATATTAACACTTGAGTAATCTAGTTCTTGAACGGATTATTACAAGAAAATATCAAAGTGCATGCTTTCATATTACTAATTGAAATGCTGCAGTGCATGTTATGTTAGCATCAGCGTCCTGCACATATCTCAGTTGCTTAGTGATGCAGGAACCTGCAGATGCACTCAGGCTGTTGAAAGCTGTACTACACTATGAAGTCCCTGACAAAGTAAGTAAGTCATTATGAAACAGAGGCAGAGGATAGATTCAATGTGACTAAGATTAATATGAAGTTCTGAATAAAAATCTGAAACAGAAGCGTGCAAGCACAACGTCTGAAATTATAGGCTAAAGCAAACATTCAAACTTTTCAGACAACAAAAAGAGTTCTTCATTCAGGAGTCTTCCCCGTCATGAAGAGGTCTCTTCCTTTCCCCTGCTGGGTTGGAGCTGCGAGCTTGTTCCTGTGCTTGAGCCACACTGTACTGGCCGTGGTCCTCAGAAACTCCACGCGACTCGAGTCCATCTTGGACAAGTACAGGGAGAAGGACGAGGAGTGGTGGTGGGCCAGGTCGAGAGGGAGGAGAGCCATCAGCGATGGAGACATGCACCTCATCCTTGACCTGCACAACAAGCTGCGCGGTCAGGTTTACCCTCCTGCCTCTAACATGGAGTACATGGTAAGTGACGAGAAAAAATGATTCAGCCCTATAGCTTTTTGTTGTTTCAACTAATAAAGTATAATCCTGTATTAGCTGGAGAATCAGAGAGTTAGAAACAGATACAGTTCAATTCTTGGTGAACTGAAAGGATGCAAACTTTGGACTGAGAGTTCAAAACCCTGTGTAGTCCTACTTCAGCAGTTGCAACTGAGCATGACAAGCTTGCTTGGGAACAGGAATATTCCACATTTAAAATACAGTATATTGTAGTTTTCCTTTTTTCAGGCTTTCCAAAACCAAAGACATTTGGAGTCGGCATCTGGCTACAGTGACTTGACTAGAGCAACAGTAGGGGTCTCTCTCTATTCCTGACTCTGCCAGTGCATCTCTGTAAGCTAAAAACAACAGAGAGAACAAGATCTACAAGCCTAAGCCACCATCTGACCAGCTTCTGCCTCCCGCTCGCCTGCCCTCGCTGACCCTGGCCAAGACCCAAATTTCACTCCCGCAGTGTTGTCCTGGCCTCTAACTCAACCATCCTACCCTCCCTTCCTACACCTTCCTTACTCTGTCGCTCCGTTTCTCCTCCCGCTGCTCCTTTGCCTTCAACACAAGCAGGGCTGTTTCTAGCTTTTTGGGGGCTCTATTCAAGATCATGGTGGGGAGTGAGGAGCTTAAACCCTTTGGTGATCAGCGGCAAAAAAAAGTAGGTTTTTCAAACAAATAAAAATAAAACTATAGCACAACATGAACAGAAAATGAAACAGCTTATCTATTTTAAAGTGTGCATAACTGAAGAACAACAAACAACTAGTGTTGTAGTCTCAAAGGAAGCACATGCAGTCTATCATTCTTAAAACCTGGCTTGCTGGCCATGGTTGACTTCAGGTAAGTCTTCATGACCTTCTGCTGCTTTTTGCTAGTGCCACAGTTACTGGGAGAGTGCGGGCAAATCGCACGGCAATCCAGAGATTTGGATACAGTCAATCTAAGTGTTTTTTGTAGACTCGTCTGGGGCTTCCAATTGTTTTTTGGTGCTTCTTAGTATCACCATTGTTTTGCTGGTGTAATGTGTTTGTCAGACCTCTTAATGCAAGATTATTTAATAGATTATATAATAGAGATCAAATGGGCCAGAACACACTTTCGTGACTTTTTGGAAGTATACCTATGTTTATCCAATTTGACCCCCTGTCATTAATTAACCTCTGACATTAATCTCTCTTTCTGGAGTAAGTAAGCCAGGACCACTTTATTTTTTCCCCATTTACTAATGTGTGGCAGAAATAATGATGATGGAAACTTCTACATTCTCTTCTAGGAAATGTAAAATCTGGTCTAATCTTACCTACGATATCTGCCCTAAGTGAACCAGACAAAACTGAAGACCAGTCTGCTGGATCACATGCAGGACCAAAAGCTGACTGTTGTAAAGAAGTGCCTGCTGCGGGTTGGTCAGGAAGCGCAGAAGCTTGAACTAGAACTCTCACAAACTTCAAAATGGCTCCTGCAAAACAAAGAGTTTTTAAATACCAGACCAAATCATATATGCAAATATTCAAATCAGATCCATTGTTTCTAAAGTCCTGTATTATGAAGTTTAGTTACTTGGTTTATTACATAATAAAGCAAATCATGTATAGAGCAGAATCAGTCTTCCTAATAGTGAATACATTTTTTTCAAGATTATGTAGCAAATATAATCTGAGATCTGATTTTTCTTGGTCAAATGTTGGCGTCCTCTCTACCTGAAAAGTGAACCTACGCCTTACATTTGTCCTGCAACACATTGTGTGGCCTCTACTGATAAATTTCTATTTATTACCCATAAAATTAAGCTTCTATATGATAAAACACATAATGATACATGTATGATTAAAAAGGAAATTAATTAAATTTAATTTTACTAAAATATTTTAGGTGTAAAGCAGTAGCTTGGGCCCCCCCTACTGGTCGTGGGGCCCTATGCATCTATGTAGCACCCCACCCAAGGCCAATGTTATCTTTTATTTGTTCTGCCAGGCATCTACTTTCAAGTGTCATAGCAGTAAATCTATTTCAAACACTTTGAGCGTTGTTGTTTGAGGTGCAGGGCACTGTAGTGTAAATGTATGTTGTGTACACTATTTCAGTGTTTCTTTAGCAAAGGATACGATTACTGATGATAATGATGTGGTTAAGGCATGAGACTGATGAGGGCCAAGTATTTGGTTTTTAGATTGCAGGATGTAGGCCTACACATCGCTGCAGCTTGGTCTACTCAAGCTGCCTGCAGAGCACTGTTGCGTCTGTTAATCTAAAGCACCTCACTTCTTGCCCAGAGGATCTTCTTGAGAAATAATCTCTTTAAATTGTCCCAAAATCAAAACCACTCTTTATGCTGAAGGTTGAATTGCAACAATTATCTGAAGTTTCCTGCAAACTTTGAGTTACAAAAACAAATGATGTCTGCTTCTTTCTCAGTATTTTTCTTTGCAAAGACTGACCTCAAGCACTCCTCCTAAATCTACTGCTGTAAGAATGCACATCTTGCACTTTGTTCTGTAGCACAGGTGGTCTTGGCTGATGGCTGGAAACTGGTCCGTATTTGAGGGACTTAATGCTCTTTGGAATGCAAAAGGAGATTGGTAGTTGCTACTATGACCTTTCTGCAGTGGCTGGCGGGCAGTCCATCTTCTCTTCTGCTGGATAATTGGACGAAAAAGAATAACAAGACCATGGAGAGAATAATGAGTTTAACGCTGTGTACAGTGAAAGCTTTGTGCTGAACTCAAATTTCATTAGAACTTGTGAAATGGTGGTAGGAGACGTTCTCACCTCTACTCACCTGATCATTTTTGGTATAAACAGAAAGTGTTTGATGCAGCTCCCACATAGTTTCAATGTCAGAACAGTGCTGTGGCAGAGATTTCAGAAATCTGACTCATGACCTATGTTAATGGTTTCTGAGCTGCTACGCCTATGGTTTACATTTGGCTAATGGCAAACAAAACGACTTTGTTGGGTATGTCAATCGGAAGATCGTCCACCATTACAGCTTCCCCAAATCCACATTCAGACCAACATCTCTCTGTTCTTCGTGAAGAAATGCATCTCCCTCACTCTTTATAAAAATAAAAGCCAATGTGTTTCTGCGCCAAATGAACTGATGAGGAGTTGGCAACCCCACATGGCAACACACCTGGCTCGACTTTTAGTGAATCATGTAATTTCATGTGATTTAAATTCAAATGAGGAATGATCTGCATTCTACCTGGAAGAACAACCTTATGTAATAGTCGTAGAAAAATACACTATCACATTGCAAATATGCAGGGGTTTAGTGCAGAAATTCCCCCGAGTGTTGGTACCAGTCACGGCTGGATTGTGGCCAAACTCAAAATATCACTTCTCTATTCAGGCCTGAACAGTGTGCAGCACCCCAGTGACTGGGCTACAGTGTGCACAGTGTGTTAGCCCTTAGCAAACATATGGAACACATTATGTTGGTCAATCAGAGCAGTTACAACTTCCACACTTAAGCATTTTTCTATTAGTTTTGACGTGTGACAGCCGTAATGCAACTAAACAATATGCCAACAGCACAGCACACTGGACTCATTCTTCTCCCTCCCCAACAGAGTCAACAGCACATTAACTGTGCCGCAGCATTTGAATTGCTCTGTGTCATAGCCATGGTCTGCTCCTCTACTTTTGTTCAACTTCTACTTTGTTTTCTCTACTTTGTGTTAATAGCTTTCAGGTATTCTGACTTTAATTGGGTAAGATTTTGTCAGGTTTTTGCAGTAAAGATGTAATCAAGCCCCCCAAACAGAGACTCTCTGTTTTGTTAATTTTTTTTTCTCATTTTTGTTTTATGAGACCAGAACTTACTGGAAACAAGCTATGAAACAACCACACCTAATAGTAGCATGAAGCTGTAAGTTCATGTGGTGGTGGAGACCTCTCTGTCCGCCTTCTCTGTCATGTACGTGTCTCCACATAAGACAGTGAGTGTGTGTGTTTAATAGGAGATGACTAGTTTTGACTATGCTGTGTTAAATTTGCAAGAGGCATGACTGTGGCATTTAGAAAAGTAAAGGTCTACTTTACTTCACATACGTATGGTTACATTCACATTACTTTATAAAATGTCTCTGATGCAGCTACCGTTTGTCTGTGTTCATATCATATTCTCCATGCCTGTAAGAAGTAACTGCTTCATGGACGTTCTGTGACTCTTCAGTCTGTTGTCACCAAGGTAAATTAAGAAGGAAATCTCAACAGAATTTGTGGTTGTTGAGTTTCTTCAAACAGAATGAGATATTGGGGGAAAAATGAATGAATAGCTATTATGGCAAATGGCTACTTTGCTTTCTTGAACCAGGGTCATGATCCAGAGCGGGGTTTGGGGTCTGCAAACATCTGTCTCATGCAAAGCTGTTCGGGAAATAGACTCATTCAGTGAGTTTAACTTAGAGCCCAAGAGAATGTTACTTAATAAATGTAATGCTTTAGCTGTCAGACTAAAAGAAATAGCCCCAACCCGGAGCTGACCCTCAAAGCTGACCTTCTAAGTTCAACTTTCCAGAGCTGAATAACGTTTTTAACCAAGTACCTCTGTGTTGTTCTTTGTGTGTGTGTCTGTGTGTGTGTGTGTGCGCGCTCTTCAGGTATGGGATTACGAGTTAGAGAGGAGCGCCGAGCAGTGGGCACATACCTGCCGATGGGAACATGGACCGAGCCACATGTTGACACAGATAGGTCAAAACCTTGGAGCTCACTGGGGCAGGTGTGTATGTACATATGTACATATTATTACAGGAGTGGAGGGAAGTGTGTCATCCTTTTTGTTTTGAAGTATGTTTGTATTTTTCCGAACCTCAGTGCTCAGAGAACAGTTTGTGTACATTCAAACTGATTACTTATTTTTTCCATGGGTTGTTTCAGCTAAAAAAAGTGTGATAAACCCACCATGCTGTCTAATAGTTAAGTTAAGTGTTACCTGTTGTGTAGGTGTGTGCTGATTATCCTTCACATCATTCTTGCGTTCGTTGGTTCTTTACTGAACTACAGTAGTATTCAGTAAAACTGTAGAAACTACTTAATGATACTGCATCTACATGTTATTAAATGTCTTCAGTGTGTATTTTATTTATTTAACCAAAAGGATTCCATTTAGCTTAGCTGCTTTTCTAAGGAGATGCAATTAAGACGGCAGATTCCAGTATTCCAGGCAGTCAAACCAGAGGACATGACAGTGTATTTTTCTGTCCATGCACTAGGTCAACTATGTTAAAATCACACATTTTTTGGTTACTCAGCACCTTTTCTGTCACTTTAGAGATCGGCCCCCTACCTACCACGTCCAAGCCTGGTATGATGAGGTGAGGTACTACAGCTATCCATATTCCCAGGAGTGTAACCCACACTGTCCGTTCAGATGTTCAGGACCTGTGTGCACTCACTACACTCAGGTAAAAGGGTCTTTACATTTAATAGTAAAAAAAAAGTATATGATGCCTTGATTTTATAGACTCTCTCTTAAAAGTTACAAGAACGTGAGACTTCCAGGGATCACTAAATGCTTTCCTTTCATTGATTTCTTTTTTTCAGCTGGTGTGGGCCACTAGTAATCGTGTTGGCTGTGCCATCAATGTGTGCTATAACATGAATGTTTGGGGAATGATCTGGGCCAAAGCTGTCTATCTGGTCTGCAACTACTCTCCACCGTGAGTTTTTACTAGTTTTTGCTTCTGTAAAATAACAGAGATTATATCTGAATTATTATGTTAGGTTTTAAATGCGTGTTATGGTGGATACTTACATCACACATACAAATCTCTGACTGAGGCATCAGCAGCCAAGTGCTACTGAGGTTAATGAACATTCACGTGGAATACGTCAGAGAACAATTCAACTATTTTATTTTTAAAGCACAGATTTTGTTTTATTATTATGATTTTTTTTAGTGGCAACTGGTGGGGCCATGCTCCATACAAATATGGTGCCCCCTGCTCTGCGTGTCCAGCTAGCTACGCTGGAGGGTGCAGGGACAACCTGTGCTACAAAGGTACGGTAAATGTTTTGTTGTCATAAATGCTTTGGCTGCACAATGGCAAAACCTCCAAAAAACCTCTTTTTTTTCCAGAAGGGGGGGTTGATCGACGTCCACCTCCTGAGACAGAGGAGACCAACTACATTGAACCTGAACCGGAATCAGTACACCAACCCAGGGCCCAATCACCAGACCCCCCACACACTGACAACCAAGACAGAAACCAGGTCATCAGCAAAGAGCAGATGTGTAAGGAGTACTTACCATAATACTATAGTACATATCTGAATAGAATCAATATGTACATTATTACCAGTATTACTGTGAGTTTGTGAAAAGTACTACTAACTACAAACTACTGTTTGGTTTTTTAGCCCAGCAGGTCGACTGTGAGACTAAACTGAGAGATCAGTGCAAGGGAACAACCTGTAACAGGTAAGTGCTGACGAACAGAAAATGCAATTGATAAACATCAAATAATACAGTATATGCAAAATATTCTACATTATATGCAAATACTATTTGCTTCTATAATACAACTGTATGTTCTCTATTACAAGCAAAGCACAAATCTTTATTATGCTCTTTGCTTTACTGCTGTTCTTGTTCATAGATATGAGTGTCCGCCTGGCTGCCGTGACAGGCCTGGAAAAGTAGTTGGGACAGGATATTATGACATGGTAAATCATCACTAACAACAGTTATGGCATGCTGCATTGTATGGTACACTACTGTACGTGATGATACTGAGACTACAGGTTAGATACCTGACAGCATCTTTCGAGGTTTTTATATAGTATGGTTAATGACTATAATAATTCATATTAATGACTATAATGAATTCATGTTTTTGAAACCTGCACCTACGTTTGTGTCTGTGTTTTACTGCAGCAATCCAGTGTGTGTGCAGCCGGGTTACACTCCGGTGTCATTGACGATGATGGAGGATGGCTGGATGTAACCAGACTGGGCAGAAAACAACAATTTACTAAGTCATACAAGAATGCTATCCAGTCTATTGGGTATGGAAACACTGAAGGGAAAATAATGTTGACACTGTATACTGTACAGTATATTTGCATCCTTTATAGGGGCTAATAACATAACTAAGCATTCATTGCTGTTTGAAGAGCATAACTTCATGCAGTTCTCTGTAATTTAACAGGAAAAATAGAAGTGCAAACTCCTTCAAAGTAGAGTCAGTGCCTGGTAAGCAGCGCTATTTTTCACTCTGTTGTCTTAAGTAGAGAAGCACTCTTGAGGTCATTTTGCTGTGTCTTATCTCCCAGTCAAGGCAGTAGCATGTGATACCACCGTGGCTCTGTTCTGCCCTTTCAAGAAACCTGTACGACACTGTCCCAGGTAACGTTCCACTTTAAATCGGATTTATTCACCTGGCGCTTATCTACAGACTGAACACAGCTCACCGCTTGATTTAAATCACAATTAGACACATCTGTTTTTTCTTCTTGCTTCAGGTTGTATTGTCCCAGGAACTGTTTGCACGTCAGCGGAGCCCAAGTTATAGGGACAAATTATTACTCAGATGTGAGTTATTACACTGCTGTCATTAACTGAGGATTACCAGTAAAGCACACATGTAATTAACAACATCAATGATGCTTGGTTTCCATTTAACCGCTCACTTAAGATCATCACTTGTTATTATTATTTGATGTAATCCAGAAATCCAGTGTCTGCAGAGCGGCCATTCATGCGGGCGTGATCCAGAACGAGTCTGGAGGTTACCTTGACGTGATGCCACTGGACAAAAGGAGGCAGTACAGTGGCAGTTACCAGAATGGCATCACCTCAGAGAGGTATGGATAGAAATATGAAGTAGATACGCTTAGATGTGTTAGATGTCTTACGCCAAGCTAAAAGTAATCTAACAGTTTCCGTTCCAAGCTGATTCTGTTTCTATCTTTTTGGATGTTTTGCATGTTTTATTTCCACATAATGCTATTGTTGTACACAACTTTTGTTGTGTTTAAATGTTTTTATTAATACATTCATTTGACTTCTGTTAATTGAATCAAGTCTATATATGATAATTGGTAAATAATTATAAAACGTTCAGAAATTGAATGTTCATGTTTAATTTTGTTATTAAGTTGGATCTTGTTTTAAGTATCAAATTTATCTTTGGTCAATTAATTATCAATTGTAATGATGTAGTATTATATTAATATTTATACATCTTTATAACAAAATGTGACTCATGTTTCTCCCCGCTCTTGTTCTTCCAGCCTACAGAACCCAACAGGCGGAAAAGCCTTCAGAGTCTTTGCAGTCATCTGAAAAACCACTCTCAAAGGGCAGAGTGCCATCAAACACGGCCACTTTACATCCAGCAGACCCACTCATTATGATCTTACAACCCATCATTACGTTTACCCCCACAGTAAATATCTCAGCTTGTCATCCTCTGACACTAAAAGTGTAGCATGACCTTTCTTTCAAGGATTTCCTTTGAAATTTACTCCTGAGTGAATCAGTGCCCAGAAAAAGCTCAGCAAAGGATGCTTGGTGAGTGATGATCTCGCATGTCTTTGTAGAGCTGATGGTAATAATCACATTGGGCTGCCATGAACCTTTTACTGACATGATATTATGACATCATTTTTTTTAACACTTGGATCCCGTGTACGCCACCATATTTAGTACCACTGCGTCCCATAATTTCATATTAGGACGGTTTCTATGGTGGAGCAAACCAGACGTTGAATAAAAATCTCCCTTAAGAACGTTAAAATATAGATGCTTTGAACTCAATATAGTGCCACAGAATGCTGAGACAACGATTATGTTCTCAGACAACATGGTGTTCTTGCATTGACACTGCATTCGAGTTAAGGTAAAGAAAAGCTCATGGTTAGTGCAAATAATCTGGTTAAACTATGGTTATATTTAGGCAGCTGTTTAAGTTTGAGGAATGCATTTACATTTTAAAAACCCTAAGGTTTTGCTCTGTCGCTTAAAGAATCAAGGCTGGATGAATGTGTACGTATATGGTTCTTCTTGCATTGGCACTGAACAGGGTGTTGGATGTCAATCGAGTCTGTTATTAAGGTAATTACTGTACATTTTTGCATGGCACATATACAGTTTACAGCTGAAATTACCAATATACCAATTTTATCAAATTTACAGTTGTTAGCAAAATTCAGGCAAATAGTCACTATCCTCATGAGTTGTTAGTTCTTCTAAAATATTCATGGAAAATGAAAAAGGCATCACAGTAGCTTGGAAAAAAAATGGGGGAGGTTTGCATCAGGAAGAACATCAAGTGTAAAAAACTGTGCTTAAAATGTGCTATGATTCGCTGTAGCGACCCCCATGGGACAAGCCAAAAGAATAAAAAAAGAGATAATTCACCCTGATATTCCTGATAAGGAAAGTTATAACATAACACGTTTTTTAGTTTTGTAAAAATGTTTCATAAAGACTGTTAAGCTACAGTCCCCACATGCTAAAGTAGGATCGCACTCGAGGGCGTTTAGTGAGATGTCAGTTCCTAAAGAAACATTTTCTGGTACTCCTGGCAGCAGAAAGTTTGTCTTGCACGCAGGTTTGTTTAACAAGTTCATATTCTGCATAGAGAAGATGGAATTAATTATGTCATGCTTAAATATATAAGACAAATCAGGGTTGTATGTATTTTATCTGTATTAAATGTGGTTTGAGCTTCTCTGAATCACTCGTTATAGTCACAGTGGTAACGTTAGTGCAGCAACAATGCAGGCAGTAGAACAAAGATTGTATATTTTTGTACATATTGTTGTATATAATGCTGAATTCTATACTATGAATTGCTTACAACAACATTACAGCACATTGTCAGTAATATGAATCAGACAAACGATAAATAGTAGCTTCTGCATGCTAATCGTGTATTTATCACCCAAGCTTTTATTTTTATAAAGGACAAATTCCACCGTAGTCTTATTGTAGTCATGGTTGTAAATATCAAGTTTGTAATATATTGTAATATTTTATGCTACCTTTCCCAGCTTTTGTGATAGATTTATACAAAACAGACCCTGGCTGGCCAGGAATGTGCACAACAGACTCACAATTAAAATACAATAAAACTGTTGTTTTGTCATTTGTGATTTTTTAAAAAGAGGCTGTAGTATAAAAATCAATCGATTATATTCTCCTGTTCAGGATGAAGGTCTTGGTAAAAACCTAACCTAAATTCTCCAAACCCTCATGTTACAAGTTTGACCAAGTTCCTCAGTTTACATTGTCTTACATTACACTTGTTTTCACTCTTCGCAGACATATGGTTTCAGACATATGGTCGAGTGGCCGCACTATTTTAATATCAGTCCCTGTAGCTTCCAGATAGCCTGAGGAATTTGGGAACTAACATTTCAACAACATCTCAAATTCAGCTGCGGATCAAAACCTTCAAGTGAAATGAGTTTCTAGTAAGCCATGGTTGTTTCCAGGAACTGTGGGGGAACGCAGAGGGAAAGAAAACTGCTTGTTCCACGTCCAGAGACGAGATCTTATCGACCACTTGGCCTCATGCGATTAAAGTAACAAGCAGAGAAGTTCAGTCAAATGACTTTGACTTTTACCAGCTGAACTAAACACATAAACAACTTAACTCAATTTAGTGAATCCAACCAAATATCAACAATGGATTCAAATTTTATAGATTTTATAATTAAATTTTTTATTATGTAGCTACAGTACTGTGAACATTTTACCAAGACTTGAGTTTGGATATGGTAGAAAATATTCTGAAAAAGCATTTAAACAACACAATAATGAAATGACAAGGACTGAATTGATTTCCAGTTTTGATCACTATAGACTAAACTGACCAGTCTGGTCACATTATATAAGTAATGTGACTCTAGAGTGGATATACCTTAAAAAAATGTATGTAATCTAACTGTGTTTGGTCCAGGTCTCCTTGAGAAAAAGGGGCAAGCATCGCAGCTCTGTCAAAATTCACAGATGCCTGTTGCAGAGGTGGGTGTTGGCACAAGACTCCTGTGAACTCCTCCGGTCACTTAGCCGGACAGTCACTCAGCTATCACGGCAGTCAAATAATGCTCTATCCGCACGTTAGGAGCAGACAGGCACCTCTCCATCAGCATCAAAGTTTGCTTTGTCAGTCATCCGTCACACAGGCAGCGATTCTGGTCAGACAAATAGCCACCCTCGTAGGCAAACACTCCATCACAGCAGGCTTTTCAGTCAGTTAACCAGGCTGTCAATCAAGCAAAGGCTTCACCATGGCTATTAAAACTCAGGTTTTTAGTCTAAAGGAATAGTTCATCATTTTAGGAAAGTTTTTTATTGAACATTTTCTGGCAAAAGTGGCAAAACGATGTGATGTTGTGGTTTTAACATGGAGGAGGATTTGTATGCATAATTATCTTTCTCAGGTACAGCTCCAGTAAGATTAGTTACAAACTGTATGTAACAATAAGGCTGTGAGCACAACGAAGAAAGTTCTATTCACCTCAGCTGTCTTGATGTGGAACCTACCTAAATGCAATGAAACCAGTAAACACGAGGGACAGATACTGTAATAAGGAGTTAACATCTTTGTTAAATACGCATTGCTACAGCGTTGAATGTGAAAAATCAGTCTTGAAGCCATCTTTTTCTTACGACCTTTATGTAAAAACTAGACGTTGTGGACATACTGACAGAACAGAAATGAATCGCCTATTTTTTTCTGGACAAATGATGCTTTGCTACAAACAATGTATAACACTCCCAACATGTCTGACTGTGGTCTGTGAAATATGGCACAGTATGCAGTATTTAAAGGGGCCCAGGTGCACTGCGAGGAATTCTGGGCCCCCTGACAAGAGAGGAAACTTGGCCCCTCAACCTATATGTGTTGAAAAGCACAGTATAACCTGGCATCTTTGAGAGGGCCCCCACCAGGTTAGAGGACCCTCACCTCCCCCGAGCCACAGCAAATCTAAATCTGACCTGAGTCCCTCTCGCCTTCTATATTTTATTAATTTGCAATCATAACTGTCATCTTACAGTTCTTTAAATTATGCTAGTTACAGGCTTGGAACAGTTAATCCATAACATTTAGCTGTAAGGGAAAGTATGAGGCTTTTCATAGCCAGTGAATAAATATGGCTGGTGTTTGTGTAAGTCTAACAATACACTCCTGTGTTGCCAGTTTTAGCGATAAAAACCTTTTTGATTGTGTGTGCTGGTCAGCAAAATACAGAAACGTCAAACGGACGTAGCAATTATGAGGGTTTCAGAGATATGTTTGAAATTTGGACGACAGCTGGCCATGCCTGAAAACGCACCGGTGTGCGTGCATATGTATGTGTGTGTGTGTGTGTGTTTATGTATGAATACACCTCCACAGCTGCATGTGGTGTTCTCAACGTGTCCCTGTGTAGTAGCTAAGGCACTTTCTAAATGTGGCTCGTGCAATCACGCTCATGCTTTATAGCCGGCTCCTCGGGCGGTTAGCTCCTGGGTGGACACACACCGTGCATGTGGCCTAACAATCACTGCAGACAGGATGAGAAGCAATGTGTGTGTGTGTGTGTGTGCCAGTGTTTGATTGTGTGGTTGGGCTTCATCCTCTCAGCCCTCCACCACTCATAGATTTAGACGTTATTATTTCAACATAGTTAGCAGCTGTGTTTTGGTGGAGGAACATGGTAATCATCTCTCCACTGCTGGCTTTTCTGCTGGTTGACGAGTACAGTATTTATAACTGTGGACTGTTTTCACTCTACTTTCTCATGACACAACACAGACGCTTCTCAAAGTCCCAAAATCACATTTGGTTACTTCAAGGTCCCTTTGACTTAATAGAATATTGTGGTATTAGTCATTCTGTCCAGCTAACTTAATGTAAAACGATTCATGTCATCCACGATGTTGTATGATTACAGAGTTGGTTGTGTGAGAATTACGATACTGTACTGTGCACTTACCATAAAACGGTGGCAGTGATTTTCTGGATTCTCCAGTCAACATCATGACATCATGTTCTCACATGAGATTAAACTTAAATCTGTAATGGGCGTGAAAGGTTAGAACCAATTAACAAACAACACTTTAGAGTTTTTAATCACATTTTAGAAACTGGAGGCATATGTGACTAAACGCTTTAAAACATATCCAAAACACCATCAGTGTTTTCATTTTTGTGCATACCGGTGGTACCAGTGGGAAACAGAGATGCTGCAGTGCTCTGCTCCCTCTGCCAGGAAGTGAGCGGGTGATGACAGGTGACAGAAATCTATCCGACACAGACTTCTCACTCAGTACTGTTTCGTATTTCCCTTGACAAACACCTCCACTGGATTGGGACCAGTAAAGGGTCACAGTTCAAAGCAAGAAACCAGTGCTTCTTGAACCTTGGCTGTTGTATTTCACAGTTTCCTTGTCCTGCTTGTCTTTGTTTGCCTATGCACAACCCTCCTGTAGAAGTGATCTTACATTTATTCCCCAGTTTGTGATTCCAAGCTCCCATTTTTGTTTAGTTTTTTAATGTTTTTTTTGCTTGATTTGTCTTGCAGGAACAAAAGCTGTTCTTGGAGTTTGAAAGCATCTCAAGGATAGTGAATTTTGCCCTCACCAGAGCTCCACACCTTCCGATCTGCCTGACACACTCAGTCACACACACATGCTGATCCTGAAGTCAAATTAATGGACTTTGCATCTCTCTCTCTCTCTCTCTCTCTTACTGTTTTGTTGGTAACCCACATGCAGACTTCCAGTGCCAGCAGAGTGTGGCGCAGGGTCACTGCCTCCCACAGTCCCACAAGAGTCACAGACGTCCTTCTTACCCCCTGATCCACTGCTGTTGGTCCCCCACCACCACAGAATCCCCATCAAAATTTTCCATGCGTACCCAAAATAGTTGTCTGACTGCTGGCCACACTTGTCGCGGTGCCCTCCTGTCGCTCATGGCTGACTGAGCACACACACCTCATTGCATTTTGATAGAAATTAATTCCTTTTTTTCACATTCTGTTTTTTGTGACAGTTTGTATGTGTAAACAATAGAGAGATAAATTCTGGGCAAATGAGAAATGAATGAAAATACAACAGGGTGTTCAGACCGTTGCTGCATGCAGAGCGGGCATATTCAAGACAAGAAAAGAGGAGGAATGGGGACAATGCAGGCACTGTATATGATTTTCAGTGCTACTCTACAGTACCTACTATATAGCCTCTCTGGTGTCTTACGGCTAAAGTACTACTCACAAAAACAGTCCTACATACTCCAGAGTTTCAGTAAGAACAGCTGCCTCTAAATATTTGTACAAAAATAATCCTTTGTATGTTTCTTGAACTTGTACCAATCACTGTTTCTCTAGAACGAGCAGCTTACGTAAGATGTCAGTTTAAGCTAAGTGCCAATTGTCAAATGAAAAAACACAACATGCATGATGTTATGTAGGTTGTTAAAATTACAAGTAATGAGCTAAAATACAGAACCACCATGAAGGTATGGCCTAGAAATGTTGCACGAAATAAAGCTGATCATCAGTAACATCATTAAGATTATCTAAAGGACTCATAAAGAAGTCAATATTTGCACAGAATTGTTAGGGTTCTTGGGGAAAAAAATGACAAAGCTGTTTTTCATAATGAAAATGATAAAGCATATGTAGAATTATAATAAGTTATACCAAGTTATAATAATATACCAACAGGCATAACAGAGAGTGGTCCATTGACTCTAGGGGCGGCAGTTTGCGAATGGTCCCCTCCTGACCATAGTGTCCCGGTCTTGCTTTATTTAGAAATAAAGCAAAGCTATTGGTATAATTAATTAAAAGTTGTATTCCCATATTAGGTAATTTCATAAATCATCAACAAAACACGCATCCCAACCCAAACACACATGAATCCTTTTGCCCTGATATTGCAGGTTGTGGTCTGACAGCACAGTGCAGGCAGTTGAAATATATCCCCTGTGTGGTGACACAAGAGTTCATCCAAACCCTCCAGTATGTTTGTGTAGCTACCTGGTTTTGGAGTGGGGGAGTCGGTAAACAGGTAAAAATGCTACAAATAGAACAAATAGAATCTAGCCACTTACGAATATAGTCTTGAGGGAGGGCAGTCTGTACCCGGGTCTGCGTCAGCACTGACCTTTTTACTGTTTGCTGAAGGGATTTGATTTCACCTCTACCTCGACTTTTTTTTTTCTTCAACATTCACACTTGAGCCATCACAGGAGGATAAAATGGCAGTTTTGTCCAGGAAGGAGACGCTGTAGTAGTTCAGTGATGGGCCACATGATATGCCTGGGTTTTTTTTGTATATCTTGGACTTTAATAAGCATGCATGCATGCTTGGAAATATATATATTTACCTATCACATGGAGATCAGTAACTGGCATAAAACAAGGTCCAGCTCAAAAGTTCTTAAACTTTAAAAATAAGTATCTCTGCTCATCACTAACCACCGGAGTGAAACATATCTAAAAGCTATTTGCAGCTATCCTGTCACTGATTGCCTGCAAACAGAATCCTGTTTATAATTTGGACTTGTCTGAACATCTCTTGAGATTCTACTATGCAATGTGAATATAAATGTTTAGCCTACAGCGCCCTCTGCTGCCATTACACGGTCACACCTCAGTTGTTGCTGACTGTGCTGTATGTGAAATAACAATTTAGGCCTATAATGTCTTTTTTTCCCTTTCTGCTTTACTGTTACAGTTATTTTGTCTTTTAATGACACACTACTTTAGGCTATATGTCATATGACACTATTTTAGTTCACCAGCTTTGAAGTTATCAGCTGCCTTCAGGACATCTGGTCAAACATCACGGCGGCCTATGTTGCTGAGGTGAAATTTGGCATTTGTAACAACCATGAACATTTGACTTTGGTTTTTGGTTGATCTGTGCCTCTTGCATGTGGCCGTCTCTGATTCATACGGACCACTGGCCATGCGACGCAGGCAGGTTATTTTTCCGCTGTCGTCATCAGTCAGTGACGCCGCTACACAGCCCGGTAAAAAACAAACATGAAGGAAAACAACAAAAACAACAGCAGCAGCAACTCCGCTTCACACGCAACTTCCAGACATGTTGGACTGTGACAATTATTGAGAAGGTTTTGTTGAAGCCGAACAGGAATAAAATTGTCATAACCGGGAAAAAACGTATCATTGCAGTAAACCGTGTTATTATGAAGTGACTGTCGCACAAATTACTAGTTAGTTTTTATTTTTCGCGTGCGCTATCTTAAAATAAATAATATTCTGAGTTGCTAAATTGCCATTACATTAAAATAAAACCAGTAAAGACGCACTTAACAGTTCAGGAGAATATTGTGATAAACTAAACTAGTAAAATACGATGACGTTAAGCTCCGGTGTAGTTTAGCTGAGCTCAAATCCAAATACAGAAGAAGCTAACGTTAAGCTAAACAGGTAAGCTAGACACCTAAGTGATATATTTATACTGCAGAGTACTCGCTTGTATTACTTGTACTATATATGTCCTTCTAATGGAGGTTTTCACAGTAGCCTACATCAATGTCCCACCTGCTTAAGAAAAAAAATGCCTAAGACTGCTAATAAAATGGTCATTCTCACAAACGAAAACAATTCTTATTTTTATCCCATTGTATTTCCTATTTCCCCTGTGCGTGTCTATTGTGATGTAGGGACTCAGAAGACAGAGGAAAATTAGCGTCCCAAGGTTTTCAAGGTGTTTCCTTTGTCTACACAATGCGTGTGCGCACTAAAACGTGTGGTGCCCTTGTCTTCTAAACGTCAGTACTTCTCAGTCACCCATAATGCACTGTGAGAAAGGTAACACCCAGTTTATTTACCTGGAGGAAACCAGACATGAAAACTACAAGGCAGAACCGACAGGAAGCAACATAACCAAAGACGAAAGAACAAGAGAAAAGGTTTGGGTTCAGTTCGTGTTTAGTAGATATGAGCCAGTTGTTTCTTTTTTAGTCAGAGTGGCTTGTGTTGATACTTGTCCACGCACACTTTGGTGTTTGTTTCACTGCCTGGTGGCATTAACAAAGGTGTGAGTGAGAGAAGTGGGGGCGGCCAGAGTAGGGGGAGGGGCCTCGGTGTCTTCCATGTATGGACTCCAGCAAACTTCATATGATAAATAGATGGTCACATGGAGCAATAGTCTTGGAGCAGTGGGGGAAAAAGGGAGGGAAAGGAGCAAGGAGAAAGACTGAGGAGGTACACTGGAGGACTTTAGCCTGCCTCATGTGCAGGAGGTGGCACACGATTTAGAGCCCACTGGATCATATTACAAAGAGAAAGGAAACAACAGTGTTGGAGTGAGTGCCATGTTGTGCTCTAACTGAACCTTTAGCTTTCCTCACTGGCGCCCTAACAGGGCTCTGTTTTTTTTCATTTGCCTTCTTGTAGATACTCCTGTTCCTTGTGAGAGCGAAAGTTCAGTTTGTGCCATCCTGGATGTCACTAGAGACCTTCTCACACTTTCTTGAGGGCAAGTAAACATCCAAGATGCCCACCAACTTCACTGTGGTGCCAGTGGAGGACGCAGAGGATGGGGGCAACAGCGTGGGTGCAGCTGAAAGCAGCAAACCTGTCAGCCTAGGCAAAATCTTTGGGGAGGAAGAAGAGGATAACTTAGAAGCACCTCACTCAGGTAAGAATACACTGTAAGAAAAGAGTTTGGCTTGTAGATGTGCCTGTATGCTCATGGAGGACAGTTTTTAATACCTTCATGTTACTGTTTGGAATCATCTGGGAACTGGAGCGTATGCCAGCCTGTAGTGGGTTAAAATGTGTAAGTCTGATGAGTTGACACAAACGACGAGATACATGTAATGGCAGGCACACGCTGTACACATCACATAAACAGACAGCTTTAAAGGGTGTTGATGTTCAGCTAGCCAGTACTTGCGGGGCATGTGCGTCATTGCACTGATGATTGATGTTTGGAGCCTTTTGCTTTATCATGAGCGATAGAGAAGCAGTTATGTCACATATAAGATCAATTTTAATATTTTCAATCTTGCTAGCAAAGTTTAACAGAAAGAAAGTTTACAGAAAATACATTTTACACATTATATATGTATATACAATAAACATATATCTTATCAGTAATATTTTGACTTTATTTATGTTTTTTCCAGTATAATAAATAAATGACAAATAATCAACCTTCAGTATTCTAACATTAAATAATATTAAAATTGCTGCTGTATGTAACTGTAAAGCCTAGACTAAACACAGAACTTTTATTTTGAAATGTGCTTAGTGCCTTTTTTTATAAGCCAATAGATTGGGGGCAATTTAGCCTTTGGAATGTGGGAGGAAACCCTCATTAACACAGGAAGGAACATAAAGACTCCAACCAGAAAGAACCAAGCCACAGACGTGTCTGTGAGGCTGCAGAACGATGTACTGGGCAACCACACTGCCCTGCAGACTACAGCTGCTGAGGTGTAGGAGTCTGATTGATGTGGACTCACTCTTCCTCAAATTGAAGAGGTTCAAGGCTCTTCCTCCTCGTCTTTCACCTAGGCAGTTTCTCATCAAATCTTGACTAGGCTTGTACTTTTGTTATGACCAGCATCAAATTCAATAGTGTACTTATATTCTGGTACTTCTTTATAAGAAAGAGACTTTATGAGTACTTTTACTTGAGCAAATTAGAAGTGATACCTCTACTTGAGTTTCCCTTTAGACAACTACCCACACTTTTACATGAGTACTTACTTGTGTACTGTTACCACCTCTGTCAGTATCACAAGTTGACAAATTTTGTGCACTTGTGGCATTTTCCATACTTCACAATCACAGGTTTGATCAGTCACAGAAACACTTCCTGTGCTGCTTAATCACTGCTGCAGCTGTGTTTGTGTTGCTTAATGATTCTATCATCTTTATGACATCTCACGATCTATCTGTCTTTCTAGCTTTAATGGGGAATAGCTTTAACGCTCCCTGTATGTGTTGAAGTCAAACTTTGTTGTCTGTATTTTCAGTGTAGTCTGAAGATTACATACATATGTATACTGTACTGGAGTTTGACCAAAACTATTAGCTGAAAAACACAAAAAGACTTCTGCGTAGTTGGGTCATGATTCTCTGTGTGCGTTTGCTACAGTGCGTGACCCATTATACACTACAAGGGGCCCTAGAGTCCTTTAAAGATAATGAGCTGTAAGATTTTGACTTCAGAAGTGTTTTTGTCATAAACAGTTCTGAGACCAAATTAAAGAATTAAATTAAATAATTGTTTCTGTAGGTCACTATAACTGTTTGTGGCTGCATAAACACTTCAGGAGAAGCAATTAAGTGATGCCTGGTTGCCCTGATGTCTTGTCCTCTTGCCTTTATCTGATTAAAATCTTGTGTTTGCTGTTACAACTAAATGCGCTGACATGTCTCATTATCTTTCACAATCCCGCAGAATTCAATGCATTCACTTGCCAAGTGGCTGCACTTGTTAAATTCCACGCTTCCTCAAAACACCATGTGACCCGTGTGTACATGCAGTCGAAATCAGTGCATTAAGGATTACAGCAATGGAATTCGTTTCCTCAGGCAGTGCTTAATACATGCTCCCTGGAAAGTGTAATATAAGTGTTTAGGATTGTTTAACTGGATTTAAAATTTTCTGGATAATTATGTTGTGTGGCAAATGCTGGAAATACAATTCATAAATGAGGACATTAGAGGCCTGCAGTCACTGTGCTAATTGTGATCTTTGTCAATATTTGTCCGCATTTCCTTTAAAGGTTAGTGTCGCACATTTCTAAAGATGTGCCACAATTTAGAAGAATTCTTCTGTTAAGTTGGAAGATTAATGAGACAGCTGCGGGTAACTGTCCTGACAGACTTAAGAAAGCTGCTCCAGAACTTTTTGCGAAAAAAATTGGGGAAAAACTTCACCAGTATGACAAACCATTTCCCCATCTCGCAAATCCACACTATAGTAAGAAGGATGTAAATTAATATAAGTACTTGCAGTACAGTGATTCCTTCAACTCATGATGTTGAGGCAGAAGTCCTAGATTGTGCAGATCTCAAAATGCCCATATCCATGTGTATATACACACACACTCTCACACACACACACACACACACACACACACACACACACACACACACACACACACACACACAGTGCTGATTTGACAAGATGCCATCTGTGTAGACACTAACATCTCAGTACCATCATTTTCCAAAGCAGCATCATGCAGCCTGTGTTTGTTTTTATACCAGGTTTCGCTTGGACTGTGCTATTACTTCTTAGTACAAAGTCCAGGGTACACCCTGGACAGGTGGCCAGACTATTAAAGAGCTGGAAAAACAGAAGTGACTGAAAGAATTTGACTAAAAACTTACAACAAAAAGCTAAGCTAAAGAAAGAGTTATAGATGCTATGATGAATACATTTAGTAGTGTATCCCTCTGAAAACTAAACTAATTAATTTACATTTATTCCCAATTCTGCAGACATCATACTGGCAAATGTGATGAGGAGAAAAAAAAACATTCACTCATTCAACAGCACTGGAAACTTTAGTGACTGTACAGCAGAACCCTATGTTCATCATCATACAATATGTGGCATTGTTTGTGATGTGCTACCTGTTGTGATGAACCAACTGTAAGTACCTCGCCTCTGCAGTCTTTTTAAAATACGTTTCAGTCAAACCAGTTTGACACTGTTCAATATGAAAGGACAATTCAAGAAATGATCCTCTCTTTGTCTTGTTCCTCCCAGATGTAAACTTGACATGATATTTTGATGTCATTTTGGTACTTTTCTGATATATATGACATGGGGCCACTAATAAATTATGTCTTGTGTCACAATGATTGTGTTCTGAGCTGTTAAAAAGTTTAGATTCAGTCTGTAAGAACTCAGCTGGATATACTGTTAAGATCATTTTTTTTTTACTAATAACTCGTACTACTAGTTACTTCTATTTTGCTGCACTGACAGACCCCAGCAAATACAACAGAGCAACATTTCCATACACCTGGCATGTGTATAAAAGGAACAGCAAGCTGAACAGGTAATGGAGCTGCAAATGTTGCATTCATGCACTGACAGTAGAACGGGAAGAACAGGAAAGAAATACCTTATTGCTTGATTATGTTCACCAGCCCAACAGTACTGATAACATACACATTAGAATTCATCTCAGTACCTTACAGTGGTTTGTGTTATTCATTTGGCCACATGCTTTTCAATTTTATATTGTACATACACGATGTACCCGATAATCTGAACCTTCATTAAAAATAGCTGATGTACATCAAGAAATGCTGACACCTGCTGGTTAACACAATTACTGCATGGGAGGCTTTTTGCAATTTGTGCAAGAAAAAAACTTGTAGGATAAGGTGAGATTTATTTTAGTGTGTAGCACTGACAGTCAGTATTAGATTTTGTTGATTTAAAGTCTCTATTAGTGTTACGTAATGTAGGAAGGGAGGGACTGACCAGAAGAGACAGGCAGTATAACCATGCTGTTAGGCAGCTAAAACACCTATTAATAGCAAGCTAGCTTGTCTATAATTACTGTGTTACTGTTGTTTTCACACCACATTCTACCTCCTGGTGGTTTTACATCACCAAGGTAGATCTGTCATCTTGCAAGTATACGATCTATGAAGTATGCCTCACTGTAACCAGTGCTTAACCATTGCTTATTCTCGGTAAAGCAATGCATTATGACCAGTGACGAATGACAGAAAATAGGATTTTTTTACAAGGTATACTGTACTTAATATGGACATAAATATATATATTGTTGTTGGTCTAGTCTAAATGTACTTACATCATGCTGTGTTCCAATCTATCTGTGACATAGTGTGTTCACATACAGAAAAACAACTAAATATCCATTCCCTCTGAAAAAGGCATGTTGACCTACTTCTAATATATCCATTGTCTTGTACAAGCTAAAATTCATTAGAAATCTTAAGAGAAAAATTCTTACAGTTGGTTTGAAGGACAAAGGATCTGTCTCAGAAACAGTTTAACCATTGTGAGCATGAATGTAACAAAGACTAGTCATACAGAACGTCTTGCTCATCTCTGCATGCTACATTTTGCTCCAATCTTCACTTTGTCATGTGCATCCACAGTGCACTGTTCTTCTTAACTGCTTTTCACTGATATCTGATCTGAACCCCTGTTCGCCGTTGGGTCGTGCAGTGACAGTGAGATCTAGTGTGATAATATTTCTGGTATAACAGACTGAGACCACTGCATGGCAACCATGGAGCAAAACAATCCAAACTGAGAAACGGATTGAAAGGCATGTCTTTGTGTTACTCCGTACTTCTTTACTTTAGTTCATTTGGCTTTTATCCAAAGCGACTTACAAGGAGACACAAGCAATTACATTTCGGGTTCTGTAAACTATGAGTTACTTCCAACTAAGAGCCCTGATAAGATACAGAGTAATTTTTTTTCTGTGTGTGTGTGTGTATATGTGTGAATGGGTGAGTCTAGGTTCTAACTTGCTGCCAGTTGTTTGCATTTAAAATAATATCTAACTGTCTCATTAACTGCAAAAAAACTCTGTTTTGTACATTTTTTGCATTTTTCTTGGTGTGGTTTTCCTTTCTTTTAGAGCAGAGAACTGTGAATATGTAAAACAATTTCTCTCTGGCATTAATAAAGTTCTATTGTCTGGAAGTGATGTGACACCACTGGTCTTTCTGATCAGCCCTGGATATGACACAGGTTTTCTAGACAGTCTGTTTTGTCTAGAAAACTTTCTTTGGGGGTGCTGTGTTGTTAGGGCAGTCATGCACAAACTCCTGGGTTGGTGGGCCAGTTCCTCGTTTCAAGATTCAAAAACTTTTATTAATCCCACAGGGGATTAATAGGTAAATAAGTAAAGATAGGTAAAAAAATAGGTAATTTCAAGTCAATTTCCACATGACACCAAAACCTCGTAGCTGTCCAAAAGCAATTTCCCCCTTAGGAGTTATTAAAGTAGTTAAAAATTAGAAATGCTAGAGTCACTGTTATAATGGCGCAAAGCTGTACAAGAGCTGTACAAGAGCTACTATACAAGTTAAAATACCTGGTAACCTTGCTGCCCTGTTGTCAGGCTGCTGTATCAACAGGATGTGTCTTATAGTATGTTGTCATGTCTTTCTCAATAGAAGATGACGGCCAGAGAGAGTCCAGTCCATTTATCAACTCAGACAATGATGAAGAAAACTATTATGAAGGCAAGAACATGGCTCTGTTTGAGGTACAACACTTTGCTTTCTCCAGATATACAATTTATGAATGTTAAAACATTTGATGCATATATAAAAAGCTAATTCCTGATTCATGATCTGTGGTTTCAACCTATATCATTTTGTTGAATAACTAATATAATTAGTTTAAGTAGCTGACACATACATAGTGCATAGCCATTTATTTTTATAGCAGAACAGATAAAAACAATTCTGATAATATAAGATAAAAGAAAACAACTATATGTGCTTTTATTTTTTACCTGGCCCCCTGCAGGAGGAAATGGATAGTACCCCTATGGTATCATCCCTTCTCAACAAGCTGGCCAACTACACCAACCTGACCCAGGGTGTTCGTGAACATGAAGAGGCCGAGTACGCGGATGGAGTAAAGAAGGTCACCGTCATGGTATGGATTTCTTTGCTGAGCAAGTGGAAATTTTGATATTTACCTAGGTGATGTTCAGTAGGGACTATCTGTTTTCATTTTAAAAAAAAGTCCTGTGCTGTCATTTGACTCCTCACTGTGCACAATTGTTCTGTGTAGCTTGACCTTTCACACACCCAAAACAGATTTAAAGATTTCAAGTGTCTCTTTTCCACTTCTTTTACATGTTGTTCAGATGTATGTAGTATTGCTCTTTTGCTAAACTAGAAGTCTATTTAAAGCTAAAGCCTTTTTGCAAAATAAATGGAATCAGCTTTTTTTCAGTTTTGTAGTCTATGACGTTTTTACTGTAGAAATTGGTATTTGGGATGAAATCACAAGGAGATAAAAAGCTCATAAAGACAGAGTGTCTAAAGAATGGACTGTATTCTGAGAAAAATTTACCATTTTATGAGTCTTTCATCTTATTAGATTTATTTTAAACTAAGTCTTTGTTCATGTTAGCAGACTAGCTGTCTTGTAATAGGACTTAAAAAAAGCAGTTCTTGGATGTACTTATTTACAACTGGCACTTTGCTATTTGAAATGTTCATGTTCAACATCATAGCTTTTATCTCATTTAGAGAGAAAGGTTCAACAAGACAAACTGGTACAGGTGAGGAATCAGTCTGGGCTTCAGGTCCCAGAGATTTTGTCCTTGAGAGGCTCTTGCCCCTGTCACACCCCTGATGTGTAACCATTTGGTTCTGGCATTTGTGCATTGCCAGGCATTCAGAATAGTTTACTCTCTGAGTCATTTGTGCCATGCCGATTAGTGATAACTTGTGTGTTATTTTATGTATTCTAATGTAACTAAGGCAGAGCTGAGAAAGATTTTGGAAAGTGAAGGAGAACACAGGATCAGTCAGAGAACAGTATGGGTGACCAATTTAAAAGAAATTCTATAAAGTTGCAGCAATAACAGCTAACTGAATATAGATGAACTTATTAATGATCTGTGGGCCAAAACAACCTAATGTTGATACTTTGATAGTGCTTCGATAATTATAGCTCTTATCAACTTTTAAACAAAGTCTCAAGAGCAATAAGATCTCCTTTGTGCTTAGCCCTGGGTTACCTGGCAGGTGTGGGGAAAAAGACCAGGTTGGGGGCAGTGACTTTATTCCTTAGAAACATGAACTTTAATTGTGATGGGTGCATATTCTCTCACATCTTTATACCTCTTATTACATAGTGTCAGGCTTGCTGTTTCTCCATCTGCAATCTTTCTGCTAAGCTAATTGCTAATGTAATGCTGGTTGTAGTTCAGACCTAACTACCCTATACAAGTTTGGTATCAATCTTCTCATCTGACTCTTGGCAAGAAAGTGAAATTTGCTCATATCTGGCCAAATGTCAAGCTAATCATAATATGTATTGCTTCCTCCTTTGGATAGCATTTGCCATACTGTCTCTTGTGTATGGTAGCACCAATTACTACTGAGCTACCCAGAATTGTAGTGTTAGTACAAGGCCTGGTACAATATGGTAATATTACCTTTAAGCTGTGTGTCGATTTTTTTTACAAATATTTCACATGGTATGAAGTCCTGTTTATTTTCTAGTCTTTTAGGCTACAATTTGTATAATGTTGGGCATAATGGGTTCTGAATTACTGGCATCTGTTGACATTTTCATTTTGTCAGCTATACTGTGGCATAAGGCAGGATTTTTTAAATACTCAGGGCATAAATATGACCCCACACATTTCAGGACTGCCCTCAATGTTTACTGAAGCCCTGGTGGCAATAAATGCTGCTGATGCTACCATTTCAAATGTATCAAATAGTTGACAATATGCTCTTTTTAGCTTTTTCTAGTTTTATTGACTGAACATCCACAGTCTAAAATAGCGTGAAGGACAGCAGGATCTTGGTCTGTTGCTCTGTGTAGAAGCATTGAGGATGTTTTACTAAAACCCGCCCCCTGAATAGTAGATGCATTTTTTTTTCTCTCTAAGAGTGCACAGAAGTAAGCTTGGGACTAAAACTGTCAGACCATACAGAGAGAGTGAGGTGGACAAAAACTAAGATAAGAAAAGAGACAAAGTAACAAAAAGGAGACGATGTGGGAGATTTGGAGATCCACACCAGCCAATTTGCCACATCTAGGCAGACATCTGAATGTGGTGGAGAAAGCCGAGGACAAAGTATTTGTAACTCATAAAATGGTATGTTGGCTGCACTTGGAGAGCGAGGTTGTAAAGGTACAGAGAGTATATCTTTATACAGTTGTTTGTGAACTTTGTAGAAGATAAGGAAAATTTTAGTGAGTCTGAAGTTAGAATATTTTGCCTGATTATATATGTTTAAGTGATACCAGTAGCATTTTTAATACTTAGTTATTCAGAAATAATTTTCTTTGCTTTTGGAATGACGATGATCAAGTCTTCATAGAGTTTTTTCAAAGGGACTTTAAAGATTTATCAGATTTTCATCATGTTTTAATGGCATCATACGCGAGAATTACAATTTACTGTCTCAGGTCAGCATTGTGTCACCCGATCTGTTTTAAAGCGCAATTTCAGTATCGAACTTTCTGAACTTTTTATCTTTTCATTTTTTATTTCTTTCCATTGTATCTATAGAAACAAAAGCCATCCCAATTCCATTCCAAACTTATAGAAGTCCCCTAGTTCAGCCTGTGAGCTAATGCTGTGAATGACAAACAATCAGTTCTTGTGTAGATGCTTAAAATCTTTGTAGGACGTTCTGACAGAGCTTCACTCAGGTTGCTAACTTGTAAAGAAAAGGGCTCCCCACTTTGGTATAAAGTACAGAATATAGCTTGTAAAGTGAAACAGAAATTAAATCTTCACTGTAGTGAAATTGTTACAGTTTTAACTGCTGCATGAGAACTAGGACCAATAGTATTTTAAAATTATTCAAAAAATTAAATCTATACATTATTCAAATAAGTAATTGTTGTACCACAACATGATATTTTCTTTGTGTGCTTTTTGTCATTATAACTGTATATATATACTGTATATTTGTCTGTATAATAACAGAGTTATTGGTTTCTATAAATATTCCTTCTGCCTATATTGACTATAAAGATGTCCCCTCCAAGCATTAGCACATGAGGCTTCAGCAGGCAGAGTTAAAGTTAAGATTAAGTGAAGTGAATCAGGTTAATGTGTTTTTTAACGTGATGGTCATTTTGGTGTAAGATATTGTAAAGTTAGCTCTTTTTAGATGCAGTGTTTCTGCACTGTGAGAAGCAAATAATGCTTTTTGTAACTTTTGAAGTTACCACTTTGATTTAATTCACTCAGCAGCCAAAGCTTTCTAATAAAATTGGGGCATTTGTCGAGTGTGATCTAACCACTGCCAAAACTTGATATTGCTTTCCACGCTCGCCTATTAAGTAAAGGAAAAATGCAATCACAGTGTAGGTTGGATATGCATCAAATCTTAGTGCAATAAGCAAGGATATTTGCAGGATAGTTTAACAGATGTTTTGGAGTTCCATTGGAAACCTCTTCTCCTACTTTTTTTGATCTTGCATTTCTGTTGATTCTCACCTGTTATATTTATGCATGTTCATCCATCCCCAGGTCCCACAAATGGGAACCTTCATAGGAGTGTACCTGCCCTGCATGCAGAACATCCTGGGAGTGATACTCTTCCTGCGTCTCACCTGGATCGTGGGCACAGCAGGAATCCTAGAGTCCTTCGCCATCGTCTTCATGTGCTGCATCTGTGTGAGTAACTTGTAAATGCTGCGACTAAGTGTAATGTCTTACTTACAGTGATAAGTATTAGGGGTGGGAGAAAAAAAAGATACAGCGTAGTATCGTGTTATTTTTGCATGGTAATGTATCGATACAGGGACACCAAATAATCATATTTTATATACATATTTTAAAAAAATCTAAATAACTGTAATTGCATAGTTGTCCACATATTTTCATTCAGTTAAGTTGGAAACTTAAAAAGTAAACTGTAATACAGACAGTTTGTCAGCAATAAAAATGATTCAGGTGAAAAACTGATGACTTTTTTATTAGATTAAAATGTATTTTGTGAAAGTTTACCTTTATGTACATAATTTGCAGTTGAAAAAAAACGTGATAATCACAATAAATTATATCTAAATTCTTAGTATATCACAGAACATTTAAAATCGCAATAATCTCGTACCGTGGGGTCTTTGTGATTCCCATCTCTAATAAGTATGGCCTGTCTGAAGTTGAGTCTGAATGAATACATCTGTTTTCAAACGTACGTATGTTGTATTGATTAACGACATCTTTTTCATGGCACAGTTAAGAGATAAGTTCTTAAAAGTGGCAGAAAATCAGTGTCTTATTTACCCTGTTTTTATGTCAGTGACTCCAGATGGCCAAACAGAGAGCTGACTGTTTGAAAAAGTTTGAACTAAATGCTCAGCACTCATGTGATGTGACGGATACAATCTCCACACAACACCCTCTTGCAGTATATACACACCCTGAAAGGCCCCAATGCTTTAGACTAAACGATAATAAGAAAACAAAGACATGACGTCAGTAAAGCTGTTTGGACATTGTGTTGATACTACCCAATTTGTTCTTATGATGTGGAAAAGTTAAGCGAAACTTTAATTTAATCACAGCTATTTTTGTACCACATTGAGACCCTGGTTTTGAAAAGTGTTATATTAGTGCTTCCTCACAAACCGAGTTTTGAGGGTAACCTGATTGGGTCTAAAAGGAGAATCCATCTATGCAAACAAAGATGGGTCGTTGCTCACTTTGGACTACTCATCAATTAGTTCAAAAAGACTATTTCTCAGCATCTACAGTACATAATAACGTGAAAAGATTCAGGTACTCCAAGGAAAAATCAGTGAGTATAGGCCAAGGCTGGAAACCACTGTTGAATGTGTTTGACCTTAGATCCTTTAGGCAGCACTGCATGAGAAACCATTAACTGCATTTGAGCTTATGTCAGATGGACTAAAAGACGGTGAAAACCATCCAGGCTGTAATCAGCAAATTGTTCAGTGGTCTTCATCAGTGATACGTGGTGATGCATCAGTGCCTTGTGTATGTGAGGTGTGAAGGTCCCTGATGCAGGGACATATATTAGATACGATTTTAGAAAGACATACATAATTCCTCAGGACAATAGCAGGCCTCAAACTTTACAAAATAAGTTGATATATGAAAAAAATGAAACTTTTCTTTGTACTTGTTGCGGATAAATAAAGGATCGAGTGAATTTTGAGAGAAGTCCCACTTCTCTGGAAATTCCCACTTTTCTAGACTTGGGTTTGTACTTATCGTAAATAAACTCAAACTTTTTTATTTAAATTAACTCTCATATAGACACATTAAACACCGTCTCTTGGGACAGACAGAAAGATAAATGTAGTTGTGAATTTAATGTTGCTCTTTAATATTTCGAGGATTTTTATCTGGCTCCTGCTGTTTTTAGAAATCTCCACACATAAAGCTTTGTCTCATCTAACCTTGTACTGTAGGTACATTTTATAATAATAGGTTTTATTTTTAATATAATAACTCATTTTCTCTTATTTGGGGGTACAAATTAATCCAACACTCAGACTCAGATGTCTGCACTTACATAATATGAATTTCAAATGAGACCCAACCTTATACAATAATGAGTCGTAATCTGTTACTTTAAAATGAATGCTAGCAATATGTGACTGTTTGAATACAACACTGACAGCATGTAGACAATACATCATCTGATTCTTGTACAGATAATTTGATGCTTCTCATTGATCCCAAGCTTTCGTCCTTTTTCTCTGCCTGCAGACCTTCCTTACAGCCATATCAATGAGCGCCATAGCAACCAATGGAGTTGTCCCAGGTACATTATAGAATTTTGTTGTTACGCAATAATTTTTAAATTATTGGGGATACTGTGAAATATTTTCATTCTCCACTGATAAGCATTTAATTTGCTGGTGAAAAACGAAAGTGAACCTTTCAATCTGGTTGAACCTCCTTTGGCAACAAGAATCTCAAACTTGTGCTTCCTGTAACTGTGGATTAGATCAGAACACCGTTCAGGAGGAAATTCAGACCATTCTTCCCCACAGAACTGCTTCAGCTCAGTTACATTGATGTCTGGGGTGAATGGCTCTCTTGAGGTTATTCCACAGTATCTCTGTTGGGTTTACCTTTTGGCTCTGACCACTCCAAAAGGATTTCCTTTGTTTGAAGCCATTCTGTAGTAGATTTACTTTGTTGTTCAGAGTCATTGTACTGCTATATCAACTTTTACTGAGCTTAAAATGGCAGACAGCTTTCCTGATTTTATCCTGTAGTTTAACTTCAGAAACTGACTTCAGAAACTGTCCCTGTGTAATTAGTCAATATATAGTAGAGTCAGTTTATAGATTGTTTTTTAAGATTATTCCACTTGGTTCTTACTTTTCTTTGCCACTGTGCATTGGGATAATTGTGTCAATATGCAACAATGATACAGCAAAAAAAATTACCCTTTACCCTTATTTTTTTTCACAAGCAGCATTTCTGTGGTGAACATTTTAGAGTCCTGTAATTTGTCCTCTTTCTTTTCCTACACAGACTGATGTTTATTGTTTAAAACTTTCTTCAGTTGTTCTTTGGTTATGGATTGCTGGATAGTTTTGCCTGGTCAGGCCTTACAATGAATTTAAATATAACAGTCTCAGGAGGAATATTCTTGGTGAACATTCGGAATGCAGCTGTTGATGGCCAAATTCATGATTTACAAGTTTCCTATAAATGAATATTGACATTTAAACTTAAATAATCATCAGTTTATTACTGAATCAATGTATGCGCTTTGTCTGTAATCACATCAGTTCCTTTCTTGAACTAAGGCATACATTTGTAAGTAAATATTTTAATGAGTCAAACTCGTTCTTTCAAGCTGGTGGCTCGTACTACATGATCTCCAGATCTTTGGGTCCAGAGTTTGGAGGAGCAGTGGGTCTCTGTTTCTACCTGGGCACCACCTTCGCTGGATCAATGTACATACTTGGTACCGTAGAAATCCTGCTGGTATGTTCTCACTCTGGCAAGACGATATCCAAGCGGGTACCAGTGCCGCAAACTAACGACACATTCCACTGTCTGTTTGTCATCTTCCCATTTCCAGATGTACATTATTTCAACACCAACAGTATTTTCCAAAAATGAACTACTGGCCAATAACATGCGCATCTATGGCACGTGCTGCCTGCTCCTGATGGCACTGGTAGTGTTTGTAGGGGTGAAGTAAGTATCAGCACATAGACAGACAAACACACACACACACACACACACACACTGCAACATAGACTCACATCCTCCTCTCTACAGGTATGTGAACAAACTGTCTCTGGTGTTTCTGGCCTGTGTGATTCTCTCGATCATGGCTACTTACGCAGGAGTCATCAAGGCGCTCATCGAACCACCAGAGTTTAAGTGAGTTACTAACAGCCAAGCAGTGATGTGTTTTTACATTATGTGGTTTTACTTTTTTTCTGAACACACATCCTACATATCTATGGAGCATGGAGAGTGCCACATTACAATAAATATAACAAGCATTAAATATACTGTATATTCGAATGTGCCATTAAATTATTAGATAATGAAATTGATTGACAAATTATTTATTACATATATAATTTATTAAATATTTAAGTAACCCCATATATATTTATTTCATTAAAAAAAGTTTATATAATTATTTCACTATTTATTTAATTATGTTAGTATTTATTTAATCAGTTCATAGTCTGTGTTGCTGCACATCATGCATTTATTTTAATGTGTCAACTTTGTCATCAAAGTCAGTGGGCGGGTCTAACACTGTTTTAAAATCAGATGATTGGTCTAGCGTGAACGGATTTTCTTCCCCAAACATGGCGATTCTCCTTATAGAGGATCAGAGTGAGTTTCTAACAGGTTGGTGAGAGACACTCTAAACCTGATAGAGGTGCTATCAAAGCCTCCTGTGACACAGACTCACAGAACAGCACTGGCAGCGGTACAGATATAGTCTCTTCTCTTCTAAACGCTTTTGAGCAAAGTGCGCCTTACTGACATGAAAGGGTTTGCTTTTCTTTGAGATGCCAGGGGTTTTGACCATGGATCTTGGATTTTAACACATCATCAGTATTTAATGCCCTGGAATTCAAGTTTTGTGCCACAGCTAGCTTGATTCACAAAAGTTGCATATAAAGGGGAAGTGAAGTTATCTATATACTGTATCATCTGCATATACAGTTGTGTGTGAAAGTCTACCATTAGATTGTTTTCTTGACAGTGCTATTATATAGCATATATACAGTATATACTGTATATATATACAGTACAGGCCAAAAGTTTGGACACATTCAATGTTGTTTTCTTTATTTTCATGACCATTTACATTGGTAGA
>JAUYWH010000009.1:3117644-3143350 GCA_034779795.1 Ctenopoma multispine | reverse complement strand
AAACATCATCACATTTTCACACAAGTCCTCAAAGTAGATATAGAGAACCCAGTTAAATAAATGAGACAAAAATATTTTATTTGGTCATTTATTTAAGGAGGAAAATGATCCAATATTACAGATCTGTCAGTGGCAAACGTATGTGAACCTCTAGGATTAATTTGAAGGTGAAATTAGAGTCAGATGTTTTCAAACATTGTTCTAATGTAAAAACTGAGAAATAAATATATGGGGACATCATTGCATTGCTAATAAAACTGATCCAATAGAGGTCTAAGAGTCATGTCCATCTATGCTTACAGCACTTTTCTGTCTTTCTGCAGAGTCTGTCTGTTGGGGAACCGCTCCCTGAACAGTGGCATGTTTGACAACTGTGCAAAGACAGAGGTTGTGAAAAACAGCACCAGGACCACCGAGCTCTGGTCCCACTTCTGTGGTGGTCAACATTCCAACAAAACCTGTGATGAATACTTCAGCCTAAACAACCTGACAGAAATGCATGCCATACCTGGGTTTCTGAATAGAGTTATCCAAGGTGAGGAGGTAGCGAGGAAACATTCTGAGCAAAAAGCCAGTGGGATTTCCTCTTCTGCCACACCGTGCACAATACACATAGAAGCCACTGGCCAGATTTCCTCAAAATGATTTTGTCAAGCTGATGACGTATTTTCTGTCTGTTAGAAAACCTGTGGAGTAACTATGGTCAAGCTGGTATGTTTATAGAGACTGAAAACCGATCATCAGAACCAGCCCAGGGCTCCACCACTGACGCCGATATGCCATATGTCTTCAATGACATCGCCACCTGCTTCACTGTACTGGTGGGAATATACTTCCCCTCCGTCACAGGTAGTTGAGACACTACAGCACCTCTGTCAAACGTGCTGAAGTGACAGCATTTAAGATTTATAGGCACAAATGCTGGAATAGCCTTTTAAATGACTGTGTGTGTCTTTTGTTTCAGGTATAATGGCTGGTTCTAATAGATCTGGTGATCTCAGAGACGCCCAGAAGTCGATTCCAATAGGAACCATATTGGCTATTCTCACCACTTCTATCATCTGTATCCTCTAGACTCTCTCCAAGTGTGCGTCTGTGTGTGTTTGGTGAAGGTTGTGTATATACAGTAATTTGTTAATTGAGAGCAGTTAGATTTTTTTATGTAACTGTGCTGCCACATATCAGTTGGCTACTGGAAAGTAAATACACAGTGTAAGTGTTTTCATCTGAACTTGATGTTTAGACATGTCGTGTGTGGTCCTGTTTGGAGCTTGTATTGAAGGTGTGGTGCTGAGAGACAAGTAAGTGGATTTTCTGTCGACTCCCTTCTCATTGTAAACCAGTGAGTGTGGGGGGCACACTTGTAGTTTGCAGGATTTTCAAGGAGATGAAAAGCTTTTAAAAGCGACTCATTGCTGCCGCTCTATAGTGAAGCCCTATGCATTATGGGATATGATTGAATATCACAGGGAATTACAATATTGAATAGATATAGCAAACCCAGCACATCTAGTGAACTTCATACTTGCTTGTGGTTGTTTCAGGTTTGGTCTCTCACTAAAGAAGATCCCGGTGATTGGTGCACTGGCCTGGCCATCACACTGGCTGATTGTGATTGGCTCCTTTTTCTCCTGCTGCGGGGCAGCGCTCCAGAGCCTCACTGGCGCCCCCCGGCTGTTGCAGGCCATTGCTCGCGACGGCATCATCCCATTTTTACATGTCAGTGTTACACAGATGTGTTAGTTTCATATATTACTGTCAAGCATCACTAAAACGCAAGGCGACTATTTGAGGATTAGACTGGCAGAGACATTTTTGATCATATTCAAAGTTTGTCGTTTTTTTACGCCAAATCGTGTGTGCTGTGCAGTTCACCACAATAAAGCAATTTACAAACATTTTGACAAAGTAGATTTAGACCACATTCAAACCTCAAATAACGTTTGGTGATAAATCAGGACATACATTTTAAACAGCAGCCCATGGAGCAGTGGAAAATCTTCATTCAGCTATCTCAAGTTCTAATGCAGGTTACCAGTGTTGTCCTCTGTAGTACCAACAGTGTAATGTCACCTGCTTTACACTGTGATTTTCACTTGTCTAATATCCATCTACATCTTTAGAAAAATGTTTTATCCGCAGGACTTAAAGCTGAATGGTGTGAAAAAGAACCTTCTCAAGCTGTTGACATTCAACAGACTAAAACAAAACGCCCTTCACAATTTGATAGTGTGTTTTTATTTTTTTATTTTAAAGTAAAAAATGTTACTTTAAAAAATTAATTATTATTAAATTGATCAAATTATGTTTATTCAAATTCTGCTGATGCACATTACAGTAAGATTCTTACAAGTCTGTGCCAAGGTAACAACATATTTAATATAATATTTTATATATCATATGAAAAATACAGATTTCTATCTTACCCCCTGTATCTGTTTTCCTCAGGTCTTTGGCAGTGGGAAGGCTAATGGTGAGCCTACCTGGGGTCTCCTGTTGACAGTTGGGATCTGTGAGATAGGGATCCTCATCGCTTCTCTGGATGATGTGGCCCCCATCCTCTCCATGTGCGTGCTCTGACACTGGGGAAAATATAAACAAAAAAACTGCTCCGTTTGCTACACTCACCATCTCTACGATGTGTGCATTTAAGTGTAGTAGATTGTGTCTGTATTTATTTTTCTCATTGGTGTGTTTGCTCAGGTTCTTCCTCATGTGCTATCTGTTTGTCAACCTGGCCTGTGCTGTTCAGACTTTGCTCCGTACCCCCAACTGGAGACCTCGTTTCAAGTTCTACCACTGGTGAGATGGAAACCAAACTAAGAGCTGTATTCCGCTTTCACACATTTTGGTCATTAAACCATCAACAATTTGTGTGTATGTGTTTATGCATCCTGTAGGACCCTGTCCTTCTTAGGAATGAGTCTGTGTGTCTCCCTCATGTTTATCTCCTCGTGGATCTATGCCCTGGTTGCCATGGTGATAGCTGGCTGTATGTACAAGTACATTGAGTACAGAGGGTGAGTCTGGGGGCTTCAGGTCAAAACATCAACTCAAAATTGTAATAAACTTTACATCACTGGTAGAATTCAAGAAGAGTTGAGTTTGAGTTTTTTTCCTGAGAGCTGGTTCAGTTATAGAATGTAACACAACACAAACATTAGACTGCCAATAGTCAGGAAATAGTCAACAGATGATGGATCTTAGGCTATACGGCTAAGTGGTTAGGTCCCAGGAGCATCTAAAGAGAAGAGGTTTAGTAGTTCTCACTGAGGTTAGCAATGCATCATCATGTTAAAAGTCTATGTCTTAAGAATTTTGGAAGAAACATTTTAAAAAACAAGTGAACCCTCCTGAACTCTTTATTGCAGGGCAGAGAAGGAGTGGGGACAAGGTATTCGAGGTCTGTCCTTAAATGCAGCACGCTACGCTCTCCTCCGCCTGGAAGAAGCACCACTACACACCAAAAACTGGAGGTAAGCATGTACAGTAAGAGTACTCTTCTTCAGTGTATCATTCATTAAGCAGTGTATCAATCATTTCTTTAAAAATGCAACTGTTGTCACCTATAAACTCGACTACATACTGTGTGTGGGTAGCTTAGATTTATATAATCATCTTTTTTTTTTTAGATTATTTTACATTCTGTTTTATTTTTTGTACTACCTACTTATCTATTTTCTCTCTTTTTAGACCTCAGTTGTTGGTGTTGTGTAAGCTGAACTCAGACCTGACTGTGACACACCCTCGTCTCCTGTCCTTCACCTCTCAGCTCAAAGCAGGGAAGGGACTGACTATTGTCTGTTCAGTTCTTGAGGGAACGTACATGACCCGGGGGAGTGATGCCAAAACTGGAGAGCAGGTTTGTCCAGTTATTAAGTCATCTTCCGTTATTGATTAATATTTTCTAGGATAAGTACAGGCAGGTCCTTAAGCATTTTCACAATTTTGCTCTGTTCGCTGCAAGGATGGATTTTAAATGAAACAATCAATATGTGTTTAAAGTGATTAGCAACTTTCATTTAGTTGCCAGCTGTATAATAGTTTTCCTAAACCATTTTCACACATAGTAAAAACTCTTATTTTGGCCCTGCTTTTTGTTTTTTACCCTCCCGTCTTTATTTGTTTCCCTGCAGAACTTGAAAGCTGCCATGGCTGTAGAGCGAACCAAGGGTTTTTCCCATGTGGTGGTGTCGTCCAACCTGCGAGATGGATTCTCCCTGCTCATCCAGTCAGCAGGACTGGGAGGAATGAAGCATAACACTGTCCTGATGGCCTGGCCAGCAGCTTGGAAACAAACCCAAGACTCCTCTGCCAGGAGGAATTTTATTGGTAAACTACACAGTAGCACTACTACAGTCATGTTTGACAAAATGAAATGACTTCATTTTCAGTTCAGCTACTTTAACTGCTGTTTCACTTGTATGGTAATTTTGATAATAATTTAATAACATGATAATTTATTGTTCAACCAAGACAGAATACATAATATTTTTCCCCGGAACTGACTAAATGTAATTTAACAAAGCTGGTATATGTACTTTTATAACTTCTTGGTGTGATTTATTATTTTAGCCAAGATTTCAGAGAAATAATTCCTGTCTTCAGAGTTTACAAAAAAGTATTGATGCATATCAAATTTCCCTGATCTTTCACTCACAGAGACAGTGAGAGAGACGACGGCAGCACATCAGGCTCTGCTGGTTGCCAAAAACATCGACAGCTTTCCCAGTAACCAGGAGCGTCTGTCGGGAACAGTTGATGTGTGGTGGATCGTACACGATGGTGGACTGCTCATGCTGCTGCCATTTTTACTTAGTCAAAATAAGGTGGGTATTTATTGATTTAATTTTTTTTGTCAACTGAATTAAGTGTTATCCCAGTGGAAACCTATTTGACTTCAAATATTTATTACTGACCATGTCAGTAATAAAATTGTCATGGGTGCCCAAGGCTGACTGATGTGCATGAGGAGCAAAGGTCAGATCCCACAGAATCCCACAGAAGTGACCATGTGGTCATGATCGACAGGTGTCAGAACATGGGACTGACTCTACAGGCTGCCCAGAGTGACAATGCATTAAAACCTCCCACTCAGGCAAAAAGTGTTAATGTTGTGGCTGGTCGGTGTGTATAGTAATCAGATTCGTTGTGGTGCTTTTAGTCTGGCGTTAACGGTGTACAAAAGTTGATGCCGATACGTATCGTGCGTCTGTAGGTGTGGAAGAAGTGCAAAATGCGAATCTTCACAGTGGCACAGATGGATGACAACTCCATCCAGATGAAGAAAGATCTTCAGATGTTTGTCTATCAGCTACGCCTGGATGCAGTGGTGGAGGTGGTGGAGATGGTAAGACTGACTTATTGTAATTATTAGTTGAGTAAATACGTCATTCTAGCTCACGATAAGCAGCAGTGATAGATGTTGTAAGTCTTTATGATAGATGGATAGATATAGACATATGAGTGGTACTGAATTACAAATGTTCTGTCTGCCCTTCTAGCATGACAGCGACATCTCGGCCTTCACATATGAGAAGACACTGGTGATGGAGCAGAGATCTCAAATGCTTAAACAGATGCAACTGTCTCGCACTGAGAGGGAGAGAGAGGTACGGTGGCACTCACATGATAATCAATGTTAATGTTTTTCTTTTTGACCCGCTTGTCAATATAATAAAAATTGTGCTTCATATTATAGGACAATTCCTGATGTGGTTGAAATATATTATAAATTGTTATAACTGACGATTTCAAGGTTGGAAAAAGTGTATTATATTCATATCATGACAAAAAGAGTTTAGCTGAAATGGAAGTGTTACCACTTGGATAATGTCCGCAACACAAAAAAATTTTACTTTACTGTCGTTTTGTGTAGAAGTACGTTATAAAGAAATGTCTTCCATTTGAGAATGTCACTGTAGAAATGATTCAACAAACACGCAGCACAATATCCTCTACTCATTGCCTGTTCTGCCATTGTTGACCTATATACTCTTCCCCCAAACCTTGTGTTGGGATTGGACAACCGGCTCAGATTCAGAGCATCACAGATGTATCGCGCAGCTCCATAAAGAGGAAGAAGCCGTCGAGCGTCGATGCCCGTTCCCACAACACCCTGTGCATACCAAAGACTGAGGTAGCCAAACAAACTTGTAACAGGCAGCCATGGTCCCATTGCTCTTCTCATGTATCATGCCATCCTTCGTAATCCACTCATAATAACTGCAGTAGCTTTAGCTGGTGCTGTCAGCAGAAGTTGAACTCGGGGATACAGCCTCTTCTTGTTCGGAGTCGTTAGAGCTAATTTACGAGTTTACTGTGTGTCGACAGACAAACACACCAAAAGCTGCCACTTGAGGAAGACAAATTCTTCAATAAGTGGATTCTAATGTGAACCATTATGCTTATTTCCATGAGAGTGATGTGACCAGGATGTTCATCTGCGACTGTAGAAAAACAGCATGTGCGTGTGTCTGTGTCCTTTTCTAACCTGCATGTACTTTCAGCGTTGCTCTTGTAACGTCCACGTGATTTCTCCTTTATTTTCTCCACTTTCCATATGAAGCAGTTACTGTATGTGCAGTAACTGCAGATTTTGTCGCACGTTAAGGCACCTCAGTTTGGGAAACTGCTGTGTTCAGAAGGGTCACCACAATGAGATTAATATGCTGAAAAGCAGACTTTCTGACCTGTCCTTTGTTAGGCCCAGTTGATCCATGACCGCAACACGGCCTCTCATTCTGCGATGAGTGACAAAGCTGCAGTCGCCTCACCAGACCGTGTCCACATGACCTGGACCAAAGACAAACTGATCAACGAGAGGAACAAGCACAGAGAAGGCATGACGGTTAAAGACATGTTTAATATGAAACCGTAAGTAGAAAAAGCTCCAATAACTATTAGTCACTTATTGTCATCAGGCTGTGAATGGCTGTAAACCTACTGTTGTGCTGCATCTTGTTTATTTCAGCACTTAAACTCCGTGTTCAGTGGCTTCTCCCTTTGCCTGCATATATGTAATGTCATTGTTAATTGTTATTTGTTTGGAGTGCTACATTTCCAGCACACAACCCCTGCTATCTAAATGTAATTCAGAGAAGATCTTGAGGCAGTGACATCATCTCAGTAGCTGACAGAACGATGCCGCCCTTTTCAATTCTTTCTTTTGTTCTATTTGCTCTTCCTCCAGCGAGTGGGAGAATCTGTAAGTTATTTTATCTTTCAGCTTTTTGTTTGGCATGTGCATGAAGTCTCCATGTGCTTTCGTGCTGGAATGAATCTCTGTCGTTAAGCGTGTGTGAAAGTGGCTCACCATTTCAGTTTGCACGAGTGTCTGAGAGCTGCATGTGTAACCTAACCACTCATACTGTGCTTCCTGCATATTGCTGGTTTAATAACAACATACTAATACTTCAGTAAACTGATCTCTGCAAAACACGGGAGGATACTGTTCACCTCAGTCACTGCTGTAATTAGCATCTTTGGTTTAATGCAGCAACCAGTCCAACGTGCGGAGGATGCATACGGCTGTGAAGCTCAATGAGGCGATCGTCAAGAAGTCCCGTGATTCACACCTGGTCTTGCTCAACATGCCAGGCCCACCAAAGAACAAGAAAGGAGACGAGAACTGTATCCTTTCTCAGATAATCGACTGCCCGCATAGTCAGCAAGTCACTCACTCTCTGTCAATAAAATGTGTGCAGATTAAACACATTTATTCTTATTCTGGACATTTTAAGAAACATTTTTGGATGCTTTGTCCAGTTTAGCATAAAGGTTTGCCAGTGGGGAAACAGCTGTCTCTCCCTGATATCAGATGTATTACTAAGCTAACTGGCTACTGGCTGATCCTCTCACTTGAAAGAAAGTAAAAAACTGTTTCATGCAAAGATTTTCACTGAAAACCTTTTGATCACTGATAAATCTGGAAATGCATGATTTGGCCTTTCTAACATGCAGAAACTAGCGGTGGAAATGTTGCTCTAGTGCCGATTAGGGATGAGATATATAGACTATCAGTGCAACATAAATAAGAAGCCTAAGATATACAGTGATGTAAAAAAGTATCATTTGTTTGCACATTTATGACACTTATGATGACTCAGATCATCATTAAAAAACAGATTTTAATATTACACAAAGATAACCTGAGTAAATACAAAATCCCGTTTTGAAATGATGATTTCATTTATTAAGGTTAAAATGCTTTCTAAACCTGCCTGGCTCTATCTGAAAAAGTATTAGAAACACATCATCATGCAGATATATTGTCATTACATGAGCAATAATACACAGCTCTACTACTGATTTTTTTGCAAAATTTACTTAAGATACTAAAAATTAACATACTAGAGAGGTTCCCCCTGTGTGTGTGGTCAAGTATCACTACAACTATAGCTAGATTTTGGATCCATCCATCATCCTAACTGCTTGTCCTCTGAAGGGTCACTCGCTGGACAGATCAGCAGTCTATCACAGGGCTGAAATATAGAGGCAGACAAACACTCACACTCAAATTCACACCTGTGGACTTAGAGTCATCAGTTAATGCCGACCCCGTGGATTTGATCCTGGGTCCTTCTTGTGTGAATAAAGAGATAAATTTCACCACTAGAATTTATGCAATAAAATAAAATATAAAATAAATATGTAACAGATGTAAGTTAACTGTACACAGTGGTGCAACGACATATTGTGTAGATATGATATAATACATTTTTTATTTTTAGTTCACACTGAAATTTATCCTATTTATCAAGGTAGCTCCTATTAGTAAAATGTGTAAAGTAATATCAAATGGAAGTAAGTAAAAGTACCTCACAACTGTACTTAAGTAAATGTCCTGCTCATAAGAGATGTGTTGCTCGGGTGTACAGTATGTCTTTAACCACTATGTGTCTCTCAGACATGGAGTTTCTGGAGGTTCTGATGGAAGGCTTAGATCGCGTCCTGTTGGTTCGTGGAGGAGGTCGGGAGGTCATTACCATCTACTCCTAGCACCAAGATGTTCACAGTTGTTTAGAAGGCCACTGGAAGGAAACTCAATTGGAAAGAGGGGGAACCAAGAGAGCAACGTGGGAGACATGGACAACAATGTCTGAGAAACCCCCCTCACACTGTCAGGAGAAAAGGACTTTTAGCATTGTAGAGGACTGTGAAGGACTGTGAAGCATGGGGCCATCTAATGCAGCATGAAATACTGTATTTTTGTCTTCTCACTCTTCGTTTTGAAAGAGGTAATTTCAATGTTTTTATTGCTGCATTAGAAGGAGGAACACTAGCTACAGCTTGTTGTCTTTTTCTTAGTATTTCACTGACTTTGCTAGTTGCCAATAAGCCAGTTTGTTTGGAGAAGCAATGCTGACCTACAGTCAACAACTTTATTTATTTCCGTACTAGGGAGAAGGTTTTCATGGACATATAAGTTCTGACTTTGGAATGAACCAAACATGATGAACATAACTCTAAAGCTGTATTAAGTGTAACAGGACAGTTTAATGACAAATACCGTATTGTAGTATTAATTGTAATAAATGCTTCAGCAACTGTTTTGATGCCACACATGATATTAATGTGCCAAGTGTGATCAAAAAGGAAGAGATTGTGAAATGAGCTGCAACTGTAGTATTTTTTGCTTTGTAGTCCTTTTTAGCTAATTTAATTGTAGATATTGATTTAGTTTTAGTTTTATTTCTTTGAAATTGGCCAAACGTGTTAGTGAGTTCACTTTATAACAAGCCAACGTGCACTGATGATGATAACTGAGCAACATAGAGACTATGTGCGTTAGTAATATTTTTATTTAGTATTACTATTTTTTTAAGTCTCCAACAGATCCATTCATCTCATGTGTCATGTATTTAGATAAAAGGCATTTTCTATTAATAAAAATAAAGTCTGACACTTTCTTTACTCTGTATGTTGCTGTAAACATGTATTGGATTAATGTGTCTGTAGACAAACCAAACAGCTCCTCATACAAACACGACTTTTCGCATATTCAAGACATTACTGCACTTCAGTGATTATAGTGTTATAGCAATAGAAATGGCCAAACGTGCAATAATAAGGCAGAAATGATAATACATTAGAATAATTTTACCAGTTGTTAGATTCAGCACATAATTTCCAGTCTCGGCTGTTACCCTAGATGATGAATAATATAATATACCGTGGCTGTTCAAAAACTATTAAAAACAACATTAGTGACGTGGGCAATGTGGTTCAGCTATGAACAGCAGCATCATGTTTTGTCTCATTCGTTGTAGCTTAATGTAAAATCGACTGCGTGTGTTTTAAGATAATGGTTTGAATCAAAATAAATCAGAAAGTGACATAAGCTGGCATCAGTAAATATAAGTATGACAGATTCATATTTTTAAATCAAACATAACATGGCTGCCAAAAGTCACATGTGATAAATGGGTTAAAAGATTCTGCGATAAGTATTATATTAATATTTTATCTTCAACAGGATGAATTACAACATATTATAACAGGACATTATTGTCACTAACGTGTATGTAAAGAGATAAATAGGCAATGTCAAAGGAGGAAATGAAGCTGAATGAGTGGTTGGTAAGTGAAATGTAGAGAACTGTAATCAGAACAAGTGGGTTAAACCTGTTTTTTCCTCTTTTTTTGTCATCTTATTTATGAAAAACAAAAGATCTTATATGGTAACATATGCTGTGATCAGATAGAATCCGTTCCTGTGTGACCCAGATGGCAGCCGCATTGGATTGTTGTCATTTCTTACATAACTGGTCCAGTGTCAGTTTCCAAAACTCAATTTAATCCTAAAATCATCATTGTCTCTTTGCTCACAAAGGAACAAAGACAATCTTGGAGCTGCAGTAAGAAACTTTCGGGAAACTTGGCCCAGGATAAATGGCTTCCTGTTTGTCCCGCCGAGCGGTTAGCTGGGTCAGCACTCGGAGAACAACAACAACAAGTTACCCGGTCTGATGCTCTGTTCACTGTCTGAACTTCAACTCTGCTCTCTGTAATCCTTACTCTTTGCTCAGCTTTAAGTGCAGGCTTTCCTGTGCTAAGATTCAAAACTGGTAACCTAGTTTGATGCTTTATCGCTTCCTCAATGACAGTCTTGTCCTCTGGCCAGGATCCACATTAAAGAGCAAAATAACCAGTGTCACCATTAAAAAAAAAGGATTCACACAACTAATAAAAAACAAGAGGGGAAATGATGGGTTCACAACGGCTACATCCTTCTACATGCTGGAGTTTTTATCATCATCATTAATTTCAGTTTTTGCAAGAATTTCTCCACATAGAATAAAAATCCACAATTCATCGTGATTCATTCGTGATATACAATATGTGCATTATGGCAGGTACAAAGATTCCCTCAATCGGGAATACAGCTGTGGACATTGCATTTCTGTCATATGCATCTTTCTTCAGGAGCTTCTAGGAATGACATCATCAATATGAGACAAGCCTCCTGACTGACTGGTTCAGCATGAAGACTCTTTGATTGGACAGCCACTCTACTGTATACTGAATTAACTGTTCACCGTAGAGTGTGCAAGTTTAAGGCAGTGATTCTTAACAGCTCAAACTAAAAGGATATAACATACATTTTATCCCAGAATGAAAAGTGACATGTTTCACTTTTCCACCTTCTCTCCAGATACAATCCATTAAGCTAAATCTCTAAAGAGCTATTGAGGGAAAACACACGTGGCTTAAGGAGGGAATGTAGTCTGCAAAGACAGAGGGAGGGCATCTTTCTTACTTTCCATCCCATCATCATCATTCCAGCTTCTGCTAATAGTGGGCTGTTAACATCACAACATGGATAATTTCACCGAGCCTCCCTTGGTGACCCCTGAAGCTTTGTCTTTGTTTACAATGAATTTGAACAATTTCTTCCTGGTCTTTGTTGTTATAGTGTCTCTCCACAGCATTTGGGATCAGTATGTTCAGTCTGGCAGTCGATCTGGAAGAACAGATTTCTTCCCTTGTTGGACATACAGTAAATTCATTTCTTCAGGTTCTCCTGGATCATCAAAAGAGGCCTGAAGAAGGAAAATGTTACCTGAACTCATACATTCCAATGTCTAAACTATTTTTATCTATTATCCTTTTAGCTAAAATATATATTTACTTCTGCTACTGTTACACTGTTTATGTTTTAGCATCACAAGAGGTGAAGGTGATGCTCATTTGTCTGTTGCAATTGCCAAAAATATGATATAGTCGCCCTTTAAGACGTGATTGGTAATAAAAATGATTTTATCTTTGATTGTGCTCACATCCCTGGTGAAGTTGAATCTTTTCAAATTACCAATGATTAAAAGACAGAGTAGTGGTACGAGTACTGTTAAAAGAGCGCTGGTTAGTTTCTGTGCACATAATGAATAATCTAACATTTGCACTGTATGAGAACTAAAATGCATGCATAACACACAATGGGTGTGAGGTGGGGACCAACAGCTATTGTTTTGTCCTAGGGCCACCTAATTTATTGTTCCGGCCATGCAGTTGACTAGTATTCTTTCATTCAGTCATCTTTTCATTCATTATTTGTTACTAGTTTAATATGCTTAAGCTACAACATATTTGAGGCAGCTGGACACATATAGAAGTAGAAAGATTAAACTTAAAGCCATAAATGTACTTGGACATCATATTATCCTTAATGAAGGGAAACTGACACAAGTAGCAGCAGGTTAAAGGAGAGCGGGTCCACTGAATGAGTGAGGGGGGGGTTGTTGGTTTTTTTTTCATCCAAGGGGTCAGATTTCTCCATGGGCCTGAGAGTCACTCACTCCAAACTGAGAGTGCCTTTGTACTGAGAGAGAGAGACAGAGAGAAAGAGAGAGAAGGAGAGAGAAGGAGCAACAGTGTGACTTCAGGTCTTCACAGTGAGGCACCGAGGCCACGGAGTTTGCCGTTTTCATCACACACGGTGCACTTTCCAGCACTTCATGACCTGGACTTTCATTCACTGAGTCGCTAAAATGTTTCAAGGGTAAGGCAATTTAAATCCTGCTTCCAGATTTCTGGCATGAAAAGAGAAGAGACTGAAATTGAATTGAATTTTTGTTAACACTGAAACCTTCAGAGCTGACCTGCGCAGACATATTCCTCATATTCCTTTTTGTATGCACACAGTTATTCACAGACACAAAAGTAAGCGAACAGTAGCTGATCTAAATGAACTTTAAATGCAGTTTGTGTTGACGGCTGTGTCTCCCCAGGTGGACTCTCCCCCTGCATCTTGGACTGCTGTGCTGGCTGGCCGCTGCCCATCAGGTTACAGAAGGTAAGACTGATGCCGCTGCAGCTCTGTCTCAGCTATTAAAGAAATCCACAGATATAAATGATCGCTTTGAACTTAACTGGGTCTAACTTTAGCTTTGAATTGTGCTAAACGCTGTATGGAATCCCCTTTCTGGGCTCTAATAATGTTGTTTTGTTAAAATAAAAACTGAGAGGACTTAGAGGACTGCTTGAACATTTATGAGGCTGGTAAATCTCAGCTACTCATCCCAGTAAACCTGACCTGTAAACATTTACTACCCTAATGCTGTAAGTTACTGAATGCAACTGTGTCGATTTAATTATCGTTTTCTTCTTCCCATTACAAGACATTATGATAGGATTCAGCCCCCCTCCTCCCTTCTTCTTACCATTTCCATTTTCACACCTCTGTCTGCTGTTGTGGTTTTCATGTAGCCCCCTCCCTGCTGGGAGGCTCTTCTTATACAGCTCTGTAGGAGAAAGAGTTTGCTTAGCGACAGACCAAAGCTTCCTCTGCCCTCTTTGTGTGTGCGTGTGTGTGTGTGTGTGTGTGTGTACAATGAAGTAGCTGCTGGAAGTGGCAGACAAGTCAAACGCTGCACCGGGGTGAGAAACTAAGGCTTTCGTTTGTATGGTAATGCCCTGAGGGGTTTCCTCCGCAGTGCACACGCTGTTCGTTTGAGAAAATCAGACACACAACACTGAGAGGATGGTCGGAGGGGGTGGGAGCGGGTGGTGTTGGTGGAGCTTTGATGTTGGATTCTGGGGACACTTGAGTCTGTGCCAGTTTAGTGTCAGCATGTGTAGGTGCTTGAATGGGTGAGTTTTAGACAATAGAAGCATTTGCGACATGTGTGTTGTCTGTGGCTGAGCAGGAGGCTGCGGTGATTAGAGAAATAGTGTTGTGAACATCTGAAGGAGCTGTTTATCATTGATGGTGATGGAGTCCTTTACATTACCTGCTTTTGTTTGGCCTCATCTCTTATGCCAGTGTTCAGTGGCACTGCAGGAAGGTGTGTGTTCTTTGTGCAGCGAGGGAAAAGGTGAGGGTGTGCAGGTCTGAGTGATGGATGGTCATGTTCATGCATGGGCATCAGACATTTATGCACAACGCAGATCAGCAGTTATAACTATTATCAACTATAATTATGATATTCTCCAACTGTAATCAACAGTTTCATTTGCCTAACTATAACTATACCTTAATTACAGTATATTCTATTTACTACAACAACAATCTTTCCTTAAGCTTAACCTCACTGTAGCTGCCATTAGCAATGGAAGTTAAAAAAAAGTTTACTGATTTCCTAAATGCAAGGAGATGCATCATTTGTAAAAGACCAGTCACAACTGACACAGGTAACCCCCTTACCATGTCTGATTACCGTATGTGTAGAAGCTGATCTCAGTAACCAGGTTACATGAGTGCATGTATCCCGCCACAACAGAGACAGACTTCATCCACTTGAATCCAGATTGTTACCGAAAGGTCAGTGGTTGGACTGAGATATGCAAACATATTCTGAAAACACACACAGGAATGTTTGTAGTTTTCAGATTCATCATCAATTTAGCGTTCAAAGTGGATTTAGTCTCAGTTTCGTGAGTGCATCATCAACATCCTCATCATCAGTTTCCACACATGCAGCTAAACACATAATTCAAGTTTCCTGTTTCCACACCCCACAAAACATCAGTCTCCCCACCCCAAAAAACCACACTTATTCTTTCCCCCAGGGCCCTTCACCTTCCATTTACCACTGGTTGAGTTGCCCTGAAAAGATCCCATGTTTAGCCAATATAAATGATTGTGAGCTGAGCCCAGTAGGAGTCACTTTTGGATGAGATGCTTGTCTGTACAGTAAAACCATGTCCCATTATTGCACCGCTGACAGTTCCAGTGCTGCTGCAGGGACGAAGTTCTCAGCTGCAGCCGTATTGTTGTTGCTGAATGTTTGCTTTGTGAGGCAGAAAATGCTCTTCCTGCCATCAAATGCATCATATTTGAACGTTCTTTCAGCCATTGCCACTCTTGACCTTATTTAGTGTCTGATGTTACTTCGAATAAAACTCCCACTGAGCTCCATTTAGTGTTTTATGAGCGTAAGAACCGTGGCAGGCGAGCACGTCATAGAGCTGTATGAAAGGGCCTCTACCTAAATGTCCTGAACGCCCTCGGTGCAGCGGCGTCCTGTCTGGAATGTGCTCATTGAGTCAGAGTGACTTTGATTTGAACACAGCTGGGCACAATGGAGCAACTGTAAAAGGTGTCTTTGCTGTATGTGTGTAACGGTCAGCTCAGTGGGATTTCAATGGGAAAAATAAAATCCCTCACTGGAAACTTGAAGAATAAGAACGGGTGTTTCTTTTTGGGGTTGATTCTCTCTCTCTCTCTCTCTCTCGTAGTTTCCATGAGGTGATGCTCGCTCAGATGATGTAGTCCTCTGGCATTCACATGACGCCGTACAGTGAAACAGTGTGTGTGAAGCATTTAATGGACGTATCTAATGATTTAGTGTAAGGAAACATTTAACTGTATCTGTTCCTTTCTAAGCTTCAAGGCAAGAACCATTAAAGAAAGTCTCTGTGTGTTTAAAGAGATCTGATAAACTTCATTTATTGAGGACGGTGTAAACATGCTGTTTTTACATGCATCGTTACTGCCTGCTGCACACGTGAGCATCCAGAATATTTAAAATAATAGCTGTGTGCAACTCCCCCCTTTGCCCTCCAGACGTTACTAATGAGGGAGTCAGAGCAAAATTAAAATACAGTGTAGTATGTGCAGTCTGTACTCTGTAATCTAAAGAGATCAGATATTTAAGCAGAAACACTGTGGAATCCCATTGTTATAACAAACTACACTTGTATGAACCAGCACCTAAAGTGTGTCTACTATCAGAGTAACCGCTCTGACATACAGCATGTGCAAGAACTGCCCAGGTTTAAAGGGGGTCGCTTGACACACTGTCTTGCTGTGTGCGTTTGTTTATACTCATCTAGGCTTCTGCATATTCGAGTCTGTGACTAATTTGCAGATGGTGGTTTCTGCACAGACACACACACACACTGATACACACTAAATTACAACACAAACACTCCATACTTTCCCTGTGTTAGTCCTCTGCGTTGAATGTTATCAGATATTTAGCGCTCTGTACATTTTATCCGTTGCTTTCCACAGCACATACAGTACTGTACATTTGCTGAGGTTTATAAAGAAATGTATCTTTAAAGATGTTTCTGTATATTTTGGCTCCAATGATTTATTCCCTGTCACACCCTGAGGCAGTGTGGAGGTGCTGCTCTCTAGCCTCTGTTTACTCCAAATGAGTAACAGCACATCACAACTGTCCAACCTGTGAAGGAGGAGCGCTGAGAAAGATGTCGTCATGATGATTTAGAACATAAGCAGTAACACTCGCAGCTCAGAGAAAATTGAAAATTGAGAAAAGTGATCAATCAATCATTTATACATGAGTCTACAACTAAACTGTAAATGGGTTTTGTAGGAAACATAATAGCTGGTCAGATTGTGTTCAAAGACATACTTTTTTTTTTTTTGTGACACGATCTTTTACGATCTCTAACCGTAACCTCCATTACAGTCCATTACAGTTAACATATCATCTTGCATGATTAGAAAACATAACCCAGACTAAGTTACGTGTCCTACAAAACAACGCTGCTGGAAATGGAAAGGAAAGCATGCAACCATTCAGGGACATGTTCACCCTGCATTTGTGAGCACTTTAAAACGCATTGGCAGGTATTAGGAAGGACTCACAGAAATGTGATCCAGCTATGTAATGTGAAAAGTCTATTCACACACTGGTCATTACTTCATCCAGACACTCTATGCTCCCTCTCCTTCCTCTGTAGTTCTGAACAATAGTGAATTTTGTGGTGGAGGGTCAGTGGGTGGATGTCAATAGATGGTACGCTGCCAGCAGATGGCAGAGTGACCATGAGATAATATTTTCCTGTCACATTTCTCTGACAGTAGCCTTTCAGTCCTCACACAGTTCACACTGAATGTTTCTCATGGTACAAAATGTCAAAATACAAAAAAGAGTGACATCATTATCCCAAAGCACAAAACCCAAAACGCTACCATCTATGAAGGCACATCACAGGTGCTCAGTGGGACTCACGCCACACACAGGATCAGACGAGCTCAAGAACTCCCCTTTACTGTGCCTCTGCTGTGTTTCATTAACATTCATATTAGAGGAGGAGATGAGTCGATGCAGGAAGCTCTGGGAGGCTGTTTGCTCTGCGAACAACACTTGCAGCTGAGCAAACACTCCCCCTAACACCCAACCTGCATACACACATACACTGAGAGCCTCACATTCAAATGCATAATGCATAAGCAGGACATAAGCGGATGTAAATGGTTCAGCAGCTTGTATCCGTGATACCACATGTTTAAAGAAAGCTTTCTTGACTTACAAGAGGAAATTCATTTGCACATACATTTACTACTCTTACATACAACAATCACATCAGTCAGTTGTTGAAGACATCAAAACTTTCTGCCGGTATTAATGCATTGTGGCACGATACAGCAAATGTGTTGTCCTGTCATTTTGTCTCCAGTGTCCAGCTGTCCCACTTATCTCAGCACGCACTATGGAAAAAAACAATCACTGAGCTGCACACTCTCTCTGTGTGTCTGAATGTGTGTGCGTGTACATGTATATCACAGGGTGAAGTGAGGGTTAAAGGATGACAGGGGGTGGTGATGGAATGGGGTAAAAGTCAGGGACACTTGATGTAATAGAATCTGTTCCTCTGCAGATGTCCACCACTGACCTCTTAGCCGCGTCTAACAAAGCATTCCTTTTTCTGAAATATGTTGTAGGCCTTACAGTGTAGCACTGAGTGTGCATATTCAAAGTCACAGTTTCATCAGTATTGAACTAATCTGCATGGAACTGCAGTTCTGAACAATAGTGAATTATTGATAAACTGTTCAATTAATCAGCTCTCACGTTGCATTAAAATATGTATTTCAATTATAATTAAATTACATCTTATGCAGGATTTTAGAAATACCAAGGTCTGAAAGCTGAGCTTTCTGGTGGGAGTCCTGGGCACAGTGTGGAACCTGGTTTTGTTATACAGCCTGTCTACTCAGTAAGATGTATTTGATCAGTTAAAAGTGTGAGGGAGACTTTTTACCATTCAAGGTGCAAGTAAACTCATTCTATCCTCAATTCCTGATTCTGCATGCAGATTTTATTTTGGCCCCATGACCTCTCTAATGTGCCATTTTAGCTTCATGTTCGTCTCTCCCATGTGTCTGATCTATTTCAATAACACAACCTGCCTCAGCAGGGCTACGCTGTGTCTTTGGTTACCACTGTATCTCTGTGTGTCTTGGTGTGTGTGGGCAGGTCGGCTGTTCGGGTTAATCCTACCCTCGGGTCAAACTCTTTCTGATAACCTCTCCGACTCCCAGTTTTATCCTGTTTTCTTTTCTTCTCTTATTATCTTTCCTCTGTTCTTTTCTTGTCTCCTGATCTAAAGATGCTCTCTGTCTGTTTCTGCTTCTTCTCTCTTCCTCTGCCCTTTTTCCCCACACTAAAAGTGGTATTATAGGCTCTGCTGCTGCACTGCTTGCTGTTTTATTATCACTGCATACCAACAGTAACACCACTGTATGTATTATTGAGCCACTTACCAAAATCTTTAGACTGTACTATTAAAATCTAAAGGGCATAAGATTCTAACTAACTCCCTTCACATACACAAACAATGCCTCTGCCTGCAGGTAGTTCCTTTGTCCTCACTGAGGTCAGAGGTTGAGCTGGAGACTCAAAGAATGTGAGTGATGATCACTGTGAATGTCTGTCATCTAACATCATCTCTGACACTCCAGACTTCCCTCGCCTCCCACCTGGTGTCTGCAAAGACAAGAGATTCGATCACACAGACAGATCCAGCCCCCTTTCATACACACCGCAGAGCCACAGCTAGAAAGGAATGCTGCCCCCCAGTGATGTAGTTGTTGAATGCAGGCCTCTATTTCATGTCTCATACAGTATTTAAAATACAAACTAACATCAAACATGATGATTTATGTTATCAAGGTGTTAAAAACTCTTTTTATTCAGTTCGATACATGGTCCACTACATTCATGTTCACCTCAGGTTTCTGCTGCCTCAGTACTTCACTGAACGTTAATGATCCTGCTTTTGGTCAGTGCATTGACATGGTCATGTTATTGATGCATATTGGTGGGTGGGTTTGACTAAATGTGGAGAGTGACTCACCACTTCACATCATGAGAGTGTTACTTTTGGTGCCTGCGCAGTCTTTCCTTAGACGGTGCTTCCAAAATGAGCTTTTGTATAAACAGAGTTTCAACATTTCCTGACTGAACATGGTCTTGAATTATGAAATGAAAACACACCGTAGGAGGAGCGGAAGATTGGTGGGGAGGAAAGGAGGGAGGCAGGGGGAGGTGCATGAGAAAAACAGCTTTGCAACACAGGCTTCATTGACTACTTGCCGAGTGGCGACAGTGTGCATATGTGTGGGTGTCTGAAAATGTGTACGTGAGGTAAACTGCTAACCTGAGAACAGGACCCGTCTGTTGGCCCTTTGCAGTCCGCCCACCCAGTATTTTGTTTTAGGGTTGGTTAACAGGATGTGTCAATCAAACCTACTGGGGTAGAGTTAAACATTGAGTCACAAACACACAAAAGAAGAACAACACAAAAAACCTCCTCGAGTGACGCTTTTCTAATAAATGTCAGTGTCCAGAGTTGAATGTTGTCTATCTCACGAGCTTAATCAGTTGATAATTAGAGGCAGCAGCAAATTAGAAAGTTAGAAAAATTGTTTATTTTCTTATGAAAAAAAAGGACATTCTTAGCATCTGCAGTGCCTAATAAATGAGTTTGTCTGTTGTTCTGGCACGAAAACACTGACCAGTGAGCCAAAAGGTCTTTCGCTCTAATTGGCAGAGTGGGCCAACTTGTACAATCAGGAAACACAATACACGAATACACACAAACACGCACACACACACACACACACACACACACACACACACACACACACACACACACACGCACGTACAACTGAAAATGACTGAATAACAGGACAGGTTTTGTCAGCTTTTGATAGATAGCATTTTGAGTTAGCATTGGCATTTTGTTACAGAAATGCTATGAGCAGGCTTTTATTAGTTTTTCTGTGCATCTGCCCTTTAATTTTGCACCAATGCCTTTTATGGGTCACATTATGTACATTACATTCATTACATTAGTATGTATGATGTACCCCCAGCTGAAGTACCTTTGCACCAACACTACCCATCATGTGACCAATCAAATGAATTTCATGTAATACTGACATAGTGTCATTTATGATCTGTGAATGTCATTCAGTATATAAAGGTAAAGTTAAAAACTAAAAGTGGACCTCATAATGCAGATCATGTGTATTTTGATTTAACATTTTCTGTTCTGATGACATGACTGTGAATGACCACTACGTGGCGCCATAGTAACAATGTGATAATGAACTTAGTTACAGGTATTTATTTGATATGTCTGTTTTATATCCTCTTTGTTATGTCATCACTGTTTTATGATTCTAATGTTATTAATAACAATAACAATAAAATATCCTGATAGAATAATTAATTCGGCTTGTAGGTTGTTGGGTTCTAATGCGTTTGTTGTACACAGTTATACATATTTTCTACAAAACTTGATTAACAAGGACATACTTCAGTTATTAAAGCGACATATTTTAAAAAACTCCAAGAAACTCGAACAGAATTCCAAATGCTTGACACATGGTGACATTAGTCCCTATGTAATTATGGTATGTGAAACCTTAAGTCTCCCCTTGTGCCTCCTGCTCCCACTTAAATCAGTATTTCTGTGAATAAATTCACAGCATCCTCTGTGAGATTAGTTGCGACAGTAAACCAATTAGAGTTTATTGTTGGGGCGGTTGCTAGGTAGAGTGAGAAGTGAGAGAGAGGTGAAGGGTGAAGGGGTTACCCTTCCTGGAATCCAGAGGCCCTAAAGAGGGTCACCCTGTATAGAAAAAAAGAGGGTCTGAAAATACTTCAGCAGCCACATGAACGTTGCCGCTTTCTTTTTATCTGACGACATATGCCTGGTAGACTCCGTGTTAACAGTCACTTACAATGTACGAGCACTATAGGTGAAACCTCAGTGACCTCAACAATTATGTCCCTGGCATTCTTAATTAGAGCTCCAGCAATTAAACAGAGGTTAATAACAACAAAAGTTATTTTACATTTCACAATGTTAAGCATTTATTTACCTTACCTATTGACATTTGGTGATCATTATTTATTTTAAGAGACATGTAAGTAAAAACATGCTCATAGGTGCAATAAAATCTTTTTGCAATAATAAAAGTTAAAGGTACACCGATCAAATTTTTATCTTTACAATAAAATAATAACTATATGTAATGTGGTAATGTAGCATCAAAGTCACCAGGAATATTGACCTGACCGGACTGTGCTCTTCAGTTCTGTGGTACCTTTTACAGTCTTTTAGCTCATTGTTTTGGTTTTGTGGCCCTCACCTTTTGCTGCTTTAAAGCTCTGATAAACCCTCTGAATGGTATCTGGAAAAAGGTTCTGCTTTGAATATTCTGTTGTTGAATGTGTTGTATAATTTCTAGTCATTAAAGTCAGATGACCCCCCCCCACCACCACCACACCTCAAACAGATACAGAGATGGGTCAGTGGGTGGTAGGCAGTTGTGGGGCTACATACCCAGGACACTGGGTGTGGGTTGATATGACATGCCAGGTTTCAATATGGTGGACCATCAGGACTGTCTAACATGTTCCTCTTCCTGACGCCCCAAAACACATCCTCACCCAGTCCCATTCCACACTACTCATGCCTGGCTAATCCATGACTAATCAAGCTTTTCCCCCTGGGGGGGTTTCCTCCCTCGCCCCCTCTCTTTAAAACCTAAAACCATCATCTGCTCCATTAGAGACCACCGCACCTCTTTCCTCCCACAACTGTTTATGCGTTAGTGTCTTCTGAGCAGCGTGGCCCCCAGCGTTTGATCACACTCAGCAAGACAGTGCCTACAACCCATCACACCCCAGGTTCAGGCAGACAGGAGAGAGTACAATGGAGTGAAGGGTGATATCACAGGAAATATGAAACAGTGTGTGGTATGACCAAACATCAAGCTTTTTTATACATTATTCTTACATAATTTCCAAAGAAAACTTAATCTTGGTTGCTAATGGTACCTGACACTTTAGCATCGGCAAGTTTCCCAACTGACGACATGAAACTGTAGAGACATCAAAGCCACTTCTGCACAGATGAACAGTAAAGTGAAAATATTAGATTAATACATGGGTATGAAACTGAAGGCAACATGGTTAAGCCCGTCCCCTGTGCCAGGACAGGCCAAAAGTCTGAAACTTAAGAAATATGATCTGTACTTTAAGAAAAGAGTTGAAACTGCAGGAAAGATGTAAAACTAAAAAATTAAGTCCTAAGAAAAAATGTAATCTGAACCTGTAAACATTTGTCAGAAGTTCTTATTTAAAAAATTAACAATTTTTTTATTCAAAAAAACATTCAAGCTTATATTTAAAAAAGAAAAAACTTTTATTTTTGTTTTAATTTTTTCAGGTTTTCACAGCAGTATAGTCACTTTTGGTTTCAAAGTTTTGCTTTTCGTTTACAATTTTGTTTTTCAAATTGACAAAACTTATGGCCAATAAGTATATGTAATACAATCAGTGAATAATAAGTGATATTAGTAATAAATACTGTACAGAAGTTTATCAGCCTGTACAGGCTGATTGTCCATACATTACTAATTATTACCTGGTTATACAGATTTATTATATATTAGAATATACAGCGTTTGCTTTCAGTGCCAGTGTGTTGCGTATTCTCTAGATGGGTGACAATGTTAATTCTCTATAGGTTTCGTTACTGGAAAAACGCTTTTAACATGGAAGTTATTTGACTTAAAGCACAACTTCACTGATTTGCAACTTGCTACCTACAATTCTAGTTTGGGGAGCACATGATTAATTGATGACTTTAAACCTTACTAGAACCATTGGAATGAGGGTTGAATTCTGTGAAGTTGCCTTTTAATGTTAAAGGGGATTAAAAGGTCTTTTGTTTACTTTAAAATATGAAATTGGTGTAAAACCCAAACAGAGGTACACAACATGCTTAGTGTAATCACCCCTCTAGTGTCAATGCATGCATCAGAACACCTCCATCCGACTTCAGAAGCACTCCAGCCCTCACCCTGGACCTCAACAAACATTTAGAGAAGCACAATACAACAGAACAGGCGTCCCTTTGTCATCGTCAACATGGGGCCTCTCTGCCTAATCACTGAGCTGCAGCACAGAGAACGTGAATATGCTTCTACTTTCCATATCTTTGCTTTGATTATACCTACACCTATGTGCATTGATTGTAAAATAGCAGTAAGTTAATTATTTATGGACATGTAAGTTTTCCAATCGCCAAAGAGCGGTAAAATTCATTTCTTTTAATGTTATTTCTCTCTCACGTGTACCTAAAAATATTGTCAGTCCCACAGGAGACAGGGGGAATGCTTTGCCTCTATGTCCTTATAAAGAAATGTCCACTCAATGTTTCCTCACTCATTTATTTTGGTACATTGTTGGATATTTCCTCAAATTATTAGTGGAGACCTACATGTTTCTTTTGTTTCTTCCATGAAGTAATTCTGGTGTGTTCATGAGGGTAGAGCAACAGGAAAAAGGAGACAGGATGACTGACGACAAATATGATGCACCTTCAGTGCGTCTGTGTGAGCTGCTGGGCTTCATGGGCCGTTGGTGTAGCGTAACAAGATAAGGTGCAGATGCAGAGAAAACACACATACACCCAGGTTGGGAGGAGAGGAAAGGAGGATGAAGGTGGAGGAGTAAAGTTGAATTTACTACCTCTGTAATCTGCCCGTCTGAGAGAAGAGGGGAGAGAAAATCAAGTCGGCTGTGTTGGAGAATGCCAGAGGAGGGGGAGTCAGTAATTACACAGGGACTGAGGAGGGGAGGGAGAGGAGAATGAGAGATATCAGGGAGTTCCAAACAGAGGGAGAGACAGACAGAGAAGGAGAGGAGAGGACAAGGACAGCACAACAAGTTGTTCCTTGAATGTTTTTTGCCACACTGGATCTCTACGCCCTGCAGGACGCTCCATGTGCAGGTAGTGCTGTGTGCATCCTCTCATAGCTGGAAACCTGTCCCTGCACCTGTCTCACCCATTTATCTGTTTGCACATGTGGAGGGTTTCATAGCTGCAGTTCCCACGACTGGTGAACCTCAGTGTATGCTTCTACAGCGGCGTGAAGGATGGGAGCCTTTGGCCTCGCTCTCGCTCTCCTCCTTCTCCTCTCCTCTCCCATACAAGCACAGTGGTGGAGCTTCATCTGGGCAAACCCTAAAAGCGACTCGGACTCTTCCCCTACCTCTGTTACCTCTCCATCCATCACCTCACCTGGCCCTTCTGACTCTCCAGAGACAACACAGTGGGTGGGTAAGGAGGACAGGGTGACGGAAAAACCAGTGGAGGGCAGCATGCAGACAGAGGCGTCTGCATTGGCCTTTATTCCCAACCCTGGTGTGTCAGTCTCTGGATACAGCACTGAGGGACCTGGGATGTTAGCTCCAGAGAAGAAATCAGGTCCCAAAACCAGGCCCCAATACAAACCACTGAAACTGTGGAAGAGTGGTGAGTGTTACAGAGGCAATGTGAGGAAGAGACATTTCTGAGTGTTTGCTGTAGCTTTTAAACATTAAGACATTTTAATACTGACGCGGTTGTTAATAGTGGTTGGTCAGTAAGCTGATCAAGCATTAATGTGGCTAACATGACAAGAATCAGGTTCAGATCAGAGGGGGTTGGAGTAGAAAAGGATGATAATGAGACTTAACTGACACCAGTAACTCTGAGTCTGACCAAGCAAGGACTTACACAGTGCACAGGGGGATTTACTAACAGGGTTTTACACACATGTATGTGTCTGTCTCCAAACCTGTGGTGAAAAGTTAATATACTATTATGCTTCTCTATAACTTTATTTACAGTCAGACAGCAGAAACAGCTAAATTAATGTAATGAGCCAAAAGACAGCAGCTTTTGGCCCCTGTTGAATTCACAGTTCGGTGCAGTACGAATAATAGATAGGATTAATAATTTCTCAACGTTTAACATTATTAAGTTAAAATAGTAAAGTCACTACAGTTTAAAATATTTGTTATACTATTATAATAATTTGCTTATTGACTTCTGAGACGTCTAGTTTAGCTGCCCTTTCTCACAAACTCTAGATTTGGGGGGGGGGGGGGGGGGGGGGGGGGGGGGGGGGGGGGGGGGGGGGGGGGGGGGGGGGGGGGGGGGGG
>JAUYWH010000009.1:3052622-3117003 GCA_034779795.1 Ctenopoma multispine | reverse complement strand
CAGTGAAGATTTATTTGAACAGTTAACACAATGTAATGTTTAACAGTATCAGAATCTATTTTCTGTAAGAATTAGTGTTCATGAATATCCAAACCTGGCTCTCCACTGTTAGGAGCAAACTGGACTAGAGGCTGCTGCTGCTGCTGAAGAGCTACAGTACAAGAAAAAGTCTGATACATAAAAATTAACGGTGGTTTGCAGACATCGTTGTTTTGCACAGCTCCTAACTAACTTAATGTTAACTTACCAGCCGTTTTATCATCTTCATGTGTTTTTGTACTGTCGCTAGTTTTAATGAAAAATTTACTCAGCTTTGGCTGCGTCAGTTTCTAGAGCTTTCTTTTTTTAATTCTGGCCTTTTCAGCGCCACCTTTGCGCTTTTCATTATCCATTTTTCATCTCTCGCGTATCTCTTAACAACGGATTTTGCTGTTGACCGAGGTGTCGGGGGAATCCAATGATACATAACATACATATTAAAGTGGTCTAATTCTGGTTAATTCAGGGTTAATATTTTATTCATTAATATAAGATCATATGAGTTTCAAGTAAAAAAAATAGCTTAAATATTATGATGCGTCTTTAACAGCTCCTCTGGACTTGATACTAAAGAGGCTCCTGTCCTGTCACTCCCCTTACAGATGTCATGGCTAACTTGAGAGGGATTACCAATGCAAACACGAACCCGCTGACAGTGGCTCCATTTACAGGCACTCTGCTCACCTGAGGTTTAGCCATGTCAGTTTCACTGTGTATTTGCCAGAATGCAAAAACACATTAATTTTAAGTTTTGGGCCTCTAAGTGTGTGCAACATGGGCAACCAGCTTCACAAAAGTGCATATGAAACATCACAACACAAAAAGCACAATATGACCCCTTTAAGTAACTCTACATTTAAAGTAAAAACAACGGAAACCAAGCCAGTCAAACTTGGGACACACACCAGTGATCTTATCATTGGGTTCCTATTAGCTAAAAACATTGGAGACCCTTTTCTTTGCATATTTCTACATAGTTCCCCATAGTTATTTCTTTCTTTCTTTCTCTGTGACCCCTTTTGGGTCCCCACAGAAAACAGTTGCCTGCTGCTAAGGTAAAACAAGCTGAGAGTTAACGCAATACTAAAGTCGTGAATCCGGACCCCAAAACAATCATCTGAGAGGTGTTTAAAATGCACTTAAGATCTATTGACAGATGTGACTTGTCTGTACGTTTCTTGCGTAGTACATTACATTTAGCCATTGGATTATGTGTTAATATAAAAATACTGACTGACTAATAATGTAAAACATATTATGAAGAAAATAAGTCTCCGGGGAGTTTGGGGATTTCCAGACACATCATGTCCTGTAAGAAAATAATGAACACCTGAAAACAGTGATGGTAATTCATGTACAAGTAAGCTGTTGTACATGAGATTCTGCTGAACTTGTAGTTTCTGTCAGCGTATGAGCTTACTGTACATTCAAAAACACATTTGTACTATATATGGAACATTGTGATTAATTCATATATGTTGAACATACTGAATGGGAAGTGTGTGTGTGTGTGTATGTGTGTGTGTGTGTGTGTCTGTGTGTTTGTGTGTGCGTTACACATCTGACATTAACCACATTATTCTCAGTAATCAACTAGTCCCTGATGAATAATGTGGGGAGTTAGTAAAAACTGTGTGTAATACGATGGTGCAATATTTTTGTCAAATGATCCCTGATCCCTACATCACTGGATGCACTGTCCCGTTTCTCCTCTCTTTAAATCACAGCTTTTTGTGTCCTCTGTCTAATTGATACAAATACAGTAAATGTTTCTGAAATGTTACTGCTACAAGAGTTTCTACTTTGTTATAAAAATGTAAAGACTTTTATTTTGTAGCAGAAGAAATTGATATGTGAAATTATTTAGGTCCTGATTCTCTTGACTTGTTTCAGCCTGTTTCCCTGAGGCATCAGTTTTGGCCAAAGAGTTTAAAGTTTGTCTCATCAGATCAGAGAATCTTTGTCCTCAGGCTCTGAAAACCCTTTAAATGCAGTTTAACAAACTCCTAGAAGTCTGTGGTGTCTGGCCAGTCACTGCACAATAAAGACCTATTTATCACTGCAGACGACTTCTGAAGCTCCATTAATGTTATTGTTGGTTCTGGACCTCTAGAAAGAGCCCTGGTGGTTCACACTTCCATTTCACAATTGTTAAAGTCCCTAAAATACTCAAAGCTTTATAAATGGTTTTGATACAGAGAATTACTTAAATTAATTGATGGTTTGGTTATTGCAGCATAGATCTGAACTATGGTGTGGTTGTGCACTTAAGTCATGGTTAATTGTCTTTCCTGATAATTGTTTTTACTACAGTAACTATGAGATGAAAATAACCTGTAATTGAAATTGGGAGAAAGGTATACATTTAGTGATGTAAATGTACCTTTGTTGTTTATATGTGGATGCTTTCTGTTTTGAGACGGAAGCCAAAGGGGTTTTTGTTTATGTCAAGACTCAGCTTGCCCATGTTTGCTCAATACATGTCACATCTTATCAGTAGAAACCGTAGCCTGAGGGCTGGAAAAAGACTTCATGAGGAAAGACCTTTTGATTAATGGCACAAATCATAGCACAGTTCCTTAATAATATGGGATAAATATCATATATTTAGAATATGAATGTGGATAACAGATTAAAGAATTACCAAAGTTGACAAACTTTCAGTCAAACTACCTTTGCCAACTCATCCTGTTTAACTTATGTATGCACTGACAATCAAATCTCACACACAGAACACAGAGAATCTGTAAGTGAATTTGTTAAATATAGTTATTGCCATCCAAATGTTTATATTATGTATTTTGATAATCCAGTTACTACCTAAAGTATTAAATAGATTATTGATTAAACTTCATCAGCCTTAGCGTTAGTCAGCCTCATTGTGTGCTATTTTGGAAATAGTTTGTTCTGTCAATCATCTGCTGCTGTCATCCAAAAGTGGAATATTCTTTGAGTCATGAATGAATTGCTCAACACACCCACTCCTCTACAAGCCTATATAACACCTGACTCCAGTGCAGACACACACAGAATCCAAAGAGGAAACATGAGGTCTTTCAGTGTGTGCAGTCTGCTAATGCTGGCAGGTGCAGTTTACTGCATGCCAGTAATAGACGTTACTGTGGAAGAGGAGCATTTTGCAGAGGTATGTGTGTTTACTTTGTCTCATCTCATAAAGTATTGTCAATATTTTGTGTAAGATGAGCACAAGTGGTGCATTTTTGCTGCCATTGCACCACAAATTCAAAAAACCATCAGAGACTTCTGGATATTAAATGTCTTCTTCTGTCTCCTTTGCTAGAACTACCTGAAGAAATTCTTCAACCTAACAGAGCAAAGAGGTCCAGCAGTCAGACGGGGGATCAGACCCTTGACCAAGAAGCTGAGTGAGATGCAGACATTCTTTGGCCTCCAGATCACTGGAACGCTTGATTCTGAAACCTTGGCCTTGATGAAGAAACCTCGCTGTGGTGTTCCAGATGTCAACACAGCCAGTTTCTCCACCTTTGGAAACGACATCAAATGGCAGAAGAACAGTCTCACGTACAGGTGATTGATCTGAAGAGAGATTCAAGATTCAAAAAACTTTATTAAATTATAACAAGAACGTGTGAGCAAGTTTTGTGTGTCTTGTTCACCTTTCTGATAATGTTGTTGACTATTTTTCTGTCCCACAGGATTGAGAACTACACTCCTGACATGACCAAGGCAGAGGTGGATGACTCCATAGAAAAAGCGCTGCAGGTTTGGGCCGAAGTCACTCCGCTGAAATTCACAAGAATCTACAGCGGCACAGCTGACATCATGATCTCCTTTGGACGTCAAGGTACAGATTAATTTTCACTAAGAATGTAGAATAAGTCTGCTGGTGAGTGTTATTTGAGCTATTATTGCTGAGTGTCGTATGGGTTGATAAGGTCAACTTCTAGTCTAATTAGCTCTATGGTCATAATGTCCCACAGAGCATCTCAGCAATGCGTCATGCATATTGTTGCATTGTGAAGAAGTGTGCATAAGAGTTTAAGTATTAAAACCACCCTCAAAGGTACGTATTTATTCTATTCTTTTTTAACGTTGAGTGTGCTCTGGTTTAACAGAACATGGTGATTTTTACCCATTCGATGGCCCCGATGGCACTCTTGCCCATGCCTTTGCCCCGAGTAATGGAATTGGAGGAGATGCTCATTTCGATGACGATGAGACCTTCACTTTCCGCTCAACTAAAGGTAAGTTTGTCATTTATGAGGGGATAGTGTGTTCGTTTGGCTTACTTACTCCACTGATGTATGTGAACTGATTTACCCACCAACACATATAAATGACCTGTATCCGTGTTTCCTGCTGCAGGTTACGTCCTGTTCATGGTAGCTGCCCATGAGTTCGGCCACTCTCTGGGCCTGTCTCACTCTAGTGATCCTGGTGCTCTCATGTACCCCGTGTATTCATACAGAGACCCTGACACTTTTGTTCTGCCCCGCGATGACGTCAACGGCATCCAGTCACTCTATGGTTAGTAGTAACTGGAGGGATCATCGCTGCTTTTACTGTACTTGACCAAAATCTGAGAATCTCTGCAGACAATCTAAAGTGATGCTTGTTAAATGTTTGGACTTTGCTGGAATAATGCAGTGATGTAGGTTTTTAAAATACTTTTTAACCTGCAGGTAAAAACCATAAGGACCCTTCTGGAGGTAAACCTCAGCCACCCACCACCCCTGATGCCTGTGATTCAAACCTGGTCTTCGATGCCGTCACCACCATGAGAGGAGAGATGCTTTTCTTCAAGGACAGGTATGGACACCAAATATTTCTGAAAGCTGGAGTCCACTAATGGTGCTTTGTTTCATACAATAGCTGTTTAAAATCACTTATGTTCTTTTATTGGTTCTCAGCTTCTTCTGGCGCAACAACCCTCAGAGCTATACTCCTGTGCAAGCTCTCATCAGAACCTTCTGGCCCGAAGCCCCCGTCAACATCGATGCTGCCTATGAGAGCCAACAGTCAGACAGAATCTTTCTTTTTAAAGGTATGTTTTTTTCCAAATCTACTCGAGTCGCAAATCTGACACCATTTCAGAGTTTTCTTTATCAAATCTTTTCCTGTCTACAGGTCAGAGTGTGTGGGCCTACAGTGGCTATGATCTAGTACCGGGCTATCCTAAAAAACTTAGCAGCTTTGGTTTGCCAACAAGTGTGAAGAAAGTAAACGCCGCCCTCTATGATGTGGATTCTCGCAAAACTCTTTTCTTTGTAGGCAGCTATTATTACAGGTGTGTTCAAAGTATATGTTAATTTCTGATTTCAGAATAAGGCTTATGCTTTACCCATACAGAGTTTAACCAATTACTCTCTGTTGCTTTAGTTATGATGAAGCTAGAAAGTCCATGGACAAGGGATTCCCCAAATATGTTCAAAAAACCTTTTCCAAAGTGACGGGCAAGGTCACTGCAGCTTTCCAGTACAGAGGTGAGTAATGAAATTATGTATACGATAACATTTACCTTTTTCAAATAACAGAAACTAACAGTGAACCTCTGTTTTGTAGGTTTTACTTATCTCTACAGTGGGACCTCCACGTTTGAGTATGACCTGGGCTCTGGGTGGTTTTTCCGTAAGCTAGACAACAACTACTTCTTGCCCTGCAGTAACTTCTAGACTGTTTGTAGAAATACTTATTAGTATTAACTAATAAGTACTTTCGAAATGATAATTTTGACATTATATTCTTCTACATTTCTATTCATTGTATTTTGCATCTTAGACGCTGTCTGTGCTATTGTTGATCAATATCGAAAGTTTTTTTCCTGATTAATATAATATAGACATACAAGTTCTGAAAATGTTATTTTTTATTTGACATACATTTGCTAGTTGTGTGTCCTATTTAAGGAAACGAGGCATACTTGAACTTTTTATACATTTTCCTCCATGTGCAGATAGTTGCTAAAGGTTAAATAAAAACAAGTTTGTTGTTAATTTGGATGTGTGAACCTTTGTCTTTGTGTTTCATTTGTGCTCCAGTGTTATCAGCAGGTGGACTTGTTCCTTCATGACACAATTATCCTAAATGCCAATTAATTTGTGAATATTTAAAATATTGTAATTTCCTAAAATTAGACCTGAACATACTGTAAATGTTTACTTTCAATGGTAAAACACCACTAGTTTTGTAGACTGGTCCAAAATAAACAAATCAATATGTTATACTAGTATTTTAGCAATTGCAGTACAAATTTAGCACACACTAGTACTAACTCCAGGAAATAGCCGCGTGCTGTATAGTGTGTCACTTGCTTGTGTGCAGTGTGACAAAGTTTAGATGCAGTAGAAGATACCAGAGGAAAAAGCCAGATCTATGCAGGTTTCAACAACAGGCAAGCAATCTAAAAGTCCAGTGACCAATACAGGGGAAGCAAGACAGGCATAGTCCAGGTCCCTGATCTTCAAAGGTGGTTCAAGGACTTGACTAACTTGCTTATCATCAGGGTGAAGTAATCTTCTTAATTCTCATCCAGAGAATAAAAAGTGGAGGAGAGTTGAATCATCAATAGTTGAAATTATGATTAGCAAATTAGCAAATCATCTGATAGCACAAAATTAATTCTGCCTTAATTATTTTAATAAGCATTAAATGAGAAATACATATTTAATATCACATCAAACTCAGTATGTTCCAGCTCCACTGGTTCTTTTAAAGATTTTCTTTAAAAGATTATCTTTTTGCTCATGGTATCTTGATTATTTTTAGTGGAGGTGGAAATCAACACAATACGATACACTCAACATTTTTATCTAACAATATGATATTATTGCAATTTTAAATGTTCTGCGATATGGTAAGTATTGCAATACGATATATTGTGATTATCATGTGTTTTTCAACAGCTATGTCCATAAAGGTAAACTCTGTCAAAATATATATAATCTAATAAAAAAGTCCTCAGTCTTTCACTTCAATCATTTTTATTGCTGGCACACTGTCTGTATTACAGTTTATTCCAAACTAACTGAATGCAAATATGTAAAACTACTGTTCAATTAGTTATTTTGAACACTAATAAGTTTGATTTGTTATTTAAATTTGTATACAAAATATCGATATTTGGTGTCCCTGTATCAATACAATATCACCACGCAAAAATATTGTAATACAACACTGTATTGACTTTTTCCCCCCATCCCAAATTTTTAGTGTGTAAACGATTATTCAGTATTTACTTCATCAATGAAATTTGGGATGTTAGGCAAATAGATTATTTCTTTATATCTTTCTGTGCATTTATATGCCAAAAGGTCCTGATAAATTTTGATAAATGTTCAAAAAACACAAATAATTCAAACCTATCCCAAATAATCTACGTTCTAATCTGGATAACTGTAGTTGAAAATGAGTTTAAAAGACAGGGAAGCAATGCGCACATGCTGACATACAGAATTCAGAAAAGCAAACAGCTAAACAGGAAAACTAACTAGGAAACTGGTAATCAGACAATCTAGATCAGTGGTTCTCAAAGCTTTTACACCAGGTACCAACTTAAAAAAATATTTGGCTCTCCAAGTACCACTAGTATGACCAGAGGTGGGCAGTAATGTAACTCGTTAGAGATACATTAACTCCATTACGTTTACTCAAGTAACTTTTGGAAAAAAAATTTAGTGAAAAAATCTCAGGTTCCTGCGTACCACTAGAAGGAACCTGCGTACCACAAGTGGTACGCGTACTTTAGTTTGACAACCACTGATCTAGATTATACAGAAGTTCATGGGAACAGGAAGAGTCTGGTAAATATTATACTATAATAGGAAAACAGGTGTGGGTAAGGAGACTCAACGTCACCCCACTGGCAAGGATTGTCTGTAAGCTTTACACACACGCACACACTCTAACACACACACACACACACACACACACACACACACTCTAACACACACACACACACTCTAACACACACACACACACACACACACTCTAACACACACACACACACACACTCTAACACACACACACACACACACTCTAACACACACACACACATGGTCGCACTGGTTTACACACTAAACCCTCTAATCAGGCGTGTTTCCAGTTGGCCAGGCTGATGAATTAAGCTAAATGTGTGTCTGGTCTGGTCTGGTCTGAGGTTTGTGTGTGTTCTCGTGGGTCAGGTCTGTTTTTGATGTATAGCCAGACGTTTATGCAAATGTGTGTGTATGTGCATGGTATAAGATATAGGCAGGTCCCCCCCCCCTGTCTTTTTACAGAGAGGGGATCAAGGCATGTGAAGCCATCTCTTCACATACACACTAAATACTCTTAATGACCAGCTATTGTGTGTGCGTTTTCATGTCGGAGGATTATGTCCATGCTAAGCAGAGCAGCGAGGCGTAGACAGAGTCTGGATCAAATCAAGTTAAATTAAAGGCACGTCAGGATGATTCACAAGCACCTCTCTTCCCTGCTTGTAATGTGGTCAGTGAACCAGCAACACGCAGGTAGCAGGCAAGAGAAGCCAGTTTGAAAGGGGGTTCAGATGGTTGCCAGACAGGCTTCCTGTGTACCATGAAGGGACGTTGCACAGGACTCTACAACGCAATCGTACAATGAAAAAGAAATGTTGAAACCACGATCACACTTTCTCTCTTGGACTGTCTCTGTCAGATCAAGGCTCAGGAGATCATCTGGACCTGATGGAGTTAATTGGCGTCCCCCTCCCTCCCTCAGTCTCCTTCAGTCCTGGCCGTGACGATTTTCCAGCCTACAACTTTGGTGCTGAAGCCAACATTGGACGGCTCACCAAGACCTTTGTCCCGGGGTCATTCTACAGGGACTTTGCCATCATCGTCACGGTAACGCTAAAGAGTTGAACACCTTTAAACCTCTTTCATGCTGTCATTGAGGTTTTAAATGGTTATGGTGACTTTGAATACAGTGGTCTACTGTCACTAAAGTGGATAAAGTTATCTACTATGAACTTATAGATAAGTATATTAGAGGAGACAGAGGAGTAATGTAATGTAACAGCCTGTGATCAGATACTGTCTCACTCTGGTGTCACCTTGGCAGAAGCACGATGTTGTACCTACCTTAATATATTTATATATTTAATAGTATAACTGTAATATTATGGATATGTAGACTTTACTCACCTCCAGTATCATGCCTCTACTTCAGGTGCGTCCCTCCAGCCAAAGAGGAGGGGTGCTCTTTGCCATAACAGATGCCCGTCAAAAGGTGGTAGAGCTTGGTTTGGCCCTCACTCCAGTCAGTGAGGGTCTCCAGAACATCTTATTGTATTACACAGACAGAGAGCACGCTTCCCACAGTTACAAAGCTGCTGCCTTCAGTGTCCCGGATATGACTGGCCAGTGGACGCGGTTCACGGTGAGCATCACTGACGCTGGGCTTTTAATTCAATTAGTTTATGCAAATACATGTAAATCTACAACTAAAACACATCTGACACATGTTGACGTGTTGATCATTTGACTCCAGGAAATACTTTTTAATTGTACAGGTACACACATCAAATCAAATCCTTGACTTACTAAAAGATACAGGAGGGAAAAAGCATTTTACTCTGCCTGGCAGGTGGTGGTGGAACACGATGAGGTGCGACTCTACATGGACTGTGGAGAGCCAGAGAGAGTTACTCTCCATCGGGGAGCAGAGAGACTGACTTTTTCTCACAACTCGGGCATCTTCGTAGCTAACGCAGGGAGCACGGGGCTTGATAAGTTTGTGGTAAGTGAATAACATTTGTATGTGTAGATGTAACAGTAGTAAGACACGTGTGCGGTGGAAGACAGAGGATTTTCTACCTGATGCCAGTGTCAGTGTGCGGCTGGTTTGTGCTGTAGGCTTTAGGATGGCGTTTGTTGTGTCAACTGACAAGTGAATTTATGTATTGATCATTTGTTTGTTTTTTCACATTTTATTATTTATTTTGGATGTTGTTGAGTATGAACAGCCAACAAACTTCTGTTAAGGCTAATTGCATGAACAAGGTTATAAAATAAAATGTGAATGGGCCACAGCTTCCTGTGTTCGGGTCTGGCTTGTGCCTGATTTACATCTTCTTCTTTGATATCCATCAACGGGGTAACGCCACTGACGCCTCACACCCAAGTACATTTCATCAGATCAGTTCATCACAGTGAGCAAAGTGAAATGTAAGCCTGACTTAGTCAACAGGGTCGAAATGTCATCACGACCTCTAGCACACACACGAGTTCTGTTGTAGAGACTGTCGGGATCAGAGAGAGGAAGTACGGAGGGAGGACATGAAGAAGAGAAGGTTGTGTTGATGGGAGGAGAGGATGGGGGAGTACTGTAGGTCAGTGGCTGATGAGGATGTCAGAGATGTCAACAAGGCTTAGTTGTGGTCAGGCTTTTGCTGTCATGTCATGTGTGGTAAAGTTAAACATCGTGCAGAACTGTGCCGCTCGTTTCTGCTTCGTTCTGCTCTGCTCAGTGTACAGTTTCTGAACAGGTTATCTGAAGCACGGCCACAGCAAATGTGCGTACGCAGCAGCGGTCATGACCAGTCAGAAATATCTGGGTCACTCCTGTGTGTGTGTGTGTGTGTGTGTGTCATTGATTTGATGTAGAGAGCAGTCAGGTGTTTATATGTGTATATATGTATCTCTCTCTCTCTCTCTCTCTCTGCCTGTTCAGGGTTCCATTGAGCAGCTGGTGATAAAAGATGATCCCAGAGCGGCAGAGGAGCAGTGTGAAGACGACGACCCTTATGTGAGAAAAGCACGCACACAATAGTAGTTTGTGTAGTCCTACAGCAGAAGCATCCATAAAAGCAAGAAAAACATAAACAGCTAATAATAACAAGCTCCCATCACAGCACGTGTGCATATGCAGGATGTATGTATGAATCAACATCTCCCCCTAGTGGTCAAAATACTTCAGCAACTAAAGGCTGCACCCTCATCATTTAATTACACTCAAAGTTATGAAAGACTGGTTTGCTGTATGCATGACATGATGTTTTAAAAAAAAGGCTTCGGGGTACGCCAGCGGAGATGATGGTCTGGATGACAGAGAAACAGAGAGCGAAAAAGTGGAGGATGCGCAGAAGAGAAAACTCAGCACAGCAAAGGTAGGCTGGATTTTCAGAGGTTCTTACTGATGGTGGCATGTATTGGACGACTGCAACTACATGTATGAGAAATTCCCCCCGGGTTTGATAAAGGTTTTTAACTGTTTAATTTATTTTTATTAATGCCAACACTATATAATGTCACACAATGTCATTTGTGTGAAATTCACTGATTAAGTGAAGCAGTGATAGGTAGGTAGAGGGATTTCTTTGGATGCTCGTGGACAGTAGTGGCAAGTAGTTTACTACAGTAGTACAGTTCTATTGCAATTGTTTCATATTTCTACTTGAGTATTTCCACTTTCTGCTATGTCATACTTCAACTTAACTACTTTGAAGACAAAAATACTGTACTTTCACTACATTGCATTCTATAGTTATTTGTCAGAATAAGATTCCTGGTTTCCTGGTTTTCTGCCTAAAATGGTCATGAAATATGATTTGATCTTCCCCATAGTCACAAATATCAACAAGCACAATATTTCTAACCTTATAATTGTGTCATCTTCAATAAACACACATTAAACATACAATGTGATGGTGGGAAAAGTAAATGAAACAGTGTTTTAATAATCAGTTGAACAACCTTTGGCAACACTAACCTTGAGCGAGCTCTTCCTGTATCTGTGGATTAGACCTGCCCAACATCCAGGAGGAACATTGAACCATTCTTCCTCACACAGCTGTTTTAGATCAGACATGTTCAGGTGTGAACAGCTCTCTTCATGTCATTCCACAGCATCTCTATTGGACTGAGGTCTCAACTCTGACTGGAGCACTCCAAAGGATAGATATTGTGTCTCTGAAGTCAAGTCTGTAGTAGATTTAACTTGACGTTTAAGGTCATTGTCCTGCTGCATCACCCAACATCCGAGCTTTAGTTTGCAGAAAGCCACTCTGACATTATCCTGCAGGGTACACTGATAAACTTGCTTTTGCACAATGGCAAGTGGTCCAGGTCCAGAGGCAGCAAAGGGACCCCAAATCATGATGCTCCCTCCACCACACTTCACTGCTGGGATTTTGTTTTTATGTTGCCATCAAATGCAGAGAACCAGCAAAATGCTAAACAGTACCACTACTGACTGTAGGTTTCTAAAATAACTTCATCATTTCACATATTGCTACACAATGCACTCGTTACCTGGCCCCCCACCACAGATTTCTCTCACACTACTGGGAAAGGTGGGTGGGGGAGCGCTGGGGATGCAGCGGTATTAAGATCATCACAATTTTCAATCTCACCACCAGATGCCACTAAATCGTCCCTGTGGAATAACATCCACAAGTTTTCTTAGCTAATGCCTGTGTACTTAACTTTGTAAATGCAGGACTGTTAATTTAGGGAATGATGTGTGTGTGTGTGTGTGTGTGTGTGTGTGTGTGTGTGTGTGTGTGTGTGTGTGTGTGTGTGTGTGTGTGTGTGTGTCAGCATGTTGTATCCTGCTGTGTTTGACACACACTCCCCTTCTTATCATCAGGGACCCTAAACATCACCCCTTGTGTACGTGCATGTGTGTATTTCTTCCTCGTTCCGGCAACTTTCATCCTCCCACGATCAGGAAGTCAGTCTGACCCCAAACGTCCCATAATTAAAACTGACTCCAAAGCTTCAAAGGAAACTGTCCTTCACAAGGAGAATAACTGTTCTCAGACACTAACGTCATAGTGAATCCTCATTAAAACTTTCATCAGGAGCCACCAGCAGGTCAACATGTTTGAAAAACTAGCTCTGAAGTAAGTCTGCTTTTCTGAAACCTGGCAGGAACATTGAAAGCGCTTAATCTCTTTCCGCTCTTACAGGAAGTGGACAGTGCTCCAGTCAGAGCTCCGCCCACTGAGTTTCCAGAGGTGGAGCTTGATGAGTACTCTGGTCACATGACACCAACGGAGGCCTATGAAGAAATGCTAATAAGAGGTCAGAAGGAACACCCGCGTGATTTGTCAGCCACGGTATTTTAGAAAATAAAATATTTTGTTAACTCTAACCTGCTCAGTTTTTTTGTTCATTTGTAAAAAAATAAAATAAAATTAGAAGAAGTAAAGTTTTGTACTTTATTATCAATTCAAAACAAAAGATTCTAACAGAGATCAGAAGTGAATATTTTTATACTTCTGACACTTGTAATGTGAAAAGAGCTGCAGTCCTTCATTACAACTGTTGAGGTGCTCTTGAGCATGGCATCTACTCAACTGCACACTGTATAAACAAAAATCATCTCTGGCATCGAGTTACCTCATGGAAATGTTCGTAAAATCTGATAATATCGTATGTTGTATTCAGGGCCCCACCAGACAGAGGAGCCCGGAGAGAGATCAGAAGATGTGAGTTCAAACACGGACAAAACTTTACATTCCCAAAACAATGAGCCTTTATCACAGTTTATATTCTCTACAGACACACTGGCAGTGATGGCTTTATTTGAATTTTCAGGGTCACTTCAGGACTGGATTGAAAGGGGAGCCTGGAGATCCTGGACCACCTGGCCCACCTGGTCCTCCCGGATATGCGCCTCCAACTGGACAAGCTCAGCCAGGACAAAGGGGGTCACAAGGACCTCCAGGGATCCCTGGATCCCCTGGAGAGCCAGGGAAAGACGGACAGCAGGTCTGTGTGTTTGTGTGTGTGTGTGTGTGTGTGTGTTCATACTTTTATGAACCCCAGAATTAAGAGAATTTGTATCCTCTTGCTCTTCACAGGGAAGCAAAGGTGATAAAGGAGATCCAGTGAGTCATGTATTTATCTCTTTAGTTTATTTTTTTTGGTAACTGCTTTATATTGTGTGTCATGACTAAATTGTGTTTTGACCTCCAGGGTCAGAGAGGACCTCAGGGCTTTCCAGGTTTGGATGGAACACCTGGAGCCAAAGGAGAGAAGGTACAGTAGAGCATCATTTTGGCTTTTCTGATATGCCACCACATGAGCATCTCTCCTACTTTCTTCCTCTTTGCATTTCTCCTTTACAGGGAGATCCAGGAGTTGGTTTACAAGGCCCTCCCGGCCTTCCTGGGCCACCTGGACCTCCCAGATCACGCAGTGTACCTGTAAGTGTCACAGTTTGTCTTTCTACTACTTGTGTTTATGTTGTATGTCATTTAATTATGATGCATATTTAGTGATAAGTCAATCTTGTAGTAAATGTAGCTAAAGCCACTTAAGGACAGGATGCTGGAAGCATCACATACATGTGAGTGGAAGTCTGTGTTCATGTGCGTTTCAGTATGGAGAAGATGCTTTGGGGTCTGGGATTGAAGACCTGGAAAGTGATGCTGAACCCATAAGGGTAAGATAAAGACCAGGATGTATATGTGATGATTTATTTGACATCACACAGTTAAAGAAAATGAATACATCTCTTTCTGTCAGGGTCCTCCTGGTCCCCCTGGGCCTCCTGGTCCCCCTGGGCCTCCTGGAACCAACTTGTCACTCTCTGCCACAGCTGGGGGCCACCCAGTCGGGCCATCTGGGGCCCCTGGCCAAGACGGGCTCCCAGGCAAACCTGGAATACCAGTAAGTCCCCCAGATAAAAGCAATTGTTTGGAGTGTTTCACATGCTCCTTAAAAAAATATCCACCACTGACAAAATAATATCAGCACAGACTGCATGTTTTCAGTCTGCAAATCTTTTTTCTCAGTCCATTAAATGCTGTCTAAAATTATTACTATGAGGCAAAAGGTTACTTTGACTGGGCTTGAGCTCACTGGAACACACATGTTTTTCTCATTTTCTCAAATGCTCCAAATCGCTTGTGTCTTATCAAGCAGAATGGAGCAGAGAGGAATGTAAGTCTTCCACATTATTAGGAATGTGAGTGATGTGTTATGATTGCACCGCACACTGGAAACGCCAGAGAAGTTTAAATAAAAGCAGTTTGAGTTCCACTTCACATCCAGATGTTTCTGTACAAAATGTTTTCAGTGACATCGATCTATGTATGTATATCACTTCACGTTTTACTTGTGTGTCAGGGTAATTCAGATTTTTACCATCATTGTGTATTGTCTCTTTCTATTTAAGTGTTTTCTGATGAGTCTGCCTCTCGCTTTCTCCCCTCTCTGTCCCCATATGTCCCCCACTATAATTATTCTCAATTCTACTTCATCCCACCTGATTATCTCATCAACCTTATTCCTCTTTTCATCTTCCACTCTTTTCCTACCATCTCCTTCTTCCCCCCTGACTCTGTTTCAGATGTTTGACGATTGGTTTAGTGGTTCTGGGCCATATGGGTCAGGTTTGAGTTCAGAGTTGACCTCTGACCTTGGTTCAGACCTTGGCTCTGTTTTCAGTCATGACTCCAGTTTTGTGTCTGGGTCTGGGCTTGACTTCAAGTCTGCTTGGGGTTCAGGCGAGGTACACTGCTTGCTGTGGTTTGCCTGGTGAACCAGCAAACAAAAAAGGCTGAAATACAGTCATATGTCTGTGTATTGAGGTGACAGATGAGACAATCACATTGCTTTATTTATATCAGTGTGTGCTGGTATGAAAGCGATGACTCAGACCAACTTTAGGTCGCTACCACAATGCTCCGGCTAATGACTGTATGTTATCTCCAACCATGTTTTCTTAACTGCTGGTTGGCAGCTAGCTAAACTGAAATTGGCTCAAGTGCTTTGTATGACTCCTCTGGAATCCAAAGCTCCTGCTGACATACGTACAGTATGACCTGCTTGGAATTTTTGTCAGTTCATCTTGGTTCGCTTGCTCTCAGTTGAAGTATTGTCATCACCAAATGATACAATTCAGCATGAAGTCTCACTTTACATGATAAAGTGACTGAACTGACCACACACTTGCTTCATAAGCTTATAACTTCAGTGTGAAATCTTATATAGTCATATTTTATCCAACAACAAATCTGCCTTTTGCATTAGGCTGTATTATTTTCTCTTTCTGCATACTGCTGTACTGTATATTAACTGTTCTGTGCCAAGGCACACTGATGGTTTATTTTGCTCGAAATCTGACATGGTACTACTCAAAGTTTATGAAACCTCTCTTTTTCTGCATAAATGTGACATAGTCCTAAATCCTAAAACTAGATAAAGGGAACCCATTTATACTAATAGAATATACATGAAAATGACACTTCCTGGTTTGTGTTATTGTTGTTAAGGTGTGTGAATAGCAGGATTATCAAAACAAGTGGAAAATTAGTGTAAGGTATGTATATGAATCAATGACTTGTGCAACTGGCTTGTTCTTAATGAAGGTTCTTAGAGTCCTGTTATTGCTTTCTTATAGTAAGTCTGAGTGGTGCACAGGTTGGGCTGTAGTCTCACTTGAGCAGCCTCTAGTCACTGCTCTAGCTACCTGTAGCTGGTGCTGTGCTCTTCATTTCTGGGCACCACCCATGTACTTCTTCATTACACGTTTCATTCGAGATTCCAATATCTCTCTGTGCTGCCTTTAACTTGGCCATTAACCTTCTTCTCCATGGATTATTCTACTCCTTAAGGCTAATGTTCATCTTACAGCCAAGCATTTCAAGGATGGCTGTATGTTGCCCTTCATCATAAACAGATGTGATGATAACATATTTGTATTCATTTTCATTCAGTCAAATCTATTCTATTTTTGCAGTAACAGAGGACATTATAAATGGTACACAGTATTCAAGCACCACCATAGAACAGCCTTAGAACAGCCCAACTTTAATAAGCTTCCCAGTGTTAATATTAAAAGCGCACAACAAAGGCTGTTTATGCCTATTTCTTAGGTCTATACCACTTGTATGAGTGGAAAAAGTAAGATTGACACTTTTGTGATTTGTGTGACAAAAGCAAGAAAAAGATGAATCCTCCAGTGATACATTAAATTATATATCACTGCCAATATCACCATCCTGCCAATAGGGGGAAAGGTTTTGCATTAGGATTTTGGGAGACAGTAATCTAAAGTAATCACTCCTAAGCAGTGAACTATTCAGTGTGCCTTGGAAATGAGTGTGCTACTGAAAAAGTCTGAGGTGTCAGTTTATACAGAGACATTGCTGTACTTTGGTCTGGCGCTTCTTGATTAAAGGAATACACACAGTTTTAAATAACGTCAGCTTTCGTGGTGAGAAAACGATAAAATCATCCTTACCTGATTCTACTGCGTCGCGATAAACTTTAGCTGAAGGACAATTAGCAGTCAGAACAATCTTTCGGGGCTAAATGGGACAAACATTTAAATTTGTCAGCTGGAAAAAATGAAAATTAAAATATGATACAATGAAGATGCTAATCCACAGTCTCTCAGCACTGATGTTAATCTTCTAGTGATGCAGAACAGCACTGGCATGATCTTATCGCTTAAGAAAGCTGACTGAAGCTGAGTATTCCTTTAAAGTGGCAGGCTTGCTGTTGGCTAAATCATCAACAGATATCTTTGCATCCAGCTGCACTGTTCATCTATTCTGGCATCTTTTCTGTAACTTAGCTCTCTGTCTTTTTTTGCCTTTGTGTCTCCCTGCATTTGTACGTCCAGGGTCCAGCAGGAAAAGATGGGGCTCCAGGTCTGCCAGGACCTGTGGGAGGGAAGGTAATGCTCATCAAGACCTTGAAGCTCACTAGTCTCTTTTTTGCTGTGTCAGCAGACACAGGGAGATGTACAATGCTGATTACTGATTATTGTCAGTGTCATTAATTTGTCATTAATCGATCTTAATTAAAGTCGATGTCATGAAGTGCTCACACCAGAGGTAATACTTCTCTCTTTTATCCTTCTTGACATCTTTAGGGTGACCAGGGGTTACCTGGGCCACCTGGACCAAAGGTAATTAATACTATTCATCATAGAGTATAGGGCCAAACAAAATCTCCTGCACATCAGTGCAGAATTTCCCCATGGTGGTGAATAAAGTATCTGTCTATACATTTTTTTTCTCTTTACAAAATAAGCAGTTTGGCAGTTTGAGACAGTGTGAATTGATTTTTTCTGTTTCTCTTTCACTCTGCAGGGTGAATGTGGGGCTGAGGGCAAAACAGGGCCTCAAGGGCCCCAAGGAACCAGTGGGCCACAAGGAGAGAGAGGCCCAGCAGGGCCCCCAGGGCCCCCAGGATCCCCTGGACCTCCTGGACCTGCAGGCCGGAGTTTTTTTGCAGAGGTGACATTATTTCACACCTACACTGCTGATATGTGCTGATGAATTAATTTAGTGAGGAAGAGAGCAAAGAATGACGATGATCTTTCATCGTGACGCGTAACATCAAGCTGTTGGTTTCAGGATATGGAGGGGTCCGGCAAGAACGACATGCTCATTGGAGATGGAGCCAGAGGCCCCCAGGTCAGTGTGTGTGTGCGTGTGTGTGTGTTTTTATGGAGACTATATGTATATTATTATTATTAAGTCTTTTCTGACTTGTTCTTTGTAGGGCCCCACAGGCCTCCCCGGCCCACAGGGACCTAAGGTAATCTATTTGTAAATAGTCATTAAATGTACACATTATGATGCACAGTGTGTTACATGGTTAGTCTTCCAGTATTGTGTCTTAAAGATATTCTGTTGTGTTTTTTGTAGGGTGACGATGGAGCTCTGGGTGCTCCAGGGATCTCTGTCAAGGTATGTTAATTGTGATATGGCTCTTATATCATTTCTGTTATATCAGTCTTACTGTTTATATCTGGTGGTCAGAGGATGTTATATTATAGATCTTTTTTACTATCTAAATTTTTTTTGGATTTCTTTTGTACTGATACAAACAACAATGAAAATTCCTTTAAAATAACCACGTACTCCTCTGTGCCACCTCTGTCTACGCTGTGTATGATTTCAGGGTGATCCAGGGGACCCAGGACCACAGGGTCTTCAGGGTCCTGCTGGACTACCGGGTCCCAGGGTTAGTAAGGCAACACAGAAGTAGATAGTTGTAAAGTGAAACAGTACATTGAAGTGAAGTGGGTGCTTAACACTTTCATTTTATATTTCTTTTATAATTTATATATGTTTACTCTATAAACAGGGGGCCAAAGGAGAAAAAGGCAGCTCAGGACCCAAGGTAAGTTTTCCAAGCAAAAGAGAATGTATGAATATCTCACAGAGCTGAGGTTGTTCTTTGTTCATAATTTCCTTGTTTATCTCCTTTTCCCTGCTATCTACACTAGATATTTTGTCTATCTTGCCTTAAACCTTATTTACAAGTGATTTAAAATCACTTCTTTTTCTGTATCACGTGTGCTGCAGGGTGATCGTGGTGTTGATGGACTCGGTATCCCAGGGCCACCTGGGCCTCCCGGACCTCCTGGACCTATGATTAATCTGCAGGATGTATGCACACTCTACACAGCACACACACACACGCACACACACACACACACACACACACACAAACACACGCACACACACACACACACAAACACACACACACACACACGCACACACACACACGCACACAAACAAATGCACACACACACACACAAACACACACGCAAACACACACACACGCACACAAACACACGCACAAACACGCACACACAAACACACGCACACACAAGCACACACGCACACACACACACACACACAAACACAAACACACACACACACACACAAACACACACACACACGCACACGCACACACACACACACGCGCACACAGGTTCACTGCACAAAGGTGCAAAATACTATCAATTGCAACAGAATTGAGTGGTGAGTGGTGAACATTGACTATTACATATAAAAACAATATAAACTGAAACTACTGACAATGATATATCACAGATTACAGATTACAGTTTTACATTGACGATTGGTTTAGTGGTTCTGGGCCATATGGGTCAGGTTTGAGTTCAGAGTTGACCTCATGACTCCAGTTTTGTGTCTGGGTCTGGGCTTGACTTCAAGTCTGCTTGGGGTTCAGGCGATGTACACTGCTTGCTGTTGTTTGCCTGGTTCATTTTTAAATGTCATTTTTAAATTTTCCAGTTTTACAATATGGCAACAATGTTGTTATTTTATGTTCTCTCTCCAGGTGCTGCTCAACGTTACCGATGGTGTTTTCAACTTCAGTGAGATCCGAGGACCACCAGGGCCCACGGTGTGTACAATAAGAAAGATTTGTACTGTAATTGTAATACAGCTGACGATGTGAACATATGCTGCTGAATCCTTGTTACCACAGCATAATTATTACATTTCTAAATTGATTCAACTGCAGTTTTGCTTCATGCTGAGCGTGAGCGCTATGACTGCACTGAAAATGAGGATTAACTCAGCCTGTGTCTGCATCAATGCATGTATGTGAATGTGTGTTTGCTCGTTGCAGGGCCCCGAGGGTTTGCCTGGCAGAGCTGGATTTCCTGTAAGATCATTTTGTAACACTGCTTTAGACTGAAGATGCATGTGTACATAATTTGCAGTTTATGAACAACAATCTAACAAGTTTTTTCAATTTTGCTTTTGCTGTCACTGGGTGAAACAGGGTAGGTAAAAAACTGTCATGTTTGTGTCACCATTAGGGATTTTTTACTGTGCGTTATTTCAACAGAAAGTTCTTATAGCTCCCTGTCAACCCAGGTCCTATGAAAACAAACAAGTTGTTGGATTTAAAGATGCAACTTTTTTTCACTTCCCAGGGCCCCAGAGGACCTAAGGGAGACAAAGGCCCATCCGGTGTGCAGGGCCCATCAGGGCTCAAGGTGAGAACATCAAGTGATGACAGAGTCAGACAGTAGAATTTGCTTTAGACCGCCACAGACCACTCTCATACGCGACATAAATGGACGGTCTCCAGCAACTGATCCTCTTCCAGCACTGACATGCTCAGTGCATCAGGCACGTTTGGAAACGGAGCGTGTCAAATGGAGCAAAGTAAAACACTGTGATTGTCATCCATCCATCCCTTTTCCTAACCTCTTGTCCTCGTAAGGGTGGCGTGGGGTGTCTTCGGGCGAGAGGCGGGGTACACCCTGGACAGGTCACCAGTCTATCGCAGAGCCGACACATATACAGACAAACAATCACACATGCCCAGGTCCTTCTAGCTGTGAGGCGACAGTGCTAACCACTACACCACCATGCCGCCCTGTGAATGTCAATAAAACGTTGTAAATAAAATATGTTTTTTATTCTGTGTGGCCCAGACCAAATGACCCACAGACCGGTACTGATCTGCTGCCCAGTGGTTGGATACCACTGCTTTGGAGTAAATATTATGTCACCATCTAAATATCTATAGTAGAATCTACTCCAGCAGTTCAGGTCAACTATGTGGATTTTTGCATTAACTGCTTTAAAATATTTTCACTTCAAGCCCAGATCATTTATATAGAGCATTCAATATCCAATATTATTACTTAACAAATTATATTAATTGAATGTTACTTTGATAAACACCTGAGCATATCACAGTGCAAGTTTATACATAAATACAGTTAACTCCAAAGGTTTTATTTAGAACATTTATTGTTTGAACACTTTCATTATAAACAGTTCACTGTACACTGGATTCTACTGATCAGAGTCAAACTGAAATTCAGTTACATTTATTTGCTTTAACAGGGGGAAAAAGGAGAACCAGGGGTGACCATTGCTGCTGATGGATCCATTTTGTCTGCACCAAGAGGCCCCCAGGGGCCCAAAGGCATTAAGGTACTAGATGAGTAACCCTTGACTCGACTAGAGATCTAATTCTCGAGTAACTGATGCCGATGACGTATTCTGGGTCAGTGCATCTGCAGTGTAGTTTTATACGGCTCATTTCATTAAATTCCATTTAATATAATCTCACATGTGCACTTATGCAGGGTGACCGTGGGTTCCCAGGACCACCTGGACTGATGGTGAGTTCATTAAAATGTAGAAATGTATCTATGTTGCCTGAACACTATTTAATCAGCAAAAAATAAAAATTATTTATTTTGTTGTTTGTGTTGATTTTAGGGCCCAATAGGACCCTCCGGACAAAAAGGAGAATACGGCTTCCCCGGTCGCCCAGTGAGTACCGTTAATTTAGTTGTGTATTGTCAGGAAGTAATTGTAATTTTTCTTAATTAATTTACTCATTAAAAGTATTTAAAGAAATTTAAAGACTATTGACTTAGTATTATTACTATTCATTTATTAATTAATTTTATTGTTAAATTATTATATCACATTTGTCCAGAGAATAATGTGATGTGTTTCATCCGTTCTCCTTCTGCAGGGGCGACCTGGCATGGCTGGAAGGAAAGGCGACAAAGGCGATTCTGTTGGTCTAACGGTAAGAGGACGCTCATCAAGCTCACTGTTTGGCTTTTTCAGACCTCATGCTCTGCTCTCATCAGTCTCGCTGTGTTCTCTCCATCTCAGGGACCACCAGGTCGTCCCGGCCCACCTGGACCTCCAGGAAGGATTCTTGGTCTTAATGGAGTAAGTATGAATATTAACTGAATCTGCTTTGCAAAAACTTTTTGGGAAAATTCCAATGTTAGCAGCTTTTAATTTTATTAGTATTTTTCTACAAAGTCGTTTAAGTTGAAGCATTTAGTCTGATGATGCTGCTCTTCTTTGAATCTTGAAGACAGTGTTTCCTGTGCGCCCCAGACCACACTGCAAAAAGGGACGAGTAAGTCTGAGTCAGACCATCTGATTGATCTCTTTCACTCTGATATCAGACCATCTGGTGGTTCTGTTGGTGTGTGGGTGTAGCAGCATGGCAGCTCACTGGTCTGGGCTACAAACAGCCTTTCTCCCCCCTCTGTTACCTCCTTTCAATTTCTCCTCCCATTGCTGTTTGCTTACAGTTCTAATGATCTTCTAAAAGGCTTCGTCTGTGGGTCTGTGGGTCTGACCTCAGTTCATCAGGAATTAACACTATCTTGTTCAGAAGCTGTATTTCCTCTGAGCGAGAGGAGATAAATGGATGAAAACTGTTATACTCATCATTCTACTGCATGTACTGAAAATGAGAGTTGGTTCCACATCACGCTCAGCTTAGTCAGTTTAAACTGCAGAGAGTTTGTTCCTGAAAAAAAACTTTCAATCATTATTTATTCCACAGAGAAGCTCCCTCCTTAATTGATTATTGAGAGTGAGATGAATCAAACTCTGGTCTTCATTTCATTAGGTAGATTGGTGCAGTTCTCGGTGTTCATGGGTTTGAGGCTTCTCCTACACAGTCTACTGTCTTAAGTGTGGCTCTTGTTATGCTACAGTACCTACCAGTAATTTCTATCAGCTAAACTGTGCAGAGATTACAGAGATAGTTTTAAAAGAGTGTCAGTATAAAATCCATTATCATCGTCAGACTGAACAGCGTGCATAATCGTTTTATCACATTCTGCCCACAACTGGTTGTTGGACGTGGTGCTGAAGAATTCTGATTGGAAAATTCGCCTCTTATACTTTGGTTGTGATGAAAACTTGAATCTCTAAACTTCGGGTGAACGTCGATGTTTGTTTGCAGGATGGATCTGGCTAAAGCCTGGGAATGAAGTGAATGTTAATGTCTTGCTTGAAAGCTGCAGAATTCAGTTAAAAGACACAAAACGACCACAGTGAGATGAAAAGTGACCACATAGTGATACAAAAGAATTCAAAGAGACAAGAAAAAGGGCAACAAAGAGACACAACTGGAAGTAAAATGACTTTTTGGCTGCTCATGTTTTGGGAATCATCCAGTTGCTTCCACACTGTTATTTTTTACCTATTTGCAAAATGCTATTATGTTTTATTTGGAGTTGTCAAGGTGGTGGTCTGGCAGGGCTTGAGGGAGGTCACTGATGAGTTTTGTAAATCTTTAAACTTAATTCTGTATTTTAACTTTTCTAACAGGTGTTTTGAAGTACTGACACCAATACTTTAATCTTTGACATTTGTGTCTTTTTATATAACCCACATTTTTATGACTTTAACATAATGTTTATAGATGAGAGTAGCATATGTGCTTGTGTCTGTGTAGGAGTCAGAGACAAGGGGAGATTCATTTGGAGCTAAAGGAGACAAAGGAGACAAGGGACCACCTGGAGAGCCAGGCACACCTGGTAAGAGCTCAGCTGCCATTGGCTGACTCACTTCTTTACACTGATATGATTGAAAGCTACTTCTTTTATTTATGTCAGGACTTTTTTCTTTTCTGCAGCACCTGGGTTTCCCGAGGTTATTTTGGTGAGTACAGATGGTTCACACACTGTGTCTAGGTTCAGAGCGAGCGACAAGTGTAAAACCAGCAATGTCTTATAGAACGTGTGTGTGTTTATGTTATTCATGTTAAGTAAAAGCTAATTGTGACAGACCCACAGAGAATTCTGCACTTGATGGAGACCAAAACAGGGCTAAAAGGAGAGTGAATAAATAATATTTAGATTTCATCTTTAGGGGGCGAGATACAAAACTCGAAATAAATAGCAATATTGCTCAGTGTTTACTGGATGTGTGAATAGGAAACTGCTATCATGCTCATTTACAGCTCATTCTTCTGCCCACTAGTGGCCAAAGACAAGTATAAATGCTGCTTTAAGTAAAGATACGTGTTCTTATTATGTGTTAAACTTCTATTTATGCAAATTAAATATTAAGAAATTAATTTACTATTAATTAATAGTTAGATAATTTCTTCTACTATTGTCTCTTTGTGGATCAGGGTGCTAGTGGTGATCAGGGACACAAAGGACAGAAGGGACAAAAGGGTGACGCTGGTCCATCTGGTCCCCCGGGACTGCCAGGGAGGTCAGGACTTGTGGTGAGTTATTACTATTCCAATCTTCTATTCTGTTTGTGAAGGCTTATACCAGACACTGTGTTGATCTTGAATTACTGTAAAAATGTATTGAGGGATTACAGTTTTGTCTGTGTACATGTGCCCGTAGGGTCCAAAAGGTGAGTCCATTGTGGGTCCTCAAGGTCCTGTTGGTTCCCCTGGTCTGCCAGGAGCCCCTGGGTTTGGACGACCTGGTCCCCGAGGGCCGCCCGGCCCTGCTGGACCCCCAGGACCTGCACCTTCATATGAATCTGGTAATTGTTTGGAGGACTGACAAATGATTCACCTCTTCTGTCGTCAGGACTAGTTAGTGACCAAACTCTGTGAACATGGTGAAGCTGATTCATTGCCTCGTGTCTGTTGTCTTCAGCTTTCAATAACCCCGGCCCACCTGGTCCTCCCGGTCCACCAGGACCTCCAGGAGATGCCAATCCAGTAAGATACATGTGGTCTCTTGAGAAAGGCATTTTATTCTCGTTCTGCTGGAGTTCAGCTATACAGTTGAATCACATAAAATCACCTTTTACAATATTCTTCTATAATTGTAGTGCCAACCATATCCAAACATTTGCTATGAGAAATGACAAGCTAAACTGTATCACATCTACTCTCACTATAATCTTTCAAAGCGCCATGAAGGCACAGCACTGATGCGGTGATGTTGTGCATCCTCAGGTGACTACCTATATAACAATCCAGGATCTGACTAAAGAGAGGCACCGGGCTGCAGAGGGAACACTGGCGTACGTGTCTGAGAGGGGAGGAGAGCTGTACGTCAGAACACACGAAGGATGGCGTAAGATCCAGGTGTGTATTGTGTCCTTGTACAAACATATACTACAAAACACTGAGAAGTTTTCAAGAGTTATACTTAATTTGGTTTTAAACTTTTGTCATTGTTTAGCCATAAAAATAAAAATGACTGGTGAATGTAGCTTTAACATTCTTCTGTGTGTCTGTGTGTGCTTCTTTCAGCTCGGAGAGTTGATCGCCTATGATGCTTCCTCCTCAGCTGTGTCCCAGGCCCTCAGTAGGCCTGGAGATTGGAGCAGACCACACAGGATTCACAGCCAGGTACACACACACACACACACACACACACACACACACACACACACACGCACACACACACACACTTTGTGAACTAATATTGTAAGATACACACATGTATGTTTATAATTAATTGCCAACAGGAGCTTCAGGACGGCAGGAGAGGTTATCAGCCCAGCTATAATGTTCTACCACAGACGTTCAACGCTGTGCCTGGGGTAGGTGTAGCAAATACGTACCCTCCCTTACACACACCTACTCCAGATTTTCAGATTTGGACTAAATATATTTTTCTCCTCCCCAGCTCCATCTGATAGCTCTGAACGCCCCTCTGAAAGGAGACATGCGTGGCATCCGTGGGGCGGACTTCCAGTGCTACCAGCAGGCACGCACCATGGGGCTGACAGCCACGTACAGGGCCTTCCTGTCCTCGCACCTCCAGGACCTGGCAACCATTGTGAGGAAGTCGGACCGCAACGACATGCCAGTGGTTAATCTCAGGGTGAGGAGACGTTTAGATTTACACGTTGATCTCAGTATGTAGATTCAAACACGATAGAAAGATTTATTTATCTCTTCTCTCCTCCTCCCAGGGTGAAGTACTGTTCAGCAGCTGGATGTCCATCTTCAATGGGAACGGAGGCACATTTAATCCGTCCACACCCCTCTACTCCTTTGATGGACGCAACATTATGACTGACCCTGCGTGGTGAGTGTGTGTCTGTGTGTGTGTGAGAGAGAGCAGGTTAAAAATCAAATTAAATTAAAATCATGGAAATTATGGCACCCACTTAAAATACGCAGGAAATGAGAATAGAGAGAGACAGGAGATGACACACAGGTACAGTTATTTTCAAAATAAAATGCAGCACCAGGAGGCACTCAGTGTGTTGTCCTGGTGGCAGCGAGGCTGTGTAGGTGATATGATGCTTTTTCACCAGTGTTGCAGTGGCTGGAATATATCCCAGCATGCATTTGGTGGCAGACTGGTGAATTCTAAAATTGTATTTCATTACTGTGCAGTTTTGCATATACAGGAGCTCTGCTGGTCTATTTATTGGCACAGTTAGAGACCAAGTCTAAAAGTATCTGGACATGAAAGACATGGATCTCTACTAGAATTTAAATGAGTGCTTCTACTTGTAGTGGACTACTTTTGTTTTTAGGGAAGAGCTTCCTCATCCTTCTTTCCATGTCTTTCATGTCCTGTAACTTCCACTCACTGAGCGTCTCTCCCTCCACTCAGGCCAGAGAAGCTGGTGTGGCATGGCTCCAGCACCACGGGCATCCGTCTGACCACTAACTACTGCGAGGCGTGGAGGACAGCCGACATGGCGGTGACGGGCCAGGCCGCCCTGCTGCAGACGGGACGACTGTTAGGACAACACACCCACTCCTGCTCCAACCACTACATAGTGCTGTGCATAGAGAACACATATGTGGGCAACACACATTCAAGGAGACCCTGAAGAGACACGCAAACACACACTTACAACACGTACAAACACACGTGTGCAGGCGGGCTGAGAGTACGAAGATATGACGCATGAATGGCAAACACACACAGGCACATACACACATCATGATCACATTCAAGTTCACAGACAGGGGGCACTTCTGTCCACACATGCAAACATGCAGATATAACAAACAAGTTAACAAACACAAGCGGAAGCTTTCACTTTGTTTTCATCTTGCGTTCACCCTGTTGGATTCCACGTATCCGTCCATGTTTAGAACCACAGCCAGTGTTTTTTACAGCTTTTACTTCTAACCACAAATCGTGGTTCTATATATTTGGTGTATTTTCCCCCACAGCTAAAGCACGACTCATTTTCCCTCTTGTCCTAAAGCAAGTTTTAGGTGTAAAGGTCAGATCTGCTTTTGTCAGTATTACATTATTGTAGTCAAAGGTAGTCGATTCGACTGCTGAAAATGAAAATGAAGGGAAACCGACAGACACATATACTTTATAGCTTCCCTATAAGTTTTTAAAACGGGTCATGAATATATGCTTTTATTTTGAAAAAAAAAAGCAGATGAACACTGTAGTGCGTGTTACTCAAACAGAGGAAAATGGTGCATACAGTATGTTAGACTAATTTTCAGGACGGACTGAATGAACGTGCAACTGAATCGAGATAAACTACAATGTGTGTGTCCGTGTTGATGCAGGAACATGTCAGCAGTGTGTTTTAATACATTCAACTCAGTGGCATAGACCAATAAGATGCATCAGGCGCTGGGCACAATGTGAACCATTTAGAATACGCATATAGTGTTTATATTTCTAGTGGCAGATTTCAGGTGTAAATACACTGTATGAAAAATTACTTCTCACATCTTCCATCTTTTTTTTTTTGGTCAAATTCCAGCCAAATTTTTCTAGATTTCCCCACCAACAGTTCACCACTACGATCGTCTCTGTAATTGTTGAATCTGAAGAGATCAGTCATACAAAATAAAAAAACAAACCCCAAAGCACATTGCAACGAGTATATGGATAATACTGAACATTAATTCATAACTTCAGCATAAAACGTGCTGACTCTGCTTCAACATATATAAATATAGGACTAATGTTTAGTATTAGAGCTGAAATCAATGTGGGATTTTTATTAATTTATACTGTAGCAGGACATAGTGTGAAAATCTAACCTTCAGATTTTGGTGAAGTTGGAACATGTGTATATATAAATGTGTGCAAGTTGTTATTGTCTAGATGTTGTTTTTTTACTGCGTAGACGTAGGTTTTGTATGACGCACATTAAATGACTACATTTTTTTTCTCGCCACATATTGACTGAGTTCTAGTTGTGCCTGTAAAGATGATTTGATTTACAAAGAAGTATTAGTTTTCTTGATGCCTGATTCTGATGTTACTGTTCAAACAAAACTTGAGCTCGTGAGGAAAGAGAACATTTGTACTGACTGATGGTGCTCACACAATAAATGTCTTATTTTGTTGTTTTTTTAAGTGGGGCTTTTGTTTTGTTATGCTGTAGGAAAACGTGATAGAAATGTAGAAATGTCATTGCCAAGTTGTTGTTTTTTTAATTAACATTTTAAAATTACACATGCTGAAATGTAGCCAGCAGATGGGACCTTCTATTACTGTGTTTACATGGACCCGAATTTAGTCACTACTAATAATTTTTGATTTTCTAAAGACTTGACCTGTTATTATTATATATTATTTCAGCTCCTGTAGATGTCTTCTTACACCTGAGAGTTTCTAGTCAAGTCAAAGTTAACTCAAATGTCATGAAGCCACTCACCAGGTGGACAAAAGAAGATGCCCATCTCATCCCTAGAAAAAATAAATCAAGACCACTTCACACATCCACCAGGAGAGCCACAGTTAACGTACCGTTGAAATGGGGGTAAGAGGGGTTATAAGACCTACAACTATTTCATCTGCTCGCACTGCTTTCACTGTCCGTCTGAAGGATAAATTTGTGGTCTTCAACCAAGTTTCCTCAGACTCAAGAAGCTACATGGATGAGTAGTGTAACGAGCTAACAAGAAAGAAGTCCAGCGCCCACGACCCCACTTCTGGATTACTGGCTCAGTAGTTTGGCTAATATTATCCACTATAAGCTATATATAAGGGATACAATGAGAGTGTAACAACAAAACCGCTGATATCCTGTGAACAGAGTCTGGCTGTGTTTGACTGATTATGGGTTTAGCTTTTCTTTGTTAAGAAGTAGCTTTAAAAGATAAAATGTCAGTTATGGATCTAGATTCTGTGATTCTGGAACCAACACCCGCTGTCAGTGGGTGAGAGGCACAAAAGCACGTGAGCACACATGGACACTATAGTCTTAACTGTAGGGGGAAAACCGCACAAGTAGAACATGCAAACTCAAAAACACAATAAGGCACCAGTGGTGGTCACTCTACCCTAATACATTCTTTTTAATGAGAGGAAAGAATGAATGGTAATGAGTGCAGTTTCTGGTGGTGACAAGCAGGAGCCACAGTCTAACAAAAAAAAAATCACTTTATTAAATGCATATTTACAGCACATTCCTGAATCAAAACAGCAACACATTATATTTTTATACTGAGAATTCCTATGTTGTTTCCATTGCAAAAAAAAAAACACAAAAAAAATACCAACAACACATATACATCAGGTGTGCTTCAATTTTCTAAATGTTCTAAAATCTCCCCTTATTGCCCCAGAACCTCAAAGATGAGTTTTAGAATATCAGCCTTAAAAATAATTAATAAAAAAAAACAACAACAAAAAAAAAATACATACACACTGGGCCTGTGTCCCTGAACACTATAAGGACAAAGTAAATACACGTTGCTACAGCTGTTTCACCACAAACATACATTATTGAAACAATTAGAATTCAGATTGCTTAGAAAAGACCAAGATGCACTGTTACTATATTTGCATATTGGATAATAAAACAGACTTGTGAAGACAGATTATAAAAAAGGGTCTCCATAAAATCTAGAGCGTGAAAACCAAACAAAAAAAAAGGATTTAAAATTGAGTGAATTTATATGACATAACACGGCATATGATCATGTAAACGAGCCCAGACGTGCACAGAGCAGGACAATAAAGCCCAGCAAAGCATCTCAGACTTTGAAATTCAATTCAGTGGACATATCATGTAACACTGTTCTTATGGTATTTGGCTGTATTTACACAGATACAAAAATAACCTATTTGCAGTCTTTACACAATTTCTCTATATCAATTCTTTTGCTGCTTCATGAGTTATAACGGTGTGTGGTTCTCGAATCTTTGCCACACGCCTCTGATGGGTTACTAAAGAACAACAACAACAACAAAAACACCTCCAAATGTAAACAAATGTTTATGTGATATCTGTTTATAAAATACATATAATCATACGTTTTGTTTTTCATTTAAAATATCAGTGTTTTTGTGAGCTCCCGCGTGCATGAGGAAAAAACACTGATCTGATCTTAGTAGGAGCAAGAAACTAGACAAAAAAGGAACAAATGGTTTTTGCACCTGTGTAAAATCAGCAACAACCTTCAGGCAGCGATCAATAAAAAAAAAAAAAACTCGCCTGGAGTCCGGCAGTGTAAAGAATACCGAGGCTCCAACACAACTCAACAAATGTGACAAATGACTTCAACAATACAATTACTTCCCCACATGGGACCAGTTTATCATACTGAAAGGAGATATTTACCCTCTTGTTATGTAGGTGGATTCTGACTGTGGGTAAGCTGCTGCTGTTAAACCGATTAAATTTAAATAAAAAGCTGTAAAACTGTGAACAGTAAATCAGAGTTGTCCTGATCCAAAGTGGACAAAGCTGATGTGCAACACAAACAGTGCTTCACAAACTGTGACCAGTGTGTACAAGTGTAAACCATGAAAGAAGGCCTGGATTTCTCCATAATTAATACACACAAGCCATCGCATGCAGTCAAACTAGGTTTCTAAAATAGAAAGTAATGACAGAGAAAGCTGCAACTTCAAAGCAAATGTGATGCTGATGTGTGACATGGTTACATGTCCCTGAGAACCAAGATCCAATTTCAATCTAAGACTGATCAGCACTCAGACATGTGAACTCAGTCGGTGTTGCCTGGATGTCTCCTTCAAGAGTTAGCTTGAAAACCTCTCCTACATATGCACGGCCAACACTTTCAGGTGTGCAGATGGACAGTGCTGGAACTGACATGTGCTGTAATGGTTGACGTACAAATCAAAAACAGGCAGTGTTCATTGAATCTTCACTAAAAATAAAAGCTCGTTTCCAGATGAACTCTGCTGGATGGAAACCAATGTACGTACAGTTAATAGAAAACTAGCTTACCCTAACTTGGGTTTTATTATTGTAGCTGTGGCCATCCGTTCCAGCAGTGACGATAAAACCGTGCACAACAAATGCTGAGATGTTTAAATGCAGAGTCATCAGAAAAAAAATAAAATACAGGGATGATAACACGAGCTGTCAGCTACAGCTATAAAATATAACGCTGAGTCAGAATAGAGCATTAACATCTTCGTCCGAAGAAGTAAGCCCTTAACGGATTCTGCTAACATGAGAAACAGGTTCACAAACTAAACCTCTTTTAGGAGAGATGCAAAGAAAAGACCCAGAACTCCTTTCCACATCGACAAGCCACAAATAAGCTGAAGAAGGCAACAACTTTTACGTCACACCTCTGCACTGACTGTAAGTCTGATCTCACATGGAGACGTTACATTTCTGTTTGGAGGCAGATTAAGTAAAAGTGGAAGTAGTTTGTTGTCACGTTTTTCCAAATGTTGTACAATGTTTTTAAAAAATGTGGCTGCTCTCTGTGCCAACATGTTGCAAAAGTAAAAAAACTTTCATGAAGACTAGATTTTGATCTGAAATGCTGAGTCAGGCTTTAAAACAGCAGCTTTTAAAACGCCACGCATGCACGCACACAAACACACGCACACACACGCACGCACACACAAACACACACACACGCTCACACACGCTCACACACGCACACACACACGCACACACACACACGCTCACACACACACGCTCACACACACGCGCTCACACACGCGCGCACACACACACACGCACACACACACACACAAACACGCACGCACACACACACACGCACACACAATCACGCACGCACACACACGCACGCACGCACACACAAACACGCACGCACACACACACGCACGCACACACACACGCACACACACGCACACAAACCCCAGCTCATCACTCTGAGACTTTAGCTGCCTCAAAGTTGACAGCCAGCTTTCTGTTCTTCCTCTTGGAGGCGGAGCCAGGGGTGTGGCCTGTTGATGGGGCATTTTGTCGAGGGGGTGTGCACTGGGCTGCTGTCGTCGGGGAAGCAGCATCTGCTAGACCGGGGCTGGACGACGAGGGGATGCTGTTGGCAATGTGGTGGTGCGACTGTGATTGGCCAGAGCGCTCGTTCTGGCCTTTTTGCGATTGGTTCCTGGCCACGGTATGGGCGGCATTGTAAAACTCCCGAGTTTCCTGGTTCTTCCTGTTAGCCGAAACCCTTTTCTTGGTCACCTGTGAGGATCAGAGGACAAAGGTTTGTTAATATGATGGGAGACTGACTTTATCAGGATAACGTAACAAGAACTTGTTCTGTGTGTGGACCTGTAGCGGGATGAACTGGTTGTGTGAGCCGATTGGCAGTGTTGTTGAAGGCTGGGAGCGGGCAGCACCAGGGAAAGTTCCTGATGCTCCATAAAACGGTTGGTTCTGCTGGTGGTGAGGCAGTGGCATTCCCCACAGAGGGGCAGGAGGATAACCTTGGGGGGGCAACAGCAAACCACCTGGAAAAAAAGAAGCTACAACGTCTAAAATATCCAAATTTACTAACATCTTTACCTAGAAACTCTCAAAACTCCAACAACGCCAACGTCTGCAACAGACTACTGGTCTGAAATGTGCGGAGGTGATACTAACCTTGTTGGCTGAAGACTGGGGCCATGGCCCCTAAGGCTGGAGGTCGTATCTGAGCCACTCCCGAGTACAGAGGAGGTGGGAGGGGGAAGCCTGAACCCACCGAGTTCTACAGATACACAAGAGAACAAAGAAAAGCTTCAAGACTTCAGACCTTGGTTTTCTGGGAAACAAGAGACTGGAAACAAAAATACAGGATCAAAATACAGAAATGAAGATACCTCTGAACTGTATTTAAGCACAGTTCTTAACCATAAACTCTCACATTCCACCACTGATTAAACCAGGGAAATGTGTTACTGATTAATAGAACAATGTAAACTATCCTGTAATGACTCTGACTTATGAGTCACTTTGAGTGAATGAGTCAGTAACTCAGTCCACTACAGGAACAATAAGCTAAAAAAAATTATTGTCTGGTATCTTTTTTTAAATGATCCCACACGGTCCAATTAAAACTTGTCATAGTTTTCAGAAACTTAGGATAAAACTCTGCAAATTCTTTGTAATTTCATTTAATCAAAATAAGAGAGCACACATGCTCTCACACCGCACAGTACTTAAAGATGAACAACTAATGTTCTGTTAGACTGTTGTACCAGTCTTTGGAGGGCGAAGAAGGCTGCTTTGTCCTTGGCATCATGTTCGGACTGGCACTGTGGACCGTGAACCATAAGCCCATTGGACAGTTTCACCTGACACACAACGACACCCTGCAGAGACAAATGTCAATGTTAGAGCAAAGTTCAAGGAAAACAGAGACTAAACATTTGTGTAAAAGCTGAACAAATATAAATGTAAACGTGTTCCTCTGAACGTGTGCTACCTGTCCGTTGCCTATCAAGCTGTACTCAGGCGGTGCCATGCCAAACCCCACACAGACACATGCCAGTTCTGACACCTTATTGTTCAGCACGGTGTTGGAGGGGTTGGCAGAGTGTGGTGCAGGAGAAGCTAATGCAGCTGTGTCCCCGAGGGGGACGTTGATCTTCGCTGCTGGATGGACAGAGAAAGAACCGTGAATGATGATTACAACAACTTAACGTAAGTTAGTCTGCATCATTGTACATTTGATCTAGTCGGCTCAGTACCTAGTTTCTTAGAAGATCGTCTCCTGTTCTGTTGCTGGACTCCAGAGGGGGCATTGTTAATAGTCTCCCGTGGCGAAGAACTTCCCATTCCAGAGCTATCGATTTTCAGCATCTCCTTCAGCACCATGGTTCCCTTCTAAAAAAAAAAAATAATAATACAACCAACACACTTCAATTACCCCTGATGTTCTTACGACCAGTGAAAATCATGACTATCCTTCATTATATAAATAGTCTCACCTCCTTACTCTCTACAACAAAGATACTCACCATGGCGAATGACTGTGGAGACAACGGGCTATCAGACTGGCTGGTGGGGGCCTGTGGCGGAGCAGAAGGAGGTGGGGTCTGCTGGCTGCCCTTGGAGATCTTTAGACTGGCAATGAGGTCCTCAAAATCAGTTGTAGCCTGAGTGAGACAGGTGATGGGAGAGAGTGAAAGACAAACAAAGAGGTGAAACGAAATAACCAAACTGAACACAACCCCCACTGCCCCAGCACGCGACACGATAATGTAACTTCACATTCTACAGTACATTGAACGGGTGTGAACCTTATGGGTGGTGTTCTGTGAGGGGATAAGGGAGTTGGCATCTTCATTCTTCTTCAACAGTCTGATGCCAACCGGGGCCTGCAACACACACACACACGCACACGCGCACAAGCGCACAGTATGTTAACAGCTGTGAAATACTAACATAAACACGTATGGAACCATGAGTCATGGTTTGCACGTGTGTACTCACAGCTTTGTTTGAGTGCTGGTTCTTCCCCTGTTGGGCCTCTCCTTCCTGTGATTTGGCAAAAACACACAAGGTTGATCGTGTTTAACTATTTAAATACATTTTTTCTTCTCTGACAGTGTGCGTTATCTGTAATAACACATACACACACTTACATCACTGTGCCAGTGAGCTGGAGGCTTGTTAGGAGGGCCTGAGTTCTGCAGAGACTGCCACACATTACTGTACTCATCTTTACTCTGAGTGGAGAGAAGGAGAGAAAACATTCTGCACCTTTAATTGACAACCACTGCGTGGTCCACATATTGTCATATTGCAAAATGTATCATGTGCATTTGTAAAGTGACGTGGTGAAAGAAGGTGTGACCCTGTGCTTACCTTGGCCTGTTGTTTCTGGATGAGACCTTTAGAAGGAGAGTTCCTGTTGCCCTGGGAGGCTGCCTTCACCACACCGTGTTTGTTGTTATGCTAGACATAAAGGATGAGGAGGTGGAATTGTAAGAGAGGGACAAAGAGGAGAGATGTGTGAGCTATTTAACATGCTACGTTTGTAACTGTTTGGTCACTTCACACAGGAGAAAGCAGCCCGCCTGTGGTCGTATTGTCGCTAACCTGCGTGGGTATAAAGGGAGACCGCGGCGAGTGGTTGAGGCCAGCCAGCTGCCGGTGGGAGCTGAAGTTAGCGCTGGTGGCGGGCTGAGGTTTGACGATGGCGGTGAGCTTGTGGGAGGTGTGATCCACGCGAGCTCCGTGAGAAAGGTTGATGAGAGCGCAGGGGGGGAGGCGGTACCCTCGGGGCGACGTACACCTGAGGAGACAGGCGACAGCACGGTTACACCTCCGGTCAGGGCAGCCGTTTTTCACTCAAACTCAAACAGAGAAATATGAATGAATTGGGAGCAGCTGTCTGACGTGTGAAAGACATTTACTGTTGTGTTTGCGCACACACTAATATGATACAGTTTCTTTTTTTAAATCACACAGCGGTTAGTGCAATTACCTGATGCTGAGACCACCAGCAAAATCATCATCAAACAACACTTCATAGAGAACCTCTGCCTCACGCTCGGCTGAAGGCACAAACACAGATATAAAATGAACACGTGTCAGGTGTTGCTACAATGTCTTCAGCTGTTTAAAGTCAATAAACAGTGTGTTTTTACCTCCTTTAATGCCGACAATAGTTCCCCTGAGTCCCAGCGGGACAGTGAAACCCTCCCTGATGTTGATGACTCTGTCAAACAGCCGGTACTCTGAGTCTGGGTCTGGAACCACACCCTGCTGCTGCTCTAAAGGCTATACACAAACACAGACATGTACTCAATGTTTAGCGAATGGAATGTCACATATCACAAATCTGACCTCTCGCAGACTTAGAGGCCGACATGGAGGCCAAATGTACTAACCCTGAAGAGCAGATGAGGCTTGACCGTCACACGGACTTTCTTGGTGCTCTTTTTCACCTGAAAGTGAGAGAAAAGGAACCGAGGTAATTGAGAGGCTGTGACAACATACACTAAATCTGATGAAATGTTGAAATCCAATGCTGTGTGTGTGTGTGTGTTTGTGTGCGCACATGTGTCAGAGTCACCTTTGATTTCTCCACTGCCTCCTCGATTCTCTCCACAATAGCGGTGTCAAGCACCTGTAGATCACATGACGCCCTGCTGGTGGAGCTGACCGGGTGACTTTTCAACCATGAAGTGATTTCAGCCACCTTCTCTGCCCTGTGGAACGTCCGGAGATATACATAAATACATCATCGACGTTGGTTCAGACTGGATTACTCTTCAAAAATCACTAAAGTTTAAATGTGTATTTTACCCGTTTTGGTCTTCTCCAGGCCAGATGTCGTCTTCATAGAAAACATCATCGTGACTGTTTCTGGACACTGTGCTGAACACTTCAGAAAACCTATGAAAACATAAAAAATGTGCAGTGTGTGTGACTTTTTCACAAATGTGCTACGTTAGACATTCAACACATTCCTGCAGCACCAGAATAAGACAAACCGGAGCAGCGTTGTTGTTATAATCACCTTTCCAGATACTCTGCTAGCAATTCTTCCACAGCACCGGAGTACAGCCACTCCTTTTCCGTTCTCTTGGTGTATCCTGGAACCTCCTCATTCTTCTTGTTGAACTTGAGATTCAGACCAACATTCGCTCTTTGCTCCCCACAGGGGCTGGACACGATGAAGAAGAAGAAAAACTATATTAACCAGAGATATCCTTAATGTAACCAACAAGTACAAAAGTGTCTGCTGTCGAACACTCACTTCCTCTTAGAGCCTCTGCCAATGAAGATGCTTCCTGAGAAGCGGGAGACAAGATAGCTGGTGATGCCAAGACGAGATGCCAGAATATAGCCGGGACTGTACTTCACACAGTATTTCTAGACAATCCGAACAGATGCAGGTACAAACGTTACATACGATCCATGAGGCACAGATGGCTAAAAACACAGACGGTCTTAACAAAAGGTATGTGTGCATCATCTTACGTGCTGATTCTGGATTAAGGAGTCCAGCTGCGGCTCGTGCGGCACGTTGAAGACCACGCGCACCCGTCCATCTTTAATGACATCACTGGAGTCTTGCACCTTTTGAGACAGTGACAAAAAGAGAGGAGGAGAAACTTCCTTTCATTTTTAGAAAATTTAAACTTCTAATCTGTTGTTTTTTTGGAACATTTTTATAATGATCTGATCGTAGACAAGTGGAAAGCTGATCTTACCTCTCCCATGGCACCGTAGTATGGGTTCCCCACCATGAAGACAGTGGTTCCTTGAGGGAAGAGCTCGTCTAAGCTCTTAAAGCAGCTAAAGGACGAATAATAAGCCTCGATGTCCTGAGAAGATGCAGGGATTTAGAGTGACATGACATGAAATGACGTTATTAAGGTTTCTGTGAATTGAAGTTTCAAATAAAATCCTTAACTCTACTATCTATCGACAACAAACTGTTAAGTATGTGTGCACAGTGCTGATGTACAGTGAGGTATTTGTAAGGTTTATTTTATTTCTCTAAAGCCTGAAGGTTCTACTGGAAAACACCACAGCTTGGCCCTGACACAAAATCTAGGGCTTAATAATGGTACAAAGTTCCCACACGCTTTCTCTGTGGGGAGTGGAAACATAAAACATGTACCTTAACCACGGTCTGGTAGGCGAACGGGAGAACTTGTTTGGCCCACTGTTTCTCTAGCTCCACCACCCCATTGGCTTTGGGGACGTATTTCCTTCCTGTTAGCAACTGGCCGTACAAAACCACAACCGTCTCTTTTATAATGATGCCTTTCCTCTTCATGAAACTGCAAGAATGAGAAATGCATTGTGAAAGTAATCACAGATATGAGAAATAAGCTGGACATGATGCTTTACCGTGATTCTGGTTCTAAACAGGGAAGTGTTAAGTCTGTCTTACTGTTCAGTGATTCCCTGGACGTCTTTGACCCAGTCCTTCTGCTCCTTGTCAGACAGGCAGATGACATTGGTGGGAGGGGGAGTGGAGGGTCTGTCATACACTCTTTGGACACCAGGAGGTTCCTCCAGACAAAACCTGCAAACACAGGGGAAAGATTTGTTCCATTTAAAGAGGCTGTTAACCATCAGACAAATTCCTTTGGTGACCTCCAGTGGTAGGACTGAAGAACAGGGTGTTACACGACTTTTTTTAACAGCATGCACAGCTTTTTTTGAGGTTTGTGTAGCTTTTTAGTAAAGGCTTCATTTGCCATGATATTTCTTACTTAGTGTCTCCATCTGACACTGCAATGATGCGAGCTTCCTCTAGATGAGGCCAGTTGACGAACACGGGCTTCCCCAGCACCTGTGAGGCAACATCGTCGCATATCTAGAGAGGGACAAAGTAAATGTGAGTGAAAAGCAGAGACATATGTGTTTTAAAAGAGTGAGATCAATAAACACAAGCAAAACCTAACCGTCTCTCCTTCCTGGCCGGCCAGGATCTCCAGCATCATGTTCTCTCCTCTACTGCTCTGCTGGAACACGACCACCCCGCTCTTCTTCTTAAAAAACTGAAGAGGGAAGAAATCCAAACATGAAAAAACTGCTGCTCACGTTAAAGGTGGTTTATTTATGACAATATACAATGTTCAGGTCATAAGTCCGCACAAGTAACCTGTACACACACACACCTTGTGTTTGATGTGTTGCAGAGTGGGGAAGCCGCAGAAATAGAGAGCTGAGCGGTCGACACGCTTGTAGATGAGATCCAAAGACACCTGCCAGGCATCCATGGGAATGTTTCCTTTCCTGTATCAGTCACACACAATGAAATCAGTCAACACCAGGATGCACTTTTCTTCTTTTTTTATTTTTTGCAATAATCTGCATTTATCTGAATGAAAGGGAAATTATCGACTACATCATACTCATGTGATGTGTGGTGCAATTCACAAAAATATCAAGTCAGTATGTTGGGTCAGTCGAGACAAATACAACAAGGTTGTGTGTGTGTGTCCGTACCTGACGTGGCAGTGGACGATGTCAGGGAACAGCTGAGGCAGGACGGACGGATACGCAAAGTCGACTTCTTTGTCGTATGAGTAGACTGCACACTCTGTGTGCCGGTTCCTGGCCTTCTCCTCTTTAGTCAGCTTGTGGTTGTAGAGATCCATGGCTGCTAGTAAGCACCTCTGTTCAATAAAACACACGCAGTTATACTTTAAATATGTTTTCTTAGCATGACTGTGGCATTATGTTTGCTCCATGTGTTTACCTCATCTATGAAGGGAATGAGGACCACGGCCTCCCACTCCTGCTGCTTCCCATTAAGGTCCATTTTAAAGTCAGGAGGGTAGTACTCGATAATAGGAGAACTTTCACTGGTCATCAGGTGCTGAAACAATCAAAACAATCATCATCACCACCTTTATTATGTCAGGTTTAGGTCTTCTGTGAAACCTTTTAGCAGGCGTGTCAAAAACACTAAAGCAGGCTGACACCTCTACGTGAACATACTGTACAGACGTACATATTCTGTGTGTGTGTGTGTGTTTTACCCTGTAACACTCGGGCAGCAGCTCCATACTGGCAGCAGGCAGCACTGCCAACAGCTGCTGGAAGGGCATGAAGGGTTTCTCGAGGTCAAAGGTCAGTTTTAGCCCAGATATATTCCTGATGTCAGACAGGAAGGGAGCGTAGTGGTAGGGGTAGTACCTACAGAGACAAATATTTTAAACGGGTAGAAATGGAAGAGAGCAGATGGAACATTCTTTTTTTTTCTGATTCATTTGTGTTGTTTTTCACCAAATTTTACTAAATCTTGTATCCTCTTATTTTCTAAATGTATGACATTACCAGTTTTCCTATGTTGCTTCAATAAAAAGAAACAAAGAGTAGAGACTAATTCATTCACATTCCATCCAGTCTACACCAAGTCCGACTTCTGTTCAGCGTCTCTGTCATCAGAAAAGTGTCTGCGTGTCTGTCAGCAGCAATTAACTGGACAAACAGAGTTTTCATGTCGGCTCAGCAGAAAGCCATCGGCTTTATTTTCACTTTTTAAACTGATTTAAACAGCTCTCATTTGAAGATTACACATCACTAAACTTGAGTAATTTTTAAGGCGTTCTTGCCTCAGAGTCCGTGTGGATGGACACAATTCATAAAATGGAAATTCTATCTGCTGTGTGAGGTGTGCGAGCGATGGATGTTTTCTATGTGGCTTTGTGACACGTGTGAGAGAAGTTCTTTTCTTACCAGCTCCAGGACTGAACGCCGTGATAGTAGTAGTGCAGAATCCACTGGATGCCTTCCACATAACACCGGGCCTGCTTAGCGAGGAACTCGCTGCAAACAGGAGAAGGTAGGAATTTAAGGAGAAGCAAATAAAAACTGTTTGCTGACATTACAAACTGTACTGGCAACTACTTAAAAGCAGGACGTTACAGTGCTGTATTCATGTATTAATATCTCACAATCAAAGAGTCTGTCCCAGAGTTTGAACTAGTGTTTAGGATTTATGTGCAACAATTACCAAATAGACAAAATTCATTTTAGACACCAAGTCTTCGTGATCAACTCTGCATCCTAAGTCAGTTTTTCCTCTCTGTGTGTTTGTGTCCGTACACTCACTCAGACACCACATCCACGCCCATCTTAGTCATGTAGTAGGTGCGTTTGTACTGTCTGAACTCAGTTTCAAACACATCTTCCTCCTCTTCCTCCTCTTCCGCCACTGTTACCTCTTCTTCTCCAACCACTTCACCTGATGAGGTCAGAGCTGCCAGACAGAGGGCGGAATCCTACAAACAAGACAAACAGTAGGAACATGACGATTGCAGAAAACATCTACCATGAAACTCATTTTTTAGATTATGTTTATTTTGATTTGCTGCATCGTCTACCTCCTTCTTGTTGGTGTTTTTTCTAGCAGCTTCTTTCTCTGCTGCCAGTCCGGCCGCTTCATTCAGATACTTGTTTCCAACTTTACTCTCAAACCACTTCAAGTCCACAAATACCTCGCTGAAATGTTCCCGGTCAAACTAAAAGGGGAGGAAGAGAAAGAAACAACCATTTTAATATTTAAATTACGAATGTGTTCTCACATAGATTCCATCTGGTAATAATTTATTAAAAAGTATCAAACTTTACATTTACTTTATGACACAAAAACACATACAAGATACAACTCTGGTACCAAAAAACTGTAAATCATTTGAAGACCACATGAAAAAATTTTTTAAAAACATTTCTCAGTATAGAATTGACAGGAATTTGGGTATGTCATCATCTACATTACATCATATCATTAAAGATTTAGAGAATGCAGAGAAATTTCAGTCTAAACTAATCATTCATTAGTGTACACGGCATGGGTAACGCACTGTGTGAAGGCACCATTAATGCTGAAAGATATAGAAAATATTCCACCACTGGATGACCTTCTGTCTGACAATTCCAACCCACATTTGGCACATATGAGAGTAGTGTGGCTCAGTAGTAAAAGAGTGTGGTCCTAAACTGGCCTCTCTACAGTCCAGAAAAGTTGGTTTCAAACCTAAAGCAACTGCTCTCCTCCGTTCTCAAACACAGAGTTGTGTTAAGTGAAGACGTGATGCAAACACAGTGGTGAACATGCCCCCAAAATGCGCTGCTGGTATCAAATTCAAAATAAGCACGGATTGTTCACATATTACTGTTTTTTCAGACACATATAAATAATAAAACTATTCTATGCCAATATATACATTTTATACAGGGTCCCACATTTTTTGGAAATGGGAGTTGTACAAAAACAGCACTGTTGGCTTCAGACGAAAATGTTCCCGAGTGCTGACGGACTGAAGTCAACATCACTGATAGCTAAGAATCTACATGGTCTCACCTCAGAAAGCTTCTCCAGGTATTTCTCAAAGTTTCGGAGGTTTAGATGGCCGTACTCATTCAGATAACCTGAGGCAGAACACAGAATTCAGTTTAGCTTTTTTGTTTAAAACAATTATTGCAGCAGCTGATATGTTTAACATATACAAACAATACTTGAATTTAAAACTCACTTGTGACAATTCAACATCTTAATCAAGCTAAATATTTAGATGCAACATTTTAAAATGGGATGTTAGGGATTAAAACATTTTTTCTTAATTCACCTATTTTCACATTTGCCCTTGTTTCACCGTTTAAAACCACACAAATCAGCAACATTTCTAAGTATGTATAACACTTTTTGGAAAAGTAACATTTTGCATATTTTCATATAACTCTCACCAGCCACATCCCCAAATAAGTTAATATTGCTTATCTGTGCTTATCTCTGTGTGTGTGTGTGTGTATCTCACCCCCCAGGCTTGGTAGTACACTAATGTAGGTCTTGTACAGCAACGGTAAAGCATCATGGTTGATGTGAAGATGAGGAAGGTGAGGGATGAAATCGTTTCCCACCAGGAAGCCCATAAGAATCCAGTCGTCTATAATTCGCTCCAAGTCATAATCAGAACCAAGATGATTCTGAAATCAAACACACAATCAATATATAATCAATGCATGTAACATGCAGTAACATCTTCACACATTAACACCCAAAAATGTTAACCAAAGTTTTCCCAAGGATGGAAATTACTTTTGTTTCTCATAATTCATCTGGAATTTTGTAGAGTTTCTCACCCTGAGCCCAGAGAACTCATAGTCGATGTACTCCCTCATCAGAGACAAGTGAAGTAAGTGGAAGGTTGTCTCCTCTGGAGCTGTTATCCTGGATGAGAAAAAAACTTAAGTGTTACAGGAAGAAAGAAATACGTAGAAGAATATCTAACAAGAGAACAAAAAAAAAAATACAAAACCTTTTCTGGGATTTCTTTCCTCCAAAACGAACCTCTTCTCTGAGCAGGGAGAAATTTGGCTGGTGGCTGGTTAAACCTAACATCATCTACAACACGCAAGACAGTCAGTCAGTCAAAACAGTTTAAAGTTTCAAATCTGTGAACCTTCCTTTCAAAATAAGCCGAGGGAAGAGCAGGCATTGAACTACTCATCTGCTACACTGACAGATTTCCAGCAACTATGTTTCTTCAGTACATGTAAACTTGTTCCCTCATTACTGAAGAAACCTGGTTTCTTTGAGTAATCTGGTTATGTAAACACAGGCAGTGTGAACAGTGTAACCCCTACCAAGTCAGCATCCAGGCCATATAGGCAGTGTCGGGTGTTGGCGTCATGGCCTGGCTTGGCGCTCTCTGAGCGAATAAACTCCATGATCTTGTGTTCTCCTTCCCCTGGTGTCTATAAGAAAGAGCAACGCACACTTTGTATGAGCAATAATAACTTAAGCTGCAGCAAAGTCACTGCAACAGTGGCAGGAAACTACAGTGGGGGGCAGTGGTTCACACACCTCATGACCAGACAAGTAAACCTTAACATTGTGCCACAGCTTGTCAGTGGAGAGCTTGTTGTGGACAAAATACGTGAGCTGCTCCTGAAGTCTCGCCATGAATTCAGTACCTGGAAAAATGACATATGATTAAAGTGTTGTATTTGCTGCCAGCGTTCCCAGAACAGAGAAAATCCCTTCTCATAAGAGCATCCCTACCAGGAGTGATACAGTTGGAGTCAAAGCGAGCCTCAGTGGGAAGCACCTCTCCTTTATCCAGAGCTTTTTTAATCTTGTCCTCTGCTTCTTTGGCAGACCTAGTCACACAAACGCCCACCAACACAGATTTGTGCACGAGCACACACACACACACAAATACAGACACAGACACACACAGCAGTCAAACTCAGAGGCTTAGCTTGTGTTTCTGTCTGCAGTCAGGTTGGGGCTCACTCTGCCTTGAACCCAGAATTCTATGTGATGCTACAATAACATATTTGCAAACAGATTTTCTATCTTAATCAGATAAATAAAAGAGAATACATTATTACTTTCACTTAAGTATTTATTTGGTCACCTCATGAAAAGCTAATCCAACAATCTAATTTCAACAGTCAGGTACTAGTGTCTGTAATGTGAGTGTCTATGACGGTGAGATTAGCAGCATTTAAGGGTGAAGCTGCAACTTTTAACTATGAGGTCAAATTTAGGGTTTGTGGGAGTGCTGGAGCCCATCTCAGTTCGCCTGTCTGCAACAGGGTTCACGTATAGAAACAGACAATCAAATTAACATGCATGACGTTGGACGGAAGCCAGAGTCATCATCATTTGGTCAGATGACCCAAATTAACCCTTTCTGTTTGTTACCAAATACACAAATAGGGGCAAAAATCTTGGCCCGTTTCCTTCATCCTGCAACCATCTCTACCTGAATCTTCGTCCCCTCTGCTGGTTCATTTTCGCCCTCGGTGCCACACCGTCCACGGCCATGAAGAAGACCTTGCGAGGCTTGATGATCCTAAATAGCACCTCCAGGTAATGGAAGATATCGGCAAAAATCTTTTCCTCTGAAATGCGAAAGTGGACATCCTCATCGTTTGGGTGAGAACAGTGGTGGATGATCCCGTTCATGTCTAGATAGAGATTGTCAAATTCTGGAATCTGAAGGGAGAAAAAAAATTTATAAGTTATATATAATACAGTCAAATGAAAAAGTAATGGCACCCTTAGCAATTTTCTGGTTTTCTGTATAAACTGGTGATAAAATATTTTTAAGCTGATAAAACAAACAGCCCTGATCTTTCATATCTTTATTGAACACACCCATTAAACATACATAGGGATGGTGGAAAGTTTTTTAATAACTAGTTGTGAACCACCTTTAGCAGCAATAAACTCAAGCAAGTTCTTCCCGTAGCTGTGAATTAAATATGAGCAATCTACAGGAGGGATTTTGGACCATTTTTCCCCTCACAGAACTGTTTCAGCTCAGCTGTAGAAATTACAAGCACAAGCAGTCATTATATTTTCTTGCAACCGTACAATCTAAAATGTTTACTGCTACACTTCTGTGAAATGTGGAGAATCTATGAACATCTTTTTACTGTCTGAAACACGTTTCATAGCAGCAGCTTTCCTGCTTTGGGTTCTTTTGGGTATTTACTGTTTATGTGAACCTAAAAAACTATCTAACTAAGTAACTGTTAGCTGAAAGTTGCTGAAAATGTCACCGTGGTATTATCTTAAGGGTCAGAGAGAAGCATACAATGCCAATGTAAAGTCACTTGCAATAAAACACCAGTTTATTGTGTTACGCAATGAGAGTGAACAACGTCCAGCTGATGAAACTACAGCTCCAGCACTGAAATACTATCTACTACTAACGAAACTAGGTCACCTAGCCAGTGCCGCCAAAGTAGCCTAAATATCTGACCTCTTGGCATCACTGAGAAACTGACCACACAGGTGATAACTACATATGGAATCATCTAAACAGCGGCTGTAAACTTCACAGCAATAACTAAGTGTACACTCTATTGATGTCTTGTTAGCATTGAGTTAGTTAGCTAACGTTAGCTGACAGTGGGGGGTTATTGTTGTTCAGAATGTTCTTTCCCAACAAAGACTTAAAATACCAAGTGGTAACTTACACACATACACTAAGTTCTATTGACTTTGACCTGTTTGACATTAAAATGTGTATAAATGTGTATGACACCAGAACACTATGCTAATTAGTGTTGTGGTTTGGTAAATAAAGTGAACGTTACGGCTACGTTAAAGATACGTGATATTCAATGGAGTCAAAATGTTTGGCAACAAGCGAGCTGTGCTGTCGCCGGCAGAAACATTGCTAAGCTACGTGGATTGAAAAAGGCCCGTAGAGCACACAGCTAGCTAGGCTAACGCTACGGTGTCAGTAAGCGGCGTGTGAAGCTAACGACATTCATATCACTGTGTGGTTTCCTACCTGATGTTCCTTGACAACTTCACTCAGACAAGGATAACGCTCTGAAATCCATCGGTAAAATTTCGGTACCCCCATCTTCACCACGGAAAACTCAACTTCTGGAGCAATACGCAGTCAAATATTTAGCTATGTGAGTAACGCTACCTAAATGTAACCAAGGTTCAACTGGATAACATCAGAACTTGCTTTGAGTCTGGTTTTGTTTCCAACGGCTGCTAACTAGCTAGTTGTCCGTGGTCCGTCTACTAAAACATTCCGTCGCTTCCTGTAAAGCAATAGTTCTGTTTCTCCTGCATATCGATGGTTTTTTTCTCTCTCTCGCTCCAGTCGTCTCTTAATCATTTCCTAGCACATTTTTTGGTAAAAAAGTATTTCTGACTTATTAGACTATAATGACTATTAAAATGATGGGGCATTTTTTTTAGATGGTGATCTAAGCATTTCATTGAGCTATATGGTTTCAGTGTCCTGGTATTCCTCATGCTGGCTCTGGTTCTCTGTCACGCTGTCTTAGTGAGTGCTCTTAATTGTAATTGTAGCTTTACCTAATTTTATGTACATGCATTACACATTTTGTAGAAATTAATGATGGTATTTATTGAGGTATTTATTATTGTTCAAATTAATGATCAATCGACTGAGGCCATGTCTTGTGAAATTAATGTTAACACACACAAATGTGCAAACTCCTTATTAATTCAGTTTTAAATGCTGTGGCATTATCTTCTTTATAGTTTGTTAAACATTTCATTATACATTGTGGCTCATTGGAGTTTGAGCTAATACAGACACGTCACAGGATACTCCTCTGTGACTCCTTGTAAGCCCCAAAGCAGTTTGCACACTGGGCTGAAAGGTCTGCAGATGATGCAGTCAACCCAGGACTGCACTACATCCTCCCACACGGAAACATAGTTCTATGTTTAACCCACCAGGTTAGGAGCCAGAGCCTCTCTGTCAGAGGCTCACCAGCTTTCCTGACAGACAGGAGGCAGGGCACCAGGCTGAGAAAGTGCACTGACCTTAGGGCTGCGTGTTCTCCTACTGTACTGTCTGTACATAAATGTCTGCTCCACCTCTAGCTCCTTTGTTATGCTACTTACGTTTAGAGAAAGACAACAGTTAATGGACTGATTCAGAACAGAGACAAGTCTGCATACAGACAAGAAGTGTCACAGAGAGTTTAAAATATCAACATGCGCTTATTATACTCTGATCACAATGTTCGTGTTGCTTTTTGGGGAAATTGATATATTATTTTGCTAGTTTTATTCTTTACTTACATTTGCATCTTATATCTTGTATTTTGAAGCTAACACTGAGACGCATTCTTCATATGCTTTCATATTCCAATATACAGTAAACACACAACTTGATATGTCTTCATATGTGGAAGTTGAGTAATAGCAACTGAGTTTGACAAAAAAAAATCACTGATTTTTAGTTTGACACATTTCACTACTCTTTCTTCAGTCTGAAGAAGTGGGTGGGTCAGTGTTGGTCTAGGGAGGCATATCCATGGAGGGACGCACAGACCTGCAGAATATACGATGGGACCCTGACTGCCATTAGGTATCGGGATTAAATCCTTAGACCCATTGTTAGACCCTTCTCTGGGGCAGTGGGTCCTAGGTTCCCCCTGGTTTCATGATAATGCTCGGCCTCATGTGCAAGAGTATGCAGGCAGTTCCTGCAGGATGAAGGAATTGATACCACTGACTGTCCTCCACGCTCGCCTGACCTAAATCCAATAGAACATTTCTGGGACGTCATGTTTAGGTCCATCCGACGCCACCAGGTTGCATCTCAGACTGTCCAGGAGCTCAGTGATGCCCTGGTCAGCATCTGGGAGGAGATACCCCAGGACACCCTCCGTCATCTCATAAGGAGGATACCCCAACATTGTCAGGCATACATACAAGCACATGGGGGCCATACAAACTGCTGAGTACCATTTTGAGTTGCTGCAATAACATTTCAGCGAATTGGACTAGTCTGCTGCATCAGTTTTTCAGTAAAGTTTCTTGGTGACTTTGAATTGAGCCCTCCGTAGGTTGATAATTTTCATTTTCATCAAATGATGTGGCATCTTCTTGTTCCTAACACATTACCCACTCCATATCATTGTGAATATCCAGCATGATTTTATCCCCAATGAAGATCTGATGTGTTTTCAAAGTGTTCCCTTTATTTTTTTGGGCAGTGTATCGTTGACAAAAATGGGACATACACAAGGTCACAGTGACCTCTGATGAAGTCGACATTTGTGCCAAGTTTCAAGAAATTTCCTCAAGGCCTTGAGATTTACACTATATTGCCAAAAGTCTTGGCTCACCCCACCAAATCAATGAATCCAGTTCACAAAGCAAGGCCCATAAGGACATGGATGAGTTAGTTTGCTGTGGAGGAACTTGACTGGCCTGCACAGAGCTCTGAACTCAACCTGATAGAACACCTTTGGGATGAGTTGGAGTAGAGACTGCGAGCCAGGCCTTCCTGTAAAGTATTGGGTCCCCTGCCTTTACACATACACTGACTTTAATCACACCCTGTTCTTAATACATAGGCTTTAATATGGAGTAGGCCCACCCTTTGTGGCTACAACAGCTTCAACTCTCCTGGGAAGGCTGTCCACATGGTTTACAAGTGTGTTTATGGGAATAGTGGGCCATTCTTCCAGGAGAGCATTTGTGAGGTCAGAAACTTTTGTTGGACAAGAAGGCCTGGCTCAGTCTCAGCTCATCCATGTCCTCATGGACCTCGCTTTGTGCACTGATTTCATTGATTTGGTGGGGTGAGCCAAGATGTTTGGCAGTATAGTGTATCATTCAGACAATCAGAAAACATAATAAATAAAAATGATCAAAAGTGACAAACCTGTTTCGAAATAATTTATTCAGTTATACAAATACAAAACACCTCTCTCACATGGTTATAAAATAGATGGGTGTGAACCAAGTCCACTCTATGTCGTCAAGGATCGCCACTCCACAGAAACCGACGGCAGTTTGCAGCATCTCAGTTTCGATTAGATGTTCAAGCCTACAGCTGATGAAGAGTAATTCTGTTGCTACTTTAAAAAGAGCTAAAACTGATACTGTGAGGTTTTCATTTTTCAACAAGCAACAAATAGCTTACATATATATGGAAAAACAAAAAGTCCAGTTCGATAATGCATTGCAAATCAATGTCTCATGTTACATAATAGCTGATTACAAACTGACAGGAACACAAACGTCAGCACAGAGAGAGTCTCTAAACATTTCTGTGATTTGTCGCTCTACCTTACAATTGTACACTCGTTGTCAATGAAGTGACGATACGCTTGACAGAATGAAAGTCATGTTATATTTATTAAAACGGGTTTCTCCCAATCTGAAAAACACAACAAAATTACACATAAAGGGGAAACACATTGACAAACAGTAAGGGGAGTTGGGGGGGGGGTTAAAAAGCTTCATGTGAAGACATTTTTGCATGTCATTTAGTCTTGTGCTTTGGCCTTTAAAAAGGAAAATACATCACACTAGTAGCGTTTGGCTGGATGTACCCTCAAAAGCAACAGCTTCATTAAAGAAAAAAACAAAACAAAAATGCAACTTATGATTTCATCTAAAACCATAAAGAGGTGTTCTATTGTAGCAGATATGTAAAAAGAAACAGAGATGCTTTCTGAAGACTTTTGTTTCGTGTTGCGCCCAAGCTAGGTCCTCGTTTTGTTGCCGTAAAATGACAGGACATGTTGTCCTGCTGTACTGATGCACTGCTCACAAGTCTTTACTGCCGTCTCAAAATGCGTAGCTCAATAAAATAAGACAGGTTCCGTTTATCTCAGCTCTCCCGTCAGGCTTCATAATCCAGCAGGCCCACTGGGCGCTCGCTGCGTCAGACTGATCCTTTACCAAACGTAGGGCGGCTGATGATAGTTCTGTCGCGCGTAGAAGATGCTGTGGACAGTCAGACGAGTTCGAGTACCTGTGTGGGAGGGGAGGGGGGACGTTATATCATCTGCAACTTGCTCTTATCTGAAACAATTTAAAGTAGCCTGTATGACTGAAAAGATTTATTGATTGTGTAAAGAAAATCGGTTTCAGTCATGAAAAAACAAACCTTGATTGTTCCTTGACTGTTTGCAGCAATCAGCACATTTGACTCCTAAAAAACAAAACATTAATGAAGACAACATTGTTTATTTACAACATTGATTGTTGATTATCTAGAGCACATTTTGTATATTCCTACAAAAATAGTACAATTTGGTTGACAAAGTACAAAGTGACGTGAAATATTGATTATTCAAGAGAACTATACTTTTACATTGGTTCTCACACACCTTTCCATCTAGGTACATCATAATTTAACTGTAACTGTACTCTTAAAATGAGGAAATACTTCGGTATTCGGTATAATAACAATGAGGTAACTCACTCCATCGGGCAGGGCCCTCCAGCACACAGCGCTGACAAACTCGTTTGTGTCGTCTTCCTTTTTGTCCTTGTCTAGGACACTCTTCACTGTGTCGAACTTAAACGTTAACAGTGTCTTGGACAGTCCTTTGTAGTACAAGTAGAGCGAGTTGTTCTCACTACCTGCACACACACACAAATAAGAGTGCTGGTATTTGTACCTTCTAGTCTTGTAGACTTGAACACTTCTTGCAGTATAGATCGTTTTGCTGGTTTATTCAAAGTCAGTTCTCACCACAGGCAACGTAGTCTCCATTGGAAGCCAGGCCAACGAAGTTCTTCTCATTGATGTGACCCTTGAAGGAGCGAAGACAGTGGGTTTTGTTGACGTTCCACAGCTTCAGCTGACTGTCTGTGGAACTGCACATGAAATGGTTTAGATACAGAATGAATGTGTTTTACTGCTGAATACCAGTAAAGAAAACAAAAACACTGTCTAAACAAAAGTGAATGCAAATTGAACATCTAGTAAATACAAAAAGGAACAAACCAAAGTTCTGATGTTAAACATGATGTAAGAAAACACTTTTGGTGGAAATAAGGCTGAAGTGACTTACGCAGAAACTATTTCCTCGCCGTTGACAAACTTGGCGTAGGACACGGCCTTCCTGTGGCCTTTAAACACCATGATTGGCTGCTTAGTGTTGCGTAGATCATAGTAGTGGACACAGTGGTCTGTTAAAGCAGACAAAATAAGCTTTTAGCTAAGATATTTAGGTGGGGTGAGAGAACATTCAAAGAGTGTGTGTGCTTAGGCGCAAGCTGTCCCTCATATCTGGAAGGAACTCTTAGTTATATCACGTAAGGATAAGACAGGCAGCCGTTGTTCAAGGACGGTTCTGTTGTCTGGTGGCTTTTACTCAACATGAAGTCTACTTTTATCGACTTAGTATTAGACCTTAGAGACGAGGAGAATGAGGTAAATGAGCCAGAACAATTGACATCTCTGGACCTCTGTTCATGCAGTGTTGGCTACTTTGAAGACCGTTTCTGTGTACAACTGAATATTTCTAATTCTTACTTCTCCATCGGGAGGATAATAAATGACGTTTTCAGATGTTTGTCTGGACCACCAGAGTGTGTGTGACCACAGGAGAAATTTAGTGGTCTACAAGGAAAGAGTGCAGCGGTGTGAGGTGTGCTCACTGGAGTCAGGGAGCAAAAATAATAACATAGCTCATGGAGAGAAAAACAAGTTTCTTTGCCTGTGATTTTGTAACAGTGCATGAACCAAATTCAAGTTTTTCCAATTCAGTACAGACTGAAATAAACTAAACTGATTCTTACAAAGCTGGGGCGTAACACTGTACTGTAAACCTGCATATACAGTGAAGTTTCATTACATACAGCATGTATGCATGGAAATTGCATAGAAAAAACGTATTTTGGACATAACATAAGTTTGTATCAATTTTGACCCCAAAAAACAGTAAAGCGAGAACAAAAGCAAGAGAACGCCGACACACACAACCTAAAACTAATTCTAATCTCACCTGCACAGCCAAAGGCCAGATGATATCTGGAGGTTGGACTGAATTTCACACAGCACACGTTGGCCTTGGCCTCGATGCTGGCCACAGAGTTGTCAAGATTGGTTGACCATAATTTCACTGAAAAAGAAAAAAGAACATGAGAGATAAAGAATGTATAAGTAAAACTGAAAACTGAGAAGTTGGAAAGCTTTCCTGAGTTACCTTTAGCATCATCAGAACCAGACGCTAACAGCTTAGGGTCCATCAGATTGAAATCAACACTCCAACATCTTTTTTCGTGTTCCTGAAATGAAAGCAGAGGAAACATTCTAAAGCCATCGTGAAAAATACCATTGATAATTCAACCCTATTGATCAAATGAGATACGTAATGGAAACTCCCAAAACATTATAGAAATTGATCCCTTATCACAAAAACTCCAAGATCTGAGTACCTGGTAGACTTTGGACCTCTGGCCTGTGAAGCCATCCCACAGGATGACTGTACCCTCATAGTCGCTGCTGGCCAGGAGATTCTTGTGATAGCTGCTCCAGCTGATACAGCTACAACAAACAAGGTTGGGATCGTTTTCACTTTACACTGAGTCACGTTCCTCATAACTGCTTTGTTCACTACTCATGAATCAGGTCTTAGGATCTATAATACATGTTAACAGAAATAATGACGGGGTAACATTTAGAGACACTAGTGCTCATAATGGAAAAAATTTGGGGCACTGATACAGTTTTAAAAGCAAAGTTATTGTTTTAGTGATGACAGCAGAACTTTAATACAAACTGACTTTAGCAGGCTGAAGATTAACACCACTACATTAACAACATTAACACCACCTAGTGGACAGACCTCAGCATGGGAACTCCTACCTATGGGAAGCTGTGATGCCCTGTGTTCTCACCTTCTCTGAGGAATGTGTGGACCCACAGAGTCTCGCACAGGTTACAACGAGGTACCAAACAATGCTCTGTAAGACCTGGAACGCAACCTATGCCTGGGAAGGAATGACTAACCCCTACCTGATTTTGGAATTGCACGTCATCTCGTTGACGGGATAGTGGATGTCCACAGCGTCCTGGATTACAGTGCCATACTCAAACACCTTGATCTTCTTGGTCACACCGGCAATGGCGAAGTAGTCACAGTCACGGTCAAACTCGATACTGAAAGACGAGTGAGGACACAGTCGGAGACGGTGAGGGGGCTGATCCAGATTACACTGAAGAACAAGTGTGTCATCTCTTCTATTAGTGGATGAATGTTATTGCGTCTTTAACCACGTACAGTAACAACTAGCACCAGCTAAACTAAAAGCTGTTGAAAACTGGGTCAGTAAAGACCAATGTTGTGTTCGTAGGCGGTATAAGACGGTTAAGTAAGTTCAGTCTTTTCCTTTTCATACCTGGAGACGATACTGGAGCCGTTATAGAGGTCACTGGCGTAGGAGAGGGTGGCCAGCGGCCGCACAGAGTTGTAGCGGGTGAATTTGGACAAACACTCCATAAAATCATCCAGCTGGTTCAGATTCCTGCCCTCATCTGACCCCACACACAAACAAACACACAGAGTTAATATATCTTATACAAAGAGAAATAAGATCATGATCTAACTATGTTAGTTAATGATCAAACCCAAAAAAGGGAAAATAGAGAACGTTCATTTTAAGAAAGACCATCAACCTATCCATATACACTTCTTTAAAATGGAATGAAGGTGTGTTTATGTCATTCCTTCGCTTCTCCATAAGCAGATGTTTCTACAACTACAAATGTTTCTGGTCAGATTCTCTGCAGCATTAGTACCTGTGATGCGGGACATTTTGTTGGAGAAGTAGCACTGCTCCAGATCCTCAAAATGAGCCATCAGCCTCTTTCTTCTAGACGCCAAGGTGCTGTTGTACCAGGTTTGTCGTTTCCCCTGAAGATACACACTCAGGTGTTTAAGGTTGCTTGAACTCTGGTTAATTTTCCCCAGGAATTTTCACTGGTAAACAACAGGTTCTTCTTCCTGTGTTTCCTTTCATATACCCGCCCCACATCCATGTAGCCAGTGAGAGAACAAGACTACTCTCCAGCGGCCTATAGTGATGCATTTTGGTTTGCTCGAATTTCTCTTTGTGTGAAATAAACCAAACCAGAGGGAAAACTAACCAGATTTACCAACTGCTCCTGTGATTCACAGTAACAAGAAAAAACAGCAATCAGACCACACGCACCTGAGTGGCTCCACCAAATCCTGGAGGTTGGCTGTAGTCTGTTGACTCGATAATGCAGCTACACAACAATCAGAGATACATAGATATGAGGCACACTATACAATAACACAATAAAAGGCTGGGAATATGATTCTGTAGTTAGTGAACAAAGAAGACTTTTTACAATGTGATGCAGTTATTTTCTCTATAGATAGTGTTTGATATATCAGCTGTAGGTCAGCTGTACCTGGGTGCTGGCGACGGCGTCTCGACATTAGGTACCGTACACTCAGCCTCCATCATTGGCGAGTACAGCCCGCTCATTTCCTGAAAACGTAAAGAGAAATAATGTTTGTCTACCTCCGAACATAATGATGAGTTCCTCCAGCTGTTGCTACTTCACACTATAAAAAGGTTTTACCTCAACACGCTTTATGTCCTCTTCAAGGTAGTTGAGCTCTTTCTGCAGTTGCTCCAGTTGCTGTTGACAAGAGAGACAAACACGGGTAAGTGCGGCAGCAGGTGGACACTTTTAAAATCAAACGACTACATTTTGGATGGGTAAACCACTACAACGACTTTGAAATTAAACAATCACAACTTGTTAAATTGTAACCCAACAGCTTTAATTTAAGGGTGTTGTGAAACAGCTTGAATTTTTAGGGGCTCAAAAGTGATAAACTCGCAAAATCTGAACTTTAAATTGCCTTGTGCAATGTAAAATATCAGTCTGTGCAAACAGATTTTTCTCTCATCTGTCCATATGATAATCTTCCAGGACTGGACACAGGTTTTTTAAATTCTGTTGTTGGGTAAACTCTAATATGGTTTTGTGGTATTTGAGGCTAAGCATTTTTATTTACACTGCTGAACTCTTGTCTTGATTGTTGACACAGACACACAACCTCCTGGAGGGTGTGATCTGAAGGACTTTTCTTCACCAGGGAAAGAATTCTTCTGTCATCTACCACAATCGTTTTCTGTGGTCTTCTGTTTTTTTTTGATGTTCCTCAGCTCACCAGTGTGTTCTCTCTTTTTAAGAATGTACCAAATAGTTGATCTGGCCACACCTCACGTATTTGCTCCATCTCTAGATTCATTTTCAGCCACATGATGTCTTGTGGACTGGCTGCTGACACTTAACAGATTTCTAATGCAAATGCTAAACCTGAAATCAACCCCCTCCGGTAATGTTCCTCATAGCTTTATTCAGACATCGACGTCTACTTAGTGAAAGAGAGCTATGGACAGCATGCAATGTTTGTCATACATGCAGGAATTATTTTAGTTTCAGACCACTTTATACAAAGGATTCCTAACTTGGATTTCAACAATCTGTTGGTAATCCTGTATGTTTAACTAAAGACGTTAATAACAGACTGGTGCTCTCAGTTCCTTTTTGCATTTTGCAGTGCAGTAAGTAATTGCTGTGCGCATCTCAATAACTGTTAAATTCTTTGAAAGCTTGCCTGTTTGAACAAACAGACATGTGAATGTGGTTTGTGGTTTGTTGGAGCTGGTCATCGTCCTCTGATCTCTTCAGTGTGTTAGGTTCTGCTGCTCAATTTAAAAAGTACCTATAAGATTGGTTGGGGTTTTCCTTTGGCTGCTACGCCACAGACACCAATATCTCAAACGATTATGGTCGGAAATAGACAGACTAAGCAGTAAGCATCCTGACTACACATAGTCTAAATTAGTTTCGATAATAACCATGGTGCCTATCCGTTGATGCGATGCATGCACTTCCGACTTGTGCTGTGTTCCAAGTGATAGTCCGATCAAGTAAAGACTTCCGGCAGATTGAAGGCACGCGTGTGAAAGGAGCATTTAAATAAATTAGGCTGTACTTCTTTAATTGTTCACACAATAAATCTTAAACTTGAATTAAAGCTGACAGTCTCCATTTAAAACACATACTGACTGATTAACTTCACATCCATTGTAGCTGCCTACAGAACCAAATATTGAAACCTGTCACCTCTCCAATACTTGTGTACGTGGCATTTTTAGAGCACTTACAAACTTAAAATGTTGCGTTTTCTCAAGTATATATATTTAATATTGACAAGTATTCTTGAAAACTGCACTGAATTCCCAACTGACTGCTCTCTGTACAGCAGTACACAACCTCTGCATTGTCTACTTTTACATTATGCGTAGAAAAACAACAGCACCTCTCTCTTGTTTCTCCTGGCTTCTTTAAGGAATTCCATGAGGATCTGTCTCTGGGCTGCTTGGGATTCCTAGTAGAGACACACACAGGACACAGGAACACAGGAGGAAACGTAAAAGCTGCTTATTCACAGGAAAGATAAGAAAATAACATTTCACATCATGATTTGTCGTCTCAAACGCAAACAAACATTCTTAGATTCACACAGATGAACAGTATTTAACTGATGTGTACAAGAAGGCAGCTGAATTCATTTTTTAAGTCATTTAACAAAGATATTGTACATTTGAAGACGAGACTATGCCATCCAAAACAAACAACACAACAATGAGAACTGAGAGTGCTCATTTCATTCAGCTAAAGGAAACAATTCCAACCCCAAAAGTTTATGGGTGTTAGAAGAAAACTGTTGACAACTGTGGCTACAAGTTTCTCGTGTTTTGAATGCCTCTCATAACACTATAACCCGCAGGCAGGAAGCCGAGTCTTATTTTGGACTGATGCTCTTATTTGGCAGTTCCTTCATGTGGTCTAAACTAATACAAACACCAGAAAAGGTGAGCAAGGTGACAACAAGAACTGCCGATGTTTCCCTGAGGGTTTGCACAACCTATTGATGAAAAACGAAAGACCAGACACAAGTCAGCAGTTGGCAGGCAGGATGCTGGTGACCTGAATCCTTTTCTTGAAAACTAAAATTAGATTCATAATTCTGGATATAAATTCTGGAAGAAATTTCTGAAAAATGGGTAAATTCTTCATCTGGTTGTTGCTGTCCTTGGCGTCTATGACTGAAGGCAATGTGCACATATGCAGACAAGTCAAACTAAAAGAGAGATTTCATATGGACTGGATCGAAGACTGCAAACAAAAAGGTGTCCAGATCTCATTTGATTTGAAATCTGATAGGTCTCGTCCAGACTTACATGAAAAAAAACAGCACCGAGTGGAAAAAGATGAGGACAACATAACTGTGTCCGCATCACAGGTTCAATCTCAACATCTGAAAAGCAGCCAAACGTGTTTCTTCCCTCATCAGTGAGTCTTTGTTGAATCCAGTAATTATTGTATGTAAATATTCATTTCATAATTTACAGTTTTTCAGAATGCATGCTTTTGAGAAAGCTACAGGTAATGTGTTATAGTAATGCAACTTGTTTATAGAAAAACTATGTCTGCAGCCACTGTAAAATAACGCTGATGCGACAAAACACAAGTCAACAGGATAGGTTTTGCCTCCTACTTCTCTTTTCCTTTCCTCATAACATACAGATAAAGAAAAATAAGGACATGTGTGTCGCACTATGTCAGAGAGATGTGCACTTTTACTCTGAATGTGTCAGTGTAATCCAGACAGCTCATACCCTCTGACAAAAAGCATCATGTGAAGCACTGATGAATAAACCCATTCACACAGACTGAGTCCTGTTGTTGAAGAAAAATTGGTACAGTGTACAAAGCGTGGCACAGTGTAATCCCCAGAAGTTACTGCTGTTGATCTAATCTGTGAAGAACACACTATTACAGAGAGGCCAACTACTAAACTAAAGCTATATACCTACTAGCATGCTCAAAAAAACCTTCCTTTCTAATGCATCTCCAGAAAAATAATAATTTAAAAGAAATTAAACGAATTTAACCAGTGTGAATCTTGCATTTGATAAATGATAAAATGAGTATCTTCCTCCTTTACCTTTAAATAACAGTTTATGAGTCATCTGCAATTCAAATGATCATCATTCTACTCTTCACTCTTCTATTGAAGCTAAGTAACAGCTAAAATACAATCTGATTGCTCCTAGGCTCTTACTTACAGCCTCCAGCTGCTTCTTCTTCTGAACCAGGAGCTCCAGCATCAGATTGACATTCGCCAGGTCAAGGTTCTCTTGGTCAGGACTCAACACATCCTGGAAGACGTGCCACCTGGACCCATTCTGGTTGGATCACAGACATTGATCAGCAAAAATAATGGTGTTTTTTTTTTTTTTAAGGCAAGCATGTGTCAGCTTTAGGGATTTATACAAATGAACAAAACAGCCATGTATACATTTTACTTACAGGGTGATCCAATTTTAGTCTCTTCTCCTCTGACCTTTGTTTCTGTTTAAGGATCAGTTCATTTACTGGAACACAGTGGAACGTGGTGGAGTAAGCAGTGGGGAAGAGGGTAAATGAGAGATGGAAAAGCTAAATTTAAATGACAGTATCATTATCACTTTGGAACTTGAACAGTGTAATAGTTGGTCCTTGTGAGCTTTGCAGACATTACTCACTTGAGTTTCAGCTTAATTACAATATACTCTTACCAATAATGCTGTGGACCAATCTTTTAGAATCTCTCCTGCTTTTGCATAAATATGACCTAAAACATGTTTCGACTTTAATGCAAGTCCTGCCACAAGACAAAAGCCCAACATAAAAAAATCCACTTATCCGTTTATTTTTTGTGGAAAATGATCTAATCTAACGAACGATGTGAGCCTGTGCCTTTAATAAGCATTGTTTGAGCTTGAGCTAAATGTTCCTGGTAACTGATTTTAACTCATCCTTCCTGACAGATCAGCTTCAGCTCAGGGATGTTGTTTATATGTTGTTAATACGGCTACCCAGACGTGATCCCACTGACTGAAACACCTGATCCTACTTTTCCCAGTTGGTTTGTGGCAAACAATAAGTGTAGTTTTTGACTCATTTGTGGAGTCAATGATTTGTGTGAACATCTGGTTCAGTTTTAGTTCATTTTTATGCAGAATGAGAGAAAATTCGAAAGGGTCCACAACCTTAGGTTAATCAGTGGAAGCAGAACAGAGGAAATACATCTTAGATATAGAGCATACATCTGACTGTAAAACCTACCAAGGAAGTTTGGGTAAAGCTGATCCACATTATCAACAATATAGTTACACTTGGGACATCTGTTGTTGTCCTCTAGGCTCTGGCGAATACATTTGAAACTGCAGGAAGGAGAAAAGACGTGAATACTGTGAAAATAACTGAAACTACAGAAGGAAATAAGAACAAAGAAACACGGTGACACAGAGCTGGGCAGAAAGTGCTGAAATGCAAGTGTACAATAATGTCACAATCAAACCAGTACGACTTCGCGTATCGCATCTTAGAAAGTGTTTAAACTCTTATGTGTAGAGCTTGTAGTGGCTCTAGTCACTGTGTGCACATGCAGTGTCATCATTCATGCCACTCTTAGTCCACACTCTCATCACTGATAAATATATTGTGCATGACATGTTTTTGTGGACAGATCACACTGTAACTGTAAAAATCGTTGTGTATAGCTGGAAACTTACCAAAAACTGTGCCCACACTTTGTCATATGTGCCTCTTCTATCATGTCGAAGCAAATAGGACTGGAAAACAGACACAAAGGGTTTTAAATGCAGGTTCAATTGTGACTCACTAACTTTTACACCCCTGACAGTTAGCTCTTAATAACCTGCGACTACTGAACATTTGTCAACTCACCAGACAAAGTCGTTGGTTTTATCTTCGTATGAATTCAAGAGGCCGTTGTATAAAGGTGCCTGGTGGAGGGATTTCTTTCTACTACCCGAGGACGCAGAGGGTCTGCTCAGAGAAGCTAACCCGCTCCGGGGGGACGGCACGGCGGCCAAAGCTGGCACCGACAAGACGCCTTCGCCGGCCAGTTGTCGGGTGGGCACAACATTTCCGGAACTGTTACCATTAACATTACTTGTGACGGCGTTGCCCCCACCGCCACCGTTCGTGTTCCCGGTGCCTCCCGTGCTGCTGCTACTTGTGCTGGGCACTGAACTTGCCCCACCAGCACTTTGCTGCGGTCGGTTGCTTGACATCATACAAGGCCGGCAAGAAACACCCCAAAATCGGCTGCGTTGCTGTTCAGAGCATCCGGACACTGCTGCTATTTGGCTACTTTAGCAGCCTGCTGGCTGGTTAGCTAGCTAGCTAAATGTCTTGCTTATATGCTAGCATTATGGGAGAAAGCAACAGCGCCCAAACACCCAGTGTATTTAAACCAGTCCGTTGCTGTCTGCTTCACTTTTGTCACCGACGGCGTATTAGAAAACCACTGTAACATAAAGGACAAAAAGACACTGACGCCGACACGGACAATAAAACACCCACAACTGCGTTTTCCAGGAGATTAGCCGGCTTGCTACTGTTAGCTACAGAGAGAAGACTCTTCAGTTTCCTCGATTACCCAGACGCCCACCGCCGTGCTCTTGGTGCCAACTATCGCCCTCTAGCGGGAAGGAGTTTAACTGCGAGCATGTCAGTTTTAATAGTTGATAGTTTCATTTGTTCCTGGCCAAATTCAATAATTATCTACAAATTTACTAGGATACAATGATACACAGATTAATAAGAAAAACCTTTTTAAAAGCCTTTACAATCTGTACGACTTCAGACACCCTCTACTAAATTCTTTAACTTAGAAAATATAAATGCTATTGTGATGACAAAAATAGGCTGGTGCTTACTGAAAAAGATTTTTTTTAATAATAATGTGTCAAAGATGTGTTTTTAAGCTCCAGATTGTCGTGTGTCACTCTAATTAAACTGAAAGTGTGTGTGACAGTGTATTTCTGTAAAGTTCTCAATTCTATGTAATCAATATCCACTATAGAAATGTGGTGTAGAAATACGCAAGTGTGTCCTCATGTCTTTTTTTCCCCTGGCGATATTGCCTTTACATCTAAAACGAGCAGGTAGGTCACATCCAGAAAGTGCAGGCAGCAGCTGTGCCAAGAAAAACAGTGTCACGTCAGTCAAGCATCCACCTGCAGCTTTGCAAATAAAACCTAAGGAGCACTAACGTATTCACGCTCACAGTTTATCCAGACTTTTCCATTTTTTTACTTCCACACAGGCGTGTGCTACATGGATTTTCCCATGTTTTTGTTTGCGGAAGAAGTTTATATGTTTCGTTACGGGATGTGAAATAAGGTTTTTCAGCAAGAGGAAAACTACTGGATACATTGAAGAGTAAATTATTAATTTCCCTGAAGAATGTGGAATGTCTTTCTCTGAACTGCTTCAGTTGGTAATGCTGGGTTTAATTTAATGTATGATCCAACAAGAAATTCAGAAAAATGTTTGAGACTGAGTACTTTAACTTCAAATGTGATTTCTGGCTTTTTATGGAAACAAAGAACAAGAAAAGTTAAAATGACTGAAAGTGTGAAACTACCTCACATCAGAAACACCTTAATTTCTCTGCACATGCAACAACTGACTCTGAATACGATCCTTTGAGCAAAACCCCTGCAGTACAGTATATACACCGTGTTGCATTTGTCCCCCCCTTAGACCCCTCCCCTTCTATTTTCTACCAGTGGTGGTGAAAAGCTTGTGTCCTTTCTTTCTCCCCTTTTCTTCTCTCTTCCTCATTTGTCCTGCACATCAGCCTGGATTTTCTCCTATTGGGTCCCCGCTCTTTGTGCAAGAGGGACCAGGGGACCAGGCTATATGTGTGTGTGTGTGTGTGTGTGGTAGGGGTGGTGGTAGGGGCTGGGTGGTGCTGCAGGCTCAGCAGTGTTGCTGCGTTAGAGGTGTGGTTAGTGAGAGTCAGAGAGGTAAAAGAGAAAGAGTGAGTGACACAGAGAAAATAATGAGGGTGTGTGGAGAAACAAATGAGTGAGTGAGGAAAAGTGTGTGTGTGTGTGTGAGGGTGAGAGAGACAGAGAGAGAGAGAGGGAGAGAGAGAGGGCCTCAGGGTCAGTGGGGTCAAGTCCGACAAGCTCAGATGAAGGATAATCTGTGGCGCTCCCTTACAGTGGGGGTTGAGGCCCTGGTGGAGCACACCCATTCACACACACACACACACACACACACACACACAGTGTGCCACCCACTGCACACCCATCTATTGCTCTCTTCCTCTTTTTCTCTTCCATCTCTTCTCCTTCGTCTGCCTTTCCCCTCCTGTTTTTTTTTGGTTGCTTGCTTTCTCTGAAACCTTCCCTCCTATTTCTTCCCCCCCCCCCCTCACCCCCCCAAACACAGTTGCAACTGGATTTCAAAAGGAACCTTGCCAGCAGAAAAAGCTGAATGTTTAGCAGGCAGATCCCTCAGTCAGGCAAACTGAGATTGTGAAATTCCTGTCTCCCACTCTTTAGGAACCGTTTTCTTTCTTTTTTTTTTTGCCCCTTTGGGGGCCCCTGCCACAACTGCCAGCAGCCTCCTCCAGCCTCGCGCTAGGGCCCTGTTTGCAAAACTGTGGGGCAGCATTCACAAAAAAAAAAGGCATAGATCAGCAACAGCTGCTCACGGTAGCTGCTATTTACTTTAAACTGCAACTTAGTGATGATAGATCATGATTAAATACATGAATAAATTAGTGTGCACGTCAGAAGCATAAACACAGACGCTTTAAAATTCCAAAGTGGTAGAACATGAACTTCTACAAAGAGCTGACAGTACATTCTGCCTATAAACTTTTATAGATCAGTATAGATTTTGTTTGCAGTTCTCTGGAAACATCTCAGTGACTACACCTGTCTTTTGACTTAGCCGGACTCCACAAGTTGCCAAAAGCTTTTTTTTTCCCTCCACTTAACTTGTACCTTTCATGAGTGAAAATGTTTATCCATGCATAACATGCTGCAGGAATCCAAAGTTTGCAATGAAGAGGCAAATGACAAGGACAAGACACGATGAATCAAAGGCCTGTTTTTACTGCACAGAAACGGGACAATGCTGAAATTAGTTTGACACCATGTTAAGAAGATGAAATCGTTCACAGTGTTACTTGATGCTATTTTCTCTTTCACTTGCATCATGATTATTATAACACACGTCTGCCACTGATGCTTCCTCTTCCTGCTTCCACCCTCACGAGTGTGAGAGTCTGGTGCGACGCAGGTAGCATATCTGGAGGGCGCCACACCTTTTTTCATGTGCGAGGCAGATGTTGCGCCGCTGAAAAGAGCCAGAGAGGAGTGAGCGAGATGGGTAGATCAAGAGAAGGAGGAGGGAGGTGAATAAAAGGAAGAGAAGAGGGGACAGGAGGGGCTCGAACCTCACCCCTTTCCCTTTGATGCGTGTGCGTGAGAGAAAGAGAGAGAGTGAGGGGCAGCAACAGAGAGATCAAACACACTTATTGTACCCCCTCCACCCCCCAGCTGGACCACCTCCTTCACTATCATTCATCCACTGCCAGGATTGACAGCGGAGCCTACCATTAAGGAGGTGGAGAGTATAGTTACTGAAGTGTCCCGTGAATGAACGAGTCACATTTGAAGACAAACTGGGATTTTATCCACAAAATCAACAACGAGCTCATAAAACACAAAGCTGCTGATTTAACATAGCTCCAACTGAGAACGCTCATTGTATTTCTAAACAACATGTAGTTTTTTTGGCAACACTGCACGTGAAACATTAGAAATAAAATGTGTTATTTAAGCAAGCATGAATTGTAAAAGCCTTTGTGATTCAGAGCAATTGCACTTCTGGATTATCATTAATGATGTGTTCATGTGTAACAAATTCTAACTGTTTCTATACTAATAGTTTTTGTTACACTCTAAAAAATAATTCTTGGTGTTGGTAGAACTTAACATAAAAGCATTTTTCAACAAAAGAAATTAGGTTTTTTACATGTACACATTTTAGTGAGTTG
>JAUYWH010000009.1:3023639-3052522 GCA_034779795.1 Ctenopoma multispine | reverse complement strand
CTAACTTAGAAAGGTGAGTGGAAATGGTTGCCTTAATTTGTTTAAGTTTTACCAACAAGGTTTTTTTTAGAGTGTAGGAAGTCACAAAGCAAAGACACAAAATGATACCAAACTACATCCATCCATCATCCTAATGACCAACCTGTGGATTCCAAAGGCAAATGTTTAACACCGGGTATACCCCTCCTGATGCAACCTTCCCCACCGGGCTTTGAACCGGGACACGGGAAGGACCAGGACATGACAGCTGACAATTGCTAACTGCTCTACCTACTACACCGCACCCAACTACTTATGATCAACAAAAACATACAAAATAACCACAAAAAAGACGCAAATTTACCATAAATAGAACATTTAATATAACATTATGACCAAATGAAAAAGACAAGAGATGACAAAAGACGCAAAGGCAACACTAAGAGAAATAAATGGACACAACCACCAAAAACATACGCTTTTAGTTGTTCTGTGGCTCTAGGAGTTTTGGGGGGCTGTTTACCAGTCAGTGCCCAGGGCCTTGCTTTCCCATAATCAGCCCATGTGTTTAGTGAATAATTTCACTTCATAATTTAATACCATTTTGTTTTTACAGGATCCATTTGGAAAGTACATTTCTCTCTCAACTCATGCTACTTTAGCCTGACATGGAAATAATCATAGTAATCCACAGTAAACTAAACAGAGGATACTTGAAGACAATAGGCCACTTGATTTGTCCATCCTCCAGCTACTTGTGAATAATAAAATTCTGAATGACTTGTCTTTACTGGCCACGGGGGTTTGGTTTGACTTGTGCAACTATACTTTTATTCTAGTGAAAAGATGTGAATATTTCTCCCACTGCTGGAGCTGGATGAGGTCAGAAATAGAGGTCATAAATAAACTTTACGACCCTCCCTGTCTCCCCTCTGCATCAGAAGGATGCACAGCTGAGGACTGGGCAGGAAGGAGAGAAGGAGGGGAGAAAAGAGAAGAGAAGAGGATTTCCCCTGTAAAGTGTGAGGCAAGGTTAGGACGCACACCCACCACCACCACCACACTTCCCCTACCAGTGATGTCAGGGCGGGCAGGGGCTCCCTGATAAAAACCTTTGGACTCAGGAGGATGAGAAAGAGAGAGAGAGAGAGAGAGAGAGAGAGAGAGAGAAATGGATGAGTGAATGAAAGAGGATATTACTACTGCACGGACCGGTGCAGAGGAGCAGCAAGTCTCTCTCTGAAGCGCATGCAGACGCACAGCAAAACCAGGAGGAGCTGACGCGCAGATGCCGAACAATGATTTAACGGATTAATATTTAGACTTTTTTTCCCCCTCAGAAATGATAAGAAAGGTTCTGCGCAAGTAGGGTGACAGTGCACCTCATTTTGCCTCTGGCACTGACTTTGTTTTTTTTCTTTTTTTCTTAAACTGTTATTATTCTAATTCACCTTGCAGCCACACTTTGGGACAGGACGCATAAATGATGGCGCAGTGGTCAGGTAAAAAGAAAGAAACAGGCTCGAGTAAAATCTCATTTCCATGATTTATGAATGCAAATAAAGTGTGTGAGTTCCATAAGACAGAAGACGTTTTCCTCAAACTAATTCACTTTTAAAACTTTCAGTCAGCCTGGTGATGCTTTAAAAAAGCGGACTGACTTTTTTTTTTGTTTAATACTAGCACCAGAAACAAAGTGCAGATATTTTGCAGACAGTAAACATGAATGGCTTCTGAAGGTCCGCGCAAAGTGCAACAGTGTGGATACTCAGTGCAGCTGCGCCAACACACGATTTAGGTTCACTTGGCTGAAAAACTGAATCTAGTCGTTTTAAACTTTGACTTTATTCATATTAGCACCACATACACCAAACCAAGAACCTCACTGTGCAATAAGTACATGTGAGAAAGTCTGAATGCGACGTTGTCTTTATTAGTTTGATCCCATTGGATAGTTTACTCTACAGTTAAATCCCCATACAGGCGACAGAAGCATCTTATTTGTGGGGAAATGTGCGTAAATAACTACATGTTGTGACTTTTGAGGGATTCAAACTTTATTTTCAGAGCACAAAAAAAAAATCCTACAAAAAACAATCTTAACCTGGGACAATGCTGCTGATCAGACTACTGGCTGTCGTCCTCGTCCTCATCACCAACACGTGGCTGCTAAGCCCGGTTCAGTCCGACGCACTCAGCCGGTACAAACGCGCCATAGCCCGGCGGGCAGACAGTGTGTACTCGAGGCTAGCAGGTGAACCTTGCACCGTCTCCGGCGTGTGGAGATCCCGGCGGCAGCCCCGCTCCATCTCCCCGTGCCAACACCGCCCTCCAGCGGCGCGTCCAAGAACGCACATGAACCGGAGAGAGCTTCACACTGTTGAGAGCGCTGCTGCGGTGCGTGCAGGAGGGTGTGGGTTTGACACCGGGGCGCACCGGGTCGAGGAGAAAGGAGGCTGGAGAGATACAGACGATGTGGGACTGGGAGCGAGGGATAGATATGTTACGTTGACCGAACGTTTGTATGAGAAACGCTCCGCCAGTGAACCGAGAGAGCCATACTATGACAGTAAAGGCGACTCGCGGCTGCCCGGGTTGTCTGTGCGTAAAGACGCCGGGCAGAGCGCCTCCTCCTCGGGTCACGCACAGTCCCAACGCGGATCCCGCGACAGGTTTGCTCGCAGCCTCGACGGGACGTTCCCATACGAGAAAGGTGAGAACTCTAGTTTGGAGAAAGTTTTCCCCGACACCTCGACAGATTCCGCGGGACTGCACGTTCTCTACAAGCTGCAGCAGGGAGATGGAGACCATCACTCCTCCACGGGGACTGTGGAGGACGGTGCAGAGGACTACTCCGGGGAGGTGGAAGAGGCGGATCCGCCAGCGAGCCTGCCTGTCGGCAGCCCCTCTCCTTGGGGGAGCCCAGTGCCGAGGGTGCCCCCTTCCTGGATGACCGCCCTCTACTTCAGCGGCCGTCGGGAGCAGCTGAAGCTGAAGCCGGCGGCAGGGGTGGAGCTGCCGAGGGCCATGTTCAGCCTGGAGCTGTGGGTGAAGCCAGAAGGAGGGCAGAGCAACCCTGCGGTCATAGCAGGTGGGTGTTAACTGATCATGCCTGCATGACAGACACAGAATGGTACCTTACAGAAAGAGAGCTCATGCTCACACTGAGAGCTGTGTGACACATGCTTTCCATGTCAACTTGACAGTAACACAGAAATGTATAATAATGTGTGTGGATTTAAAGACAAACTGCTCAATGGTTCTGGACTTGCACCTTTGAAGGTTTACAGTGAGGCATGTTGTTACAGCTACTACTGTGTGTGTAGTAACAACACTGGGGTTTGTGCTCTAAGGTCAGTCTGTTGTGCTTGTGTGAGATTCCCTTGTTAAATGTTTTCTGAGAAAAAGAAAGTGGTTTTCAGACAAAAGTCAGATGGAATTTATTCAGGTTTTACTTATGTTTGCACAGTTTGTACAGATAAAATGACACAAAATGATTTAACGCTAAAACAATTAGATGTTTGACAATTGAATCCAGTGAAAACCTGAATATTACTAAATTATTTAAACAGGTTAAAAAATAAAATCTGGTTTCTTGTACTTTCTGCTTCCCTAATGATGCTGACAATTGTCAGGCAATAGTCAGCTACCACTGAGAGCACAGTGCTCATGCCAACAAGTCCTCCAACCAAAACAGCCACACACTGTGGTAGAGTAGGTAATTTGTTCCTGCTCTCTCATACGATCCACAGCGAGAACGAATCACAAATATCACTTAAGTTCGGCTTGTTTTGTATTGTTCATGCTAGTGTATCAAATGCAAGACAGATGCACCTCCAAGTAGAACCTGGCTCGTAAATCAAATGATATTAGCTTATTGCATATACTTTATGGGTGTATATGTTGGCCCATAAATACCCACCCCCCTCCATCTAGCTATGTCAAACTGAGAAACTCCTCTAGATGATGTCATCTGAAGGAGATCTGGAGGAGTGGGTCTACCAAGAGAGCAACCTCCTATATGAAAAACCAGATGACGTGATCACTGATATGAAAACGTTTTAAAACAGTTCTATACATGAGCAGGTGCAAGTTGAAATTTGTTGAAAAATGCGGCTGCATTTTGATATGGGTATTGGTCTTATAAACCCAGCATCAGCTGGGCTATACTACTTCAGAGTGAGTTGATGATCACCTTAAGTCTCAGCTTATGCACTGAAGTATGCAGTTATGATCTCACATAAGCTGGTACCTTCTCTGCTCATTCCTGTATAGTTCTCCTTTGGTGAGTGAGGCTTGTTGAAGTATGTCATCATATCATCACATAATTTGCCCGCGTGCATTTCAGATTTCCACATTTAAATGGCAACAGGTTATCCTGTTTATCAACGTGATGTCATATCTTGGGTCATACAAATAATATTTTATGTGCATGTGCCAAGACGGAAAGACCAACAACAACCTTATTAACCCCTCGATCCTCTTGATCTCAACATTTTTGGGCTTCTGGTTACACCACTGCTGACAACCGTAAAAATCATGATGACTATAATTGGATAATGACACTGACAGTGGTGATGCGTGTGATGGGATACTGTTTCTGATCAAGATAATGTAATAATGGTGATGATGACGCAGGATTCTCATCCATTATACTGCAGTAGTGATGAGTAGGATTATTGTTAGGATGAAGATGAACTTTTCGATGGCTGCAGAACTCACAGTCGCCACAGTAATCATTTCAAACTGGAAGTGATAAAAAACACTTGTTATCACAACAAATTAATGATAAGATCTGATCCTAACACTTCCTCTGTCATGACCCATTTTGTGTTCTGAAGTACATAAAACCAGAGCCACGTCATAAATGCAGGAGCACAGCCTCAAATTTAGCTAATAGCTTCCACAATAGCCTATAATGAGCTATCTGATGACAATAACATTGCTTTTTAGGCAATTTTTATCACAATGAATTCAGATTTTATTATTCTAGACACAGACTCTGTGTAAATTATGTGGTTACGTAACCATGACAAATCCCCGAGTGTGTTTCATTCAGTGTCTCTCCAACGTAATTAGCTTGCCCGTGGGCTCCCATTGATTTGGAGCAGCAGCTGCAGACGCACTGAGCTCATGAAACCTTCATTTATCTTCACATGAAGATGAACATCGTACATTTTTCCAACGAGCCCGAAATCAAGAATGTAACATTTGAGAAGCTGCGTGTTTGACAGAACAACACATACATCAAACAAATTGAAGAGGATAAAAGCTCTACGGCGCGGCACCACAGCTGTCCAGATAGCGAGGGGGGACCACAAACTGTTACGTCCGCTCACATTTACTCTGATCAAAGATCAGACTGCGTTATTCAACTTTTTTTCCCCCCTCGTTGCTTCCTTATGTGAGGGCAGCGTTTTGTGGCACAGCTCGTTTTCTTTGTAGTGTCCTGAAGGAATCTGACAAGTGATGTGAAAAACAAACAGCTATTGTTTTCTCTTAAACATGACATTGATCGTGGTTTGACTTCTAATTTTCAGTGATGATCCTACAATGCTTCCATCCATCCAATATCTGAACTGCTTCTGCTGTTAGGATTCACAGCTGTCACACATAGAGACAGGCAACCACTCACACTTCAGAGTCACAAGTTGACCTAAAGTACACAGAGAACACGCAAACTTCATGCCCAGAAAGGCCTTCGATCTGATTACCACGTCACATAACTGCCCCTAAAAAAGTTTGTGTCGTAAGAGCAATTTATTATTATTATTTAAAAAAGTAATATATAGTAAAATTCAATTAAAGTGCAACACACATTTTAAATATACATCAGTGATAAAATGGTAGTTATTCTACCTGTCTTTCTTCTGTCTATCCAGTGCAGGGTCTGCAGTGCTTGATTTAACTGACTGGACAAATATAGCCAGAATGTTTCAGCAGGCCAATGTATTAATCACCTCAGCTCAGGGAAGGTTGCTGGACTTTTTTACTACGTGGGAAAGAGAAGTACCAGGACATTTCTGATCGACAAAGGCCATTAAACAGAGCAAAAAATGGACAATTCTGATTTACAACATTAATATCTAATTGAATTCATCCATGTGTGTGCTATATGTAGCACCTTTAAATTTGTTACACATGCCTATGATACTGCTACGCATAGTATAATGCAGTGAAGAGCTGTAGCTTCCTAACCACTGATTTCCTTACTCAAACGAAATGCTAAGCAATAAAACTAGCTCACATTTCTGGAAGATATTTTGCTACAGTTGCCCACTTTACAAAAACACACACACACACACACACACACACACACACACACACACACGTGTAAGCATATACACAGCATGCACACACACGTACAACGTAGAGGAGGGTGAAGGGGTTCCCTGACCCTTCGCTGTCCCGGTGTTCAACATCTGGGGAGCACATGTGGATCTGTGTGTGTCTGTTGCAACAGCAGATGGAAACATCAGGGCCTTGCCTTGGCTGAGTGAAATACCTCTTTCCCTTCTCTCCCGATGTGTCTGGCTCTATTCGTTCTCTCTGTCTCTGTCTTCTCTCTATCTGTGTATGAGCCTGTCTGTGCCTGCGTTCGACTGCAGTCCCTTGGAGAGATTGCTACTTTGTGTGTTTATTTAGTCATTTTCCTGAGGGCAATAACTTATTCTACTTTTCCCGTTTCTCTTATTCTGTAGGTGTATTTGACAACTGCTCCCATTCACTGAGTGAGAAGGGCTGGTCGGTAGGCATTCGGACTGTGGAACCTGCTGGCACCAAAGATGCAAGGTTTTACTTCATGCTTCGGACAGACCGTGCTGTAAAATCTACCACTGTCTATAGCCACCAGAGATATCAAGCCAATGTCTGGACTCACTTGATGGCCACCTACAACGGCCACAACATGACCCTGTATGTTGATGGAGCTAAGGTGTGTGGTTTGAAGCAGGGTTGAGCTTTGGTTGGGTTTTGTCATTGACCTTGCCTCCTCTAGTTTGTTGATCTCTGAAATACAATGTTAGAATAATGTAGAACTCACCTAGATGTATATCTAAGCGTAAGATTGGACTCAAACCAAACATGGACCAAACATATGGTAGTTTCTTAGTGGTCCAACCTTAGATTTGCAATTATTTGTGGGGAACAGACTTGGACTAATTCAACTGTGCAAGCACAATGCGAGACTGTAGGTCTTGACTGGATGGGGTGTGTGGTTGTCTTCAAGGGCACCTGCTATTTGATGAAATAGCTAATAGCTGAAGTTAATTTTAATGTGGATCAGAGGTTGTATGCACTGTCCTAATAAAACAAATAATACTGATGGCAATGAAAAGTAGAAGTGATCAAGAAATAAATGAACTGTCAGAGTTTGCACTAGGCATTGCTTCTTGCACCAGTTCTTGGTGTTTAAACTTCCACACTCATTAACATGCTCCATAATTTTTGAAATGCAAGCTGACTGATTTCTTATTATTAGACAGAGTACATAACAAAAGCGGTTTATTTCTGCCCCCTTATATTTTTTTTCTACTTTTTCTCTCAGGTGGGAGAAAGCAATCTCCAGTCAGGGAATCTATACAGTCCTTTCATGAAGACCTGCAGAACCTTCTTCCTTGGCAGTAACCAATCAGACCACGGACACAGCTTCAGGGGTCATGTAGGGGGTGTAGTCTTATGGGGCTACACTCGCTCTCATGAGGACCTGCTGAAGCGGCCGCCTCAAATTGACAAGAGCGAGCCTGTTCTGGTGATGTGGGCTGACTTCACTAATGTAACTGGTTACATTTAGTTTATTTTCCTGTTTATTTTAAGATAGCATAATATCCATAAGCATTACTTATTAATTTGTTATGTATTCATTGGAATCTAAAGTTACTTAACATGTCGATGAGTGCCGCTACTGACTTTTTAACATATAATTTTATGACTTTTAGGTGGAACAGTTATGGACTCCATATAAAGATGGCCTCCATCCAACAATTATCAGCACTCCTGTTCCTGAACTAGACCTTGTTTCCTCATTCCTGCCGCCGCCCTGTGGCTTGACACCCTGTGATAACACCGATATCATCTTTGGCTACAACAGCAACTGGCAGCTCCGGGCCGCAAAGCGAGTTCGCTACAGGATTGTTAATCTCTCCGATGATGATGGTGGAAACCCTACTGTGTCGGCAGCCCAGATCCAGCTTCAGCACCAGGCACTTGCTGAAGCCTTTCACCCTTATAATATCACCTTAGATCTGAGTGTACACACTGTCAAGAACTCCAGCCTGAGACAAAGGTTTATCCTCAGCAACTGTCGAATTGGAAAGATTGGAAATCGCCAGTGTGACCCTGAGTGCGACCATCCAAGAACAGGCCATGATGGAGGGGACTGCCTCCGACTGGGGCCCTGCTATAACTGGAAGAGACAGGATGGGGTTTGTAACATGGAGTGCAACAGTATACACTATGACTACGATGATGGAGACTGCTGTGACCCGGAAGTCACTGATGTCCTCAAGACCTGCTTCGATCCCGAGTCCCCTGACAGGTGATGTTAATAGTCATATCAGTCTCATCACTCTTAATTTGATCACCAATTATTCCTACCGGCTTCCAACTGTTAAGATACTGTTAACTGTTACCTAATACTTTCACCAGAAAATCGCAGAATTAAAAAATTTGTGCACTGAGCCACTGGAAGTATTTTAATGTTTATCATTTGTGCAGCAGTATTAGCTTAACAACTATCCAAACAGGGAATAGTAAATGGCAATTTTCTTTCGTTTGTCTAAGAGGAGAGAATCTTAAAGCAGCAGAAGTGTGGCATTTCTATGTACAGTACTTGTACTGGAATGCACCATTTTCCAGAACTGATGAAGATAACAGTTGAGTTTACATTTATTGGGGGACAGGGGAATTAAGAATAAATTACAATGGTGCTTTAAAAGTTTACGAACCCTTCTAGAATTTCTGCACGAATATGTCCCAAAACTTGATTAAACATTCAAACAAGTATTAAAACTAGATAAAGAGAAGCCAATTAAACAATGCCACAAAACAAATATTTTTCTTTTGTATATTTATTGTGGAAAACCCAATCTTAAATCAGATTCAACTCGTTTGGCTTCCTTGGATTCAACTTGTCACAACTTTGACTTTACTATTCCGAAACATTACACTCTGCCACTTCTGTGGTAGAATGACTTTTTAGTTTTTAGTGTCATTGTCTTCCTGTCTTTCTTCTACTCTGTTGAATTGCAGTAAGAACTTTCAGATAGACACATTTCCTGTACCAATTGATTGATTGTACAAATGAAAACTCAAAACTTTATCAAAGATGGCAATTTGTTTTCTTCCAGAGACAGCAAAGTAGGCCCAAACATGTTATAACTACAGTAATGACCTTTAATGTTGGAGTGAGTGGTGGATTCATGAACATTGATATTAGCCACTTTGGTTTTCTAGATGTTGCTCTGGAGTTCGTTGTGACTTTGCTATTTGCTCTTAGTATAGTCTTTATTGGTCAGTCACTCGTGCCGAGTGTGTTGAATGTTCTCTTGTAACCCTTTCCAGCATGGTGAGCATCCACAACTCTTCTTCTAAAGTCTTCAGAAATCTTATTTGTTCGAGCCGTGACACACGTCTACAAACCTGTGTTCTCAACATGAGACTGTGATAGGGCGTCCCAGACTCATACATGACTGTCATCCCATTGACTGAAACACCTGACTCTAAATTATCAATTAAAATCCACATCTTTTTTTATGTGGAGGTTGTTGCTTGTTATAAACCTTTTACAGAATAGCTTGTGTATCAGCTTATATTGAGACACCAGGGCTACATTGCAGGAGAGACATGCAAAAGAAGTATGAGGGGGATTAAGTTATAAACCAGAAAGGACAACATGTTTTTCCAGAGGCAAGATGTCTCTGGGCATAAATGGCCACTAATAAGTAGATTTCTCCCCATGTGGTGAATGGGCTGTGGAATGAACAGCTCAACATGCTACATGTACAAATCGGTACGCTCACTTTCCTTGGTGGTTTCAGAGAGTACTCTGTGAAGTGGGGATGATGGGTTAAGAGGCCAAAGTACACACTTATTTTTACTAAACAACTTGAGCGGCGGCCCACTGCCTTCCATTTGGTCTGACAGACAGGCTCATGCAGAGTTCCAAATAGCTTGCATGAAGTCTCACCATGAGGTCGTCGGCCCAGCTTCTTAAAGACCTGATCCTTAATCCAAATTGTAACCACAAGCTTTACACTGGGCCGCTGGGAAGCAGAACACGGCAACTGGAGCCTTTTTTTTTAAGTGACAGATTTGATGTCTAGACTTGACAGGATTGTGACAGTTTAACAGTTTTCTTTTAACAGTAAAAAGTATTTTTTCCATTTAAATTCATAAATTGATCATTCTGTATGAGCTTAAGTGATTTCTTAGTACAGCTTCTTGAGCCTCAATCCAGGCATGTGGGTAGGGCTGTGGCCAGAATTGACTGAGTTTGAATACCCAAATATATACCTATAAATGCATCATTGATTAACAGGGAAACTATTTGCTTGCTAGTAGAACTAATAAATGTTTGATTACTATAAAATCATATTGATATTTTAATTTTGATCAATCAGAACTAGTACTAGCACAAGTCTATGGGATGGACAGAGGAAATAAAAGTGTTCTTTATTCCTAGGTTTTCCCTGGACTGAGGAAGAAACATGAGGCAAAATGAACCTGCAGACTGTGAAATTTTAGCACTCTTATAAGTTTACCAGTTTGCAGCTGGTGAAATAATGTTTTGGAAGTCAGTCTTAAGTTGCACTCTAACCACATATCACCACTTGTATAAATCAAAGCACCATTATCATGTACCATACTACTTTAAAAGATGAAATTAAAAATACACAGTTTGTGTTTTCAATTTATTTGCATTTACTATTTTGTAAAGTAAAGTCAATTTTGGCCATCTCTGCTTCAGAGACTGAGAACATGCAGTCAAAGAGCTCATTCTGCACTGTTTCAAATACAGTACCTGTAAACACAGTAAGTCTGGAGGTACTGCTACATGTAGAGATCCATCAAAGTCCAACAGCACCTGGAAAATGCCGGGATTTTCTGTTCATCATGTTGCGCGGTCATCATGACCAGGTCAAAACACACCACAGAATATAATGTGTCTTAGATAAAATGTGTGGGTTTTTGTCCCCCTCCTCATTATGTTATCTCATTATGTCCTATACTGCAGCTTTCTTAAGCTGTGTAGTGATATTCACATTGCCAAACATTATAAGACACATAAGAAAATATATGACATCTGTATTACCTATCTGAATCCAGACAGCTGAAAGAGGAGGCAAGTAAAACAAAAACTCCGGTCTCAGGACAGGCAGTTAGCCAGGACTTCTTCTCATACCAGTTTCTGGAGAAAGACCGAGTGTAATTCCTCTGTCTGGTGTTTGATTTTGATGGGGTCTATGGTAAAGATTTTTGCACCGCAAAGGAACAGGAAATACGTCACGCTACCGTTCAGTCACGGTAAATGAGTGAGGGAACATTTTTAAACTACACTTGAATGCAGATTATAGACAGTACTCGCACACTGTATAATGTATGGATCATTAATTTCAATGTTTGTGGGTTTTTTTTTTTATTTTGGGATTTCTATCTTCTTTATGTGAGACAGGTGAAGTTTACCTTCTATAACAGTAACATGGGTCTAATAAATTTGGGTACAATATCAACTTTCTTGATCCCATAAAGACTTATGTTGTGTTGATCAGAGTGTCATTTCATGTGACATTCCGATTGGTTAGTAGATTGCCATGTTTGGTGGCCTTTTGCCTGGGACAGGTATTTGTAGTTGTACAGTAATAAGGTCAAACACTGACTCTGAGTTCTCAGTGATGATCTGCAGTGTCAACCATGGAGGTGGTGCATCTCCTACCAGCAGGTTGATCGGCGTCTGCACACAGAGAGGCGGGTGAGTATGTCTTTTGCAGGACAGGTGATAGAGTAGATAACAGTTTTAGATGAAGGTGAGGCATTGGCGTTTAGGAGCAAATGTACAAACACAAAATCTTCTTCAAATTATCAAACAGGTGCAGTTTCTCTCTGAACAGAGTAATATAATTTACCCAGTTAAGTGCCAAGAGGATTGCAGTGAATTATACATCGGGGAAATAAAACACTGGCTAAACAGATGACACAACATAGATAAGCTACCTTGTCAGGCCAGGACTCCGCAATCTATTTACATCTACAGGACAGCGGCCACTCTTTCAGTGATCAAGATGTGCACATCCTGCACAGGGAGGAATGCTGGTTTGAGCAGAGAGTCAAAGAGGCCATGTAAGTGAAGAAGAAACAACAATCTCTGAATTGAGGAGGGGGCCTATCTTTTCACCATGCTGTGATTGCTGCCACAGCCCAACTATCACTGATCACACTGGCCATTATTAGTTTATTATTAGAGCTAGTTTTGGTCATTATATCAAGGTAATGTTTATAAGGTTGGGTAAACCAGCATTCAGCTGAGACTGAGAAAGTCAGTGAGCTGAGTGATGAAACATATCTCCCACAGAAAAATATGTCCATATGTACAGAATCAATTTTCTGGGATTTCCTTACCTGGATTATTGAGCATGCATTGAGACAGTATCTCTGAATACTTAACAAAAGATAACAAAAGGAGACCGATTCAAATCCACAGCAAAAATCAGTTTGGGTTAACCCAAGCAAGATATCCTGAACAATTAATCCTAACAGGAGAGAACCTGGGGAGAAGGCAGGTTGTGGTCAGGGAGAACAGGTCATGAGTCAGAAGGGCGGTCCAAACGAGCAGATACAGGCGACAGAGGCTGCTGGTAAAAGCAGAGCAGAACAGGGGGAAAAAACTGACAGAAAAAGGAGGTGGAGAAACTGGACAGTCACTCTCATGAGTGAGGCAACAACCTGGCACTGAATCAGGGCAGACAGGGCTCTTAGGTGGACCCGTCACAGGTGTAACCACTTACCTGATTACCAGCAGCCAAGGAAAAAGGCAGGAAGCAAACAGCTCTAAGCAAGGATTAACAAAACAAAAGCAGGGAAACTAAATAAAAAACAGATCAGACCAGGGTTTCAGGGCTGGACCTTGACATTCTTATATGTTAGCAAAGCCTCCTTTTGACCACCTCAGTGCTAAATCTGCAGAAAGCAAAGGAGCTTTCCGTTACTCCAAACACAATGTGGCCAAGTGAGGGAGACTGTTGTCAGATCATGCGTCTATTTCCCAGGCGTGAATTTGTGCAGCTGTGTGAATGTGAAACAAGGGATACACCAGTTAAAGTTAGGTATGAGTAAAAAGAAAGAAAAAAGATTGCTTGTGTGTGTGTGTGGTCTCAGTGCTTGGTCAAAAGCAGGATGTTCTTTAACGGTGTCAAAGGTAAATGTTAATTTATATTGACCTGCTGTGGCCTTGGTGGGATCGAGACTGGAAGTTAGGTAGTAGACAAACTTTGTAGTTTGGTAGTTGTTATGGTTTAGTTGTTGCGGGCAGATGTTCCACATCTCAGTCTGTGCTGTCTACCGTGTAGAGAGGAGATGGACGCTAATGAAAAAAAAAGTTGGAGAGCAGCTCTTTGCTCTGTTGTTTTGCAAAAACACACTGTCACTCAGTGCTGTGGTTCTTTGACCTCAACCATATAAATTAATCAGTGATTCATTCTAGATTTAATTCAGTGGTTATTGCGAAGAGTAGTCCAAAGAACAAATGAAAACATATTCACTATACTTACCTTTGGGTAATAGCTGGAATCAGCTTTTAGTTTGATATACGACAGAGAACTAGAGACATCAGTAATGTGTTGATTGTATTGTGAGGAAACTTTTATAAATCATGGCTTAAGATTTGATCTGGTTTGCTGCAGAATATTTTGCATGTGAGTCTTTCAGAAATGAGTTCTCTCCTGTTTTGGTTTTGAGGGCTAAACTCAAACAGTGTGCGTGTGCGTCGGTGTGCGTGCTCTTACACAGTTATGTAACTCCTGCAGTGAATCTTTCCAGAGCTCCTGCCTATAAGCTCCCGACCCTCCATGAATAACAACATCAACAGCCAATTCACAGGAGACAGGAGTGTCGAAAAACTGGACCCAGCAAACTGACTGTAGTGTAGGTCTTCTGGAAAGGTTCTGACCCTGGCTTGTTGAAAATGCTTGTATGGGAGCACTTTGGCATACCTGCATGCATGTGTGTCTGCGTGTGTGTTTGTGTCCCTGGATCCCAACGTGCAACTTTTGCAGGCAGTCATTTCAGGAGCAGTTTATGTTCAGGAGCTTACACACTTACACACTTGCACAGCCATTTTTGTGAGAACATTCACTGACATAATGCATTCCCTAGTCCAATGGGTTCCCAAAGCTGGTCCCCCCATAACCCTAATCCTGCCCTGTGTGATTTCCAATTAATGCTGCCCTAAGATACCAATCCATTTTGCCTCTACCCCCACTTCCATCCTCGTCTGAAATGGATGAAACACAATCCTGGTCCTCAAGAGCCACTGTCCTGCTCCAATTGTTCCTGCCCTGCCTACTGCTGATTACCTGGTTCAGGTGTGTTCAGCCATTAAGAAGCTGTGAGTCTGGTTGCAACACAAGCAGGACAGTGGCCCTTGAGGACCAGCATTGGACACCCCTGCCCTAACCTAAACCTAATTCTGGCCTTAACTTTAAAACCAATTATTAACTCTTTAACTTTGAAGGGGTTGCGGGAAACTCACTCTGCTGGCCATACAAGAAAACACACACACACACACACACAGTCTGGCCAGATGCTCTGATTGTGGGACACTGTGCAGCTGCTGCTGGCCAGTACAGGGCCAGAGGTTTTTTGGAAGCCAGCTGCTGTCACGACACAAACTTGCTGCTGAGAGCCAGTTCTAGAGTGATGGCCAGTTACACCGCAGCTTCTGGCATCGCAATAAAGACAAAGGAGTGGGGAGGAAAAAGACAGAGAGAGAGAGAGAGAGAGAGAGAGAGAGAGAGAGGCAAGGGTTGAGAGGGAGTGATGGGGTGATGGGGACGTCATATCCATTTATGCTGAGACACATGTTCAGGAATTGCTAGAATTTTTTGGTTAGCAAATCCTGCACAGTTCTTTGTGGAAAGAAGTTCCAGGGAACTCGCCTGAATAATACTTCTGTTTCAGCCCTCTATGGTGCTTCATGTGCACGTGGATCTCATGCATGCTCTTATTTTATATGAAGCTTTATTCTGGTAAAGTGTGAAAGAATGAAATTGTTGATTCTTACCCTCCTCACAGCTGATCCAGTGATATCACTAGCCTGAAACCTGCCTTACTTGTTTTCTACATCAGGGACACTGCCTCTAAATCAGGGGTGTCAAACTCATTTTAGTTCAGGGGCCACATACAGCAAGATTTTATCTCATCTGGGCCGGGTCGGTTAAATAATAGCTTAACAACCTACATATAGGGAGGTGTTGCCAAACATGGACAAAACCTTTGCACAAAAATTCTGCACTCACTGTCCACTTTTCTCTTCTTTGACAAAGATATTTTTGGGTAACATAAAATACGACTAAAGACATGGCAGTGAAGCTTCTCAGTCATCCAGGTAAAGTTGTCTGTTGTTTCACTTAACGAGCCTATTCAGATAGGTGTGAGGTGAAAACCAACCTGGAGGATATATTTGTGGCCACTAGCCAACTTAATTCAAATTGATAAAGTTCTGTGGATGCAGAACAAAATGTCTCTACTTGGAAGAAAGAAGTCCAGTTGCCATGACTCAATCTTCAGACATAAAGACATGGCAAAATTGGCACTTTTTGAACAACTCAGTTTTGTATATGTATTACCAGTTTGCCGCTAGCTTCAGCATGAACAGTTTGCTAGCTTGACAATGTTGTGTTCTTCTTGTCTTTCAGTTGGGCCTTTTAGACACATTGCAGTGTCTGTTGTTTAGCTCTGGATCTCAGTTCTGTATTATGTCTAAAACATTGTAAAATAGTGTGAGCCCTAGAGGGTAAATTGGGAATAGCAGTTACTTTTGTTGAAAAATTGCAATTTATTTCTTCTATGTGATTTTCGCACTTTGCAAAATATTTTTCCACGGGCCGAATTGGACCCTTTGGTGGGCCAGTACTGGCCTGCGGGCCGTATGTTTGACACCCGTGGTCTAAATGAAGTTGGCTAAAATGCTACAAATCGAACTTTGTTGCTTGTTGAGATGAAGAAGTCTAAAAGCTTTTAAAAATGAAATGTGTGGTGCTGCCATCATCTGTTTGGTCACTGATATCAAAGAGTTTCTAACAAGTTCCATTACAACGATATTGCGCTGAAAGACTGTGACTAAAATATGATGCTCCAGGCTGATCTATGATTTAGGCTGAAGTTGTGGATTTGTAGAAACAGGATTGCTACTGTAGTCAGTCCCATATTATACCTACGAAGATTATCAGGTTATGGTTATCCCAAATTCAGAATCAATTCCGAATGAATAAAGCCTACTTCAAGACCTTAAAAACAAGTCCAGTTGCCATTGAACACCTCTTTTTGGGGGGGATATCCTAGAATTATAAGTTTGATAAGGAATTGAATAATTTCAACATTTAATTTAATGCAATCTCAGGAAGAAGCTTTAACCAACATTTAGACTTTGGAACAAACTTTCTGTAAATCAAATACAAATCAGGACACAAAGTGATGTAAGTCATACTTTATGAAACCTTCCCTGGCTTTGAAAGTAATGCTGGATGTGATTACTGTCAATTAGCAAGACATGTTAATGATAACAGCTCAGACAGACAAACACACTGTTTAATCCATTCCGTACATTTTTGCTCTGGTGGTTTTGGTTTTGGAAAGAGTGCAAAAGATGCTTAGTATTATTCTTACTACAGCCCCATGCGTACTGTGGAGAACAGGGTGCTGCCTCCTCTGAGGATGTGTGTGTGTACCCTCTCTTGTCCATGTTGTCAGTCTTCGACACTGTAGTGGATGCTGCGGCACACAGGAGGTTGTTGTAAAAGAAAAAAAGCAATTAAAGCCGAACTTGACTGTGGTAAAACTTTACAATTTTGGTCTGTAAACACTGTAAAGCTGATTCACAGAGTTCGAAGCAGATTCCTGCACTCCTGGGTTGTGCACCTGCGAGTGAAAAAATGACCAAATTCAGACGGGTAGCAGGAGCCAGAAAGAAGAGGTGAACATGAAGGCACAGTTTTTCTTAAGTCAAGTCATCCTGCTTCAAGTCAAACATACCCTAGTAGTGAATTTAAAGCGAGTGACCATATCGATCAGCCACAAAGGTAACACAACCTGTTGGTTTTAATATTGTAATGCTGGCTGTGATTGACAGGTGTCAAAACATAAAATACATCACAGCTTCCGGTCACCCCTTCTCATAACAACATTAAAAGCAACATGTGATGTTACTGTTGTAGCTGATCGGTTTATGTGTTTAACCATGCTAAGGACACAGGTCTCACATCAACGGGTCAGGGTGGGTGCAGGTTTCAAGCACAGATAAGTGCAAGTAAAGGTTCAGGCTTTGCGGGTTTGCAAATTGGACCCATGCAGGACTGTGGTTCAAAGTAACTAACTTGTCAACAATAAAAAAAAGACACACATTTACAATTTTTCATGAAGACAGTGCAACTGCTGACTGTGCTGTTGTTGATTCACACTGTGTTTGACGTGCCCACAAATGGGAACTTTGTTAATTCCTAACTATGGTTTTCACTTGAATCATGTAGGGCCATGTAATATTTGCCAGATTGGCTTTAGACGTCCACCGAGGCATCTTCTCTTCTAGGGCTCAGAAGTTGAAGAGTCAACTTTAGTGGTCAACTTTCTGTCACTTGTAATTGTACAGCCTGGGGTAATGGATACTGCACACAGCTTTGGCTGACCTCAGTTTCAGTAGTGTAGTGAGAGCAGGGTTTCCCTACAGCGTCTTAAATCTTAAACCTTATTTAGTCAGGCTAAGTGCCTGAGAAAACACATTCTTATTTACAGTACAACATGCACTCAAGGAGGGATTGCAGTAGAAGGATTACACACATGCAGGGATTTGGGCTGCTGAGCAACACCTTTGGACCAATGTAGAGTTGAAATGCCTCACTTAATGCTGCAGTGACAATAGTGTATATTAGAGAATGAGAATTACAGCTTTCTTATTGAATCTATTTAGATTTTTCCCAGCTGAAAGCTGAGAACTTCATCAAAAGCTCACCTGTCTGTCCTTCAGCATGTTGGAACAATGTGAGCACCACTGAGCCAAACCCTATTTTAATGAGTATTTTAATGAGCAATTATAAAAATTATATTTGTTATGTAAAAATGAGCATGTTGGGGCCTTTTAGGATCAAAGCATGGTTAAGTAATAATAAATGTAACCGTACAGCTGAGCTTAATCAAATGCATAAACTTTAATATCCACATATCTACCACTAACTGAAGTAAAGATTAAAGTATGGCTTAGAAATGTTAACAGTTAACTCCACAGCTGAAATTGATCAGTCACATAAAACCTTAACTCCCTGCTTGTGAAATACAACATGAAACAATCCATCACGGTACAATCACTGAACAACACAGTTTGGCCTGTGCAAGACTTCACAAACAAAATTATGAATGATTCATACATTTAACAAAATGTGTTTTTGTAACTATGACCTGACTACCTAATGCTAGGCTGATGACCAGAGGAAGGAAGACTTGGCAGTGTGGATATTACCCTGTAAATAAAGCAGAAGCAAAGAAATGGATGCATACGAGAAAAAAAGTATACTATAAGTTTATTTCTTCAGATATACTTAAGTACGCTTCCCAAGTATACTATATGCACTAGGTATATTCATGGTAATGCTGTTATAGTATACTTACTGTATAAGTATACTTTGGAGTAAATTGGATATAAAAGTACAGCTTAAGTATACTAAAAATAAACCTTATATATAGTGTTAGATGTTACTGACACTTACTATGACGCTCCAAGAACCAGACAAGACTCACTTATGCCGGCTCTTCTGCCAGGCAGTTCTCAGGCCCAAGAAGTAAAAAGGTGCCAAAGCCTTCCAGCTCTGACAGCAAAAGAGAAAAATGACATGTGACATCACTGCAGCAGGGGAAAAACAAAATCAGCTTCACACATCAAAGTACCTGCGGGGTCATTTATCACTGTCGAGAGAGGAAAGAAGTAAAGAGGTGAACTACGGGGGGTAGTGGTTTGAAGCAGCCTCACCAGTTAGATACAAATCCCTTAATCCAGTCTCAAACTAACACAGCCGATCAGAAAGGTCTTCATGCTGAAAGGCATATTCCAACACTGAAAATACACTTGTTTGTTTCCATCATGCTTCAGCTTAAATGAAAGGATTTTAAGGATTAGGCTGGTGATTTTCTTTATTTTTGTTACTGTCAACAAATTCCATAAAAAGATTAAAACCAACAATGAATTAAGTCTACTCGCTGTAACATCTGTGGTTCAAGATGATGATTTTAGCTTTAGATAAAGTCTTTGCTGTAGACATCCGCTGTTGTTTAAAAACTACGGCAAACACACCAGCGAGACGCATGACGACGTTTAGTCTTTTAATATTAATATATAGTATAAATAATATTTATGAATATTTATGGACAGAAGCAAAAATGTTATATCTTTTATTATCGTTTCACATGCTAACTACATAGTGTGCTTTATGCTTGTCCGGCGCTAAACCTAAAATGTACACATACAGCTTTGTGCTTCAAGTATAGTTAACTTGTGGACATTTAGTTATTGTCATTTTGGTTGAAGGCGTGCTTGGACTGGAGTGTGCTGACTGCCTGTGAACTTCTGTGTTGTTATGAAGTTGCTAGTTTCACACAATTTGCTAGCTTATAGCTATCAGCTAAGCTTGCTAGCAACAAGGTGTTGTTTGACTTAATACTATCTGTCAGTAATATAATACATGAACATAAACCCCTTTTAGCATAACATTGTGCTATTTTAGACAGACATAGTTTCTATTTTAGAACATTTTACTATTAGTCAACCTTCTTCATTTGAAAAAAGTAGTACAGTATGAGTTTTCTTCCCTGGATGGTTACAGGGTACTACGTTATATATTCTATTTGTATTCAATTAACTAAATCTGCATTTCTAAGATACAACTTGACTTAAATGGAAAATTATGTTCACTTAACATATGAATATGTTGTCTTTTTTTTCCATTTTTTTTCTGCAGGGCCTACATGAGTGTGAAAGAATTAAAGGAGGTGTTACACCTAAGCGGCACTGACATGCTTAACGTTTTCTTTGCCAGCAACTCGATGCGTGAAGAGCTGGCAGGAGCTGCAACGTGGCCGTGGGCAAAGGAAGCCCTCACCCACCAAGGTGAGCAGAGATACAGTACATCGCACTAAACTATATAGTCTACGTCAGAATTTAGCCTTTGTTTTTATTGTCTGTTACAGTTTTGAAAAATATATTTTTTTCTCCTTCATTTCCATTTCGACTGTTTTACCTTTCCTTCAGGAAGTTGCAATGTTGCAAATGCAGGTTCAGCCGGTGATGTTTACTCGGTAAATGAATACTGAAAAAGCTGCAACCACCTAAAAACATCAAAGGTGTACTGGACGTTTTTGCATGTTGCAGTTGCAATTTGTTTGCAAATATTGTCACTTACATCGCAACTTCCTGGTGGGACTCCATCCATTTATATTTAACTTTCTTTGCCCTCCATCCTTTGTGTATTTCGTCTGTATCCAAACAAGATGGAGAGAGCAATTGAAGCTGGCAGAGATTTTTGCCTCACATTGCTTTTTTCCTCTTCCAATCATTAGTCCCTGTTCCACTGGAGAATGCTAATCAACCCGACAGCAACCAAACAAACAAACAGCAGTGTGGGCTCTGTAGCATTGTTGCCACACTTTCCCACTTGCCAGATGTTCTTTATTTATTTACACACTTTTCTTTCTTGTACCATTACCATGTAGTGCGTGGACTCTAAATGTAGGAGACACATGTGGCAGATGTTCCATTACAGGAAACAATCTTTTAAACAAAACACTTTGCTGTAAAACTTCACACATCTTTGTAAATTAGAAACATGTATGAAATACATGTACACGGGCCATATTCTTTGACTTTTTATTAAGCTACACTAGAGCCAATTATCCTGATTAAGAGCTGGTAAAAAAGACACACTTTTCTTCTCCCTCAACAGTGCAACAGCAATAATGTCATGAGAATGGGCTACCTACCATGAATTCAGACTCACAGAACAGGACTGATATTTGTCATTATTGTAATTTGATAATAACTGAAAAATAATAATAAATAATAAATGAAGGGCTGTTCGGAGAGTAGTGGGAGCTTAAATAGTAGAGGAGGGTAGTTAAGAGGGAGGAATGGGCAGAGCAGAGCGGATTGATCCATTTAGAATTTTCATATTGTACTGTAGCTTTAAGTGTTTATTTCAGGGCAGAAGTTTATTTAAAGATATTAATTTCAGGTTTCTTTTGAAAACATTTAGCGTAAGAAATTTGGCAAAAATTACTTCAGAATGCTCACATAGCAATCATGCTTCATTCTGAACTGCAAATTCAAAGTAACTATTGCGCTTTTGCAAAGTTGTATTGTGTCCAGCAACCCTTTGTTTATGACTGCCTGAGTTTTTATTCAAAAAAGTATGGGATACTAACATCCTCTTGTGTTGTTTCTTCAGAATGAAACTTAAAGTGATATAATAATAATAATATAATTTAATATATCATTGTTGTGTAGATTTATTTGCTTGAGATTGCTATTAAATGGTGAAAAACACAGTGTTACTTTGATGCTACCATTTATATTGTCAGAGTAAATGTTCTATTTTCCAATTAACATGGTGAATACAGTTGTCTATGTCTAGCACATGACATTTGGTTCAGTTGCTCAGCATCTGTCCCTGTTTTAGATGTTAGTGGATGACAAGTCATCTCTAGGGGCCCAGTTGTTTACTATCTACATATTTAATGTCTTCATTGTTCAGTGTCTTCACCACTAAACATACTGTTTCTGATTAGAAAACCAATAACTGTCATGTCTGTTTTCGATTCTGCTTTTATTGGCATGCTGCAGAAAATCTGTATCACCACTTAAAGACTATTTTTGCAAGCAGTCACCATAGCTTCCAAACCATGACTGATTTTTAAAGTGCTATCGCAGACATACTTTTTTAAAGGTTTGGATTTTTATTTAGGCTGAATCTGCCTAAAAAAGTATATCCAAAATAAAATAATTTGTCCAAAATTGATTGTTTCTGAGCATCCAGTGTGTCTATTAAAAAATGCTTGATGAAAGCAGCTTTTCCAAGTAAACCATTCATGATCAGGTAAGGTCAGGTGATTCTTCCCCAATCTCACATTATGACATATATAATATTTAATACATATCACATTTACATTCGCAGGAACAAATGTCCACTTGTAGCCACTGTATTGTGTCCTCTGTTGTTCTAACAGTACTAATGTAAGTCCTATAAGTACTAATGGTTTACTATATCATTGGTTTTAAATATCACTGTAATAGCTTGGTGTGATAGCTTCGGGATTGTGGCAGGCAGATGCAGCCACACACCCACATCTGTTCTTTTTCCTATGCAGACCCCTGTCTGCGACAACATTAACCCCACCATGTGGTTCTGAGTGTATTTAAACGTTTTAATATACAAAGTTAAACAACAAAAAATTCAGATTTTAACAATAATGTAACTAAAGTGATGGACGTTTCCTCGTGTGGCTAGGTGGAATGGTACTAAACCCATCCTACTTTGGTACATTGGGACATCACAACACCATGATCCACGAGATGGGACACATCTTTGGACTGTACCATGTCTTCAAAGGGGTGAGCGAGCGGGACTCCTGTGATGACCCTTGTCAGGTAACACTGTTTTTTATTTTAATTTTACCAGTACAATTTTGGTATATTGCTTGCGCAAAATTGGATTCACTAAACAGCAAACTAACACCTCTCTTTTATATACTGTAATATCTAAAATGTTAAAATGTTATAATTTTAGGAGACCACCCCATCCATGGAGACAGGAGATCTGTGTGCTGACACTGCCCCAACACCCAAATCCAAAGCCTGCCGCGATCCTGGAGCTGTTAATGATACCTGTGGAGTCACCACGTACCAGGACACACCTTACAGCAATTATATGAGTTACACAGGTACGGCGGATGATCGATCTTAGCTTTAAATATCAACATATTTACATAAATTAGTGAATTAATGATCTACAGAAGAAAGAGAGTCTTTCTGAATGATTCTAGATGCTGCCCCTCCTCCTGATTTCCAAACTGTGATTAGAGCTAAATTTAGATAAAGACCAGTGCCTGAAGCTGATCCATGATGTCTAACTGGATTATTTTCTTTCATTACATGGCATCAGACGACAATTGCACAAACCATTTCACTCCCAACCAAGTGGCTAGAATGCACTGTTATCTTGACTTAGTCTACCAGAATTGGCTGACGGACCGTCAACCTGCGCCCATCCCTCTGGCCCCCATAGTAACGGACCAGACCTCAGATTCTGTCTCCATCTATTGGCTGCCACCTATGAGGGGACCACTTTATCAAAGGTGTGATTGCATGGGTTATTTATCTGTTCAATTGTATCTACTCTGTTGTCTGTACTAATTCTATATTATAAACTTGCTAAGTATTGACAAAGTATGTATAACACTTCTAGACTTGAAAACACATCTGAACCCTGGAAATCTTGTTTTTAACTTGCAACAGGTTTATTTACCTAAAAATGTTTTTGAATGTTTTTGGATTCCTTAAGGAATGTGTTATTTTATAATCAGTGACTTTTGTTTTCTTTTATTCTAGTTCTTCATTCCACATAACTGGTATTAACTGTGGTGACTGTGAGAAAGATGGCATTCTCCACCAGTACGCATATGCGGCCACCTCACCTCGCATCTGTGACACGTCAGGCTACTGGACACCTGAGGAGGCAGTTGGTGAGTGTGTTTGTGCATGTGTATCTATAGAGAGGCTAAACATTATTAGAATACTTGTTGCAACATTAATACAGAAGTTGTTGCTCTACTGGCATTGATCAGTGCACTCCTTCTTATGAGAGACTGCATGTAAAGTCAAAAGTAAAGTAAAGTCATCAAAGCGTTGAGTTAGATTTTCACAGTGAGTAAAGATGTTTTGAGTGAGTCATTACTTGATTAAAAGAGATCACTATTCCACTGTTGAAATTTGTTTAATTAAATAATTCCAAAGTAATGCCAAAGGTCTTTCTCTAGTGCTGGTTCGCATAAAATCCGGCATAAAAATCCCTGCCAACTAATATGCAGTAATTATCTGCTGTGGTGACCCCGAAAAAACGGGAGCAGCTGAAAAGTACATATAAGTGTATATGAGGTAAACTGTTTTCTATCAGTTTTTGAAGATTCTCAGTCATCCAAGTCATGGTTATCCCAAAAAAGGTTATTCAGTTGCAACTGGACTTGTTATAGATCCTTGAATACATTTACCCTCCATTCCAGAGGGCTTTCTCAATTCTGTCGATGACTTGAGGACTCCACAGGGTTTATAAACCTGCTACTCCTACCAGTCAGTCAGAATTGAGAGAGCCCTCTGGAATGGACGGCGAAATGTACTCAAGGAACTAAAACAAGTCCAGTTCTCTGACAGTAAGTATTGAGAGTGATGAATGTAGCAGTATCAGGTTTGTGCTTGTGTGCTTTAGTTCTACTTATCTCCTGCTTCCACAAAGCAGATCAATCGCCTCCCTACACACACACACACGCGTCTCCTCACTGTAAGATTTCAGGTGCGTGCAAGGCTAATAGCTCCTGGATAAAGAAAAAGCAGAAAATCATTAAATGATAATTGCCCTCAGCTACAGACCTCTTTCTGGCTCTGTCTTGTCTTAACCAAAGCAAGAACAATGATTATTAAGGCAAAGGGTCCACTCTGGGTAATGTTTGGGTGCTGTTCAAACATTGAACCTCTGTCATAAACAAGATACAGAAGAAAAAAAACATATCCTGTATTACTGTACAGAAACATTTTGCTGCATGTAAGCACATGGTGCTCGTTATTTGAGTCATAATTTCTGGAGAAGCCTGTTTTCCTTTGACATGATATGTAGGGTGAGTGGAAAGAAACATGAATGAAAAAAACACACAGGAAGCAAACATGAAGGCAATAAGAAAGAAGAGAGAGAGAGAACTAAATACACAAAGACAGAACGTACCAACACAACAACACGTCTTTTTCTTCCGTGGAAACTCGACCCAAATGTGTGGAAATCCTCTGCAGAAATTCATGCTTTGAAAACAAGCGGTGAGGAGGAACAGAGGGGATTACGTCTCCCTCTCTTTCGCTGCGGGGTCATAATGATGATAAAAAGTCAATTACAGTCTTAGTCTAAACAGTGGTATGCACATAGCTGAGGAGACAGCCAGTCTGCTGGCTTTCCAGGCTCCCTTTTCCCTATTCCCACTTCGGGAGGCAGGAAGGCACGGAGTCACTTTGTCAGACAACGGAAATGGGCAATTTTACCTTTAACAGAGAAAGGGAGAGAGAAAATCATAGCAACACAAAACATACCTTTAATGGCAAAACCCTGTCAGCTAGAATAACTGGGAAAATGCTGTTACCTGTGCCAGCATTGACTGTTCTGAGTCAGTTTCCAGGCTGAGGGGAAAACACCAAACAGTTTCATGAACCTATGCCCCTGTTGAGAGGGATTACGTTGGTTTATGTGCTGCATTTAAAGGCTTTTAAAGGTGCACTGTATTGTTCGTTTTACTGCAATCTGCAGAGAGCGGAGAGAGCTAAACCCAAGCTATACAAGTCCTGTATTCCTGTATAAGGCAAATAAAAATCGACTAGTAGATTTTACTTTAGGTTTTACCAGTGATTCTTCTCAAGATGTTATTCTGGTGTGGTTGTCCCTCCTGGTAGCATGAAGCCAAACCTGTAGCCCAATGAGGTTGCACAGGGAGACCAGTTATTACAAGATGGCATATCCACAGATGCAGTCGCTCTGTCACCCAACACAAGAGCAAAGAGGAGAAACCAGAACACTGTTCATTACACCAGGATAGCTGGACAGGGCTGTAGAAAAGCAACAACCCAAGAACAAGACTGGCATCTGCTCCTTTGTGCAAGGAGAGACAGAAGTAGCATTGTGAGAGCATTAGGAAAATGACCTCTAGCAGGCTACTGGTATGAATGCTTTCTGTCAGAACATGTGACAGAAGTGAAAGAGTCTGAGGACTCTTTGGTGAATGTTATGCTACCGAACATGACCAGATTGGTGAAAATCCTTGGAGGGCCGCAGAGCCCTGGATTCTGGGGCAGTGGACCCTGGGTTCCTCCTGGTAAAGGACAACACCCAGTTTAATGTGGCCACAGTGTGTATGCAGTTCCTGGATGCCAATCCCATGCCAATAATTGGCCCTCACACTGATTAGGATGTATATGTAGCAGTACATCAGACACCACAAAGTACCATAACAGTCTGTCCAGGTGCTGGATGTTTTAAATCACACTCCATTGTGTGATTTAAGTATTACCTAACACATACATAAGTTAATAGGTACCAGACCAGAAATCATCAAATAGTCAGTGACAATGTAATGATTTAATAATGCAAAGAAATATTGATATCATTGATCCTTAACTAGGAATTGTACAATTGCATTAATACATTTTAGCTGCTTAAGGGAAGAAGAACCCAAAGAAAAAAAGAAAAATCACCTTTAATAGTTGCTATGCCATTATCCCACTGAGGCTGTGAGAGCGATGATAATGAATTCAATAATTCAAGCTGCATGAAGATACAGGGTGGCGTGATCATTCTCTTAGAGCTTGTCAGTTCCTCACTTCATCACTTCATTGATACTATGAAGACAAACGGACAATTGTTAACCAAAAAGTGTCACCAAAAATGTGAGATTTCCTGAAGTTACTAACACTAAAATGACAATAACATTAACAACATAACACACAAATGGATAAGGATTCTAGCAGATTCACTGGCTCTTATTATAGTGCAAGACATGTGGCACCTGTACTTGTGCCAGGAGATTTTTTAGATTCAGATTTTTGAACATGCTTTACCAAATCTGCTTTAAAACGTGTGCTTTTCTGTTGCCAGATCTGGTCTCTAATCTCACTGTCTGTCCCATAAGCTGTTTTTACATGACTATCAACTTCACACTACTCCACATAACAACAATTTCAGATCTATTTCAGTCAAATTTCTCGATTAGATTTTAGTTGATATGTCTGACATTAAGACATTAAGACATACTGTTCGAATGTAGGAAGCTGAAAATAGCAGCAACCTACAGAACTTACAGTTTAGAGTTTTGGTTCTTTCTTAGTCTTTCTTAGAGTGTGGTGATGCTCCACACATGGCATCATAGTGGTTGTTATGTATGTAACACCTCATTAACATGCTGATTTTATTTGACTTTCAGCTGGGACACAGCTGATAATAACACTAACGTAATGCCATTCCATTGCGCTAAGCACTGTACACTGTAACAATTAACAACTCATTTAGCCTGGTGTAATGGTGTTGCTACTGTATTGCTACCGTATGGAATGGGTTTTTCAATGAAAGGGCATGACTCATAACCTTCCTAACTGGAAAATTCTGCTGTTTCTTTAACTAATGAGAATGAGTTTGCTGCAAGTTGCTAAAAGTAATACTTCACATGCTGATTGTTTGGGCGTTTTTATAGATAGCAGTAGATATAGAATTAATGACTCTGGGTTTCTTGTTGTAAATAATGTTAATTATTGCATTTGTGGCATGTATTGGCATGATTGGAATTAATGATGGATGTGTTGTTAACAAGCACTGTGCTTGTACGCTTGAAGTCTTCTGCAAAAACAAGGTGCGAATATCAGACAGTTCTTCAAACTAAGTGTGTGTGTGTGATGTGTCAATGGGCAAAGGACTATGTGTTTCGTATCCAATCACAACAACACTTCTAAAGATGAAAACAAGGGCGTTCCTCAATACTGTCCAATACAACCTGTATTTGTTATGTATTCCACTTTATCTTCAGACAAACTGGCAGTAACAAGTATTATATTTAAACTCTGGCACCATATTCCATCTTCCAAAAGAATAATAACATTAATCAAAACACCACGGACAACAGAGCCGCAGCCTCTTTATCTAACTTAGAAACATGTACATGCATCTTGTCCTGCACCTTAGGAACAGAAAGAAATTCAAATATTTGTTGCTAACATCGTGTCTAGTCTAAAAATATTTAGAACAATGAGACTTATGCTGCAGTGCTGTGCAAATTATAATAAATGGCGGAAATGATGCACTAGTAAAGGCAACAGTGAAAGTCGAAGATAAAGTGAAAGGTAAAAGTCACAAGAAAAAGTAAAAGTTTTTATGTTGGTTTGTGGTTTCCTGTAAATAAAAAACTTTAAAATCAATCAGTCAATAAATAAATTAATTTAAATTAATTTAATTTATTTAAATGGTAGAATAGTCCAAAGCTTTGAGGCAGCTACAGCAAAGGCCTACAGTCTCATTTCCCTAATATTTGATAGTGTACTGCAGCGCTATCCCAAGACAGAATTTCCCAAGGGGACAATTGTATCGATTCGTATCATATCAAATAAATGTTCTGAGCTGTTAGCTACAGTAAATAGCTGTAAATAAATGTCCCTTGTCCTCTACCTGTAATAAGGACAGGCTGCCAGGTGTCAGTTAGACACAGATGCACCCTGACAGTCATCTCAGACAAAGAGAAGCATTTCATATACAGTACAGGCCAAAAGTTTGGGTAGACCGCAGAGTAAAGGCAAAGGGGCCAACAAGTGCTAAACACCTCTGGGAACTCCTTCAAGACTGTTGGAAAACCATTTCAGGTGACTA
>JAUYWH010000009.1:2999460-3023539 GCA_034779795.1 Ctenopoma multispine | reverse complement strand
ATAGTTTTGATGCCTTCAGTGAGAATCTACCAATGTAAATGGTCATGAAAATAAAGAAAACACATTGAATGAATTGACTGTACTGTATTTCTCCAGGCAATTTTTGTATTTCTTTAAATAATACACAATTATTAACAATGCATATACACACGCTGACATTATTTTAGGACAATAGGGTGACTAAATGTGATTTAAGTTGAACTTTAAGTTCCAAAGTCCAACTACAGCCCTTTACTGCCATGCAATTAGCAGATCCACTGGGGCAATTGCTCAGTAGAACAACAATGTTTTTTAAAGTAGAAAAAAAATGTTCCTTTCTTTTTCTAGGCTTTCGCAGCAACTTCCCAAGCCAAAGCATGCTGAGTGGAGTGTGTGCTGACATGATGTCTTAATGAAGGAGAGACATTTTACAGTATAGTGTATGGTCTGAGAAAAGACATACTGTATGTGTGCCTTTCTATGTTCGTGAGAAGAGTCATTTTACACAGTTTGTTCTCTTCTTATCCTAACCCTAATCCATCACAACTTAACGCTTAAGCCTAAGCATAACCCTAACCTAAATGTTAGTGATATCAAACAAAAATGTGTCCACACGCACTCAGAACAGGCATCATTAATATAATTGTGTCTGATATTGTTAAACCCTAGGTCCACCTGATGTGGAGCAGCCCTGTGATCCCAGTCTCCAGGCGTGGAGTCCTGAGCTCAGCCTTTATGACACTAATGTAACGTCACCATGTCCTGAGACAGAGGGCTGCACCCTCACACTGAAATTCCTGCACCCCATGGTGCCAAATGCACTCACCCTCTGGGTCACCTACGTCTCTTCACGTAAGTCTCTCTCAGACTTTTAATTTAAAGAACCACAATGGGATTGTTGCACAAGCCTCTATATCTGACCATGTAGAATTGGGATCCACATATCCTCATGTCCAGTAAGCTATAAATCATATGTGAGCGCTTAGTTGTGTAAGTATAAAGATGTAGATCACCTTTATTTTCTTGCCAATATGAGAGAACCAAACCAACCATTCAAGGTCCAGAACCATTGGGATAGGAGCCAGGGAAAAATACTTGACAAACAACCTGAACACTTAATCTAACTTTTTTACTTTAGGCAGCCATGTTTTCAGGACATTTGCTCATTGTTAATACTGATATTCAGGCTTGAACAGACAATCATGTTGTCTTTAAAACAAAGCTGCAGTTGCAGCTAAATAAAAAATTTGGAAAATGAGCAAAGGCAGAATGACAGAATTAACCGATCTAATCTGTTCTCTGTTGGCCTTATCTAGACAATCCTGCCATAGCCAACATAGAGCTTATAACAGAAATGGGGAAAAGCATTAACCTCGGACCACAGCATGTCTTCTGCGACATGCCCCTCACCTTACGCCTTGACACCCACAACGCTGCTGTCGCTGCAATAAAACTCTGCACCTTTGATGAGAAGCTGGAGATCGATGCAGCCATGTTGTCTTCCGGCCCCGGTAGCCCTCTGTGCTCGGGCTGCCGGCCCCTACTCTACCGGATTCAGCGGCTGCCGCCCTTCACTGACCAATCCCCACTGCCTCAGACCCAGCAGACATTTACCGACAGGTAACAACTAGATGTTGTCAGATGTTTGTAGAGACAAAGTTACTGATTTATTTACACTTCAGTTAAGGTATGTTACAAATACTTAATAAATCCAGCTGGAGAGGTTTTTGGAGAACTAGGTCAACAGGTAAAAAATGTTGGAGTTGGTGCAACAGAGATGTATTTACTGTACAGAAAGATCTTACGCTCATAAATGAGGCAAGTATTTGCTATGCATGAAGGAGGCAACCACAATGCTTAATGGGAACTGACAGGTGTTTTTCTGGCCAGACCACCCGAACACACTCAGGACTACACCTGGGGCATGTTCCAGAGTTCAGTTTCCTCTCAGGTGTAGATGAATATTTATATCACAGAGGCAGTGCCAACCACTGGCCACAAAGGCACACAACAAACACCCTTAGACACACACACAGTGCCTTGTCATCAAGAGCTCAGAGGGAAAATAAGACTGAGGCTAAAAACAAAGTCATTTAGGTCCAATACTGTGTATGTATATAGTAAGTTACCCCAAACAAAGACAGAAACATGGTTGCAGTTTTCTTAACCCCTCTTATCATCAGGATAGGGGGTGCATACCTGAACCAAACCAAACCCAACAGGACTTGAACGTTGTGCAAATACTTTAAGCTGTGAGGCTGATAGCCACTATTTAAGAAATGTTTATCTGCTGATAACTAAAGCTTATCTAAGCAGTAGTGTGTCCCAGGGTTTAATTTCATTTCAGTGTCATTGTAAATTGTCTTTTAGAAATTGCCTTTCTCCTGAGTTGCCTTCACTTTGGCTTTCGCCAGCCTATCAGCAATTTTAAACTGCGTCTCTTTTGAGATACTCAGTTTTGCCTGTATAATTAACACCACAACAAGGACACAACAGAGCACTAGGTGACAAGGCAGTGTGTTTATCTAAGAGGTCTAATAGTGACAGGTTACAGATTTTATAGGTTCTGAATTAGCAAAAGCATAAATAAGTCTGTAATAAGACTGGAGTTAAAGTTACAATACATTTAGACAACCCAGGATGAGAATGAACAAAGTGGGCGTAGAATTTCATAGCTCCTTCTTGTTGAAAATCTGTGATTGTAGTTTTCTCCAATTTTCCAATTTAGTCATTATTATATTTGTAAAACTGGTCCAAGAGGTGATCCCACAAACACAACATCTGTTTGATTTCATATTAGAAGAGAATATGTTGAAGCTTTTTCAATGTGACATCAACAGTTTTTTATAGTGGTTCATTAATGAACAGAGCGTCAGCATCAAATTTCACAAATCTGTTGCCATCCTCATAAAGGTGGGTTATTCTTAATGCGACTGGCAACATCAAATGAATCCTACATATTATACCTTTGTGTGTGTCCTCAGATCTGCTAATCCTCAAACATCTGTCTCTTGAAAGTGTTCGGGTCTGGTTTTGTTTGAAAACTCACATCACAAATGCTTCCAACATGGGGAAGCTGAGCTGTGGCTACTGATCCAAATCTGTTTCAACAAGCATATACTCAATCAAAAGCATGCTGAAGTTTTGGGATCAGTTGAATCAGTTTGTATCCTGTCTTGTGTTGTGGGGTGTCCAAATGATTACTGGAATTCAAATATAAAGCCACAAGCCATTTTTTAATCTCACCAAATACAAGCCCCCCCCCCCTTCAAACCCAAATCGTCCTACTGTCAGCGCTTTATATAAAACTGTAGCACAAAAGCTGATAAGAACCTACCACGTTATGGCAGCTGTTTCATACGATTGCATATCATTTAGGATTCATTTCAAATGTTACAGCCGTCTGAATTTTTGAGAAGCTTGTTGCTGTTTTACAGAGCTGGGCAGATGTTAGGTGGACACAGCTTCAAAAACTTTTTTTGTCAGGGAACACATCTCCTATGTTACACAAGCTGTGGCTAAGTGCAAAAAGATGTAAAAAACCGATGGGAATTGAGTTATGTGCGACTGAGGAGGGCAGAGAGGGGTTGATGTGAGGAGAAGAGAGTGTTTGAGAGCAATGAGTTTGGAAGAGAAGAGAGAGAGACCAAGAGAGGGTGGGATAATGGAGAGAAAAAGAAAATGAAAAAGAAGAAGAGCAGGGCGCAACAAAGGGAATTAGAACCGATATAGATAAGCATAGAGAGAGACACAAAATAATGTGTGTTTGAAGACAAGAAATGAAACTTAAAGTGCAGGATGATGTAGGTGAGGAAAGGAGAAATGAGGGGTGAGGAATAGGAAGAGGGTTCAGAAGGAGATGACTGCAGAGCTGAGGTGAAGCAAAGCAAGCTTTTTTTTTTTTTTTTTTGAATGTGAACCAAATGTGAGCAGCAGAGGCCATAAACACTGCTGTGACTGCTTGGATCAGGTCCTTAGCCGTTTCCTCCTGCTGAACTTGCACCATGGTCAGCACAGAGCAGAGGACAAGTAGGACTGCTCAATTAATCAAAATTCCATCTGATGAGATGTTTGAGACTACAGCCATTTGTAAGTGTATGAGATATCTTTGATAATCAGGAACAAATGTTGTTCTGAGTGGTCTGACTGGTGGTGACATAACTGTATCCATGAAACCCAAGTTACTTGTGTTACAGCACAAAAACTCAATCACAGTGACAGTTTTGCCAGTCACTGCATGTTGTGGTTGTCAAATTGGCACTAAATTAGAAAGTTTAGAAGTCCCAGAACCATTGTGTCTGAAAACGTCTCTAATGGTGTTTACTGCAGTAGCTCTTAGTACTAGATTACTAGATTAGTACTATGCTTCACATGACATCCTTGATTGATCAGATTTTTAAAAAAAGTGTTAATTTTTTCAGCTATTTTTAGATTTAGCCTCAACTACTCAAAGTACAAAAGTACACTTAGAAAACTATGTATTTTAAGCAACATTCAATTGGACGCTGTTGATAACATAAATGTATCCACATTTTCTCCACTAACTCTCAAAGAGCAAAATTATTACAAAAAGAATTTCTAGTAATTAAAAATGAAGGCTAAAGTTACTTGTGAAAACCTGCACAGCTGGTGAGCATATTGTAATCACTTTATGTGCTGCCAGTTGGTTAATCCACAATAATACACCATAATTTTTTTGTCTTTTTTTTTCTTCAAAATTTCTTCCTCTGAAGCATAGTACAGTAAAAGTAAAAATAGCACAAATGTACTTAGTTAACAGCTCTGTTACCTAACTATGTACATTTATGATGAAAACACTCATCAACAGGTGCTTTAAGGGGGCAGCAGTGGCGCAGTTCCTTGAGTGGTCACCACCTGGACAAGACACTGAACCCCCAAAACATCCACACAAAACCCCCTGGCCGGTGAGGCCACTGAGGTTGTACAAGCCAGTGCACTCTGAGTGCCTGTTCCAAGCCCTGTACAAAAAAAGTCACTGGGAAGCAGAGAAATGTTATTGGTTGGAAAAACTGTTTGTGCACTTTTGTCTTCTCTTTATTCACCAGGAACTCAACTTACGTTTTTTTTCCCATAAAACAATATTAATAATCTGTTGAGGAGTGAGAGAGAGAAAAAAAAGTTGTGGCAGAATGTTGGAGGATAGAACCAAATATAGATACAGTAGAGATAAATAGGGAGGAGATGAGGGGAGTATTCAAATTCTTCTTTTTCTCCTCCGATCCATATTTAATAAAGGACAGTTGTAGAGCCTGGAAAAAATGGAGACAGATAATTAGTGATTTGTGCTTCTCCTAATTAATCTGGGAGAACAGGGAAGATGTTCTTTTTATAGCAACAGCTCAACAAACAGATGAATAGATTCAATACTCGAGCCAAATTACACACACACTGCCACACCGTGTGGATCTTTAAGGTGGTTGGATACTTAAAGATTACAGATAGAAGCCTCTGTGGGTACTTGTCCACTTTAGCTGTGATTCCAAGAACCATTGGGATTAATACAGATACTGACATGTTGACTTGGGCACAGGGTAAATACAGTGGTTCCTCTGTACATAGCACAACATAAGCAACGGTATTTGCAAGAGAATTATGTCCTCATCCATCCATCCATCTCTTCTTTTCTCTTCAGCTCTTTAATGCAGGGAGTCAAGTACCAGTACATGATCCAGGTGGAAGCAGACGGCCTTATCAGCGAACCTTCCCCAACTCTCTTTCACAGCCATGGGCAGGCCTTCTGTGGAGATGGTCTCATACAGGGGTCTGTGTACTTCAAGAAATATAATTAACATGGCTAATGGTTAATTATCTTAACGTTAATTATGACACTGGCTAATCAATCCTCGATAAGGTGGTACTTGAAGTAAAGGTGACAGTAACCCCCCCCCCCCTCTATATATATATATATATATACAGGACAGAAGAGTGTGATGACAGTAATCTGCTGGATGGGGATGGCTGCTCTAAGAAATGCCACAAGGAGGTGGGCTTCAACTGTAATGGTGAGTGTGTCCCATTCCCCCGAGTGCAGAAAGAAACAAGTGTCCTTCCAGACTAAGACTAAAGCTGCAAGCACGTCAACACTTTTTATTTTTGTACATCAAATCCACGAACTCTCCCCTTTTTCTTACATGTAAAACATACATAGCAAATAATCTTTTTTGTAAAAGAGCAGTCACTAAATTGCCAGACATCTCTCATTTATGCATACAGCAACAAAAAAATCAATCCAATCATATTTAATTTACAAGACATGAAAGCTTCTGGCTTGAACTGATTCCAAACCATTAATATAGCATCACAGCAACATAAGAGAAAACAGATGACCTGAGGGGTAAAAATCTAGTTTTTGGTTTGCTAAGTCACAACTCTTGCTCAAAAAATCTGACGCATTTTGACATTAGGCTGGCAAGAAACACCAGAAAAACATTTTCAGCAACTAGTACACTCTAGTATGTCAGATATGTCATATGTCAGATATGTTTCCTTTCTTAAATTAGGTTTGACCTTTTATAAGCAACTGATACAATTTTAAGATATTAAGTTAATTGTTTTTTTATCAAATATCATGCTACGACTTTAAATTGGACACTCTATAAGCAAACACCCGCTCACAATAACTGTTTTCAACATTGCTGCTATTTAATTTTTTTCTTTAATTCAATATGCGTTATCTAAAGTCGGTAATACACTTTTTCAAATCACATCTAGAACAGTCAGCCAGCTCTCCCCAGCCAGATCACAACCAGCTGTAAAAGCCTTTGCTTCTAAAAATTGTCATACAGCAACCCCATATTTAACTGATTCGAGGCCACCTTGTAGTTCTGACCACCAAAATCAAATCCTGAACTGAGGGAGTTTGAGGGACTTTTTTGGCACTGTGTGTGTGTTTTTTAAAATTAGTTTACAATTAGGAAAGACCATCTATGGGTAGGAGGGGTCAAATTCTCAATATGTAACTTTTCTACATTAATATAACAGCTTTAAAACTAGTTCGGCTCAGCATAGCAACATCACCAGCAAAAAAGTACCAGTTTTGCTCAATGTGTTAGAGCTGCTGAGAAAATACACCTGCCTATATGCCTATTGGAGGTTTAGGGAAGAATACATGATTAGTTCTTGAGAAACATTAGAAAATGGCTAATTTGTGGTTCCGATCAGTCATGTGTATGTCAGAAAGGTTGAGCTTCTTCTTGCTACAGTACTTCTGCAATGTTTTTCATTTCAGTCTATTTTCAAATAAGCATGAAAGTGTCATGTGGCTGTATTGCCACCAGATCAATGCTGATGGATGCAATTTGGAATGCTTAAGCGTATTAAAATCTTTGAAAATTTTTATTCCAATTTACAGAGTCACCCACAAGGTAAAAACAAAATGTGTCTCAGTTAACTGGACCAGGTGGCTGAAAACAGTAAAACGTACTAAAACCTTGCAGCATCAAAGACTAAAAGACAAACAAAGAAGCCACAGTGTGCCTCCATTGTTGGGATTCTGCTACAGGACAATAATACTTTGTGTCTACACCCTCGCCCAGTCTAAAGCATGCAGACAGGCCACAACAGAAGCTTCACAGCACAACATGGTAGATGGAAGGGATTTTACCCACTTTACCCACACTCCATTGTAAGCTAAAGACCAACGACAATGCCTCCGTGCCAATGTGTTGTTTGATCTCAAATTTAGGGAAACGTGTAAAAAAGAGAGGATTGAGAACCTCATGTATAATTTCATGACACCACTCGTATATATATATTTCACTGAGATACAGGGAATATTGTTGCAGATTCCCTAATAGACTCATACGCACATATCAGAGACTTACCATGTCGAACACACCAATAACTCCAAGTGTCTGTTTCTCGTTGTATGTGATGCTTCATCCTCCATATAACACATGTTCAAAAGCTCCTTGGTAGCCAGAATCTAAGTTTAATAAGAATGGCTTTAAAAATATGTAGCTTTTCGGAGATTTGGTGAAGTATTCCTGAGTATTTCCCAGAAGATGTGACACATCAGTTGAGATGAGACAGGTCTGGTTTTAGTTGCTTATTTTTTTAGGTTGTGTATTGTCTCCACCAACATATGGATGGTACTTATTTGCGTGTGCTGTAAGGGTTTGTGTTACGAGAGCTTGTTACAAGGCTGAAATTCCCATCATCCAGTCAATTTATTGGTCAGTGGGAAACAAGCAGAGAGTTGTGCCGTGACTGAAGCTATTACGTCTGTTGTTTTACAATAAAATACATCATGACTAGGAAGGAAAACAATTTGGCAAAAACAGGTTGTTACAAATTGGAACACTTAAAATTAATTATTCAGTTGTCTTAGTCATAGACAGAATATTTGTTTGGGTTTTCTTGCCACATTTGCTTGACCCAGTTAACTCCCACTATGCCAGATTATCCAGCTCTGCTTTGTTGTACAATTTACCATAGTTCTGCAGTTACCACACCAGCTACTTTTATAGTCATCTCATTACGTACAAGCCGTGAAAAAACTGCATTTCATATGGTTGGTAACAAATGCTGTTTTCAGGTTGGTCATTTTATAGATTGTACAGTTATTAAGTTTGGTTTTTAACCGCCTGATTAAATAAAGGGTAACTTGCACAATATGGTTATAGAACAGAAACTTTTGCTAAAAAACAGATGGTCTTAATAGTTAAAAGTTAAAAAGTCAAAGATTGTCAATCGGTTCTTACGTTGCGAGGCTTGATAAATAGAAGACTTGGAATTAAACAGACTTAATCATTTTCACAGGTGTTGTCAAAGCATGGGTGGAGTGTTTGGTGAGTTCACTCAGTGTAGTACTGCCAAAAGAACTCAGGAGGACAATCTGAATTGTCTAGGTCTAATTGGCTTTTTATCTGAAACATGTTTCTGTCAAACTTATTAAAGCCAATTGTGCATCACTGACTCTCTGACACAGCTCTGTCTAAGAAGCTCCGACCAGATGTCCTCTGAAGTGTTTTCCGCTCTTTTGTGAATAGCTGCTGCATTACACACTGTTGTTCAGCTTGTACGTGATACACTGCTGTAGAACACATGTCAGTACCCTTACTCTGTTGCACACATATGCATCACTTATAGCTTAGGTACAACTACAGGAGGTATTATAGGCTATTTGGCCAATCTCCTAACTCAGATACAAGCAATTACATAGTTATTATTATATCTATTTTATCTATGTTGTTTTTGGCAAAATCTCAAACTGCTTTTTTAAACATCAGTGTGAGACTTGCTGCTAGATAACTTACACTAAATGAAACTAAATCAAGCCAACAAAGAAAGAAACATGTGACAAAGTTCCTTCTACCTTGAAAATAGTAGCCAGACAAAAAGCCACCTCCATGTCCATCCAGTTATAAAAAATAATAGCTAGTAGGTGGAGCTATAGTTATTCACACCACATAAAAACATAAAATGTCTAATGAGACAACAGCTGTATTTCTCCAGCACCATTTTTCATGCAGAAACATCTGACAGAGCATTTTTGTCTCAAGAATTCTAGCGCCTAAGAATCAGCTGGCTGTTTGTTGAACCAGAAGAAGAAGTTCACATTTATTGTCCAGTAAAATGCAAAATGCCATAAGAAAGTACAACAAAGCTATATTGTTTCATTAGATTGTTATTACTCAGCTTCTACTTTCAGCTATAACAGACACATATTGAGTTACTTTGTTTTATTCCCCCTTGTTCAATGCTTATTGAATGTTTGAGAGTTGATAAAGGGTGAGTTAATAAAACTCATTTCAAAATTTATTTGCAGACACAAAAAACAGCAAAAGCAATATCTTACTGTCTGCAGTTTTGTTTTCTACCAGACTTGGAATGAGATGTAATCATTGCTTTGATAGTTCTTTGTAACACATAATGCTGCTGTTGTCACCCAATGACCCGTGGCCCATTGAAGTGCTTTTGGGATCACACTAACGGGTCAAGTCACATATTAGGTTACCTTTCTGCCTATTACCATTACAAAATAATTGTCATATTCAATAATTAATTGAAGTCAAAGTTCATTTCTTTCCATAATTTACAGTCTGTTGACAGCATAGAGAGTCAGATATGGTTGAGTTGACGTGGCTAACATTACAAGTGGCCAACGAAAATACAGAATAGATTTGCTCAGATTTGGTTCACTGACAAATAGATTTGGATGGGAGTCTAACAGTGGGGGATGAGAGTATACCCTGCCAGTTTAAGAAACCTGGCTTTATATTCTTTCATAAATCCTCCTCTCTCATTCTCTTTTCCATCTCCCAAGGTGAACCCAGTCAGTGTTATGTTTTTGACGGTGATGGCGTATGTGAGGACTTTGAGCGGGGCTCCAGTGTTCAGGACTGTGGTTACTTCACACCTCTGGGCTATATGGACCAGTGGGCATCCACTGCCACTGCTTCTCACCAGGACCCCAACCACTGTCCCGCCCGTGCAGCCACTGGGGAACCAGCACTTAACAAAGTATGAAGTATGAAAACACAGGGCACATACAGTAAAAGATGCAGATGACCAACTCCCCTAGGAGACCACTGTGGAAATTCTCAACCCTGGGGCAACACTGTTACCAGCTTACTGCACTTCCAAACACCTTGGTTGTCTATGTCAAAAAGTGCAAAGAGAGTGATGGTCACCCAGCTCTAGAGTACCAAGCACAACGATGAGTTCATGTCATGTTATGATGTTAAGTATATGGGTGAGAAACCTTCAGCTGAACATATATAGACATTGTGCTAGTTCTTTCATAAAGTGCTTTATAAGTCACCATAATCAAGAACTGCTAAGAAGGTGGCAGAAAAAGGGCAGAAGAAACATTTTTGATGTTAGCTGTGCCTCAATTCTTTAATCAGTCTGTCTGTGTTTTTCTCATGCATCATGTAAAAAATGATCATTTCTGCCTCTCACTATACACACTAGACACCACACACTGGTAGCCCTACACACACAGCATAATGGAAGAATGACTGTTAACTATTATATTTTCAGTGTACGGGGTCTGACTTTGTTTTGATCTCAACTAAAGTTCAGTAATTTCCACTTAAGCAGACACTTGCAAAGAATAAGCACAAGTGGAACTATTCCTCAGATCTGCAAGGAGCCAGTGCATTACTGTTTAATATAAACGCGTGTCTGTTTTTCGAGATAGATTTTGCATCCGCTGAATAACAGATAACACAGCTGAGCGTGCTCACCTCAACCTTGCTCTTCTGCTTAATAGGTTTCAAACAAATTGAATGTAAGTAAAAAAAAAGATACAGAGTAAAGCAAATTCTGCTCAGCTGGGCAGTAACATGATTTAAGCCACTTTTATCATGGGAGGATTGTTGCTGGTTCCAGCATCTCAGAACTGGCAAACCTCCTGGGATTTTTTACCGCACTAGTGTCTGTGTGCAGAAAGGTGCAGTAAACAAAGCAAATCAAAGGGTCATGAATAAAATGCTTGTCAAATGCTTCACTGCTCTTACTTGATATTTTCAAAGCAAAAAATAGTCCAGTGTTATGACTCAAACTCTCACAAGTTGAGATTAAAAGCATTGAAATGTGCATGCTGATAATTTCTTATTATTTTTTGCACGCTTAGTGTTAAGTATCATTTTCTTCGTGAAGCTCTGCAGGTACCAGCACCTAGAGGTCAGTGAGAAACTGCCCACCGATGCCTGGTTCCCTTGCACAGCCCAGTTCGACACAAATAATAAACTGGAACACTCATTTTGGCTGAAGGTATGTGCATTTCTGTGTATGTATGCATGCACTGTATCTACCTTTCCATTCCACTGAATGACAGTGGATGGTTACTCTTCTTCCACAGCTTCCCACTCTTTCCAGTCCTTTGTTAAATGGGGCAGAAGGCCCTCTCACACAGGCTGTTTGCTCAAACCTCCACACACGCACACATCCCTGAATTTCGAACAGTTGCATGATTCATACAACACATTGGTTACTATAAATGCTCATCTTCCAGGTCAACTGTGAATTATGAGTTCTAACGATCTGTGGATGATTACCAAATTACGACTAACCTTGTACTTAATTGTTATTTACAAATTTATTATAATTCCATCAGATGTAAATATGTCAATTACTTATGAACCTTTTAAGCATTAAATTATGAATGATGACTTAATTAGATAATGTTTTAGTAAACTCATAATGATCACTACTGAGCGATTTCAGTGATTAGTACCCCTGCAGTCAAAAATAAAAATTGTAATCATAAATAGAGCTCTTACTCATTTTTAATGCACAATTTATAATAATTTGTCTGGGGGAACTAAAAACATTAATTACCTACTTTGTTCCTGATCATTTAAAAATGAGCCTCCAACATTACATCCAGCACAATGAACTGAAATTGATGACACATGCATTTGTTGCCACTGCTGCAGTTATTATGATTCATAAGCGTAATTGCCCAGCTTATCTTTGCAGCTCCAACAAATTCAGTGCTTCACATACTTTAGTTGTCCTGCTTTGTGTACTCTGTATTCGGACCCGGCTTTTCCATTCCAGACCCGTGTCTGGTTCTCATATTTAGTAGTTTAGTATTATTTAATCTTTCCACAGGACAGTTCCCACAGTCAACTCTGCAGGTCCAGACTAAGCGTAGGCTAGCTGTTGATTTGACTGATAACTTCACAGCTTCGTTGGTCGTGCTCCGGATTCGGTCCTTTACAGTCAGGAGCTTGTCTCTTTCCTTCCTCGCACATCCTCATTCATTTTTTTTTCTCATCATTTCCACTTCTTTGTTGAATGACTCATCTTTCTTTCATGGACAGCCTTTTTATCAGACGTCTGCAACCTCTCTGGAAGGCCGCCTTCTCCCTAAAGGTTCTATCACCGTCTGAAAAGCTTTCATTATAACACCCATATCTGCCAGCTCTCTACGAAACACTTCTTTCGCCTTGAAGTGTTCTTTCTGGCTCTGAAAGGCCTCCCTCCTCTTAAACATCAAGTCTTGCTTGATCTGAAAAGCTGTCTAAAAGCTGTCAGTCTGTGTCTTCATTTGGAAGCCCTCTTTCTCATTTTCTGATAGGCCTTGAGAATTTCTTTCAAGCGATATTCTAACCAAAATTGATCTTTTGATGATGGAACACTTAGAGTGTGTGGGCTTGACAGGTGGCTGTGAAAAGTTGTAGTTTTATCACAGAGAATAAACGTCAGGGTCAACTTGAAATCACAGTGGATTGCAGTAACATTGTTGTCCTCCTTCTACTGCATATTGCTCCAGCATCTACATGGTCAGATCATCCATAACCTAAATTTGGCTAATCATTTTTTTCTAAATTAGTATTTAGTAGTAATTTTTTGGAATTCTCTGTTTTCCAAATATGTATTGTCAATTTTCATATTGCTCCACGGACACAGCTAGCTCCTGGAGTGACGGACATGTCAGTACAGTCATTCATAAGCAGTTCATTTTCACTAGACAAGGGAGCTTCACAAGAGCTTCATACTTTGCTTCCCCCTCCCTGTGAGAGTGAATGAACCTAACACAGCATGACTACCACCCTTACCTGGCTTCCAAATGATGAGCCGTAGCATTTGCCGAGACCAGGAATCTGATGTGCATCCTGTACACTGGTGAAACCAGATTGTGTACAGTGAAGGTGTAATGCGAGTTTTACTCACAGTGACCCCCACATTAATCGATGGATTAATGAACTATGACCATGGTTAATAATTCTTTTTACTCTTTTTCAGGTAGGATTTGTCCATCCCGGAGTTGCAGCCTCTGTAATAGTGTATCTGGCTTCAGATGGGTCATGGTCTGGGGAGCAGTGTCGGCGAACAGCCACGATCTTCTTGTCTGATACTACTGGCAAAAACCACTCACTTGGTACCTTTTTTACCTACCTATATTGGATTCTGTGTAATTTGTCATTTGTAGAGCAAAGTAATGCTGTAGCGCTAGCTGGTATAATTAGAAGCTAATGGATGGAAACCCTTCCATCTGTCTAGGGACACATGACCTCTCATGCCATCGGAACCCGTTGGTAGTGAACGTGACCCACGACCTCTCCCAGCCCTTCTTCCTCACTGCTTCTGTTATTCTCCTCTTCTCCTCACCGTCTGTGGCAGTGGGAGGCGTAGCACTGAGGACCTTTTGCCACTTCAGCACCTTCGCCCTGACCGGGTGCGCATCAGAGGGTGGGCTCCCCCACAGCTAACTACCTATTACACACTCATACACACACATGCACACTTTCATACACAGCTTGTCAGTTTCAGATTGTGCTATATATACAGCTAGATATATACAGCTGCCAGACAGTAGACGATGGAGCTACAGGGTTTCTGTCTTGGACATGTAGCCAGAGAGAACTGGGAGTCAAACCACTGACGCTGGGGTTCATAGATGACTAAGCTGCTGCCGCCCCCATTGATTTGGCACTGGACTCCTGTAACATTGTCTTATTGAGAGAAAAAAACACTCAAATCAAGGAAAATATACCCACAGTGAGGTCTGACAGGGCTGTTGTACAAAGTAATAAGTGAAATTATCTGAGTCTATTTATCACATTTCACACAACTCCCCTTGGAGTCACACTGAAATTTAAACTTACTTGAATTTTCCAGGTCACTAGAAATAGAAATCAGAAATAACTATCAGTTCAGGCCTACTAGTTGCTGTCTTTGTTTCTCCCCGCCTTTCATCCATCTCTTTCTCTCTCTCTCTTTTCCTCCCTCCACTCCTGCAATAGCTGTTTGCGACAGCCATGTCAGATGGACAGCTGCAGCCCTCTCAAGATAGAACATGCCTCTGTCAGGTAGCTCAGTTGAAATGAAACACTTACCAATCAAGAGATTTGAAACAGCAAACAAAAGAACTATCTATATATCAGTATGTCTCTGTAGGTGTACAGGAGGAGGAGAGACCTCTCACTGCTCTGTTCAGTGTCACCGTGGTTTCAGTATCGCTGTCCTCAGTGGCAGGGGGACTCCACCCCATCAGGTACACTGGATGTTATATTATGTGTGCACTACAGTCTCATTTGAATGTCAAGTTACTCTCTGTTTGTCTAAGTACTATAAATAACATTGATTCAAAAGTCTACTTTACCTACATTTCATGTATTTCATGTCATGTATGAAAAATAGACATTTGCATACATGACATTTCATGTGTAACAGGGAACAAATCTCCCTTCTTCCAGAGAAAGACTGAGCTGGAGTGTTTCCACGGTTCGTGGGATCGTGTCGTTAGCTGCCAGCCTGTAGACTGTGGCCTGCCTGATCAGTCTCATGTCTACCACGCAATATTCAGTTGCCCGTGGGGAACCACCTTTGGCAAACAATGTTCCTTCACGTGTGGATCACCAGCCATACTACAAGGTAAGGGATGGTTTGGTCTCTTTTGTTGTATTTGACTGCAAATACTTGTTCCCACTGACCATTCAAATAAATACTTTAAAGTTATCAGTTAGTTAGTTTAAAGTTACTTTTAAAGTTACAAGGGCCTGTGTTAGGTCCTCGAACTGTCCTAGCATTGGGATCAGTTCTATAGCTCCATCATCACCTCTCTCTGTGTAGCTTTCCACCCAGATCAGCTAGGTTGCCATTTTCTGAGAGACACTGTGTTAATATCAGGTTAAAAGTAATATAAAACATGTGTATTAAAAAATATAAAAAAAATCTTGTTTTCTTCTGTTAAAGATGTATGTCATCATTCTGCCCCTAAAAAACAAAGAACCAAAGGGAATGGAGCAAAAATTGACAAATGTTGTGACAAACAGTGCACATTTTGTTAAAGGCAGTGTTAATTTTAACAAATTAGTTAGAAGAACAGTTGAGGCAGGAGCAATGAATCAACAGTGCTGCAATACAATCCCAGTGAAAATGTCCTTCACATCACAGACACATCATGTCTCATTTCAGTGAGGCTAACTTCTCATAGTGTGAGAACCACGCAGCATGAACTCACTTTTCCAATATGTTCTTACTCGCATGATAGAAAAACTCCTCACGTTGTGTAGCCCTACACACACAGAGCACATTTTTCCTCTATTCTGAAGTCCACTCTTTGATCCACAACCAGCCAGAACAAATAACCCTGGGCACCCAATATCACCCCACACGCACACATCCGCACACACCCGCACACACCCACACACACCCAAAGTCATAGTAGCACATGAGCATAAAAAGAGCATTACCAATCTTTAGTAAATAGAAAGTTAGGCAATGTTGTGGATACTTCTTGAAGGGATTAGACAGAACAAGCGCGATGTTCACACACTTGTGTTTGTGGTCAGAAAGGCGTAGTGAGGGCTCAAATGTTATGGTAGAGTCAGCAGTTAAGACCTGTGAATTCGTCATCTGAACACAGATTGCACAGAAATAATTCTATTTGTGGCTTTCGGTTCAGTGAAGCATGTTTGCAGGCCATCATGTATCACTCAGTAGCGAAAGCACACTCTGTAATTCACAAGAATGTGTTCGGCACACACCAGCTGTAATGGATTTTGATAAACACAACACAAGCACAATGTTTAAATAGCTTATAAAAATGAGATGCCATGGTAAAGATTCATTGCATTTTATAGAGCCAATAAATAATAGCGTAAGGTTTAGGGTGTTATGATTCTCCACACATGCCAACAGTCATGCTTCACATGGGGCCATACAGGCACAGAAAATATTAGCTTTGGGCAACATTAAAGCCATGGTCTCCTTCTTTTCATAACTGTACAAGACAGAGCCATCAAACAAACGCAGAATGTTCTGTGGAACAAAAGTGAATCCATCATGTCGACCTAAATGTCCCTCTTCGTTTTCATTTAGCTCTAAAGAGCAAAATATATTGGTCTCGTAAGGTACCATCATGCACAGTAACTCAAAATTGTTCTCATTCAAATCAAACACTGAATTAAGAAAAGAAATAAAATGCACCTCTGTTCAGTTAAGCACGCTTACATGTTAAATCTTATCTGTAAACAGGAAGTTAGCATGCCTCAAGATGTTATTTCCTGCTTGTTGGTCCATCGATGCCTAAAATAACAAAGATAACCCTATAGTACCAAGATAGATTTTCTTCATGCACAATTATGTTAGTTAGGTTTCCTTCCTTTCTCCGACTAAACTGTGAAATTCTCTGGAAATACTGTTTTAATTGAAAGCCCCCCCCTCCTGCCCTCTCCACTGCTCAGGCGACAGTGACAGGCTGGTGTGTTTGGAGGATGGGCTGTGGTCTTTCCCAGAGGCCTACTGTAAGATAGAGTGTCCAGAGGTCCCAAACATACCTAATGCCAAGCTGCTAACAGCAGACTGTCTGGCCTCAGGTCACGATGTTGGCTCTGTCTGCCGCTACAAATGCAACCCAGGATTCTATGTAATAGGAACCCTACAGAAGAAGACACCAAGGTAAGTGTTGTGGGACTGGTAGCATCTCAGTGCACAGAGAACAGCACTGCTGCTGCCAGGGTTTGGAGAAGCAGTTACACTAGTATTACTCCCAATCACATAGTTTAGTTTTGTGTTCTGACTGATACAACTGTCTATGGGATCCAGTAGATCAAGGACATGAAACACTCCAAGGAGAATGCATTGTAACTATGTCTTGTGCGTAGATACACCTAAGTAAATGCAGTGTTTGCCTCTCTCCGTAATGGAGGAAATTCCTTTTTCTTTTTCATTTACAAGATTCCCATTATGCACTGCTTAATGAAATAAGGATCTTTGACTTAGATATTTTATGCAGCAGCAGAACAATGCATAACATCAACAACCCCTGCCCAAGAGCAACATTTTAAGTGTTGAAGGGTATAGTTTAAAAAGGGCATTTTTAGTTCATCATCTGCAAAAAAATCATCTTTTATATTTGGTTTTGGAACAAGTTCAAATTAGGATCCAATAAAATACGGACCGCTTCTAACTTGGCGTCATCGTTACACTTTACTTTGGGTAACTGCTCATTACTGAATGCAGTTCACATGTTGTTAATGAGGAGACACAGTTTATATCCTGCTTTAGACAGAGTCGGCTATCTGTCTTCAGACATTTCACTCTGTATTACTTGCTATGACGTTGTTAGGTTAGGTTCCATACCAAGTATACAGTATTGCATGATAATTACATTGCAGCCTATCAAATATCTAACGAGCTGAGTTTTATTGCTATATGAGAGCAGAAAAACATAATATTTTACAGTTTTGTATTACATTAAATGTAAAAACTGTAAATGTAAAGATCCATTTGCAGCAGGGTATTTATGACACATTCTCAAAACATATAAACTTCTTAATAATCAACATTAATAACAAGCCTCATTAGTCCAGCATCAGCTATTACAGAGCAGGGTTTTAACTTTTTTACCTTTAACGCATGTGCTAACATAGATGTGTATTATATACACATACTATTTCATTTACACACTACATACACCGCACCAGATCTTTTGTCTTGTAAACATTGAAACATACCGTATGTGAGTGTTTCTGTTCTTAACACAAATCGCCAACTTCTTGAAACACTTTGTGAAAATTCTGCCTGGAGTTAAGATCACTTAGAGATGTTATCTCTAGGAAATACTTCAGGTTTGAGTGCCTACAAGGGGGACAGTGGGAGGAAACGGGCTGTGAGCCGATATCCTGTCCAGCACTACCTGACGTATTCCAGGGCATGTACACCTGCACCAACGGCCTGCACTATAACACCATCTGCACCCTGCAGTGCCCGGATGCTACTGAAAAAGTAAGATTTCTACAGTTGCTAAATGCTACAGTTCTTGTTTATGAAACATGTTACATTATAATTAAGTTTTGGGGAGACAACAGCAAAGTGAATTTAATGTGTCTATGTTTGCAGAGTGAAATCCGCTGCACTAAGGATGGTAAATGGACGGCAGAGTTCACCATGTGCTCCAGGATTCAGGGATCCTGCCCACTTCCTCCGAATCTAAACTCTGTAGAGTACACGTGTGACCAGGGGATAGACGTTGGTAAGCAGTACTGATTAAAAGGAACTTGTGAAGCATTTTCTTTCTTTCTTTCTTTGAGTGCCAGATGGTAAATCATTTCACCGCTTGCTTAAGCATTTAGCATTTATGCATGTGATGTTTGTGGACCATGGGAATGCTATAGTAGCTTGGCAGTGTACATTAAAACCTTGTAGTAAATGATAACATCACACACTGACTAGTAGAAAAAAGATAGGTACAGTTTGTGAAAATATTGCTGAATTGCACTGACTTATGGTAGAAAATAATCAGAAGCATACTTCGGCAGACTGTCTTGCATCACACATTCACAAAGACACACACACACAGACACACACATTACCATAACACATTCCCTAACCTAACACTCATCATAACAACAGAATGCCTAACTTTAACCCCAATTCTAATGTTATCTCGAAAACCAAGGGGTGCAAGTAAGGACCATCCTCACTTTGTCAAAATGCCCTTACTCCATTAGTATAAAACTGGTCCTCATTCTGCCGGCCATACAAGAATGCACTCACACAGGCACACACAAACACACACTCTCTCTCTCTGTCTGTCTGCTTCTCTCTCATATTGATAGTTGCCAAGACTCCAGACCACAGATTTAAAGTTGTGTGGTCTGGTTTTTCCTCAGTATTTGTACATGAATAAATTCAACAGATGCTAATGAGGGTTAGTGGTAAGTGTTTTTTGATTTGCTTTTTTTTAATTTTCCTTGCAGGTGCTGTTTGTTACCCAACATGCATTGTGGCTCTGGACATGGATCTGCGTGATCCTGTGGTTCTGCCTAGTGGCACTACAGTTGACTCTTTAAAGCACTGGATGGCGCCCACCAAATTCCGGGTGAGATGCCTGAGGAGGGGAGACAAGTTCTTTTAAGGTCACCTCGTTTCCAATATTCCAATTAGATATAATATTAGCCCTCAGGTCAAATATCTATGTTAATTATAGTTACATTTACTCAACCTCAGTGCTGAGTTGAAAAAATAGTACAGTTTGTTAACAATATTTTATGGAGATAGTCACAGTTATTATTTAATGGTGGCAGTTTTATCTCGTCAGCATCTCATATTCATCATGGGCAAAACCAAAATGTATTGTGTAAACTGTTTATTTGATATCAGCAGAATTTAAGGAAAACTATGAAAGACATCTCTGTTCCACAATTTGAAAAGTAAAAACAGCAGCAAGCCTTGGGGAATGCTTCCTATTAGAGTTATACAAGTAATGTTGTTACACATAACGCAATCACAGACTGGAGACACACATTGTAGCAACACATCCTCTGATCTTTACATGTGCACACTCACTTTTTCTGCTGCTTAGTTGTTTGCTGACATATAAAGAAAGTTTTAGTCTTTTACAACAGTAGCTTCAGTGCTGTCAGTCTGTAATGAAGCCTGTCCCAAGCTGCTATAACTGATCAGATTGATGTTTTGATGTGAATATCATTTCACTGAAAGGTGAAGCCCGGGTATTATGACTTTTAAGCTGGAGTATGGCTCAAGCTCTAAAAGCACTGGGTCTCTTGAAGCTGTATATATCAGCTTGCAGGACTGTCTGCACCTGTTTTCAAACTGTTTCATGTTCCGTGATGAAGCGTTATATGGTGAAAGATGAGATAGCTCGATTGGCTTTAATAAATGCAAGTTCGGAAGGGATTGTGGTCTTGTTACCATTTGGAATCTCTTGGCAGGTTTCTAACAGTTGTTTTGCTTGCTTGCTGCCGTGCAACCAGTCCAGAGCTGCGTGAAAGCTGATCTGCTGACGGTGCGGTGCCGATATTTTACACAAAAACACCCATCAGAATAAATAATGCATCCAAACATCTGGTAGTCTGAACAACAGAATGGAGTAAATAGAGCTACTGCTGTAGACTAACTCCCCTTAGATGTGAAGCACAAAGTGAAGTTTAAGACATACACAAAATATTTCTGGTTGTAAATACTAATTTGTATTTTGATGCTACTATAAACCAGAAGAGACTCCTTATGTCCTCATTGCGCTAATTAATTGTTAGATTCTGAGTTAATGTTTATATCTCTGATGATTTCTGTGCTTTAGTGCCACATCAAATCCCCGGGCAAAAGGTTTTCTAGTCCTTTCTGGTTAAAAAATTGTAGTTTTGAATGTGCATGAAAATGACCACACAAAGAGTCTGTACTTTGTTAGTTTAGAGCTTTTATTAGCCTTTTCTTGTTTACATTTAGCCAAATTGGCCCTAAATTCACAGATTACTTTTGAAGTATACCCATTAATGTACAATGTATCACTGAATTGCAATGATGTTGAAAAAAACTTTACAGATGTGATGATTTTCCGGCAAGTTTTGAAGTGTGACCAAAATCTCTCTCCATTGACTATACAGAGTTCAACATTTATGGACCTCCAAATGCTGAGTGTGTAAATCTGTCCAAACACAGGAAATAAGATACATACAGAAAAAAATACACATCAATTATATAGTTACTGTAGCAGTGAATGCGGGAGTGATTTTGTAAAAATAGATGTAACATGTCTGTGTTCAAATTAGATTTTTGTTTATCTCAGAGTAAATTTTTATAATTTTTGATGCTCAGGCCTCACATCTATACCCGCCAGAGTTTGAAAAACTCAGTGAAAACCACACCACAGATGATGACGTCTGATGATAACCTCTAACTATTAATTTATCTTAAATTGAAATTTACTACAGTGTTATTAGCTGTAGGACAAAGGATGCTAGTAGATTTATACCACTTTAATACCTGTTTTAATACTTGAGATAAATTATTACCACATTCAATGAAAAACAATAATTTTTAATAAGTTATTTATTATTTTAAAACCCCATGGAAAGTGGAATTAAAACTCAGAGACCTGAAACACATTTTTAAAATGGACATATTTGGCACAGAGTTTAATAAGTGAACAAAACACCAATAATTTGCATTTAAGTTGTTTTTTTAACCTCATAAAGCTTCAAACATCTGTGAGTCACTGTGACTACCTAAAAAATGAATAACCCTGACTAATTGCAGCTGAGATCTTTGGATCTATCATGATGTGTAGAAATGTGTTTCATATCAGATATTTGACTGAATCGTTGGCAAGATAGTGTCTTTTAGAGTCTCTAGGAGAACATTTTAAATTCCCAGATGCACCAGCTAATCACAGTATCACACAACACAATCCGCCTCATGTGTATATGAGTGTGTGTTCGTTATCACTCAAGTGTTTTAGCATTACTGGAAATCTCAGGCAGAAAGGAAGAGTAAAGGTTCCAGCTGACGTCAAGCCTTTTAGGAAATACTCACATCTTCCACAAAGACGGCGTACACACATCAGCATGAACAAACAAATGTCAGATTTTGGGTTTGAGTTAAGATGCTGTTGTTTTGCTTTAAAGGTGGGTCATGTTAACCTACAATCATATGTTAGGAATCACTTCAACGTTAACAATGTTGCAAAAACTGCTCCGGTTTCACCTTACTTTTGGGTGGTCAGTGAGCCAGCCAGTTAGTCTGCCCTTGCCAAGGTCAAATAGTTGGCTGCAGGTCCGGTTACTTACGCCATATCTCTGACACTGCCTAGTGATTTCGAGGCATTGTGTTATCACAAATACTTTAGAATCACGTCTGCGTTGCTGGGTCAGACTGCACAGGAAATCACAGGGGAGGATCCACTTTCTCTGTCCATGTTTGTTAGTCAATCAGCTATCTGCTAACCACCTTGTAAATTCCCAGGGTCAAATAAATGACAGAAGACCACAGCCTCACCCAAATTTCACCACAAACGTTTGAGTTTTACATCCACTTTAGATGTATAAAACTATTTATTTTTCTTCCATCACAATGTTTTCGTGCATAACAAACAACAGAAAAGCAGCAAAAGCTTCAGATTCATAATGTACTGCATATGTCCTTGAAAACAACAGAATATCTGCACGGAATAAGAGCAAGATGTAGTCTGGTTTATTTTTATGTAACAGTTCATTGCTAGTTCAAATGCTTGTGGATTATTGGCAGAAAAGGTGCAATTAACTGCAGCATTAGAAAAAATAACTCACTGTTTTTCGAACATCATTCTGTGCACAGTACATGCAACTATAACTATACAGCTATTTTTAGATTTACAACTAATGTTAGCCTCAAGATCAAAAGTTGGTGTTAGTTTTAGCTATTTTTATTTTTAGTAAAAATCTAACAGGCTCTGTACCTTTTAGTTAAGTTTTAGTCAAGTCCAGGAACAAAAATTTAAGTCAAACTTTAGCTGACTTGAAAAGAATAAACATAAAAAAGCTTCTTGAAAGATTCAACAGCAGTTACAAATACTACAATTCATTAATCTTTCAGTCTCCATGTCCTAACTTTGCTTGATAATAAACCCTTAGTATCTAGAATAAAGGACATTATACAATTTATTAGCAAAGGCAGTTCCTTTGTGTTTGCTCAGCAGATGAATACAAGACTTAAATTCATCTTTTTTTTTTATAGTATTTACATCCAATACTAAGCATATCCTAAACATAGAACACAGATTTCACTGACTGGGGGAAAAGTTTTTATTTGTTTGTAAAATGTCCACATTGAAAATTATTTTTGACAGAGGTTGGCGTTATTCTCTTTCCATGGCTCCTTAAATGATGCTAAGCTTCGATTAATTGTCCATCTCAACTATTCCTGCTTTATTTGCTTTGCTGGGCTGTTGTCCTTATATGTCCCTTTGTTTTTCCAGAACATCGTTTGCACAGGGATGATGAAGTGGTACCCCGACCCTCAACACATCCATTGCATTCAGTCATGTGAGGTAAGAGTCAAAACAGCCAAGCAGTTGTACATTAAAGTATTCTGAGATATTTTTTCCCTGCAGTCTGCCTTCAGACCATGAGGCATGTCATGAAGACCATCACACGAAATACTGTTTCATCCAGATAACTGTCTTACCCAAAGCTTTAAAACTGTTAAATGAGTGAATGTCTATTTTAATCAAGACTGATACTACATCTGGCCAAGGACTAGAACATTTTCTGCAGCTGTCAGTGCCTGAGTTAAGATTTCTGACTATTCTATAAATCAGAAATTGTCAGATTGTGGTTGTTGTGAATGGTGGACCCAAATGCAGACCAGGACAAGAGAGGGTTCAAACAAAAGAGAC
>JAUYWH010000009.1:2934567-2993622 GCA_034779795.1 Ctenopoma multispine | reverse complement strand
CCCCGTACTCTTGGAGCACACCCCACAGAATCCCTCGGGGGACACGGTCGAATGCCTTCTCCAAATCCACAAAACACATGTGGATTGGTTGGGTAAACTACCATGCCCCCTCCAGGATCCGACCGGGACGGAATCCGCATTTTTCCTCTTGGGTCCGAGATTCGACTATCTATCAAACTCTCTTCTCCTGCATAGACCTTACAGTACCCCTGAATTGGCAGACCGGGGTGGTGGTTCCCCTTTTTAAGAAGGGGGACCGGAGGATGTGCTCCAATTACAGGGGGATCACACTCCTCAGCCTCCCCGGTAAGGTATATGCAGGTCTATTAATATGTTTGAGGCATTTAATAAAGTGGATTGTGTTTTTCTATTGCAAAGTTTGCTTAAGTTTGGAATTGACAGAACATGCAGTTGGATGTTTTTTTTTTTAACATCTAATAGACAGGACTTTGTCAGACTGTGTCTTTTTTTGAAATTGGCTTTCGATGGCCAAAGGTGTTCCTCAAAGATCTGTGCTTGGCCCTCTTTTATCTTTTGTTTTTTAAAATAATTTAGGTGCTAACACTTACGTATGTGTCAACAGCCTCGGCTCTCTTCTCTCAAGCTTATGCTAATCCGGCATTATTCCCATGTTTTTTTATATTCAAAGAGCAATGCATACGTTGTGTCAAATAGTGACACCGAAGGATACCTTTAGTGTTCGTATTGACATACCGAAGGCATTCTGTGAAAAGATTTTGGATAAACTACACATGCACTCTCCCAAACAATATCTTAGTAGATTGGACACCACAAATCTAAAACTATTAACCCAGCACTGTACTTTGTAGTCTGTTGTGGGTTCGCTCTTACTCTCCATGCATTGGCTTGGTTTCCCACAATACATCACCTAAGATAACAAGACATTTATCTTCTCACTGTGTCTAGTGTCAGGACTGACCTGGGCAAGAAAGCATGGAACAAGTTACAAATGGAGATTAAAATGTGTGATTTGGTTACTTTTCTTAGATCTAAGATGAACGTTTTGGTATCTGACTATTATTTCTTACTTGCTCTTCAATGAGTAAATATGTCAATAGTGCAGTTTTTTGTATGCTCATTTATATCTTTTCCTTCTTATATTAGGTTTTTAGATCCTGCATTGTTTTGTTTATATTTGAAGTGGTAACCCCTTGAATCTTTAACGTTTTTAAGTGGTTGATGTTGTTAATTATTGTAATATGAATCTTTTAGCCTACCTTGGCCCTTGCAAATAAATTCTTAATCTAAATGGGATTTACCTGTTTAAATAAAGGTTAAAGAACAAAATAAAATAAAATTCCCCACAGGAGACTAAACAGCACAGCCATTACTTGCTGGTGTAATACTCTTAATGGGTTTGTGCACTGCTGTTAAGCGTAACATATATGCTGCCTGGAAGGCATACTAATTAACCTCGACATGACATAACCTCAAAAATGCTGAGTGTGGGGTCCGCAAATTTTATGCAACGATAGGTGCATATGGAATGGAGATCAATCCACAATAAAGCTCAGTTAAAGGAATATTTTAAATTATCATAAAACGTGGCTGAGTAAGCAAGTCTGTATTATTCTTGACTGCGTTAGACTGTAGAGGTAATTCAAAGTTAGTAGTAGTGATTTGGTCAAGGCATCTGGTGCAATTGCTGGTAAAGTATTTACTCAGAAACAGAACGATTAAATTGATTTATTTAGGCCATGGCAGTTAAGTTGGGAAAGGCAAAGGGATTCGTCAAGTAGGGAGTTCTTTGAAGTGAAGTGAAAACTGCAGAAATCTTCTCAGCAGCTGCTCTCTCCCTCTGCGGAGGTTAGGTAGAACCCTGAGTCTTTGAAATGACTCCATCGAATAGAGTCAAAAGTATCTTTGGCACTCAAAACTGATTTTCATATTGTTGGCACTTCAGGGAAGCCCTGAAAGTTTAGTTGAAAACATTAAAAAGTCCTTCATCATGATACATTTGAGATTCAATGTAACTTAAATTCCGCAAATTGGTTTGTCACTCAAAAGTTTCTCCAGGAGGACTCTCACACTGGCCAGATTATTTCGAAAACAGTTTGAGGAATTGTCATTAACAGGTATTCTAAGTAATATGAAGCATATCTGAACAATACCGAAATGACTTTTCTGTCTACTCTGTTTGCCCCATTTTAAAGTAAGATGTAAACATGAACCTCTCTTGCTACGCTACTTTGAATATTTTTATCATTTTGTCACAGCATGTATTGCCAAAAGAAATAATCTTTACTCCATGTTCTCACAAGACAGTGGAAAGTCGAAGCCATTTCTACTGGTGCAGCAAGAGGAAAACACCTGAACAACTGTCCCTAAATTCTATGTGTGAAACGTGCAAAGGAAATGAGGACGAAAAAACGAACAAGTTGCCAAGTCGGGCGGGTGTCAGCGCAAACATGAATCATAACACAGTCGCGAAATGCCTTGGGGGACAGTTGAGTGCACAGCAGAGGTGAACACCGGTGAGGAAGTGGTTCATAAAAAAGTGGAAATATAAAAAGTATTACCATTTTTAAATCTTTAGGTTGAAAACAGTTTTGAGTAGTTTTGAGTAATGTTCACAACCTGCAATTACGACCTGGTGATGATGATTGAACATCAGTCATCCTCAAACAAATCTGGGCGCCAAAGATGCTCAGCATACATATCAAAAATAAATATACTGTTTATATAGCACCTGAAGACTTGAGGAAATCTAAATTAAATATGTATTTAGATATAAACATTTTAACACCCTACTGACATCCAGGTGATTTTAATGAGAAGAGGTTGTCAATGTAGGATCAGGCAAAGCCAATTTATGCTGTAGAATTTTAAATTCAGTTCTCAACACCACAAGCATCCAGATAAAGGAGGAGAGAACAGGGTTAATGTGCTCATATGTTCAAGCTCTTCTAAGAACTCTTGCTGGTGTTTTTTGAATACACTGCAAAAGGGCTGACTGCTGACATGTAATTAGTTACAATAATCCTAATGGCTAGAGACAAAAGATAGATTGTGCATCTCTGAATGTAAGAAGCATGAAAGCTAGCTGACTCTGATTGCTAACTCCGGGTCCAATTCAAACATTAAAGATGTTATTTGGTACTACATTTTATCTCAGACCTATTTAATGTTTTGAAATTCCGGCCTCAAGAGTGAGTGGTACCCATCTGAAATGTCACACTTAAAAGTCTAATCACATACTGTATACTAAAGCAAACCCAACCCTTCCTAATGCGTTGGTGAGGTCATCATTGTGAACAAGAATAGCTGTATACTAAATGATTATTATTCTGAAGCACTGGAAATCAAGAATTATAATCATGCCTGTTTGGTATGCTGCCTTAACTGCGAAGAATAGGAGCAGACTGCAGCCACTTAACTGAGATGTTAACTGGCCCATCACTTCAAAATCTGCAAGACTCCAGGACCCTGAAGTGTGGGGAAGATTATGGCTCACCCCTACAAACCTGGACAGAATCTGCTTGAAAATCTCCCCTCTGGCAAAAGGCTGCACTCCATCAGAACCCAAACCACTCACCACGAGAACAGTTTCTTCCCGACTGCTGTCAGCCTCATCAACAAGACCCAGGTTCCCCTGCTGACACAGGCTCTGGCCCCACAGTCTACTACTGCTGAGCAATATGAACTTTTGCAGTGCTGCTCTGCGTCTGCATTCCAAGTCTTAGATCATACCTCTGCAAGGTCTAAATGTATGACTACTGTCCAGTTAAGACTTGTTGTGTCTTGTTTGCCCTCATTGCATATTATTACATTATAAGTTGTGCACCAACTCACCGAGACAAATTCCTTGTATGCGAAAACTAGTTCTGCAATGAACCTATTTCTAATTTTGATTCTCATTCTAAACATTCATTCGCTCTGTTAACTCTGCTTAAAGAAGATCATATTCCTTTACTGTACTTAAAGGGGCACTACATGCTAGGATTCAATTTACTGACAAAATTATCTTAATTTAAACACGGGTGTTGTACATTTTTTTAGTCAAACTAGCTACCTCTGGCCATTTTTTAAAAAATGTACAAAAATTTAGACATGATCTTCAGTTTTTCCCTTCTAATTTATACTCAGACTCCTGTTCCCGGGCAACTAAATACTGTGTCATGCTATATAACTTGTGGTGATGATGACAAAAGAGAATGGTGGTTTGCTATGTCAGTGAAAGAGGCTTTATTAGGCAAAATGTTCATTTTGGGTAAACCTAATAATTTTCCATAATACTGTTTCTTGTTTGTAACTTATCTAGCCTTTTGGAGGGGATGGCTGGTGTGACACCATCAACAACCGGGCGTACTGCCAGTATGATGGAGGAGACTGCTGCCCATCCACACTCTCCACCAGAAAGGTACATTTAAATTACTACATCTCTGTCATATTTAAACAGAAAGAAACAATTTTCATCTTCTACATCATGTTTTATTTTATTAGTTTCATTATAAAATGCAATATTCAAAATATTCTTTAAACACATATTTTAACTTTAACCTATTATTTCATTAATGTCCACTTTATTTGAAACAGTTGTTTGTCACTTTTTGGCATTTTATGGGTGGAGCTTAGAATCTGAAGAAGTTGGATTCAAAGCCTCGTTTTGCCTGTTTACAGTAGTAGAAATCTGTCTCTTTTGGCACAAGTGCTGTGCTACACAGGAGACAAAGCAAACAAACACACACTACTGCTACTTTCCCTCTCTCTCCTGTTAACCACTGTGCCTATTTAGTCTTCCCCGTCTGTACTTAAAACAACCAAGGAGACTTTTGCCCTCCAGCTTTTCCACTAAAAGGGTAAATAAGCAGGTTTTCATTGCCCCATGCTGTCATACACTTTCTTGTTCAGCCATTAGTTCGCTGCATTAGAACTGATCAGGGTTTGGGACATCAAAACACACTTGGATATGGCCATAGTATATAAGGAGATTTTGTTCTATTCCACTATAACAGTTTTAGCAGATAATAATGAAAATACCACTTGATTATTTTGGTGATGGTCCCAGAAAAATATTTTAAAGCATGTCTAGTGGAGCTAAAATCATTTTTGTAAATAAGCAGCATGATGTAGGCCTATAATCTAATTGCATTAAAGTAAAGCATAAATGAAACAAAAAAATCATTTCAGGCCTAATCAGCTTGAGGAATGTTGGATATCTTAGTGTTTATCCATCCTAACATTCTCTCCCTGGTGATAGCTTGTTCATGTTCACTACAAGATGCAAATTACACGTTACACTAATTGCTCTAAATGATTGCTGTATATATTGTGTGGCTAAGAGGAATGGTATTAATAATAATAATAAGCAAGCCTCGGTTAGGCCAGTGGTGGACGCCAGGCCACTCGTTCCCTCAACTGATTCTGCATAAACACATCTTTTTTCCTATTTTCCAGTGCTTTCATGAGAATTTCTCTCCCATGTGGACCTTTGGGAAGTAGCTCCTCTTCCCACATCCCACCCCTTACTATACTGGATTAGGCTACTCTGCAGCCACATATTCATGACACTTGTTCTGGGGGCCCGTCCTCATCTGAGCCCCTGCTGTCTATTTCATGTCCACGGCACGCCATGACTCACTGGCAGTTCCTTCCTAAACGGAGAATGAGTTCAGTGAGTCTGTAGCTGCCGTCATAATAAATGAGCTGCCAAACTGCCACTAGCTGCTCTTTTACAGGGGAAGGGGGGAAGGGTGAAGGGTATATGGGAGGGAAAGGCGAGGCGTCTGATGGTATGCGATTTGCTCGACCACTGTAAAACAGCAGCTCTGCAAGCCGGGGGTCGCTCTGAGGAAGTGAACTCAACCGCAGTGAGAGTCAGGATCCAGCAGAGTGATGGAGCAGAACAGGGGGGGTGGGGGGTGGGGGTAATGAGTAGCTGTGGATGATGGGTTTGTTTACAGAACTCGCTGTTTCTATGTAACTCCACTTACTGTATGCATGTGTAGGAAATTACAGGTTTTTAATACAGTGTAACCCACAACATGTTTTTTTCTGCTGCTACATGAGATACATCTTAATGCAGGATAACTCACAGTTTCATTACTTTTTAATCATAAAAACACACATAGATGATGATGTGAGTTCAATTTGTAACTTATGCTGCAACAAACATGACGAAAGCCTTTTAATATAGGCATCCCCTATTTGAGCTACACCAAATAATTGAGTCAGTATTCATATCTGTATGTGCCTAGATTGGTCTAATGGGGCCAGCTGACTTGTTTTTATGGAGTTCAGGCAGTATTGGTTTTATTTACAGGGATAGTTACAGCAATGACAAGGGAGGATTCAAGAGATGGTTCAGGTGGGATTCAGACAAGACAGTGGCCAACATGGAAAAGCTCCAGAAGAAAAGGTCTAAGCTGCCACACCAACTATGGAAACACACAATCTTCCTTTGATTTGTTAACTGGAGTCTGTGATCCAGTCCTACAAAGAGCCAAAGTAGTAAAACACGGCAAAGAGCGAACAGAAGGAAGTCAAAGAGGACATGATTTTATGATTGCTTTTAGGTTTTGATTCCTTGCAAGTTAAAATGCATCATCTCTGAACCCTTTACTGTCACGTGGATGAAGCAGAATCAGTCTCCTTCTCCTCTTCTGAAGGTTGGTAGAAGGTATCAAAGGTGCAGTGTTTGCTTGGTTTGTTGTATGACTGCGCTGATGAATCAGGATGAAGCTGTCAAGGGAACAGATAATGTGCTGTGCCAGCACATCTTAAATGTATCTTAAGTTAAGCTGGGCCTTGTGCAGCTTGTTGAGAGCCCTCAGTGAAACTATTAGCCTGCCATCAACCCCGTCACCCTCCAAAGGCGAGTGCAATCAGCAGTGAAGGCCGACAAGCTGCTACCTCCCACTCTCCTACTCGCCTTGCTTGCCATCGTCCTTATTTTCTTTCTCTGCCTCCCACTCTCCTTTATTTCTCTCACCCTTTCTTTCTCTCAGTCTCCCTCTCACTCCTTCTCTCCAGGAGCAAATGTTTACATTTCTTGCAACAGACTGTTTCGCGGGGCACCAGAGTTTATTTTGCAACCTGTGGTGATGGCTCGCTTCCTAGACAAGAGCTGGCAGCCTCTTGTTGTTGATTCTTAACATGTGTTCCATCCGTTTACCTCCAGGGCGGTGCGTTCCTCCCCCCCTTCCCCTCCTGAAGACCTTCAAGGTTTCTCGCCATTCAAAGGCCATGTTGAAGCATTTGACATCATACGCTTTATCGGCCTCCGGGGGGCCGTAGGAGTTCTCTTTGAAACTGTGAGGAAATACAACAAGTCTACTAAGACCACTCTCGGGTTTCTAAGTGCTACTTACCTTTCAGCACAAAATTGTTCACTAGCTGCTAGGTCGGTTCAAGTTTTTTCAAGCAAATTAATTTTTTATTGTCTGTTTTTTGCCATTCAAAGTTGTGCTATTTGCTACAGTTGAAATGCAACGTCTCTACTGGAAAACCTCCTCAACCAGTGCATTTTTCAGTGACTCTGCTTTTACTGAAAGTCCTGGTGTAAAAGTTTCTTTTACCCTGCTGCTTTCCATCCTTCTTCCTAGACATTTAATTCATTACCTACATACACTATATAGAGTACATATACTGTATACAGTAGTATATGTCATTCAGCCACAACAGTAACACCACCTGGTGGTTTTAATGTTGTGGTGAACAGGGGTCAGGATGGGAAATAATCAATGTGTATTAGTTGCTGAGAGTCCTGTTCCACAAACAACAACACAAATACACACACACACACACACACACACACATATATACATATATATACATGTATATACAGTACATAAATGTGTTCGTGTGCTTTCTTGGTTGAATTGTCTATTAAAAATGACAAGACGGGCCTGAAAAGTTAAACCTTGCATTTTTTTTAATCTATATATTTTTTTTTATTTGTTGTGCTTGTTTAATGACAGGTCATTCAGTTTGGGGCTGACTGCAATCAGGACGAGTGCACTTGTCGTGATCCGGATGCCGAAGAGAACAAGAGCAAAGTCAAACACTTGGAAGGAGGAGGTGGCACTGGAGGCGGAATGTAATAAGATGGAGGGAAGAAACGAGCTAGTTAGACAGAGTCAAACCACAGACTATACACCACAACAAACAAAAAAACCAAAACCGTTTTTAACATTTTTTAAAGTGAAGAATGTCATTGAAGTTGGACTTCATACAATAAAAGACCATTTTTGTTACCATAAGTGATGTTACTGTTACAAATGAAGGATCACATATGAGTCATGATGGTTTAAAATTTGGTTTCTGTGTTCAGTCCAACCAAACAACACCCACATGAGAATATAATGTTTCCCTTTCCTGTTAAGGAGTTATGGGTTATCTTCATTGTTGGATGTGTGTACGAGCAAAAAAATTATGCTTTGCAAATAGGAGCCTAGCTGAGAACAGAGATCTAGTTCAAATAGGTTTATGGACTCTTGTACAAATCAAGTCATCATAATTGGATCAAATCAGTGTTGTAAATGGATTCAAGTACTCCTCTGGACTTGATTAGCCTTGGGATAGAGAACCCAAAAGAACTGGCTGTGCCTGTGAAAACTGTTAAGTACACACACAGACCTTCAAGTAAGGGCCACTGCTACTAACTGTGTTTACTATGGCATCTCATAGAATTATTTCACTACCATATTTAAATCATGCTGAAGTTAAAATGGAATGATGACAACCCAAAGCCAAGGAAGGACTAGTCAAATTAAAATGCAAATGAGAGTTGTTGACTCTCATTTGCATTTTACTACACAGAAACATTACCTCAAAAGTCTCTCAATGCTTCTCATATCAGATCCTCCGTAATACTCACATGGCTTCAAATCATCACTGTGTATCAGATCCTGTTACAAAACAGGCATGTGGCTTAGAAATGTAAGAGGATGCATGTCTATAAAGACTAACATGTATAGACTAATATATTTGGATCATCTAACACATACTAGATTGCCTATTAGCGACACAAGTCAACATTATTTATATCACAGATCCAGTAGTACAAACATTTATCTGTACCGTAGAGCATGTGTGCAGGGCTTCCCAAAAGGTGACATGTTTTTGATGTAGACATAAAAAACTATGCCTTGTGTGAACACTATCATGTCCAGATGGTAGCTCTGTAACATTGTGAATTTCTACTTTCCACAAAAATTACAAAACTCTGAAGATACTTCTGGGAAACCCAGCCAGAGCTTTTGTGCTCAGATGCAGATATCAGCTGCCTGCATGTTTGTATGTATGTCTGAACAGTTCTGCTGTCAGTTAGTCTGAAATATTGAAGTACCCCACCCAAATATTGTATCTATAAAAGTGTAATCATGCTGTTTGTGATATTTTGCAGTACTTTATACTCAATATGAAATAAATACCCACTTTATATCGACTCTTCTTGTCAAGTGTGGTCTTTGGATGCACAGGACGTCACAATGTTTATCTGAACAGTTATTTGGCTAACCCCCAGAAACCCCATTTCTGTTCTATTTTGCCACTATTAAACAACTACTACAACAGTTCTTATGTTTTTGGACATTTTAAAATAGAATCAGTGAAGTAGTTTTTTTCCAGAAGCACCATGTTTCCATGGTTTTGAAAAAAGAGCATTTTAACTTGTGCCCTTGATATTAATCGAGCTTCCTATCTTGGCATTGCAAAATGTCAAGACAGATTTTATTCTCCAAGTTAGCCTTTTAACATTTTTTTGACAAATAAATTTCACTTTTCTGGAATCTCTCAAGGATCTTAGACCTGTGGAAATGTCTTTCTGTGTGGTTATTCACTGTGTAATGCAAAAAAAGAGAAATTAATATATAGGGAATATATATTCTATCCTCAGCGAGCAAATAGGCTTCGCAGGATTCAGGAAAAATAGCCAGGAATATCATCAGAGACGCTTTTCATTATATATTCTTTATTGTTTGAAGTAGCAAAGATCAGAGTGAAAAACATGACTTTATGATGCCACAAACAATATGGAAGGTATAATAACATGCAGATAGGAGGGGGTTGTATCACATTCTTCTCAAAAGTCAAGCAGTCTTCATGTTGTTGCTCTATTTATTTCATGTTCAACTCCACTTTATTACTTTACCATTTTTATATGGTGGATCTTTAGATCACAACTGGATCAAAGAAATCATTAACAGGAATCAATGAAATACTCTGATTGTAAAGACTAAGCTACCCAGCAGGTATTACAGGACAATATTATTATTAATATCTATAAAGCACACATAAATGGTGTCAAATATCACCTGTTGTACATTTATATACATGTGTAAGTAAAACACTGTACTGTGCTCGAATGTGATGCATTTATGAAATACTTTTCTGCCTATACAAAAATTTCCTAGCGTTTTATTTTATGTCGGCATGTTAGAAAGTCAACAACTAATATACATTTGCATTTCTTTGACATCAATCTCCAACATTGTCCACTGTACAGTGAGAACAAAACATGAAAATGAAAGGTATAAATGTACTCACAATAAATACACTTAAAGCATTAGTAAAAATAAAAAAAAGATCTTTCTTAAGACTAACATAGTTGATTAAAGTTTAAATAGCGAAGCGACTGAAAACATATGACACTGGTCGTTTGCAGATTCAATATAGAAATATCACTTTAAACAGAGTTTGTTCGATCATTGGTTACAACTGTAAAATGATTAAGAAAAATAAAATACAATCAAATAATTGGGAAAAGTTGTATTGGACATGTAGACATAATGATATTGTGTGTGTTGCTTTTCACTTTAGTAAAAGCTCTTCATAACAGCTTCCTTTACAAATGCAAACTATCAATACTACATTCAGCAGGTTATAGCGCTAAAACTTTATGACAATGCTATGTACAGGGTTATTCTTGAATGCCTACATTACTAAAATAAGATCTGCTCCTCTCTTTATCTACTATATTCGACTTGTTCAAATGCTCACGTGCTCCCTCACCTTCCTCAGTGACAACTTAGTAAAACAAAGCTTTAATTAAACTCTTATAACATGACAAGTCTTAATTTAGCTTTCAGCATTTCTGAATGACAACAGAAAACTGTGTTACTAATTCATAAGACAGACTTCTTTCCATACCAGTCTGAAAATTACGTTTGTATGCAACTAAACTGCAGCTGCGATTTTTGAAGTGAATGTAATCATCAGCAAACTTACTTGTGGGTACGGTTTAGATTGCCGAAGTGGACTTTTTATGAGACTGAATTGCTTCATTCAAAATATAAAAAAAAAAGAAGAAGTGAAGAGAGGCTTAAGTTTACTCGCTGGGTGTGTTGCTGTTATTCTGAAGAAATTTCTACAACAAGCACTGTTAACTGTAAAAATGTTGTAAGAGTAAAAATAAATAAATAAATAAACTAGACCAGACTAGACTCATGAATGGACAAAGTCACCATTACTGTTGTTTCTTTGACCACGCGTTTGACATCAATAGTTGCCATCTGTAAATTCTAGGGATGTTCGATATTTGCTTTTTTACCGATATACCGATATTGTCTAACTCTTAATTTCCGATACCAATATAAATCGATACCAATATATACGGGTTCCCCCCTCATAAAAAAAACAGAAAACTGAATCATTTTAGGTAACTAACATCACATATCTCCTATCATGCATACTTAAACTTTAAACATTATTGCAAGGTGTACCAAACAAACAAAAATATCTCAAAAACTATACCTCGGATTTGTTCTATTTTGACATTTTGAGAGAGAGGAGAAGTAGCTGAAGAGTTTGTATGTATGCATGTGTATGTGCATGGTATGTAAAAGTTGTGTCGTTAAAAGAGTAAAAACCAATACCAATTTTTTCCGATATTACATTTTAATGCCTATATCGGCCGATAATATTGGTAGGCCAATAATATCGGACATCCCTAGTAAATTCTCTACATTTCTAAAGATATGAGTAAGATTGCATTGAAACAGGCATGAGGGACATGGTACATCACTCTTTATATGACTGAATATGAAGAAGCCAAATGAAATCACTTTTTTGCACCTGGTCTACTTAATTATAATCTAAGATTTTGCAGAAAAAGACATAAAAAATGTTCAGTCCCTCCATTTCCAGGTTTTAAAATTGATCCTAAAGACAAGCAGAGAAACAAGCTGAACCAAAATGTGGGATCATGTATTTAATTTCACAAGATAGTTGCATTTAATGGCACAATACCTCTTCAGTTTGATGAGTTTTCTGGTTGATGAACTGAACAGAAGTCCACTTTGGTTTGCCAATCTGGTTTGTGTGCAATATTTCATACTAAAGTCCAATTAAAAACATCCAAATTCAGACATAGATTAGGTTTTAATCAAACAAGTTAGTTTTGGTAGCTACTTAACTATTCCATCATGTGCAGCTGCTTCACAGTTATAAGTTTTCCATCCTTCAGTTCTTTCCTCCGACTCTCCAGTTGCACTTCAGTCAACATTCGGATTTATAACAAAGAAAATATGTATAATTATTATGCTGCCTTACTCGGCAATAAAGAAGGACCAATAAGAATCAATGAGGCACGGAGCAAAGGAAGGCTTTTATTGTTAAACATCTGCAGAATGTGTCAAGTCTGCTATGATTTTTATGATTATGATTGCAAGGGAGGAACTGGCTTAAACATCCCTCACAAGCAGAGCAAACAGATATGGATGCTCTGATAAGATGTCATTCAATTTACTGATAATTCTGTAAAACTGCCCAACTTGGTGACAGTTCAAACCAATAAGCATTATTTAAGCATTTGACACCATTAATGCATATATCTTACGGAAATAAATGTAACACCTGCATTTTATTTGCTTCTTTGTTGGCTTTGAAAAATTTCCCATTTTCCTGTGCACATCACAACTGAAATCTTAGAATACCCTTAGAGCTCCTTGGGCTCACCATAGTCATTATACATGACAGTGAGCGTCTGCTCATCACATGCCTTGTGTATATCCTGGCCCATGTCTGACCAGTTCAGCCCAAAGGCTTTGGTGTCAGTGTAATGGCAGGACAGGAATTTGAGGGACATTCTACGCAGGCCGATTTTTGGCTCCTGAAGAAGACCCTTACACCATGGGGAGAGTTCATCTAACTGGGAGAGGATGAGGCCGGCCTTTCTGTTGGAACAAACGATACAGAGGATTAATGTGGGTTACTCTTAAGACCTTTATGACACCCATAAATATGTTAACGATTTGGAGGGAAAATATCAGCTTTCATCCAAAAACCAGGACTTTGGAACATATGGAACAGAGACCTAGAGAGAGTTATCAGAGTAAGGCCATCAATGAAACCCGGCCAAGGTAGGTTTAAGCTGAACAGTAGAGCAAATCAAGTTTTTTTGTCTGAACCTCACAAACTGAGAGGAAGAGACCAAAAGAGTTGACTGGAAACATTTCACTTTTCACTTTTTTCAAGTTTTTAGTACCATAAAGATTGTTCGTAAAACTGTAACAGTCTTGTCACCTTATGTGGTTTGTGCAATTTTTTGTATACTTTAATGCTTTGTAAGTATTTACAATAAATATTTAAATTTAAATGTCTAAGTAACCAGACAAGAACAACCCAATAATCAGTCTAACAGGTTCTGATATTGAAAATTTTAGAGAAAGATGTAAAAACCTCATAGATGGGTTACATGATAGGAAAACCTTTCAATTTCAATATTGACTTATTTAACCAAGGAAAACACAAAATGACTACAGATTTTATGGTTGCAATGTCCAATAGGAGTTATCATCCTTTGATCACTCAGTCAACCAGAGTCACCAGTACCTGTGCTACATTAATTGACAATATTTTTACAAATGAAATTGATAAGGTTATTAACAGTGGTCTCCTAATAAATTAATAAGTGATCATTTGCCAATATTCATAATACATCAAAGTCAATTTAAAAAAACTAAGGAAGTTTATCAGATAAAGCATGTTAAAATAAGGTCAGATGAAACAATCATGGAAATATGTAATGATTTGTTAAAGGAAAACTGGAGTGAGGTTTACGTGAAGGATGTGAATGTGGCATATGATACATTTTTTAAAATTTATAAATCATTATATGATAAGAACTGCACACTGGTTTTTAATTTTAATGTAAAACCTTGGTTAACTAAGGGACTGCTAAGAAGTAAGAAGAAAAATAAATTGTATAGAGATTTTGTTAGACTCTGAACTAAGTCCACAGAAATGAAATACAAGATATATCAAAATAAATTGACATTAATAATTTTGTAAATAAAGGACCAAGTTTGGGCAGTTCTATAAAGACAAAAGTTAATGAGGGTGGAAATATGCAGAGAGGGAGAAAAGTTTTACAGTCTATGTTTTTTGGAGATGTAAGTGAAACTGAAATCCTTACTATAGTAAGGAAAAGTAAATCTAAAACATCCATTGTCTGTGATGGGACTGACATGATAATTGTAAAAAAACAGTTGACTGTATTGTTAAATATTTACTTAAGCGTTTACATATATTTCTAATTTGTCTGAGGCATATTTCCTGATAAAATGAAAACCGCAAAAGTAATTCCAACATTTAAAAATGGTGATAGTGATTTTGACAATTACAGTGCTTCCTCAGTTTTCTAAAGTGCTTGAAAAATGGCTTGTTCAATAATTAGACAGCTTTATTGACAAAAGAAATTTACAGAGTGAGTATCAGTATGGATTTTTATCAATTAATCTACATCCCTTGCATTACTAGAATTAAATGAAGAAATCACAGCAGCAATAGAAAGGAAACGATACACCCTGGGGTTGTTTATTGATTTAACAAAAGCATTTAAAACCATAGATCATAGTTTGTTACTTTCTAAATTACAGAAATGTGAAATAAGAGTGGCAGCTCATAACTGGTTAAGTAGTTATTTGACTAATAGAATACAATTTGTACAGTTAGAAAATTAAACATCAGATCTTAAAATGATTAGATATGGAGTCTCCCAGGGTTCAGTGTTGGGTCCTAAACTTTTTATTTTGTATATTAATGACATTTGTGATATGTCTAAAATATAAAATTTTTTGCTGATTATACAAATATATTTAGTTCTGGGAATTATTTAAAAAACATCATAGAAAGTATGGTTGGGATATGTCTAAACGTAAGGAGTGGTTCAATGACAGACTGTACATTATATATTAACTGGAATAAAACTAAATTTGTGATTTTTGATAACAGAAAACAGATCACTCTATCACAATGTCCATACATGGTATTTTAGTTGAAAGGGTAAATTAATTTAAATTATTAGGGGTTGTACTGGATCATAAGCTTAATTAGAAACCTCACATAAAATATATAAAACAAAAACTTTGTAAAAGTATTGGACTTTTAAATAAAGAAAAAAGTGTTCTAGAATTATCAACACTACATACATTGTTATTATTATTCATTTATCATTATTATTACTCATTTATTGTTCCATATTTTACTTTTAGTTTTGGGGCAATACATATAAAAACAAATACTAAACCTTTGTTTGAAGAAAGCTATGAGAATTTTATATAAATAAATGTTAAAGAACATACTAATAGCTTGTTTATTCAATCAAAAATCTTGAAACTAAAGGATCTGGTTCATTTAAAAACTCTATTAATTATGTTTTGAGCAAAAAAATGGTATTGCCAACTAATTTATAGAAGTTTTTTGTTATGAGATCAAATGATGGATATAATAGAAGGAAGTTTGGATGGTGATTTGAAAAAATGTAAACTATTAAGAAAAAATTATAAGATTTTATGAACTTCTGAGTTAATAATGATGACTGATTGATATTGTTTGCAATTTTGTATGTTAGTTTATGTATAAGGACATGTAATTTCCTTTGTAATCAAGGTCACACAAGATTCTTCTTCTTCCTACTCCCCTTTTCACTTATGAATTGCATGTAATGTAAGAGTTTATGTTTGTGGATAAAAAAATTTGAAAATAAAAAAAAACAAACTGACAGAGTGAAATAAACTGATTGCTTGATTGATTGATAACAGAGCTTCAGAAGTTTTTGCATTCTCTGGGTATCTCTTCCTGTAGTTCCTCTACTGCTCAAATCCCACGCATGTATCTTTGCATCTTTGCATCTTCTGTTTACTGCTACCTTATGGTGTGTGTCTACAGTATATGCATCTTCCCTATTCATATACTAAGAAGTCTCATGATGCCAACCAGTTTTGTTGGATACCATTATCTTAGATAGACTGGACATTTCTGCTGTCTTGGAATGTTTAATTTATTTGTTTTTTTATCAATGTATTTGCCTCACCAAGAAAATGTAATCTAGTTGCAATTATGTTCAGTTTGGCTGTTTAGAAAAATTATTTTTCAGGATTCTGCGTTGTAACACCACCTGGTGGTTTTAATGTTGTGTTGGACAGGGGTCAGCACAGGGAAAAATTTAATGCTGTTCATGAACAGTGTCAGAACACACAGTGGATTACAGCTTGTGGGGCTGCAGACCAGTCAAAATGCCCATGCTGACCTCTGTCCACCACCGGTGTTAATGACAACTTCATTACGTTTGCTACAAAAAAGTAGTGATGATTGCGATTGGTGTATATCTCTTCCAAGTAAAATAGCCTTCTACATTTGGTCTTGTGTTTTGTGTGTGGAATGTGTTTTTGAGAGATGTTAATATCACCAAAGTCAAGCTGCCAGCAAACTCAGTAAACAGTGAGAAACTCTTGCTGCGAAACGTCTGAAGGAAGATGGAATATCGAAGTTGATGCTCATCAGCCTTTAGACACACTCAACTGTCTACAGTCCATAAATCACACTGTGAGGGTGCTGTTGTTTTAGAATGACATCATTGTATGACAGAACCTAAAACCTACCCATTCACCACTGCTTCCCGTCTGAAGGTGCTTGCAGGGTAAGGTGCTCCGTTATTGACACATTCCAACTTTGACCCAAAGCACACAGCGGCTGCTGAAGTTCTGGGTTGCAATGATGGAAGTAAAAACAGTGGAAAAATGAATGAATGAAGAAATGAATGGCTGTGGCAAGTGGAGCCTAATGGACGACTGTAATACTATGGAGGGGCAGAGGGGAGACTGTAGATTGACATTGTCCTTAAGCCAAACCAGGCCAGCTGAATAATCATTTCCATTAGTAACATGATGCACAGAGTTCACATAAAGACATTTCATAGGGACATCGAGTGCAATAAATAACCATTATGCCTGCTGCAGCCTTTTTGGCTCTTGCAGTGAAACCTTGTCAAGTGTTTGTCTAAAGTCAGAAAATGGCAGCGGGAGGGGATTTCGTTCATTCCACACACAGTTTCTACTCATTCGTCAGCCAAACCAGCACTTCTACAGCACAGCATCTCCTTTCTGCCAAGCCACAAGTCTGCTGGACGCACCAAAGTCACCAGAGCCACAGCACATTAGACTGATGAACTGATGACACATCAGAGCACCCAGGCTACACAGTCAATATGCACCAGTTAAAGGGAATTAATGACCACACTGCAACATTTGTTCATTAATAAATCTTTGCTTCAACCCATCCATAGTCTGGTTATCTAGATTTAATAATGCAGTTCCATCAATTTACTTTCAGCATCAGTTTAAACTCAATTTAGATTGCAAAAGGCTGCAGGTAAAAGAAAAGCACATGTTCTGTTAATCATCATGGTCACTTACCTGGTAGAGTCATGAAGCAGATCTGATGCTGATGAGGTAATGATGATTGGGAAGGTGAAAATGATGAAAACAAAGAAGACACTGAAAAGGGAGACGACGGCAGGGAAAGTATTGGAGCCGACATAGCCCAGACTCTGACGAGACCAGTGACTGATGATGGCAGAGATAAATTTAACAGTAGCCATAATGTCAGCTACAGTACATGCATGCGTGCCAAGTCTTCCATTTGAAAACAACGGAAGACAAATTGTATTACAGAGATATGCAAAGAAACCAGTATTACCTTAAAGGGTGAGTTCAGCCAAATTACAATGAAAACATGCTGCAGTTCAATGAGCAGTATAATCTCGGTTGGTGACAATCAACTGATATGATCAAAAGCTCAAAAAACTACAGAATTTTACTGTACTTTATTGTGAGACGCTTTACTGTCCACCACTGTCTACCAGGTCAGAGATGAACTCTGAACCCATAACCTTCATCATCATCAACAGAACATTTTCATGACACAGGGCCAAACCCCATCTGCTGATGAAGATCATGTGATACAATCTAAAGCTACTAAACAGACAAAGTTGAGGTGAGATTTTTTCTTCCTTCTAGAAAAGCTGCAATGCAATAAAAACTAAGACCTGTAAAGTGTTATTTATGTTGAATCTTGATGTATCTATCTTTCCATCACCTGAAATCAAGACTTCAGCTGCTCAACAGTTTGTGGTCACCATTGTCAGATTCTACTCTTCACAATGTGCCATACATTTTCAGCTGGACACAGATCCGGACTCTCTGTCTATGCAGTCCAACTGTTGAATGAGGCCTGGTATTGTTCTACTGAAATATCCATGAAATAACCGTTTTTTTTAAATAGTCAGCACAGAAAAACAGACTTCTGTTTTGCCTAAAAATAAGCTGAGACATAGACTCGTCTGACAATAGAAAACGTTTCCACTGCCTTTCTGCCCATGACATGAGCTCAGTAAGAGAGAACTCACGTTTCTGCACAGAACTGATGCATGGCTTCCTCCTTGCGTAATAAATATTCAGATTGCACTCCTGGATGCAGCGGTGGATAGCGTTAAGTGACAACTGATTTCCAAAACACTCTTGATGCCATGTGGCTATATTCATCATGGTAGCATGACAGTTTCTCATGCAAACTGCCTGAGGCCTTGAAATTCACGCACATTAAGAGTATCTGCTCTGAGATTTCCCCTACATTTCTTCACAATATTACGAACTGTAGAAGGTAAGAGATATAAATTCTTCACAATCTTGTGTTGAGAAATTAAACTTTTAAACTGATCGATGATTCTCTTGTGACGTATGGCACAAAGTGATGAGCTACAACCCATCTTAGCTCATGAAGACTGAGCCTTCAGTAGAAGCTCCTTTTACCCAACCATGATCCCCTCACCTGTTACCAGTTAACCTGCAAAGTTTGGAATAACCCAGAACAATATTACTTTGAATTGTTTTCAGTCTTCTTTGTACTTTTGTCAGATAAATAATGGTTCAAACTATTTGACAGATTTTAGTTTTTATAGCACTTTAGAAAAAGTACTAACTTCTTTGGAAATGAGGTTTACAACTTGAAGTATACTAAAAACATAAAAGGTAAAGGGAGATTATTAACACTAATTTTATTCAGCATCTTTAAGCATGTTAACACGGCTGTGTATTTACAGTGTGTGTTAACATGCTCTTGGCATCATCAGTTATACAGGTAAAACTCAAGTCTGGTTCTGGACTTATTTGTAGTTTGCTCCAGAGCTTGGTCCTAAATAAAACTAACCAAAACAAGTAGGCAAGAAAATCTGCTTTTTATTTGTAGCTTGTGTGTTCCAGTCTCTGTGGCAAGCTAATATCCTCTTCTTAAACACTCCTTCAAACTATAACCCACAAGCCATTTTCTGTTTTATTTTTGATTTTATCGATAAGTTGGTGTTTTGAACTTAAACTTGGCAATACCATAGAAGCTGTGGCGTGTGGATCCATCTTATATTTACTCTGTAGCACTTATTTCCTGGTTACAGTGTTAAAGTGTTTGTGCTGCGGTGTTGTTGGCATTCCTCTCTAATTCACAAACCATTTTACATATAGAAGCACATGAGAATAAATGTTTTTGGAATTGGAGTCTATTTTGAATGTTAGATGTACATGTACGTGCTCAGCAGAAGCAACATCCACTTTGCAAATGCATGTCGACAGAACCATAACAACTTCAACAGGCTCAGTGGTGTTTTCTGGTCTGGAAACTGTGCAGAAAGACATAATGTTAATGATGTCAGTCTTCTCGGGCAGCCTGTCTGCACACAACAACTTGGTACTACTAGTGTGCTGCCATACTGTCATTCACATCATTTTTCTGAAACCTCTTTATGTTCCTGATATTTTGCCACAGATTTTAGTGGTTTAAAGAAGTTGGAATATTTATTTGCTTAAAATAAAGTAAAAAAGTGTGGTTTGTTATGCTTTCATTTGTCAGGAAAGCAGAGGAACGCTTCACTGGTTTCAAATAGCAATGGTTGTCACCATAAATCCTTGTGTATGTATAGGAGTGGAAAATCAATGTGAAGGCCCTCTTACAAAGACTCTCACATTTTTGCACATTAGTTTCTCTTATGGGTAAGTATTATCAGCATCAGTGACAACCAGTTCTTCTTTTGGTATATTTAGATATATGATAGCAACTTCACAATACTTGGACGAAACTGAAGCATCAGCTACTGTTAGTTAATTTTGGACTCTTCAGTCCATTTCTGTTTGACTGCTGTTATTTCTTCTAATCTTTCTCTGTTCTTGTACGTTTGATGCCTGGAAGTCTTGTTATTATAAGGTGATGTTCTGCCATATGTGTATTCTTTAGAATCTCTCAGATGGCCCTAGACTCTTTATAGTCTGATCACGTCATCACACTATGATCAATAACACTGATCAGAACGTGGACAGTGAGTTTCCATGTTCTCTGAGTGTCTGTGTGGATATTCTTCAAGTACTCTGGCTTCCTCAGACCTTCCAAAGACATGCAGTTAGGTTTATCGGTGACTCTAAATTGCACATAGGTGTGAATGTCTGTCTGTCTCTATATGCAGGGTATAAACCGCCTCAGCCATCTGACACAAATGAGGAATGAGCAACATGTCGTACAGAAACTTGATTCGACTTCTGAGTGACACCCAAAAACCTTCAAGGCCTCCCCACCAACAGTGTGATGTGGCCTCCCCCACCAGGTGTGTCCCTGAGCCAGACACTCAGCGCTAGCTCCCTGTAAGTCGCTTTGGATAAAAAGCGTCTGCAAAGTAAAGTACCCTCAAAAGCCTTCTTTATGGATGTGACCAAGTGCTAAGCCACTAGCATGTGTTAAAACATTTATCAGCAATGACTGCAGCTGCAGATGCTGATGGTGATGAGGAGGTAATGAACTTTTGAACTGTTCTAACACAGTGAAAATCACACAAATCATCGTAGTAACTTACACTGGAAGGAGAGCACGAACGTGTGAAATGGCCCAAAATAAACATACATTTGTTTATCCCCCTTTTCCACTACCTGAATTTTTGTCTGCATGCTTCAGCTCATATTGTGCAACTGTGAAACGACATTAAGGTTTCATGGATATCAAGCCACCCTCTAACCTCTGCAAAGTGTGAAAAAAGTGTCAGGAACGTTTTTTATCAAATTTAGGCAAAATGGGCAAAATTGTAGCAAAAACTTACATACAAAAGGGTCAACAGTGAGTCCTCTTTATCAGTCCCAGTTCCAAAGCTACTTCAGCCCTCGTTCTTTCATGCTGCAATTCATACTGTAGTCTCTCTGCAATATATATTTTATTTTTGCCTTTTTCTGTAAGTGTTTGAGCTAACCCAGGCTGAACTAACTCCAAACGTTTCGCAATAGACACAGCTAACCCCTCAATGATACCTCTTAACTCAGCCTGTTTTGGCAGTTTTTCAGTTTTTTGGCCATGCTAAATGTTCCGCCAAATTAACCAAACCTGCTTTTGTAAACTGAGTTAAGGGACTACAAGAGAGGTCAAAAACTCAGGGGCCAGACTGTTATTGTGTTCAGTTTCCATATTTAGCACTATCTCAGAACAGAACAGAACAGAACAGACCAACCAAAGCAAAACTATGTTGGGCGCCTTGAGAGAGAGGCCATCTTGGAAGTCAACCAGTTCTCATAGACTCCATGCAGGTGAGGGCAATCCGGTTAGGAGGTGGGAGTGGCCAGTGAATAAACGAAGGTCTGAAATAAAGAACGCAGATACTAACATGCAACACACGGCCCTCACACGATGCTACAGCTAAAATATTTAGTTGAACCAACTGCTCCTTTCACACATGTTTTAAGTTTAGAATACATTGATTTCAGAACACTGGAGACTGTCCCTCCAATGTCATTATTAATAACAATAAAGTACAAAAGCTTATGCTGAGCACTGTCAAAAGCTTTGAAGAAATCAACGACAGTACAGTACATCCTGTCTTTTCTCTTAGTGACATATTTCTGTACAATTGACCGCAAAATAAAAATATTATCCATCATGGAATAATCTGTCCTTTAACCTATAACCTAACCTATTCCTTACAAAAAAGATATAGCCAAGCACTTGTTCAGAGTCTTACAAAAATTATTCTGTAGTTACCAAAATTTAAAAAATAGTCAAAATCACAACCTCACAATATCCTTGAGAAAGGTCACCTACATGTGATATTTTTTTAAATAGGGAGAGTGTAATGACCTCACATGTGAAGTGTCATCAATTAGCAAGCAGACGCGGTCAACAGTTCAGTCACTCTGCCTGTACTTTTACTGGTCATACACTTCAAACAGCATCAAAAAACACAATGAGAGTTGTGGTGGAATCCACCAGACCTACCTGAAACTATTTAAAGAAGAGAGCAAAGTCTGCCAAAGAAGAAGTACAAGCATGTGTGCTTTTAATCTGCACATTTATACTACAATAATCCACTTTTAGACCTTATTATATCATTTTTATAGGTCTGCTCAATATAAAAGTATTATTTTTGTTAAATAATAATTTTTTATTTAACAGTAATAAATCAAAGCAGCAGCCTGCTTCCTCGTCATGAGTACTTTTAATTGTTAAGTAAACTCATAATCATGCATAAAATTCTGATGCTGAAAATTAGATATCATTATTAGAAGTATATAGGTAATATGTAAATATTTATAAGTTTCAGTTCATTATAAAATATCATTAAAACCAATAAATCACTGCTAGACAAGCAGCTCAAAAGCATTTCTACTTATACACTGTGTGTATTTTTGTCTTTCTCTCAACTATAAAAAGGCAGAGAGCAAAGTAAACAGTCTGCTGTGATTGTGATTATGATTTTCTAAGACAAATTCCAACCATAACAATACTTATTATGGCAAGCAATCCTCTGATTAGAGAGACTGTCATGTAAAAACAAAAAGAACATTAAAAAAAAAATCAACATTATTCAGTTCATCAAAGGCCACTGAGTCCAACCAAGAACACGCTCAGGACTCGAGTGGCCAGAATTAAGGATTTTCTTTCAGTCCAGCCAAAACATCTAGTGTTTCTAAGTCAACAGCCAAGCAGCGTGCCTTAAATGATGGGTACTCCCCCCAGCGATGACAAGGTCTGGCCCTCAAGAGGAGAAGTGTCAAGCCTCGGAGAGACAGCCCTTTTTAGCGAGTTTATGGTTCGAGTTAAAACGTCACGCGATGTTGGACGAAAGAAAAGGCAACACAAACGTCCTCTGAAGGATGCCCAACGGTCTCCTCGGTGAGATTCGATATGTTTCTAAAAACAGCAGATCTGATTATCTGCTGCCACAAGAACGATAAAGCTACATTTGCAGAGATCTTGTTATCTGTATTTTGACTGGGTAATGAAAATCTAGTTTATTCAGTACTCATTGTTTGTGACTGGGACACTGGGGATTTCTCTTCATAACAAGGGCAGCAGATCTGGGAAGATTTAACTGTGTGTGTGTGTGGTTTGTAGATCCACAGTATGTGGTCTATATGTGTGTGGAAGTTTGTGTCTAATCTGGTGTTTACTGCTGACTGTAGAACAGATGCGTGTTGTTTGAGGGGCAGAGGTATATTCTCTCTCAAGTAGCCAAAGAAAGGTCATTTAACAAGCACACACAAAAAGGACTTAAAGAGGGGCTGTTATGAAAAGAAAAGATAGCATTTAAAAGATCAAATTCAATTCAAATTCAATTCATATGAACAAATTCATAGGAAAAAATACATATGGCCATAGTTAGAAATCTGTGGGGTGAAGTGAGTGCATTTCAAGTTCATACATTTTAGGATACAAACTACAGTTAATGTAATGAAATTTGGTATGCTCGGTCAGCAGTGACCACTATGTCAGCTTTCTAGTTTCCTTTTTCCCCCCGTTAATCTGATTTTTACAAATCCTGGCCTTCACTGGAAAAACAAAAAGGCAACCATTTCTGACAACAATTAATGATTTTGCACGGCAATTATCTGATGACCTGTGTTAAGCTCGCTGATTATTTGACTCCGTGTGGAGGATTTATCGTCTGTCTTGTCAGATACGCACCGCGCCCTAAAAGCGATCGGTTTACATCAGCCAAAACTGCAGAAAATAAACAAAAAGCATTTGACTTGTTGTCACGGCTGTCCAGTGACACTACATGACAAATTTGGGAGTTCACTGAACGAAAATACCAAAAAGGTGGACAAATATTACAAAAAATCAACAGAACTGACATAAAAGCACATACATGAACCTCTCCGCCTGCACACTCTCTCTTTCCTCACACCAAAACCAGACACAGAAGAAAGTCTAATTCTCATTTGATGGCTCGGCTGCACAAAATATGTTTATACTTCCTTCTCCTGTTGCCAGGCCTCACCTTGAATGCACTTTACTGCTGCTTTTCCAGCTCAGAAATGTCTTTACTAACATTAATCACAGCTCCCTTTGAGTTAATTGAGGGGCTGTTAATCTATGTGTGTTTTCATGGAACACTTCAGAAGCAACTCCCTCAATTACATCAACTCTTTCCAACGTGGTCCCCATTAAAAACAACCTTTCGCTCAGGGCGGTGGTGGGGGACCCACAGACAAAGCGAGAAGCAGAGAGAATTAAAGGGAGCCCTGGTTAATCAGTTTCACCTGCTGCAGTGAAAGCATGAGCCACAGACCGCTGTTTATAAGTGCATTTTGTGTCGGACACATGGCACTGTTTATAAAACGTTAAGCTACAATTTTATATTATGAGTATTTATCTGTAGTTAGGAGGAAAATGCGGGGCCCCTCTCTGTTTGTGTGCTGCTAAACGGCCCCGCTGATGTCACAGAGGTTAAGCTCACTCAGCTTCCCAGTCAGTTTGAATGAATTTTCTCTGTACCTCTAATTCACACAAACAACCGTGCGGAATCAAAGACAGTACTTTCGAAGCCAGGAGCAGAACATCTGCCCACCTTTGAGAGACGGACCCTGCCAAGCTTTGAATGGGCTGATAGCATGGAGACTTGGCTGTGTGAGCCACTGTAGGATGTGTTTGTAACTGTGCTGGGGAAAAAAAAAAGACGATTTGGAACAAATTATAGTTTGCTTTGAAAAACGTGCGAAGGAAATGCTTTGTTAGCTCCGATTACTTTTGTTTTGTTTAGTGTGTTTTGGTTGTAAGAAGAAATACTACTTATGTGTATGACTTATTTTTGATAGAAAATGAAGATTTTGTTCCAGTTCTATACAAGTGGACCAATATAAAATAATTGTTAACATTTTCACAGGTTCCTTTGAGTCATTTTCAGCCTCAGCAGACAACTGCGTCTCACAGAAAAGCCCTGAAAGCAGGACAAGCTGTACAGTACCTGCTCAGTAACAAACAGCAACCAGAGTCTAGCTGGTGAATGTATGGGAAAAACTACCAGCTAGACCCTGATATTTATAACAATACAGATCAAAAACAGAGCCTAAACAGGGACAAGAACTCAACTGTTTGTGATAATAGGTATGTTTCCACTGGATAGTTTCTAGCACTTTTCTTTTCAGGAACTATAGTACATGAACCTTATCTGGTATAAATGTCTTATCCAGGGAAATGAAACAGAAAAGCAGAAATAAATTCCTCTTTTCATAGAAAAGGTTCTTGCCTTGGAAGCAGGTCTTAAGTTGCTGTTTACTGTAACTGCTGTGTGATAAGCTACTGTTTGCAACAGCTTTGGCAAGTTGGGTTTTATCACATAAGTGTGGATGAAGGCTGGTGCAGGTGCAGGTGTTTCGCAGTGCATCATATGCTGTTGGCTACAGTGCAATGAGAAGCACATTGTTTGCGTCATATAGAAAATAAAAAGACTCCCCTATGCTCATTTAGTTACTGAGTATCTCTGGAAACAAGCTGCTTTAAATGGGACTGTCTAAGAATTTCAACTACAGTAGTTGTCTCTGCGTGTGTTTACAGTAGTAACAACAGGAAGCAATAAATAAACTCTGCTTTTAACTATGCACAATAAGCTAAATCAGAACGTGGACACACCGGATCAATCCACTGTTGGGTTTGGATTTTAGTAAAATGTATTGACAGCAAGTAAAATATAGAATATGAGCACCCTTATTCTTTCAACAAGCAGTCTTTAGCAAGTCTCCTACACATACGTAGCTGGACTAATGAGGGAGGTCTATAAATCAGTGTTAGGAGTCTTGCCCAGACATTAGGAGGTAAACTAATCACTAATGAAGCATATCTGCAATTTTAGTCCAGTGCAAATGTGCCGTATGTTTATTTTTTAATGATCTAACAGTTGAATCTGTGTCTTGGTTTTCCAAGAGATTTGAATTTGCTGGTGACTATTTCCCTTGTGAGAGGACTGTCTGCTCAAATTGCACTTGACAGTCGTGCTCACACCAGACTGTGATCCAGCCCAGACTCTTTGTCTAGTTGCCACTTTCCTTCAATCTTGCAGCCAGACTGTGCTGTTATTGTTTGAAGATGTCAATATCAATTGCACAAGTTCGGTGCAGCAGATTGCACTTTGTTGGTGGGAGGGCAACCCATGAATGGCACACACATCTCTGCAGTTTCAGACACTGATTGCAGAGAACACAGTCTAGGAGTCGTTTAAATGGCTTACTCTTTTGGTGTCATGCAAAAGTTTGACTCAGGACAGACCTACAGGGCTTTGTATAATGTTGGGTACTTCTGATAAATTAGCCATCAAGCTAAAGTTGATGATCAATTTGCTTGAAGGAATGCATCTTCACTGATCTCAAGTCACATATCAGAATCGTGGGGAATTTTGAAATCCAAACTATAAAAATCTACGAAGAAAAAACGTTAAGTGTTATACATACCTGGGTCCAAGCTCATCCTCACACCTCCAGGTAAATTCCCCGAAGCTCTCGTAGCGCTGGTTGTAGTGGTAGAGCACGCGGTGCAGTGTGGGCGCGCCCAGGTCCATCAGAGTGTTGTATGCTGTCTGCTGCTCCTTTCCGCTGGTGTAGCCGTTGAAGAGGTTGTAGATCTTATCAGCTATTTCTGGAAAGATACAAATAATCAGAGGTCAACAACTTTAACGAACAGTGACTTCCTGCAGCATCATCTGCAAAGTATTCAGCTGCACATGCCAGAGCGTATGACACAGTTTAAAATCCTCAACACCCAATAATGAGGGATGCCAGTAATCAGCACACAGCTTACTTTATGTTTTTTCAAACCGCTCGGCTCACACTGTTTGATACCAAATTATGCTTAAGGGGAAGAGGGAGGAAGAAGATCTAAAGTTGGTGACAGCTGGAAACAGTGCTGCATTGCTGCTGTTTTGGAGATACTGCTAAGGTTTAATATGCTTCTTGTCTTAGCTGGAGGATTTTTCTCTCCAACAACATAGTCTACAGCTGACAACTAGGGCAAATCAGTCCTGTAGCTAGAAGCAACTTCATGGATGAGCATTTGATTTTCCTAGGCCAGTTACTTTGTGGGAAATAATAGTGGGAAACGTTTCCATTCCATTATTTCAGGGATAGACTGATGAACTGGTTCATCTAAATGTTGTCCAATAGGGATGAATTTTATTTTTTTATCCTTGAGTCCAAATTAGAAGACATTTCGTTAGGGCGTTCCAGTGATATTGCATTCACAAGAATAGGATGAACTTGAGGTGAGTGATCTTGACCTTTGACTGTGAACATCTAATCAGTTCATTACTGAGCGTGAGTGGACTCAAGGTGCCTTGAAATTCCTCCAAGGACTTCCCAAGACATAGTTCATAAGACTGACGCTTTCCTCCCACAATCCAAACACATGCAGTCAAGGTTAATTAGTGACTTTAAATTTCCCATAGCTTGCCCATGAATGACTGTTTGTAGGCACTAAGACAGACTAGCAATCTATCCAGGGTCATCCTTGCTTCCTGGGATGGGCTCCACTACCCCTGCGAAGATTAACAGGAAAACAAATTTAGATCATGATCAAATCCCATCCATGAGACAGATGATGAGCTCTTAAATCACAAATTAGATGGTTTTGATTGAGTTGTGCCGCAGCGTGCAGGAGAAGCAGCCAGCAGGTGCTCAGCATACGTGGGAACTCCTGCTGCTGGAAAAGCATCCCAGGTAACTACCTGATGAAGCTGGCTGAGACAATGGCAAGTGTGTCCAAAACCAGCTCTGAAAGCAAAAGGTGACTACACTGCGTCTAAAATCCGACATCTAGAAACAAAGAAACATTGAGAGAGATGTTGTGTCCAACCTTTCCCTGAAACTAGAGCTGTTGAGATGCACTTTGCTTTTCTCTGCAGCAGAGTCATTTTTGCATTTTAGATGAATAAAACAGATGTCATTTTACATGCATATCTTGGTATCAGTACCATGTTAAAATAAATAAATCATTAATATATCCCTCTAAAACACAGAGTGAATGGATGTTTTCTTCAGATCGAAAATGTTTATTTGTGGGCCGTCAGGTTAGGAACTTGTCATGACTTGGCCTGGTTAATGACGTGGAAGTATTGAATTTCATACCATTCATGTATTTCCAGGCATCCAAATTAACAACATAAGCCCAAAAGTAACACACTTCACTGGCTGGCCGACACACTCCGTAATAAAAACTTTGCTATGAACTTGCTTTGTGTCTACAGCTACATGGCTCGCTCTATGAACTCAGAATCTTAGAATCTGTTTTGTGAGGTCTTGAAGTACAACTGCAACAGAAAGAGCAAATTACTGTCCTGGAAATATCTATTTCACAAAGATTGTACACAGATGAGGTGTGTTTTTGTCTCCCTGTTACCTCAGGCATGTGCACCACGTTGAAAAAAATCAACCTGTGAGCCTACGTGAGCTTAAGACTGAAATACCATCCACCTTTCTGACTTCTGTCTGTGTCTCTGTCCTCACCTTGTGCTTTAACGTCATCCACAGTTGAACATGGAGTTTTGATGGTGACCTCACTTGGGCTGGAACGGCGCCCTGTGTTGTCTACTGCCCACAGCCGGAACCTAAACACACACACACACACACGCAAGTTCAAACGCAGTATTTTAAATATCTAGCAATGCGGTTTGATCTGCTGCTGCATTTCCTGCATTCAGTTAACAGCTACTTGGCGTTATCAATGCAGAACTGTCACGGCTAGACTGTTAGAGTGATCAATAAACACTTCTATACAGAACTACCCTGAATGGATATCTCCATCTAGTGGACAAAATAGGACTTGCATCCACCTGCAGCATCAAAATATGAGGCAGCTTCACACCCTGCAACATTTAAACATGCAACATTTAAACCTTTCCAACTTTAGCTGCAGCTGCAGACATTTTTGCTGTCGTTCTTCTCGCAGTGCGTTTTCCCAAAACGAGATGCTGATCTGAAGCTCCGCCTGCAGGCAGACAAGACCCCTCATGTTGGAGAGATGAATGAGCCGCTAGACATGATGGCAAGATCCCCACTGATTCTGGGATTAATAGGGCAGGTGAAGCTTTTTAATATAACATTGTACATCTAAACTGCGTGAAAGAGGCTCTGTCTACAGTTCTGTTGGCCGTTTTGAGCTATTCTGTTTTACTTCTTCTTATTGGCAAAGCTGTTTATGAAATAAGTGTCATCATGTGCGTGAGAGCATCTAAGCATGCATGTGTGGACAAAGGGGTCAGTTGTCCCGGACCCAAGGTTTTCTCATAGTTAAAGATCATACTAATGAGCACACTACTACAGCAGCCTCCATGCTAGTACAGAATAGGACGCAGTCTATAACAACCAGTCAATCAGTCAAATTTGCATAAACACAACAAGGCACATTTTATTTTCTATTAGACGTAATCTGGACTGTATCTTATTACTTATTAGGTTGTTTAGTGTGAATGTTTATGAGGGAAACAAGAGAATAACTTATCCTACATGTATGTGGTGTCAGGCTCCAGGCAGCGAATGATCATGCTGATCGAAGACGACAGGAGGTTGGGGATGTCCCCCAACATCACGCACGGTGACCTGGCCCCAGACAAGATGTCGTCCACGAAACTCAGAAGGGTTTCTGCAACAAAGAAAAACACAGTGGAACGCAAGTGTTGAGATTTAGTTTTTAATTCAGGATTAGAAATGAAGCAGCCATTCAAAATATAAATTCTAGGCAACTGACACTGATGTTCTCTTTTTAATTAATTGTGTTTTGTTTTGTTTTTGTGAAAGGGTACTAACGATATTTTCCATGTCGGTAAATACTGCAAGTTTCAAATGTTCACTTCTGAGCCACTTTGAGGTAAGATAAGCTCTGCTAAACTTAAGTGGGGCTAAATAAAGTATATAAAGAACAGGGATGAATCAGATGAATCAAACCTGACATTAGACATAGCTCTTTGTTCTGTAAACAGGCCAAAACATAAAACAGATGAGCATTTCTTTGCTGCACCGAGCACAGTTTGTACCTGTAAGGGCTATCGGTGAAGGGGCACATCTTGTTTTTAAATGTTCTGGTGCTTATCGTGGGAAGTGAGCGTGGTTGACTGGCTGCTCAGATAAATGAATGGTCAGATTCAGAGAAGCACCAATCAACTTCTGGCCCACATCTGGAATAAGAGTAAAATATCTACTTAGCTAATCACATCCAAGGCATTTGGTCTTCCGGTTACCTGTTGCAGATGGATGCCCAAGGGTACTTTGACAGAAGGTGCTAAGACAATAAAACAGTATGACATTATGGATACATGGATTAAATGTCCACCCACTTTTCCGAGCAGAGTTGAAACACAGTTTTCTCTCACCACAGGGTACCTTCCCCATTTTTATGCCTAAAATAGTCTCATGTACGAGGTTATAAAATAACACGTGTGATCCTTGACATTAAGTAGGTGTCATAACCTCAAAAAACTCCAATAAACTTTAAGGGTTGGTGCTGTGGAAAACAAGAAAAATTAGCTTTGAGATTATTTAGGGTGATGGCAAACTCAGATAAGGCAGAGGCAGGAAGGATAATCCCACCCAGCACTACTTTGAGTGCATACGTAAGTATAGGTGTCTGTGGTCAGAGTTTGCATTCAGCAAGTGAGTCCTTTAAACAGCCACTGACGGAGCAGCCGTGAACAGTCCTTACCTCTGTAACTCAGCTGAAGGAAGAACAGACAAGACTCTATCCTACAAGCTCTTTAAACTCATCTGTTGATTATTCTATGAGTCAAAAGGGAAGAATAATTAGGTTCCAACTCATCTGCATTATATTATATTTTTATTGGGATTTGAAATTTTACTTTTGGTTGAGCAGATACAATGAAGGATAACACCTTTATTCACCTGAGCCTGTCACATGAGAGAGAAGCAACCCTCTGACCCCCCACCTCCTCCTCATCCTCCGAACTTTATTCCTGCTGCTCAGGCTTGCGGTGACACATGCAGAAAGCTATGTTTTGCCAGCTGGCACTGCATACGTCAAAAAGGGCATTTGGCCGTCGAGGCTCGTGTTTCACTGGAAAGAGGAAAAACCTTCTGGATGGACAAGCCTAGACTGTGTCTGTGTGTGTGTGTGTGTGTGTGTGTGTGTGGTGACGGGGGCTCTTAGGTGGTCATCTGTGATCCTCTTCTGTACAAGCAATGCCTGTTTGTGTGTATTTATACAATGTGTGTGTGTGTGAAGTGATGGATGCCCTAAGGTGAGGTGACCACCTGTGCCTTTCTTCTACAAGAGCCTGGCCTCCACAGTATGGGGGTGTGTACATATAGTGCAGTATGTGCGTGTGTGAGTGATGTGGACGGTGGGGCCCCTACGTCTTCCCCGTCAACCCCCGGCTTGTGTCACCACCTGGTAGACAGCAGGTCACAGAGTCGTGGAGAGAGAGAGAGAGAAAGAGAGAGAGAGAGAGGCGGAGGAGAAAAAAAAAGTGTAGCAGCTGTCAGAGAGAGGTGTTTACCCAGCGCCGAGACTGACACACGGGTGAAAGATATAAACAGAGCTGGAGATGCAAATGAAAAGTGACATTGTGAGGCTCTGCACCACTTAGCATATTAATTGCAAAGCGGGTTGGAATATCTGTATAGCATGTAAGGAGGCATATAAAGAGGAAAGTGTCTGAAACCTCACACACAAAACAGCTGGGAAATATGTTTAGTAATTCTCTCAATATTTGAGCAAGTCGAGCTCTAAATGGGAAATGGCACCCAACATCAATCTTCATACGAAGGGAACGGTCTGTCAGAGCATCCTCATTTGTCTGAATATGAACTACTGTGTTTCACACTGCCCATGTTTACTACAGCTGTGTCTTAATGCAGACCTTTAGAAATCCAAATACATTATGAAAACTGTGTAACCGTGACAAAGGCTGGATGTTCGCTCATTTTTTAACCACTGAGGGAACAAATGTAATCTTTCTGTGGTTGGAGATATTTACTTCTCCTGACAACTACACTACACAGGCAAGACACAAGACACAAGACAATCCCAGAGCTCGCTCTCTTGTCACATCCTGCTGTAAGATGATTCTGAACCTGGACACGCAATGACTGGCTGCATATGTCTGCAATAAGACGCCTTAATGACTGGTGCAGGCTTCTTGAATAGTGTAATATCATTTTTTCTAAATCTTTTTTTAATCTATGGTACTGTACATGACTTCTGCGTGAACTCCACTTGTTCCGACCTTAGCAAAGCTACTTAGCAGCTACTCCTGTTGCTGGTATGAAAAGGTGGAAGTTAAGTGATCTTTCAACTTTATGGACGTTTTTGATCATAAGAATATGGTCATGCTAAAAAGATTGCATTCACAACTGGCCCAGATTAAGATCCTGTTCTTCATGTCACTGAACAGATGCAAAATCAAATTAGCATTGCTGAAGGTTCTAATCCTGGATTTGCATATCTTGTTATGTTAATTCTTCAACCTCAATTGAAAATCTAATTAGAAAAACTGGATTTGATCATCTGGAGCCATTTAAGCGATTCTTCTATAGAGTTTGAATTTAGATGCACCCACAAACATGAGAGGTCAGACTTTCAGGTGGGATGTAAATACATCTTGAGTTAGTTCCAACAAAGTCAAATTGCCACACAGATTGTCTGTCGTGAACATCAATCACAGTTGGACTGACCTAGGATCTCAACTTTGACCTGCAGTACAATCTTTTCTTTATTTACGCACACAGTTTCCTGTGAAATGATGTGATATTCCAGGTGGACTTGTTGACAGTTTCACATCCAAGTAAATTGGCCTAGAAGTTCTGGATGAACTGTTGGCTTGTTTACAACCTGTCCATCATCCAGCAGCTCATGTTTCTTGCTCTTTCAGGTTTTTGTTGTAGTGATGTTGATGTTTTCCCAGATCTCAGCAATTTGCTGACTTCAAACTCAACCTGTCAAAACTACAATCTTCAGAACTTAATTAAAGTTAAACAGGAATTGTTCCTCAGAAAAATCCACCCAGTCCATCCGTTCTATTGCTCTCTTGAACCATATTGCACATTTGGCCTCACCTCAATCACTGATGTCAAGGAATGTATTTTGCCTTTGGCAGTGTCAAACGGACGGTGATTAGAAAATTGTTGGCCAAATACAGATGTATGATCCACTCTCACACGTACACTTCCCCGTCTGCACTCACTCCCAAGTTGCATTTCTCACGCTGTAAAGTTGTGCAAAAGATGAACGAGACTGGCTCAAAATGAACTCTTCGTGAACCCTTTAAAACACAGCGCTGATGTAGATATGGGTCTCTGAAAATATGAAAACACCTTAGCAACTTTGACCTTACTCTGTGGCGGACTAACACATAACTTTATTATTTTGCGGGTTCAGTCGCTGCCATTCGCTCTTTATCTGTCCAATCTTTCCTGTCAGTCTCATCTTCCCTGCCAGCCTCATCTATAAACCAAAAACCACCTGCAGCAGGAGAACCGCAGTAAACAGCCCATTACAAACAGCTTGAGGAACCCGGCTCACGCGCTGTCATGATGAGGGGAGTGCTTGATGTGGGTGGCCTGCTGGCCAAAAGAACAGAAAGTGCACCTAGTTTGAGTATAACAAATATCTCAAAACAGACGCATAACATTGTGTTCGATGTGTGCTGCCATGGTATTTATAGACATGACTCAACAGCATAAGAATAAAAAATACATAGAAACAATATGTGATTGTTGACAGACAGCTCAAAAAATGAAAGAAGAGAATCAGACCGCACTTGGCTGCAGATTTACCAGCTTGTGATGGTTTCTATTGACTTTCAAGTTGAAAACAGCATGTGAAAGATTCTGGCCTCTTGGATTTGTACATTTTGTTATCACCTGATTATTTCGCCCGATTAGTTAGACTTAATTCCTGAAGCAGTGTTTCATGGTCGTCCAAGTGGTTGCATAAGCCTCAGAATTCTATACAGAAATTTTAACAGAGCAAGGACACCACTGATTTACTGCGAGACACAGTACATAAAGCGAAGCCATTTCTCATCCTAGCATGAGCCTCTACTGCTCAATGTCGACTGCAGCAGAAATGCATTTTTAATCAAAAAAGGAAAAATAAGGTCTGGTGATTTATGGCAGCTTGGAATTGACAACTGATCTGCTGACAGAAAAAATGAGCACATTTCGAGAAGCTTAGACTTTTAAAAACATATTGAAATGTATTTGAGTAACGGGCTGCACTTTCCACCACTGAGGAACTTGATCCTGGATTTCATCTCTACAGTGCAGGCCAGCCGGCTTTTCCTAAGATGACTTTGGTAGACTGTAAAAGCTTCAGTTGGGAAGGGTTGTAAATCTGTCTATTTAGCAAAATTGGTAAATCTGCCTGCAACAGGAAATTCTAGCCTGATACAGTAGTTCCTGCGGAGATGGGCCTTCCATAAATGTGCTATCAGTATGGTATTGCAATAACATGTAATGTTCAATCAATCAATTTTCTCACTAAACCCAGGAATCAAATAGTATTGTCCATACACCAACAGTGTGGTGTGGCCTGGTAGCTCAATGGGTCAAGCGTCAGACTGGGATGCAGAAGGTCGCAGGTGTGTGTCACCAGGTGTGTCCCTGAGCTAGACACTCAGCACTAGCTCCCTGTAAGTTGTTTTGGATAAAAGCGTCTGCCAAGCAAAGTAAAGTTTGGAGCTCTAATAAAAGTCATAGTCTACTTCAGAAAGATTTTACAGGGTGGTGTCATTTTTGGGATTTACAAAAGGAATAATAATAGCAAAAGTAAAGGATTCAACTGTTAGCTGCAAATGTTAGCATGTCTGGGTCATAGACATTAAACATAAGAAGAGTGGAATTTTGATACAAAAAAATACCATGTGCTCATTACAGGAACTGTATATGGTGCCACCAGTGTTTGAGCAACCAATTTTACCCTGTGGCCCCTGGTGGCAGTGCAATGAAAAATCCCAATGTGGCCCAAAACTAGTTTTAATGTATTTTATATTTTTGATATATGGAAATAGATTTGTATTATATCTTTATTATTTCTATATATAAAGTGTATATGATTTATATTTGTTAAGTTTTATCCTAGTGAGAATTAAATAGAGAAATCATTGGCTATCAATTAACATTTAACAAGATTTAAATGTTACAGGTTTAAAAAAAAAATTATTTGCTAATTCTGTGGACACCATACTAAACATGACCACGGGCAACAACATAAATTAATCTTCTTTACATTGATAATGAAAGTTTCCTGTGCCAAGTTAAGAAAATTCAAGTCTCATACAATAGAACGTTCAATTTTAGAGAGTTAGGATCTGGAGAGAGGCACAACTCTGAGGGACTTGTCATTCAGCTGGAGTTGTTTACTCTCAGCATTCTTAAAGTATGATTGGTTGGAAAAATCAAGAATTGCCAGGACACTGTTGTGAGTTATGGGATGTCTCACCTTTTGAAGTGCAGCCTGCTGTCATCAGTTCAGTTGTGCAGACCTGGACCTTTAGACTGTGTGTGTGTGTGTGTGTGTGTGTGTGTGTGTGTGTGTGTGTGTGTGTGTGTGTGTGTGTGTAGACCCTTCTAGCCAATCCACTGTTGTTTTTCTCTGCTCCTTAATGAAAAGGACAGGTGCTTTAAAGACGGTAATATTTTTACTGTGGAATCTTAATGTCTTAATTAATTAAACATCATATAGTCCCATGTAGAAATCAGAGCACAAATAACTGTTCACTCTCATATAGATCTATGTCTTCATTCATGGATGTTTATTGCCAACATGATTTCCACAATGAGATAACAAACTCCCCTTATGATTTTGCTTTTCATCCAAAATTAACTCAAAAGAAATGTCCTTGCTAACAATGCTAACATTACTTATGTTGTTGTAATTATATTTAAATCTGGGTATAGAGGGTGTTTCCAGATAGAATAAAAAAAATCTAGCAAATAAGGGGAGAAAGGTTTGTATTTTATAACGTTATAATGTCATATTATTTCATATTTTCCTTCTTCAGCTGCTCCGATAGCACTGTGTCTTAAAATGAAAAGACATACATTAAAACAGAAGTCAGGTTAAGAGAGGTACACGGTACAGAGGGAAGAGAGGGAGACAAGAATCAGGTAACGAGAAACAGGAAGACACACACACACACACACACACACACACACACACACACACACACACACACACACACACACACACACACACACACTCACACTCACAAGCCACCTATAAGTTTAAACGCTGGAACTCGATGTTTTCCTGTCTCCATCTTATAACAGGTTTCACTGTGGGCTGCCTGGGAATTCATCCACTTCTGTTAAAGGAGACAGCTTCCTTGTAACTAGCTGTAATTGGCAGCAACACACACACACACACACACACACACACACACATACACACACACACACAATTGGCAGAAAATAGCAAAAAACATCTGGACTTGGTTGTCTACCTTTCCATTGAGTTAAACGGCAAAGAGACCAGCAACACAACAAAAACAACATATTACGACAATCCCCTCACTGTTGTTTCTTGGCACAACCTCCACCAGGCCATAGCGATTGGCCACACGTTGAGGATTGTTTTTAATATCTGTAGAACAATACCCCTTTGAATGTTATGGGGTAATTGTTGAATAGAGGGAACATGAAGGAGAAAGATAACGAAGATGAGGAAGATGAGGCAGGGATGGCCTCAAGGTGTTGTTTTAACAACATCCTCGCGTGGAAGACAAGGAGGCACAGCACTCCGGTCTGCGTGCGCTTTCTCCCAGTTTGGTTCGATATGCTCAGTGCTGAGCTGCCGTTTGCGTCACAGCAGCATAATTCATAGAACATTAAATCTTCACAAGGGCGATAAATTGTTTTATAATTTGATGGAAGTGTGTCTGACCAAATTGATAGCAGTTGCTGTGAGAGAACTTTGCACGGCAACTGTAAATATAGCCAAATACGTCAGTAAAAAAAATGAAACACCTTTGATGAAGTGGGATACAACAGTCAGTAACCCACAGTGAAGGCTAAAGGCTGCATGCCTGTCATACCTTGTAAACAACTGTAGCCTACAGGTAGAAACAGTTACACAGAGCCTGCAGGTCCACATTGCAAGGCTTTATATGGGGAAAGTCAACATTTGGCTTCAACATTTCTGTTTTCCCCTTTTCACTTTTTCTTAATCTGTCATTCCCTCCTCAATTTGTCTCAATTGAGCTATGCGCAGTTCACACTGACGGCGCTTTTTAAAGTGCTTTTGGAGCGCTCAAGTGGTCTGTCAGTCGCTCGGTCTCACGCAACCGAGAAGCTTCTATTCCTACAAGCGTGTCAATTCACACCAACCTGCTCCAATTTTTCCTTTTCTTTGCATGCTCAGTAAAGCACAACCTCCCCAAGGGTATCATTCAAATCACACAGATTTTACCGGTTTCTATGAACTAAACCTACAAAGACTCATCAAGGCCCATAACTTTAAAGTTTTGCCAGTGCTTCAAAAACAACGCCTGGCTTTTTTTTGTCTATTGATCTGACAGGTAGTTGTGGTGGTATTTCTCCTATTAGACCGTGGGTGGACAGCTGCTGTCCTTTCATCAGCAAAGGGGCTGTGCTGATAAAAGGAAAAGCTAGTTCTATGAACATAGATGGATTAACCCAAGATGGAGTCTGTATAACGGCTAGCTTGCTTCTGTAGTGATTACAGCACATACAGTACTTGGTTCCTTTCTTTTCTTTTCACAACCCATCTCCCGAAAACTAAGCTCTCAGGACACCAGATCCAGCAACAGAAAGGATGCATGTACAGTGCAGCTCACCGTTCGCACAGACATCACTTAAACACCTACTGACAATGATAAAAGTGCTACAACCACAACACTGAAACACGTCTTCAGCTTCAGTCTGGACTAAAAGTTCAAACTGGCTCGCTTGTGAATATAAGTTGTCATGGTAACCTTGACTGGACAAACTAAGGCAACACAACTCTCACAACATTTGTCTGAATCAGTTTCATTGCCTTGTGTTTCAGAGCATACAAACACAGTACGAGTACAGTGTACACCTCTTACAGTACATACATATGAACAGCAGTGTTCATATGTATGTACTGTAAGAGGTGTTTTACACAGGGCAACAGAAAGAGTTATGTGTGGTATTTAGAAGAAGAATAACAGATCCACACGGAGAGCGAGCAGCGAGTGGAGCCCAAGATGAATCACAGTACCGCAATTTTGTTACACTGCAGTAAGTATTTTTCATCAATTCCATGGCCATGGCTAGAGGGACTTATCCTTTGACATAAGGACCATTTATCTTCTTCATGATGATATCCAAAGAGGCCCATCATCTCTGCAATAGATGTTTCAGCCAAAATAACTTTTTGTACATAGCAGTTCAAAGCCACTGTGAGAAACTGCTGACACTGTGAGCTACAGTAGGTGATAGTGGTCACCATAGTTTCAGTAAATACTGCTTTTGTATTAATGAATACTTTTAGCAATGCCCTGTCAAAATTAGAGTATGTATAAAACACAAAGCATTCCATCAGAGGGCTGTTCTCATTGTTGGCCAACTCAGGGGAAAAGTGTGTTTCTGAATAACCTGAATAACAATGACCAAAAAAGCAGTGCGTGTGCTTATGTGTTCCTTCATCCGGATTCCCAGCAGGCAGAGTGAGACACTGGCGGGAATACATTCCTCACAGATGAGTTCTCATTTCCTTTACCTCATGGAGAAATTAAGCTCCTATACGAAGATAGAAGAGAATCAGTTATGGGTCAAATGGTGCAGGCTTGATAAGGTACCAGGGTGTCATATACAACATCAGCATCATGGTTTAGCCATAGACAATCTTAGTTGTCACTGGGGCAACAGACTAGCTAGAGACGGACAACCATTCACACTCACAGAAACGCCGCCGCAGCTGGCCGGCAGGTTCGCACCCATTACATTCTAGCTGTGAGGCAGGAGTGTAACTACTCTCTAAATATGACATTAGGAAAGCTATAAAGCAACCTCAACACAAATATCATGCTTTTAAAACACTGTGTCAGTGATACATTGTGATGTCATTACAACCTTTCTGTGTTGGTCAAAGTGCTCTAGCCTCTAGTAGTGGCAAATCAGCACCTGGCGACGGCTCCTGGGATAGATCCTGGGAATGCTGCTTGAAGGTAAACGTGAAAAAGCAATTCACGTCCTCAGGGTTTTTGGACTGAACCCTGAACCAGGAGCCAGATTGGCTCCTGAAACACGAAATGTTCCCTGGGGAAGGTGTATGTTAAGTTCTAATTTAATATAACTGGGTAGGTTCTGGACCAACATACCTGAATTAGGATGGGAATGTCTCAATTTCTAGATTTTTCCAAGGGAAGAAGCACTGAGAGGTGTGAGGATGCTCAGTGATCTTTGAACATCCACTACGTGTGATGTAGAGATTTCTGCTTGTTGCCGAAGGGAAAACACTGTCTCGCATCTGTTTAAGTATTGAAGAAGATTTCAAAAAGGTTCAGCCTTTTCCCTTCCCTTGGTGAGGTTTGCTCCAACATCAGTGCTCATGTTGGCAACGAAGATGAAACCCAGAAAGATTGGGATCTTAAAATCAACTGGTATTTTGTTATTGTAGTAGTCATATCCTAGATATTTCACAAATGTATATGTAGGAAGAATGCCATACCAAAAACCGATGATGAACTTTGCAATCACAACAATAAATCTGAACTGTCAATCTTAGACGGTCAAAAGAGAACTGCAGAGCTGTCGACCACCTGTGGTTAACTGGATCATATTATTGAAAATGCTGCTGGACTTTTACCCTTGATGTACGGTGAGATTCTAAAGTCCAGAAGATCTAAAATCCGGCTCCAGAAGAAACGTTAGCGGTAGTAGTGGTTTGGGAGGTTCGAGACATGCAGTGGCAGGAAGGGTCTGAGGCCATGCCACTGAAAGACAGTTGCTCTTGACCCGTCAGCTGGCCTGGTTCTACAGGTGCTGTATCATGTTGATCCTCAAACCGCTAAGCCCTCTACATTACAATCACAACCTTGGCACTGAATGCTCATCATCAGCGATTGGCAGGTGCTGGTGTTCTCTCTGCAACCTGAGCACAGAGAATCAGGGGGAAGTGGCCAGATGGGTGGCGGCTTATGTATAGAAATTGCACTTAACGTGTTTGCAAGAACAACATTGATTTTACACCCAGCAACAGATAATTAAGGAGTCTTGCTCAAAATGACATAGTGCTGTGTTCACTGCGGTAAAGAGAAAGCAGGTGGGGGAGAGGTCAAGCGGTGGCAGCTCCAAGGATGTGACTGGTGCTAAGCTCAGCCTACTTTATGTTTGGAGTCCGACTAATGTTTCAGTCAGCCCTGGTGTCTCAATGTATGTATGTGTGATGGAAATGGATGAGTAATGTGTTTAGTGATTGCATTCGTGTTCCACTGACCCTTGAGCAAACCTTGCCCCCGCTGGGTGATCAAAGCATGTTACATCACCGTGTTGCTCACAGCTCAGGGGATGTTTGTTTTCACAGCGAGACTGGTCCAGCTGAGTGGTGCCCTGACTTAAAGCAGACCTATCATGACGCTTCCACACATCTGCTTGAGACCATGCATATGCGTGTGCGTATGTGCGCACTCACACTATGATCTCACCTTGTGTGCCTGAAGCTTGTTAAGAGACAGATTACTGCACAAACAAGCTGTTGTCAGCTCCAAATCTAACGGAGTCTTAGATGCTTTAATCATCAGCTGCGTGTACTGTATGTACACTTATCTAACATAACCGCAAACGAGAAAAGAAACACACATATGCAACCGTGCAGCTGTCAGCGACTATACGCTGTGTATAAACAACACCGCTTTAATAACGTTTTCTAGAAAGCAGAATATGCCGACATCTGTATCTGATGAACCTTCAGAGAAAGCAGATACTTGGTCGTGATTTTTACTTTTTTTTTGTATTCTTTTGTTCCTTCCACAGATGATCAGCGGTGTCTGTTCAGATCATTCCCGTAAATGGATGCTCTGTTTTCACTGTCCTTCTGGAATTTATCATGCAAGCCATTTGGGGATTAAATTCAGGGAAGAAATAATATTTCAGATGTTGAAGTAGCATCAAACACTTTTCGATAGCACTGGCACCAATTTCATTTTCCTCTTTCCCTACAACTTCACCACCGACATTAGCTTTTCTGGGTGGTAGAGGAGCAGGGAAAGATACATGGAGGTAAAATTAAAAAAAATAAAGAATGTCTGGATGTAGTACAACCATTATCTCCTCATCTATTGCCTTTCACAGTGCCACATTTGGACCTGATTTAATAACAGCCTGCTCGTTTCATGATCCTTGTTTTAAGGGAAAAGGTTTGAGTATCAAATTGTGAAACCTGTGGAGAAAGAGCACTAAAACAGTAGATTCATTCATCTAGGAAGTTGGTAACATCCTTATACATTCAAATATCTCCCACTGATATGTTTTACATGGGTAAAGATTTCCCTTGTCGCTTATCTGGAATGGGAATTGAATTTGATCTATGTTACTGCATTACACATTACATCAATGTCTGTTAAAGGATCATTAAAGATGGTGCAACGATACAGCAATACATCCATCATGACTCCTCATTCATTATCCTGTAAAACACAATTATTGCCTGCATGATAAAGCCTGCACCTATGGACTATGGATTTCATCATTTCTTTGTAAGAAGATGCATAAAAAAAACTACTTAAATGGCCTTAAAGCTCATGACGTGTACTTTGTTATTTGCTAAATGTTTGTAATAATTCTGAAATCAAGACACAGTCTCGTGTCGCGGTTCCATCACCTCTGCAACCAGCCGGCTGTCACCCTGCTGCAAACATCTCTTTTCTCATGATGGAGCCTGGGCACTGTAGTTTAGCTAACAGCCATCACTTTCACAGTCTCCTGAAGTCACTTGGTGGTTGTGGGAATGTCCAGACTGCACAAATCTGGTCTCTTTCATTCAGCTTATGCAGTATCTGCGCCACATCGGCCCGTTCAGTGTAGCTTCTATGTTTTCTGACCCAGGTTTGCTGAGCACTGATCTCTGCTTTGCTAAAAACAAAAATATAGAAAATCACTAACCTTATCGTAACCTTTAAACAGATCCAGCTTGAAAATGTTTAGAGTATATGCTGACTGTATATTCTGTAGATTTTACATCCAGTAAATACAATTTGACTCATGTGTTACCCCGTTATGATGCCTTTTAGAAAAAAAGCAAACTGAAGGATGGTGAAGATTATAAAAAGAGAAGAAGAGAAGAGAAAAGAAAACTAAAAGAGCGAAGGAAAGTAGCAACACATAGTAAAAAAAAGAAGAAGAGGCCATAGAAGGACAGGAAAGCAAAGGAGGAGGAGGAGATAAGACGTTTAGAGATAGAGAGATGTGATGGGAACAGGGAGAGAAACAACGAGGGAGTGGTGAAAGAGGAACAAAACAAGACAGGCAGCCACGGGTGATCTGGGGAGAACTGTACCCATCAGTTTATATGAGACTGATTCTCTGAGATGACAGAAATCTGACAGCTCAAATCAAAACCACACTGCATGTTCAGCTTTCCACATCTTTCCATCTTTTTTCTACTCTACTTCTATCTTTCTCTTTCCTTCTCTCTTGCCCTCACTGGTGATCTTATTCTCCCCTCACCTTACATCCATTCCCAGTCACCTCTGCCTGCGTGTTCACAGTAGGGAGTGCTCTCCAAAGCAATCGCTCATCTGCTGCGGATGAAGCTCTCTCTCTCTCTCTCTCTCTGTCTCTCTCTCTCTCTCTCTCATGCATCGCGCTCACTGTAGGTGGCGAGTCCATATCAAACCCTCTCGCATTATGCGTGTGTTTTCTATCTGTTAATGCAGCCGCAGCAACCAGAGCTGGATAACTTTCTCGCAGTGTAATTAGATCTGCGCTGGGCAATTTCACACACTGGAGAGTCCAAATGGCAGTGTGAAGGAGCTGTTAAAAGTTTTGACAACTTCAGCACCCAGAAGTTATGGAATGTGATCTCAGTAAACTTTGTAATCCCTTGACCTACATGTTATCTTCTTGGTGTGTGGTGGGTGTTACGGAGGTGATGGGGTTCAAATGTATTTCCGAGTCTAACTTTCTCTGTATGCAGTACTTGTTTGTTGCTCTTTAGGAGAAAGTTGTGTTTTTTTAGTATTGAGATTTAATGAGGGTTGTCCAGTGGGTCAAAGTGTTTGGAGACTCTTCAGATTTTAAGGCAACTTTTTTGCATAAAAAAGCTTCAGGCTACAAATTTTGAATAAAGCAAATCACATCCACTGTATCTCTATATAGGCATAAAAGTTCCATATCCTGTATGTAGAGATTCAAAGCAACATTAAGTGTCAAACCTTCCTACGTGAACACAAAGCCTGCAGCAGCTTAATGTATCTTCCCCATTTGTCTTTGTAAAAACAGTGAAATGTAAACATATTAATGCTGAAACTGAAAATCTTAAGACATCATTGTGTGCGAGGGACAAAAACCAAAAACAGCACTGGTAATTTGTGGTAGAAATCACTGCATGGGTTTGGAAGCACCTTAGTGAATATGGTGCACTGCTGCATCCACGAATGGAAGTTAAAAGTCTACAATGTAAAGAAAAAGTAAAACTCTGCTCCCCTCTGCCTGAGCCCACTTACAATGGACTGAGGTTTTTATTTACATTTTATATACTATCCCAACATTTTTGGAAATGACGTTGTAGCATAATTGAAATATTTCTTTACTACACTACTTCAAATGTTATTACGTACTTCAGTGACTGCGAGTCAATTACCTGTTGTTACTGGGCTACAGATGCGACCCCTGCTCCACTTTTCCTGGGGCATTTTGGTCTATTGGGTCAGTAGACCAAATTAAACTAACTAAATGAACTCGACTAGGTTTAAGAAAAGATCTTGAGTTGGGTTAAACTAATGTTTACTAAAATAACAATATCAGTTTGAAACAGAAAACACTGTCTCGCATTACAGAGTTTTCCCTTACTGACGTGTATTTATAAACCTGTGTTTGATAAAAACAAACCTGATAACCTTAGTTTAATGGGATGATAGTATTTAAACAAACAAATAGAAATTGAGGCATTTGTTAGCGATTGTGTAGTAGTTATACAACCAAAAGACAGAAACACATTTGTATTATATACTACTGCATTTTAGATGCAAGTACTGTTAGCCAACAATCAATGTTCATTTCTCAAATAAAGTGGTATTTCTCACTGGAAACGTTCTTCCTACACAAAAGCCAACAGCACAACAGATACCTCTACTATGGTCACGAAGTCAGGACAGATGCCCTGCACTTTCAGCGGTGTTAAACTGCTGTAAAGGTCTGTACCTGCAGTGCACGTGGACTTTAGTCATTGCCAGCATCACTGTGACCAGTGAGTATTAGACCAGATGCTCATCTTTCACATACTTCCTCTAAGTTAATAATAAGTTAGAAGAAATGTGTTAGTTAGCATCAACTTAGTATTTGAAACATGTTGTGTTTGTTTACAGGCTGTCATGCATCATACCAATAAAGATACAGTATTTATGACAACAACAACAAAGTCAAATTTAATAGGTTAAAAGTAGCTTCAGATATCTTAAGACAGATCAAAGTCCAAGTGCTGCGCTCAATTGGAATTAAGTTCAGCTTTTGTAACTGCATGATGTTATGTATTTCTCTCAGCAGCAGATGAACAAAATGGGACATTAAGCAACAAACGCTTGACATCTGATAAACTCATCCTCTGCTGCAATTTTGAAATGATGAATTATAACCCACCTCCCAAGCAGGGGTTAAGTAGGGCTGGAGCCCATCTGGAGCTGAGCTCCCTCTCTCTGACACTTTTGCTTTGAAAGTTCAGTTTCAGACTCTGTGTCCCTCTGACCAAGCAAACGTAGAACGAACCTACTGGACTTTATTAACTCCAGCTATCAAAAAGCAACAAGATCGATGTAACAGCAGCATAACTTCATTTCCACACACAGCTTCAATATGTTGAAGCTAATGTGGTTAAGTTAACTGGTGACTAAGTTGCCCGTGGGTGTGAATGTGATTAGTTGTCTGTCTCTGTGACTCTGTTCGGATGAGACAGTGTCTCTGGGTAACCAGATCAGCCCATATCATTATTACTGCATTGCTTCCACTAACACGAGACATACAGGTGGGCAGCATGTCCAAGGTCAAACTGCACCTACTCTGATGGACCCAACACTAATCCAATGTCTCGCATGGTCCTGCATTCTTTCACCAAGAATTAGATAAGAAACATTGATATTCTCCAAAAGAACAGTCCACATGTCAACTGTGACATGACCCCGATCCTACTTTAATCCTGCTTTTCCCCAGTGAAGTCACACCATAATATCTGCAGTACGCCATCATACTGCGGCCGAGAGAGGACTAGTAATTAACCGTAAAACTTTCTGGACAAACTTCAAGAAGTTATCCTTGTGTGGAGCTTAGTGAACATTTCCCAGAAAAAAAAAAAGTAATTTGCATAATTTTAACAAGGGTGGCTAAAGTGCCTGACACCATGGAAACAAGCATTGTCTTATTTATGCAGTGCTAAAGTCAGTAAATTGGAAAAACTCACCATGAAAGTTTTTGCCCTGTACCAATAGTAATTTCCATAAAAACAGTGGACTAAGTGCCATGGTGGTTACAATATGTTGTTAAATGTATGACCACACATTTTAAGGCTGTTTATCTGATGAGAATATCCTTCACTATGTCTCCTCTATCAACCCCTTTCAACAATGATAATGATGGCAGGTTGTTTTCACCATCACGACAGGAGATTGCCGGAGTTCCTGTAGCATCACAAAGAGGTTTGTTTCAGGTCTCACAATCATGATTAATACTTTCCGAAAAATGTAAACCCTGAGCTTAAAACCAAAGTTCTATTGGACGCCTGAAAGAATGACATGGGCCAAGAATGAATGAGCCAATAACAAACATCTTTTGAACTTTTAAGTCTAAGTAAAGATTATATCGAGGCACTGCAGTTCCAAAACGTTCTCTCATCAGCAGAATGTCACGCTCATTATACTTGAACTGCCACTGTTTTCATCTTCTACTTATCGCAGCGATGGCACAGATTAGGGGTTGGGACAAACATAAGGTTATAGAACACAGTGGTAATAGTGAGCTGAAACAGACAATTTGTTCAAAGGTTAGGAGGAAGAGGAGTTCAAAAAATTCCAAAACAGAAATTGAAAGGTCATATTGACCATTAAAGTGAAATTTGACTGTTGCCCATCATAATGCTCTCCTGCATTCAAGTTCCAGTTGTCCCCCTGCGGGCAGTATACATTAGCACTGAGGTTCCACTGACAATGCACTTTCCTTTCTCCATTTTTCCAAAAAAGAAACAGATGGGAAACATTAATGTTTTTACTAACAGTAAAACTGGATCATCACCCTGGCAAAGTAGGCAACTGCCTCAGGACAAACAAAGAGTCTTTTGGGCCCCCATAAAGACTCCGGTTGGTCTTTTTGGTTTGTGGTAATTGTAATATTGTTTGGAAATACAGAAATGCACACTACTAATGCACAGTATCAACTGACAGGATATGAACTCGAGTGAGTGTGATGAGAGTTTGATGTCCATAAATTATAAGACTTTGTTTGTGGATTTTACATAAAGAAGGAGGCTTTCAGGAACCATACAGACTGTACATCATTTCTTAAGCTCCCTACCACTGTTGTAGAATAATCTCTTCTTAAAAATAGAGCGTGCTTGTTAAGACAAACATATTGGCATATATCAACTCCCTGTCGCCTCAGGGACACAGCAAGAGTGTTTTTTTTTTTATACTCACCTAATTTGACAGATTGACCAACATATAAGACAAACTCATCTGGATGGAGTTTTGACCTGCCATCACTTTATGGTTGACAGGCAGGCAAAAGGTAGGCCAAGAGTGTTTGCTGCTTAATGTGGTTCATGGTAAAACTGTACTTCATTTGGATTATTGAAGGGTAGTTATATGTTAAGATTTTTGTTACATGTCCTGTGAATGACCAATACCATCGGCAAAGTGTTAGGGGAGATGGATAATTGTGCATCAGTTGCTAGTGATCATGGCTGTAATGATAGCTCACTTGTCCTAACAAAGGTCTGTTATGTGGTTTGTCCCTCAAGACGTAATAATCCATTCTTAATTCTCCATCGCTGCCTCAGTCGGTTACATTCCAGAAATGTGCACCACAGCCAGCCACCGCACTCAAGTCTACCCTTCACGAAAAGCTGCTGCCATCCACTCTATCAAACCACATCACACAACTTGTGTGATGTGATTTTGAGTGACTGAGTGATGCTTGTAGCTTAAGATAAAGAAAATTGTTACCAATATGAAAGCACTATAGCATTTTTTACAACTAATGCCACAAAGATTGTGTATTGGCATGGCATAAACACATCGATCCTGCTCATGTGTAATTCACCATCAAATGTGTTATAAAAATACCATGAAGCACAGAAAATGACTCGCCATCATGGTTCATTATGTACTTCATGGAAAATATACTGTGATGCTGAAAAATGTGCTTGCAATACAAAAGAAGTACCAGTCTGCACCAGTCTCCATTCGATGGATTCGGTCATTGCGGCTAAAATAAACCACCTATGTTTTGCCAGCTTCTCTTCTCATAGGCCCAGCCAAAAAAGCTGGACTCACTGTTAGGGGTGACAGAGCTGCATCTATTGCTGCTGATTTTGTGGTTGCTCATGTCATTTCTGTATCCCTAAATCCACATGGATTAAACTGTGAAAAGAGGTTCAATTATTTGAAATGGCTTACATTAAAAGAAATAGCTGCTATCGCTACAGCTGAATACTAATAACATATGTGGGAACTCAGCATACTTGAACTAATCATTTAAATACTCTACTACTATTACTAGTGTACACCATCTTGTGGAAGCCTTAAAAACTACAAGTGAAAAACATTTATAACAGAGTGACGTTTAAACCTGAGCAATGGCCAAACATTCAGAAGCATAGTGCACCTCAATACTTTATACTCGGTGCTGCAAAAGTCATTACATGTTTCAGCTTTACATGTAGTTATTCTGCAGACAATGTATTTCTTTTTTAAAGACCTTTGATCTACTTCAAACTACAAAGATACGACAAAGACACTTTTTCTATGGCAGCAGCAATGTAAAGGATTGATACCCGGTGGTTTGCAATTGTTCTGCAGGTTGCAGACTAGATAAAAACAAATTCGGCCACACGGTGCTGACAAATTGGCAGGTTCATGTTTGAGCCAGCATCAATAATGAACACTGGGCCACAGCTGCCTTCACAGACTGTGGCCAGCTCACATACTCATTGCCCATCTGAAAGTGGTACGCATCCAAAACATCAACAGTGCCTCTTGCTGGTTCAGACACCCTGAAACACGAGGAGTGAAGCTATGTTTTGGGAGTTTCTGTAAAAAATTAACTGTCATCACTGGTTGCCTGGCAACATCAGTTTATTTCACGGTGTTCCACATGTTGGGTCTTGTTTATCATAAATAGTCGAACTCTTGATGTGGGCAGATGTACCTGTCTCAACTTTGGAGTGGTCGGTCCGCTCCGTCACTTTCTCTTGGCTGATGAGGTAATCAACAATCCGGACACCGATTGGCGGCTCAGTGTGGTTCCACTCCATGATGACCAATGAACTGCTGGGCTCATAGGTGTAAGACAGTTTCAGCCTGGCAACAGAGTGACAGAGGTGTGAAACCACATCGCTGAGCGAAAGACAGTGTCAGCAAATGGTAACAGACAGTTAACATTGTCCCTTGTGTACTGTAAAACAGCAATCTAATAAAAAACATATTCTGCATATTCTGTCACAAACCGTCCTGCCGACAGATTATGTAGTAATTTATTCCCTTATGTGTGACTGGAGTGGAGGTCCGCAGCTACAGAATGTGGCTTTGAGAGCCCCTTGTGTACAAAGGTTTTTTTGCCAGTCAATCATTTCATTGATTAGCCTCCCCACGGTGAAATGAGTCAGTCACGTCTGTGAGTTTTTTTTGGTCATATTTACTTGAGTTGACTAGAATTTCTATTAACTTTAAGTGCAAAAAATTACACCAGACCTACAGAGCTACAGGGTTATTTGTCAAACAACTGTTGTATAAGCATATCAGAAGCATGCAGAAATGTGACATTGTCCCCACTTTACCCATAGTTCTCTTGGATAAGTCCCCTTTTCACCCGTCACACAGTTCTCATTCTCACCAAGTAGTTGTGAATGAACTGAACCCAAATGCTTCTATGAACCAACTTTGACTTAGAGCCTGGTATGGACTAGCTACTTATCTCCATACATGTGATACATCTGATATTGACAAATACCCCAAATTAAAGGACTCAGGCCTAAATTGGCTGTTTGTGATTCTGTTTTACATCTCCTTTTTTCCATCTCTGTGATTGTTTAGCATCACTTCGATGGAGATAAAGTTCTGCAAGTAAAATGAGGGATGATATTTACCACAACCCGTCTGAGAGTCGTGTCTAGAGAAAGGTAATTTTATTCAAAGGTACTAACATAGGTTGGGGAAGTGGGGCACAGGTGGGCAGTCCGTCTGTGCCAAAAGCACTGGAATCACACCGACACCAGTCACCAATAACATCACCCTTCCCTGAGCACCACAGCAAACTCATCATTGCCTCCTGAAGAGCCTAGAAAGAGACAGAGAGAAGAAAACACTTGAACATACTTGTAACATGCTCAGATGTGAACGTTAACTTTCAAATCGTATGTAACAATACACAATTTACAGTTACAAAAAGTTACACATTTTAATAAGTAATAGATTTATACATTTTTTTGTGTTAATTTCATGTTGTTATTAGATAGGTAAAAGTGATTAGAGATGATAAGGGGAGATTTTATTTCTAAATGCATGTCTATTGAATATTTATAGTATTGTATTACATTGCATATTTCATTTTGTGCACTTGGAATTGCAAGTGGACAGAAAAACCAAGTCTTGTTGAAGCCTATTGCATCATTTCTAATTCATTTTTGCACCGTATGGCAAAAGCAAAGGCAAATTTATTTGTAGAGAACATTTTATTACAAAGAAACTCAATGTGCTTTCCATTTAAAAGAAGCATAAAAAAACAAAAGAAACAAATGAAATATATACATGGAAACTATACAGCTATAAACATCAAACCAGTATTGCCATCAAATCATATGCTCAAAAAAATAAAGAGACATAATGGCATTATTTAAAAAGCCTGAGAAAACAGATAAGTTTTAATCTTAGTTAATTAGATGAAACATTCCAGAGTGAAAGTTCTACAGTGATTAAATGTACTTTTACCATTTTCTGATTTTATTCTGGGTACCATGGGAAACCCATATTCTGAGGACCTGAGAGGTCTGACGGGCTGTACTTGGCAAGCAGGTCAAATATATACTGGGGAGCTGGACCCTGTAGAGCTTAAAGTAAATTCAGGGTAAGGCTTTATCGTGTAGGTCCTGTAGGTTTTAAATTCCTAGGAACGCTTTCATGATAGGAGACATCCATCCATCCACAACCATCCATTGCATCCATTACAATAATTAGTTTAAAACAATGATTTGCTATCCAGTGATTGAGTAAGGTTGCTCCATCCATGCAAGTAGCTGTGAACTGTTTATAGAAACATTTTCATCTGTAAAAGATGGTAATCATACTGTAGCAGTCTAAAATGTACCTTTATTCAATGTGCTGCCTGTGCATCGTGTCTACATCAGGAGCTACACATTCAAGCAATGTTAAAAAAAAAAAACTTCTGTCAATAACCAGCTGTATCCGTCTGTTGTGTTGTGCTTGAAAGCCTGACACAGAAATGTATCGACCTGGCTTCTGCAGGAGTAGAGGCAGTATCGGCGCCCGGTATTGATGAAGTCAAATAAGTCACAGCACTGTAGGAGACAGCGTGCTGACTGCAGAGTAAGGCATGGTGCTACAAGAAATACGTCTTTTAATAAGAAATACGTCCCTTTTAGAAATTCTTTGCTTCTGCAACCTCTTTCACAATGAGGCTGTGAGGTTTTTCAGATTTGTTTGGGTTCGGCTGCCCACATATTGTTAGGTGCTGTTCTCTGCTTCAAAATAAAACTTTAAGAGGTACAAGGACATCGTACAGTAAATTCTTTAGTAAATCAAAAGCAGGAACAGTTAGTGACAAGATCCAACTCAGGAGGATGAGAGATGTTTTTTCAGACATTAAACTGTCCTTGATAGTTATGATGTGTATCTTGTGAATGCAAGCAAAAAAAAGGAATCTACAAACCTGGTATGTCTCATTGTTGGACACTAATTCATAGATAGGTGCAGCCTTTGTAATCTGCAGCAGAACGGGCTCCGACTGCTGTCTCCCTTGAGCTGCCCTTGGGCTCATGTGACAGAGGTGGCAGGAGCGTGGACACTGGCCCTGGCTGGTGCAGTCCATACGGACGCCAGCCGCCATCCGCTTTGCACCCGTGTCCAGCAGACTGGCGATGTACGCAGGGTAGGTCAGCGTCCTCGACTCCTTGTCCCGCTCCTCCGACTCCTCTGAAGGTGAGTTACCTGAATGGACAAATGAAAGCGAATTGGTTAACTGTAGCTTAACTGGTTAAAGCGAGGCCATTTCATTCAATTCAGGCTAAAACCTCATATTTCAAATGTATTCTTCCACAGAACAGAGGGAGTAATTATTTTCTCTTTAGCAACATGGCAAAACTACAAAGCATTAGTGTGTTCCCACATTCCCACATCTCCCTTCTGGAGACTTTTGAACTTTTCTACATCACAGACAGAATCTGTGAGAAGCAGTGTAATATTTGAGAACCTTCACAGATAATATTTGGGTATTCCTACAGCTACGAGAGCTCACATTTCCCTCTTGTAAATAAGGTGACCCGGGAGATCTCTGAACAACAAAACATTGCATTAATGTGCCTAATGCTGTTGTAGACAGTTACTGATCTTACTGTTTTTCTCTGCTCAGGCTAAAGAAGTTGATTAAAATTATCAGAAATATCAGCATAATATTAATAGCAGGGCTGTCACTCTTTGTCACAGCAACAATAACAGTGATAAAGCATGGCGGTCATGGACCTTTGTCAGGCGTCTGATGGCTGACTGTAATTAACTCAGTGCTGACAGTGTGTGGGAATTCAATCTTTTCACATGTTAAATATTTCAACAATACAAATTGTTTCCCACTTTGTGTTTCCCTGTTCAGATTTGTGCATAAAAGCCTGAAACTTTTGAACTTGTTTCACTTCATTTATCCAGCTCGAACCTTACATTAAGTTTCAAATTTAGTTTTCCACAGAACAAGGAATGTGAATCACTTAAACTGGATGTCTTAACAACCTGTGTGAACAGTAATCATATAGTCTGCGTAGACTTCAAGCTTTATTTCATTAGATTTAAAGGTGCAGTGTGTAAAAGTTAGAAGAAATGAAGAAATCTTAAAAGGAGAAATAAAATAAAATGAAATATATATAAATATATAAGTATGTAAGAAATATTAACAAAACTTATCTGTACAATAGATCTATCTATACATGAGATGAAAGTCTATACAATATGAAAAATATGAGGATGAATCTACATGGAAATGAGTGGAAATGTCCTTGAAGTGTGTAAATGTCCATAAATCCAATAATCTGCAACTTGCAGATTTGCAACTTGCAACTTGCAAAAGTGCAAATGTGCATGATGTGCCATGCACAATGTTCACATGGGTGTGTGCAAAAATGCAAGGCGGAGTAATCCTATGTATTGTCATATGTTGTCATTAGTGTGTAATCAAACTACTCATGATGCTCAAGTGGTTTTCACCTTGAGCCAGAAAAGTCAGATTAGACTTTGCCAGAAAACAACTAGCCTGACCAGTTCTGGAATAAGATTCTTTGGATTGATGAAACTGAGATTAACTTGTACCAGAAGGACGGAGTATAAAGAAAGAATGGAGCAGCTTCTCACGGTGGAGTCAGTGTTGTGGCATGGCCATGTATGGCTTCTAGAATCACCTCAGTTTCATACCAACCAATAGGCTGCCACTTCACATTGCAAATGAATAATGACCCGAAACATAGAGCAAAAGTTACCCAAGAGATTCTCAAGGCAAAGAATATTCTCCACTGGCTAAAAATCAGACTGAAGGCAGAAAGACCCGCAACAAGCAGCAGCTGAAGGCAGCTACAGTGATGGGCTCACAAAACATGTCCAGGAATGAAACTCAGCCTTTGGTCATTATAAGGTTTGCTGGAATTAGTTCTCAAAGAAAGACTGGACACAATGGGTTACATTTTAAGATGTCAGGGATTTCTGACCTCCCTGGCACCTGGCACTCCTCAACACACTTGAGTCACAGATTCCTTTTCAATCCCCTCTGGGGTAGGAAACCCAGGTCCTAGAGAGACGTAGCCCTGCTTGAATTCAAACTATCTCTGTCCTCCTCACTGTTGATTACCTGGATCAGGTGTGTTCAGCCAATGAGAAGCTGTAAGTGCGGCGGATGGCTGGAAAACAAGCAGGGCTGCTTCTCTCTAGGACCAGGGTTGCCTACCCCTGCCTTAGGTTGACAAACCAAACCAAATACAAGTTAAGGGAAGGGACAACACACTTCAAAAAGAAGTTGGTAAGAACTGGTTTCCTACTGAGACCAATCAATAGAAAAGCCCTTAGCAATCAGAGGAATGTCTAGGTAAATGTGGTCTGATCAAGGGCTGAGTCACATTCAGTGGAAAATGAAATCAAGCACAGAATGTTGTTAGTGTGACTCCTCCAGACACGGCAAAGGCAATAAAGAAGAACTTTAGATGTTTGTATCGAGTGTGTAGGGGCAGTATTTAGTAAGGGATGGAGAGAGACAGACAGGAAATCATGTAGCACGATCTAGAATGCAGTTGGGTGATCATGTGAGTGCGTGTACACATGCACTAAACATCTGCATTCACAGACTTTTTCATCTCAATGCTGCCAAGGGTGTCAATGTCCTTGCACTCCTGACTGGCCAAACTTTAATCTGTTCTTGTCAGACTGGCTCATTTCCTACTAATCAGCTCTCATCATTCTATCTTCACTTGCCACCTTCTGGCAGATGGAAATTAAATGTGGCAGTTATATTAAGACAGCTGGGCGCCTTGTAGGGCAAGGAAGATTGGCACTGATTAGCTCAGTTTAGTTTTGGTTTAGTTCAGAAGTGTCCGGTGTCAGCTGGGACATGGGGGGGATATTAAAACTGATGAACAGCCCGGCCTGAGGACACCTGATAGCCAAACATACACAGTATGTTATCAAACCAAGTCCTCCCCACTTCAAGCTTTACCATAAATCTAGGAACTCAGTGGAGACAGTAGCTTAGACATAGTACCATATGTACTTAAATCAATTTCTCAAAAGAGGAATGGAACATTAAGTCACATAAAAATTAAAAGTTGAACTCATAGGCAATGAAATGTGATAATTTAAGTACACTAAAGATTAGAAGAAGTATTCCCCATGATTCAGTAGCTTGCAGATCTACTTGAGAAAGCATCATGTATGGCATTATCAGTCTCTCACATTGTTGTGGATGAATACTTTACAGCATTTCTTCAGTGCATTGAGATTTTCGGGCATTCGCTTACACCCAGCTTTCTCAATTCAGATGACGCCTTCTGGTTGGTTCTCCAGATGACGTCCTCTAGTTATTCAGCTACAAGCAAAGATATTTTAACTGTGCTCATTTTCTAAATTAATAGTATTTCCATCAATCCCCATACAGACACTAAAACTGTACTCCCTAAACTAGAACCAAAATCAGCTTATTAAAAGTTGGTGTTTTTAAAGATCCCCTTTAAGAGCAGGATCCCAGAAAGGCATGTTGGTTTTTGTTGTTCTGAGGTCCTCTGCTGTGACTTTCTATGTTTTGTACTGTCAGTCTTGGTTTCCAGTTGTTTTCCCTTGGAAGTTGGATTTGCTCTGATCTACAGTGTGACATGTAACCATTTCTAACTACTTTCAAAAGAAAACTACCACTTTCTGTGTTTCAGAAAAGCAGCTCACAGCAAAACCAGGATATTCCACTGTGACTTGTTAACAGTCTCCAGTAATGGCACACAAGTTGCTTCTTTTGTTTCTATATTTCTCCTAAATTGACACAGCTACTGTTGTTTTGCACATAACTGTTGTTCCCTTTAACACAAGGGGAAAACAGCCCTCAAAACACTCTGTAAAAAGCCTCTCTTGGCTATTTAGTGAGTCACTGACACACATCAAGAGCAGCTTTACGCTCACCCAACCAACTCCTGGGTTCGGTAACTGCTTAATGAGTGTTTACATATTTCCTGACAGGTTGCTTTGCTGATTTATGATTCTCACGTTATGCGATAAAGCTTGTCTGAGGTGACATATAGCATCTCTGACACGCTGTAAGTGCCTTTTAAGTGCTAAATTGATGCTCTTCACATCATACAAAACAGCTACTGTGGAGCTAGAGTTAATGGCAGAAAAGGAATACCTGACCTTTTATTGCTCATGTTTAGGAAAAGTTCACTACATAGTGAGAAAATGTAGGCCTGCTTCTGATTTGCTAACAGATTTGTTTCTTTTTTGCCTTTATTGTTTGTTAATATGCGAAAGATTTGCTACAGGAGGGTGTTGATGAGACGAGCCAGTCAGTTGCCAACCGATGATTAAGGAAAAGACGATTCTCTCGGTTTTTTCTAGACCTGGACGCCCACCCACCCGAAATGCTTCTCTGGAAGCTCAGCTCTGTTTTTGCCCCCTGTATAATTCTGCACACAAAGAGAAACATGACATTTTTGAACTTCACTTAATGCATTTCTCGTTTTGTCACCCTCAGCTTCCATCTCTCTCTCTCTTTTTTTTTGCTTTACTTCCTCTTTCTGATTCTGCTCTCAAAGGCACAATCACACTTTCTTTTTGCAATGCTAATACATGTGTGGTAGGTGTGAGGGAGGAAAGCTGTAGCCTAATAAAATATTCCCGCGCTGCATCTCTCTCCGCTAAAACAAGAAAACCAATCTCTCTTCTCTCACATTGTCTGACACTTCCTCTGCCTTTGCAATCCCTACTCTTTTGCTCACCCCTCTCTCGCATTTTTTTCCCTTCTGTCAGCCTTTAGCTATGGTACAGTCTAAAAGGTGCATTCATACACTTATCTAAGCATCTAAACTGCTGTCAGTATCAACCCACGCATGTAAACAAATCCACTTTCAGGGACGCCTAAGGACTAGCTGTATGCTGCTTATCTTGAGGAAAAAGCACAAAGTTAAATGCAAACACATACTCACAAAGCTCATTACATGTAATCTTTGTTTGACAGAGTGGGATGACTCACAAAGGAAAGTGATGAGAAGACAAAACACAGAAAAAAACACCTACATACCCTTTGCAACCTAATCTGATCTATTTCTGACCATGAAGAGCGGAGCTGAGGGAACCTTTGTGAGCCTACATATGTGCGTGAGTGTGTGCAAGTTTTATTTATGCTCGAGTAAACATATTCCAGTTTTAGAAGTGCTGAAAGTGAATCTTTCTTCATACGGTTAATTTGTGATATCAGTATGTTTGGCGCTGAAGCTAGCTTAAGGTAAATGTGTAGGTAAAGAAGTTTCACTAATCAATATTTTTAATATCAATTATTGTTTGATTATGAGTAATGTTAAAAGTGCTGCTTTTGCTGCTGCGGTTCTCTGCAGACGTGCTCAGCCTTACAGAGCTTTTGAATTTTAGTTTGACAATTTTTTTTTTGCTTTAACATCCTGCTACTTCATCATGCAGATGTGTTCAGAAACAGAATACATACATAACTTATCCAACAGGTGGTGTGCTCCACGGTCAGGTGAAGAGAGATGCTACTGCTAAATTAACGCAGGCAAAGTGAGATCAGAGACAGGAGATGCTGTACTGGTCATAAATAATATGTTCATGGGAATGATCATGCTTTGATGAACTTAAAGTCTGTAGTTCTTGACAGAGTACTCCAGTGCAATAAAAACTTTTGAAAAGATTTTGTTAATTTTCTGGTGGTGAGGGTTACGATTTCAAGATACTTCTCTTTGCCACCAGCTGGGTCCTAATAGGCTTCACTAAACTGTAGACACGGGACAGATGCACGGTGGAGAAATGGCAGCACGAGCGTGTGTTAAGATATGTGTTTGTGTGTGCGCGCGTTGGCATGAAGCTGGGGATTTGGGGCTGCTTTGACCCAAGCGAAATGACTCATCATCTCCATAGTACACAACAGATGGAGCTCAGAGCTACTCAGATTCACATAATACCTCTACATCTACCCTTCCTCCCACACTCCCCAGCGAGCGATGACCCATTCGTTTGCCACTGAGGACTGATTCAAGTCAGTCCTCTCTGTTTACGAAAAATATACTTTCAAGCCTATTAATGTTTATGGGCAAGAGAGATTACAGCATGTGAACTTCAGATATTGTTTGTGCTAATATATTACGGCTTTCTGGAGTGAAATCCTTCATTTCCTGTCTCTTATATCACATTTCATCTGACCTCTTTGTCAAACGATGATTCATTAAATCACAGATCATCTTTGTGATCAAAGCGAAGGCTTTCAGCCCCTGACACCATCAGCCTCGTTCTTAACTGAGGCTTTTAAAGTAAATGTCTGACTTGACACCTCTGTGGCTTTTGCAGATGATCCTTAAACCAGCATGAACCCATCTCTCCACCTGCCTGTGTAGAATAATGCCATTCACTGACTTTAACAATGGAGAGGTACCTCCTTCTAGCCACTAGATGGTGCTGGTGGATCATGGTTTTGGAAACAGGAGCTATCAGTGCACATACAAATGCAGGGCAAATCATACATAACCTTTTAAATGTGTTTGGCCGAGATGAACATTATATGCTTATGGAACATGCTGATCTGAGAATGTTGGAAATCAAAGCAGGCAGTAGCTTAGCAAATGGGAAAGCAGTGAGATGGAAAACTGCATTAAAAAGGAGGCGATCTGGAGGGATCCCGCTCATTGTATGTGGAGGAGAAAAGTGATAAACAGAATTAGAGGCAGCAAAGAGGAAACTGAATGAGATGCAGATAAACAATAGTCAGTGTGCGCTGCGCGTCTGCGTGTGTGATGCATTCTAAACTCCGAGCCGGAGAAATGGAATACATCAGAGCGCTTAAACAAATCTGTGTGAGGGGCAAATCTTTTCAGATGTGCTGTGCACAGTCTTTTTACACACGCTTTCTCTGTGCGTGTACGTGTGTTGTGTGAGGCGGCACCTGCAGACAGCCGCGCGCAGCCCGTACCTGATAAGTCACGACGGCAAGGCCTGTATCCACCTCAAGCAAATTGTAAATTAAAAAGTGTGCATCTCTTCCCTCAGCTGCAAAGCCAAGCCAACCTGTGTGATTGCTTCTGCGTGGAAAACAAAAAAACAAAAGGGAAGACATCTGTTTGTTACTGCTATTGTGTGTGTGTGTGTGTGTGTGTGTGTGTGTGTGTGTGTGTGTGTGTGTGTGTGTGTGTGTGTGTGTGTGT
>JAUYWH010000009.1:2902017-2928190 GCA_034779795.1 Ctenopoma multispine | reverse complement strand
ACACACACACACACACACACACACACACACACACACACAGACACACACACACACACACACACACACACACACACAAACACTCATGGGAGGAAAAAAAAATCACCAATGAAAGGTGAAGACCATAAAGGTCGACAATGCCACAGGGAATTTCTTTTTTTTTTTTACACCGATAAAGATCAATTTGAGCGTCTCAGGCTGGTGGTAATAAGATATAAGATGGTTGTTGAGGGACTTGTCTGCCAAAAATCTATAGCAGAGGCCATCCATTTTACCCTGCCAACTGGGAGTTACAGTGAAGACTCGACAGCAGCGGCATGCATGTGCACACACGTCCACGTGCACACACACACACAATATCATAAAATGGTTTACACCTAGTTATACTGTCTCTGGGATCCGCCAGTGTGGAGCTGCTGTATGTGTTTTATATATATATATATATATATATATATATATATTTTTTTTTTACTTTAAACTTTTCCTCCATTTTTTATCATCTACATATTTATTCTCACACTCTTATTCTGCTGTGGGTGGCCAGGCAGGTGCTTGTGGGGCTAGGCCCTTATCTCTCCAAATGAGACTGGCAGCTGGCATTTTCTTCACTCAGAGATTACAGAGAGGGCGAGGGAGGGAAAGTTTACTTCGCACTACTTTTATCGGACACAGGGCTGACCTTCACAGCGTGGGCCAACACTTCACCAGCCCCTGAATTCTTGTCTCATCCAAACAAGCTGAGGGAGAAATTGAAAATGGAGAATAAGAAAAAAAAAAAAGTTGCGTGAAAGGCATCTGGAACATCGGCACTGTGGCACCATCCCTAACAAGATCAAGCGCATATTCCCCCAGATTTATGTCAGACACATTCAACACAAATATCAAACAACTGCTACCCTGCAACAACTTTATTTCTAATTGGTATAGTCTTTTACAGAGTGCCAACTAGAAACTGAATCTCAGCTGGGGTCAGTGTGACTGTCACCTTTGATCTTTGGCCACCAAAATCTAATCAGTGCATCGTTGATATTACAAGTGATTAATGGTGCCAAATTTGAAGGAAAGTCTTCAAAAATGTGCCACGTAAAAATGTGCCGCCACGTACCAATCATCTCCCGAAATCTGGCACCTCCTATCTCTTTGTAATTTTGGACTCGGCTCAACAAAACTTATAGAGACAAACTGAGAAAATACTTACACTTTGTAAATCCTTTGGTGTCTCATACTGACAGTAATTTCCATGTCACTTTATGGCACCATGGCGAATACCTGCATGTCAGATCCTTCTTCATGACAACATGACCATGAATGATCAGTTACAGCAATGGTTTGGTTCAGTTTAGGCACAAACACAACTAGGACTAACAAACTCAGAGTTAGCTTAAGCTAAAAAAGATAAAATAAGAACTTCCTGGATGTCTCACACTGGACTTCTGTCTCCTGTGGGAAAGTCCTGCATGTTGTTCAACCATTCACCCTCCCTGTCCTCCCTACACAAGCTTTTGCCTTAATGTACTACACCAGTGCTCTAGGCATTAAATATTGACATGCCTGAGTTATTTTTTGCAGTCAATTGACATCCTCATGCACCTCACACTGGAGCAAATAGGTACCTTTAGCACCAACAAGCAAAACTGTGTTATTTTAAGTATCTCAATGCCCTGATATTGCTTATTAACAGGCGTATAATTTAATTTACATCAAAAATCATCGTAAAGCTTATTTTTAGGCCTCTAGTGGCTGAACATCGTTTTTACTGCACCAGTAGTCAAATTTGATTATTTGCAACAAAAACAATGTTCATATCTAAAATTTTCTTTTGCAGTGAAACTTGAGATGGCTGGAAGGAGAGGGTTGACAGGGGTTGAATATATTGAATTATCCAGTGAGTCATCTTCTGGCTCACACAGAGAAAAACCTCTTGTAAAGTTCACAGTAGTGAGAGTGGAGAGTCGCTTGTATCCGGGGTGAGTTTCAATCACTTTTCATCACAGGGGCTCAGAAGCTCAGGCTGTTGACAAGCTATAGGATTTAACATAAAATCTCACGATGTGTAGGTAGCATCAAAGCAACAAGCAAACACACCTCCCTGGAGAGCCTGCTTCTCCAGCAATTATCCTCCAACAGCTCCTGTCACCTCGCATATTGCACAAATTTACAATAATGTTTTCACTGTCTGTCACTGTTGATTTGTGAAAAGCTGGTTCACAGAGAGTCAAAGCAATTGTTTTATATTAATGTCGGGTGCAATTTATACAGTACATTAATCTGTATACACTAATTATGTATTAAACTTGTTACCAGTTTGTCTTTTCTTTTAACACGTGTGATGATAGCTATGTGACGACTTTGTTTTTCTTTAATTAAGAGTATTATGAAAGAGTCGATACGGTATGTGGATGTGCGTGAGTTTGTGAGTACCCTTGAGAAGTCCACTTATCATGCTTTTTCATACCAGCTCTATTGATTTATGACACATTGCACTGTAGCACAGACTAGTCTTTGCAGGTTGTCTGAAATGCATTTTCAGTTTTTAGGTAAAAGACTTGTTGTTTTACATTTGCAAATTAGTATTTAGAATTGTAGATAATGATAAATGGTGTTTGAACCAACTACCAAACAACCAAACATCTGGTATCTCATAATTGACTATTAATATGAGAAACCTCACTTAAGCATCACAAGTTATACATATGCCATAAGTCAGAATTCATAGAAATAAAAAGACATTCCCTGTGTAGCACAGATGGACTTCCATAAAACCAAAACCATAGGAATGATACAAGGAAGGAATGCACAGTGATGTTGACGAGAAATTGCCCACAGGTTTTGAGAGGTTCAAATGTTAACACAGGTTAAGTTGCTAGACCTCAATTTCTCTATTTCTCACGCACGTACACACTCCTCCACCACTACCCTCAAACGCTGTGGCTCTATTCTTCCTCCTCCTCTATTTGACTTTCTTTTCACTCTGCTCGAGAAATTCTCTCTCTTTCTCTCCTCCTGTATCTCAGCCTCGCTCTCCCTTCTACTTTCTAGTGATTAGAAATAACCTATGGAAGACATTTCAGAGAATGTAGCCTTGCTGCAGGAGCTGTCCCAGCAAATGGAATATAATAACCCAGCCCCTCCTCTGTCATCCCTGCATGCTGCAGGTCCAATCGGTGCAGCAGGAAATATCAGTAATTAGGAAGAGGGAAAAGTCTCCCTGCAATTACTGCCTGATATCCGAGACATTTGTTAAGCTTGTTAGCGGGTCTGGTAGCTTCATTAGCAGAGGAGTGAGTGGTAGCAGCAGCAGCAGCAATAAAGTTTATATATATCTACATTCCTGGTGACGTTTGTCACATGTCACCCGCCATTTTCTAATTGTCTTATTTCTATCTGCTCTGTCCTTAAAATGACTTTTTATTCAGAAACAATAACATAAAGAAAACATTTAGAGGAATAACATTGGTGTTTGATGGGAAAATAGAATTAGTGATAGAAAAAACCAAGCTTCAGTAATGTGAAGACGGACTTAGAGAATCACTAGCAGTAATGTATGATGATAAACATGTATAGTATCTTCAAAATACGGAAGGTGAGAAATAATAATACTACCACAATAATTTTTTTGTCATGTTGTCATGTCGTCATAATTAACTCAGTGCTGTGAGCATCTTTTATGAAAAACAAAATGTGCATCAGTGTATTTGTGATTTACCATTTATGTTAATTGTGAACATATGGTAACATTGCACTGGTTAAAATATGACCATTATGTTAAAAGAGAATGTATTCAAGGTGCAGTTATATTACTGTGATTGTAGTTTAGTTATATAGAAACCTATTTTTTAGGAGATTGGGTTGGTCATATTCTAATGAATGTTTCCAAATGTGTCTCTTTATTGTGTCTTTATTGTTATAATGTTATAATTCTAGTGGTGATTAATGAGTTAATAATACAAATCTGGGGTTTTACAATATACTAAACTACAATTCTGTGTTTAAATGTATACAATTATTAACATCAGAAGCAGCACTGTCAATTTTCAACTTAAAAGCAAACAAAATGAAGACATCTGTGCCAAATGAACACACTGAACGCTTCTCAGAACGTCGACGGCGCTTATGCTGTGTTCATCACTGAATTTACTACATTTTAAACTACAATAGTCATTATCAAGTAATGCTGTCAAATAAAAACCTTTTTTTAAATCAAAAAGTGGTAATTTCCTCATTATACAAATCCAAATAAGTGGAATGTGTAATTTTTGTATTTAAAATAACAGAGTAGGGATTATGCTTCAGTTTCGCTTATTTAACTGCCTGAATTTCAGGTTTTGAATCTGTAGCTGTTTTCAAGGAGTTGGAGAAAATCAGCTGTTGTTATGAACTTTCCTCTGCCATCAAACTCAAAACTAAAACACTGTTACTCCAGTGTTGTCAAACCATGTCGATGTTTTCTAACAGGCTCAGAAACCCTGCACAGCTCGAGTGTAACTGGCATACTGTATAATGACGCTGTCGCTGTCTGTCCTACTGCAGAATTTAGACAGTCAATTCATCTGCAGAGGACAACATGTATTCCACAAGAAGAAGAAGGAGAAAAAAGAAAACAACTAGAAACACAAAGCCTGTAGTGAATAGTGAAGATACAATGGCTTAAGTGGCCACCAATTTGCAAGCATTGATTAAGTCTTTGAAAGTTTTTCAAACAAATGCAATTCACAGGGCGCACACATGATAATCAGAGGTGGCTGAAATGAAAGTCCTGCAAAACTTTGCCGAAATTGAGGTGGTGACATGTTTGTTTTGTTTTGTGTTCTTCCACTGAGTATGCAAATAGTCACGGGATACACACTGCTTTGATTTTTGCTTCTTTTCATTTGTTGTTCCTAAAGCAATCTCAACCCAAAAGAAATTGCTTTTGCTATGCAACTAAACCACCGACTTCACTTGTATGTGCTGCTGTGCATAACATGCAACAATGAAATGAAATGTACACTGAAACGTACACTGAAATGTAACGACGCAGGACAGTTTTCACAGGTATGTACTGTAAGCTGTAGATGTGATTCAGCTATGAGCTGTTGATGTATTGTTTTTTTAATTGACAGAAAATGAATATCAGCATGTCAGCTACTCATGACCAGACAACGAGGAACATACCTGGCTTGTCCACACACACGGTTCAGCTTATTTACAGGCCCACAGCATGCCATTTTCAATGCCAGAAAAAGAGAAAGGATTCAGTCTGTCATTACATCCTGTGGTCTACACGAGAACCTGATTACTCAGTCAAATCATTACTGAAGCAGAGTAACCACCATGTTCAAAGTGATCATCAGTGCTTAAAGCTCTTAACATTGGTTCCCTTGTTAAAAAACACAGAGTCTGGATAATTAGTGTCTCTCCATGGGTGAGGCGTTACACAGTTCTGTCTACTTTCTCCACCATAGTTACAGATCCACACCATGTCGTCGGTTTTATTTTGAGACGAGCAGATGTTGCTACAGGTTTTTTTGACATTTGGTCACTGTGATCCCCCTACTGATTCCTCTCTGTTCCAGCATTTCGTCAAACAGTATGTACAGCAACTGCAGCATGAAGCAAACACAGTTTCCAAAAGCTCGGATGACACCTCTCAAATATTTTGCGAGTAAACAGTGCTGCAGAACTCTGCATACAAATGCACAAGCAAAACACGCGCGCACAGAGCTTGTCTCTTTGCTTGCTGTCTCTAATGCAACTCATTTGTCAATGATAATGTACGGATAGTTAATGTGCAGAGGGCAGAGCCCCAGGCAGCCAGGTTAGAGCGGTGAGAGTAGATCAATACACACAGACGAGTAAAACACATCTCTCTGCAATACAACCAGGCTGTCAATGGGTCAGCACCACTGATGCTGTAATTGCGCAGTTGTATTGTAATGTTACAAGAGTTCATGCAACCTGTCTCCTAAAATGTTCGTCCCTATGCAACTAAACTGCAAGCGCAATGTTTTTATAGCAATGTTTCGTCCTGGATATTAAGACACAAGAAAACTGGATGTTGTTGATTGGATGGGGAAAATGTATTTGTGATTGCAATTTACTTTCACAAAGACGTCATTTTTACAAGACAGGGTGGCTTAGTGAAGTCTAAAGTTCATTGGCTCCAAATACCTAATTTCTTAATCAGGTTCTTCATGTGCATTGATCATAAATAAACCACTGTTGAAACTATTTTCATTGGTTCAGAGCAGACTTCAGTATTTGTGTTTTTACTTCTTGTTGAAACTAAGCTACTGCTACTGAAATACAACTAAATTCAAACAATAGTTACCACATCCAATTTGGTAATATTGTTTGCTTTAATAATAAATAGCACAGTATGCAAAGAAATAGTAATTATACTTGTTTTTCTCCAGGAAGTGTTTCTTTGCTGAGTTGTAGTTGAAGAATACTATTAAATAAAATTACATAAAAAGAAAAAAAAATGAACTGCAGAGATTTTTGAAATATCTTGACTGACTAAATCAAACACAGCTACCAGAAACTTTAGAAATTTCTAAACCTCTCATGTACCTCAAAGGATGCTGAGATCTAAATGGTGTTTCTTCACACTACCACAAATATGAAAATGCTAAAAAGTTTACTCATTCTTATACTGCTCTAAAAGCGGTCAAACATAAAGCACCAGGTTTTTAATAGTTCAATGTAAACTCCTTGATGTTGCTAAAAGCAGATATTAATGAAAAACAAATAAAATGACGTCTGATGCCTTCAGTGTTTGTGTCGACCCTGAGATGATGTCTACCTTTTCAGTATCCTTTTTGTCTAGTCTATAAATTCAGTCTCACTGTAAAAGCTGCTTTCACTGCTAAGCGCAAACACAAGACAATGATCTCAACATCACATTTACAGTAGATCAACATGGCCTTGAGTTCCATTTTTTACGTACTGGGTCCAGATTTTCTGTCTTTGACAAGCTTTCAAAGAGTTTTAACTGATATATTAACTTTAATCAAACAATATGTTTAGATTGTTTTTAATTAGAAGAGAAATACTGATGCTTTATGTGAAGGATGAGCTATGAGAAATGTCTGAGTGCCTGCAGTGAAACTACTCGCAAAGTAAAGAAAGGGTTAAGTGGGGTTATTGGTTGTTCGGATATGTTTGGATGTTTTACAGTATACTATAAGTACAGTAGTGGTAGTGAGTACTATAAGTGATGAACAACATCTGTAAAATATCAGAAATACTTAAAGGTCTATTTTCCAGTTTCCTCCTACTTTTGAAACGTAACTTTTTGTAAAACATATTTGCCATGACATCACTGATACCATAATTACTTTACCCGGTTCTGCAGAATGAACGCAGGGTGATTTCATGCAGCAATTTGTGAAAAACAGTGGGATGTGAAAATTCAGAGAATGGATGGTGGACTTTGGATTTATTAAAAAAAGTCACACTTTTGTCTAAATATGGGCTTGTTTCTCATCTTTTCTGCAAATTCTTTTGAAAGAGTCCAGTTTACTTGTGAACATATTCAGCCTCCGTCTCTGCAGGCACGTCATTAGCAGCTATCACACAGAGATGGTGTTAACTACAGTAATAAGGTGTCAAGTCACTTTTTGAAAATAATAAAATATTCCAGATCACACCTTTTCAACCAGGATTTATGTGCAGACAGCCTGGCACTCATGATAAAAAATATTTAATCTTGCAAACTCTGATTTTCTGTATAATTAAATGCAAATGTCAAAATTTGTGTAAGAATAATTATCCAGTAGTTAAAATGACCTATTTTGATGACTGAAATGATTCTTTCATTGAACTCATAAGGAGGATACTATCAACCTTCATCAACTTAAATGCTGCATACAGAGTGAATATAGTGCCACCCAACTTGCAGATAAACGATTATTTAGTGCAGCCCTCACTGGCTTCCCACTCAGATTTTACTAAGTCTATGATTTGGGATGATATGCTGATAATGTGCTGGAGTGTTTTTTGTGGGTATGTGTCAGTGCCAATCCACATTGTTATAGACGTATTTAAGAAATTCCACGACTTCCAGTTATATGTGTAGAACTGAGTCGACTGTTGTACTTTCTTTTGCTCTTCTTCTTAATTATTACAGTAGATCATATAGGTAATAAAGGTAATCCCTGCACTACTATTGTTGTCTCACCGTGCTGGCTGCGGGAACACAGTGGAGCTACCTCCTTTGTTTACACTGTAGACCAGCTGATGGCACTACAGCCCAGTGACAAGGCAACATAGCTTGCCGCATAAGACAGTGGACAAGTTGGCATCCCATGTGGGGAATGGGCACATCTTTTGTGCATGTAGTCAGACAACTTTACAGACATGTAGTCTGATGTATTTGCTGAAGACATAGATGTATAATGCTATTCCTGGCTCCATCATTGCAATGGATGGTTGCCATACTTTTCTGTTGTTAGAGGGAGAAGAACATTACAGGCAGCAAGAACAGCAACCAATTGACTGAAGGGAGTGTGGACTGGTCAAACAAATTATTATTGATAATATATTATGATTATATTCATTCATAACAGATTTGATTGCGAAAGCTTGTGAACCTTGTCAACCTCAGCCTGGAGTGGACAACGCCATCATCCACCTATATTGCTACACCCACACCTACCTGGACAAGCCTGTGATGATTACGTTTTAAACTTTTTCCAGTGCCACCACCATCTGACCAGCCTTATCAGAGAGGAAAATGCAGGTGTGTACTCCCGTGGCCTGTTGGGTAATTTACTTAGTACTTCCACTAGCATCCATCTTCATAAGTTATGTAACAACTCTGTTGTTGTTGGATGCATTTAGGGTTAAGACCTTAACCCTAAGTTTTCTAGACTGGAATGGGATTAATGACCTCTGGCTCAACTCCAGTAAAACTGTGGTAAACGTCAGGAAATGAAATTGTAACTTCTGTATGCTCTCTGTCCGGGGTGAGATGGTGGAGGCTGTAACAGACAAAACAAATACCTAAGAGTCTACTTGGACAATATCAAACCATAAACAGGGTGCTTTACAAACATTTCACAGATAGTTCTGTTTTCTATGGGGGCTCAGGTCTTTTAACAGCATGCTGTGGATGTGCATGAAGGTGGTGGACACTAACATAGTGAACAAATTAATCAAGAAAGCTGGCTCTGTCCTGGGGGTGACTGAGCACAGGAGGCTGTCCAAACTCATTTCGATCCTGGGCAACACCTCCCACCTTCTTCACAGTGTGTTGGCTGGACAGAAAAACATGTTCAGTCAGAAACTGATCACTGCCAAGTGCTCCACAGAGCATCACATGAGATCCTTTCTTCCAGTGGACATTAGACTTTCCAACTCCTTTCCCCTCTGTCAGGGGAGGAGGACTGGGACAATCATGTTATTATATCCTCTCGTATAAAGACACTCTGTGAAATACATAGCCATGTACACAACCATATTCTTCTCTCCCTGTAATAACTGCTAATTGCACTGTTAACTTACTGGTTTCATCATACTAACATCCAACTTTTTTACCATCATCATCATTATTCATGATCTTCTATCATTACAGTTCATCACACTGCATGCGACTTTGGTTCACTGTGCATCATCTTTAGATTTTTAAAGATAAATCACAGATCCTTATTAGCTGATGGTGAAGTTATTTGTTGGTGGTTTTCTATCCCGTTTTCCTTCTTTTCAGCAGAGAACATCTGTAACAAAGCAAAGCAAATTCCCCCTGGGATTAATGAAGTTTTTTCAATCTTCAGTCTAGAATATAAAAAATGGATGCGGAATAATTTCATGTTTCACTTAGAATTTCTCAGGCATTTTGGTAATGTGGTCTGTGTGTGCCAAGAAATATAATTGGATCTCTGATAGTTAGGGATAGCTACTTTAGATGTGAAAGGCTACTTACTGTATGGCAAGCTCATGCAACACTCACAAAGTTGGGCAGCAATATAAAAGACACACTCTCAAACCAAAATCCAGGGAAGTGCTAGAGTTAAAACTATATGAGGAAATGAATCCTTGCCACAATAATAACAATAGCCACAATATTTCATTTTAAACATGCTGGTTTCAACAACATTCCCCAATAATATAACTTCATGGTCTGTTTGACATATTTAATGATTATGCGTCACTGGTGCAAAGGACAGGACAATAATCCTTCTAAAGAGCCATTTGGTCAGCAGCCCTATTCAAATGCTCTAATCAGCCCTGGTACTGAACAGTTAGCTGTCTCTCATTATCAATACAGTGCTTCAGTGTGTAGTGCCAAGCGATTAACTGAGCTCAGTGATTCGATTTCAGTTACTTTTCACTTTAAACAACATAATTGACGCTCTGTAGTCAAATAATTTGAATTATACAAAGCTCAGCCTTAAGCTGTTTTGATTTTCTGAAGTATGCAGCTTCCAGGGGGAAAAAAACCCAAACTAAATAGCCTTGTCAGCCAGATGAGTTTTGCAACCTTCCTCCTCAGTATGACACTAGCCACAACAGAGCCAGTCTGACAGTCGAGTACAAATTGGACAGACCAGTCACAGTTTTAGAAGCGCATCCATATGTGCAACACAAGCAAACCCACAGCAAAACTTAACAATAATGGCAAAGGGAAAGACACACACTATAAATATACAGTAAATGCACAGAATCAAAAATAATGACACTGCTGGAAAAAGATGTCTTTGCTTTTTCCCCTTCACGAGACATAACTGGACACAGCTCATTCATGTTTAACCAGTTAAAAGACAGTGAACTGTGTGAACTACATACTTACATAATGGTAGATTAACATACTGTGCAGGTCATGTTCTACAGGCTCAACATAAAGTATGCAGGTATCAGAGGAACAGGAAGAAGCAAACAAAATCACATAAAGATGCACTGTTATGTCCATGTAAAATAGGAAATAGTAAAATGAGATTGGATTCCTTCTAAAATGTCACTGCAGATTTATAATAGTTCACAAACCTACTTACATATATGACTGGGTGTTAACAAATAGTTAATTCTGTGTAGTGTCTGATTAACTAATTCCATCAAGAACATAACTGTGTCACGCTCTGAGTTATTATAATTTCATACTAATTTCAGTCATGCCCTCTTTGCCATGTACTCCTGATTAATGCTAAGCTATTCAAACATTAGAAACCTATGAAGAAAAGATATCTAATATGACCTAGTTAAGGATCGTTGATACTGATGATGATTTGATTAAATATAGTGCTTAAATATGAGAATATACTGTGTAGGGTCTTGAGACTAGATTTCCAATGTGGGGATCTTCTTCAAGAATAAAGTAGGACTCCCAACCTTAATGCCTATTGTGCTTTCCTGGTGCATCTTCTCAAACAAAACGTAATCCCAGAAAGCCGGAAGCTTTCAGGGCAGCCTGAGTTGTTGAGCCTTAGGACACTTGGCTGCCTTATCTAATCCAGCCTAAAGTCGAGGAAAATACTGGTAAGCAAGCCTAATAAAAGCCTGCACAGCCACATATATCAACACCAACAGCGTACGCCAGCTCAAGTGAAGCAACAAGCCTTACTGCTGCCCTTCGTCACGGTCTTTAACCCCAACTGTCCCCAGTGGAGCTGCTCAGTGGCCATCAGTGGAACGCTGTGGCTGTAATGGGCAGCTGCCTCCTGTGAATTTGATCAAAGAGTGGTTTTCTGAGCATGTACGCTCTGACTTGATATTCACCTGTGTACTTGAAGGCAACCTGCATCCATCATGCCACACTGCAGAAAGTGCAAGTTGGGTTTCCACTGCATAAATAAGAGCCTCTTGAGAAAACCGGAGGAAAACACTGAAGTGCCTTGAGTTTGAAATCCCTCTTGAAAGTTTACAGTGGTCGTTTCCACACGGCTTGGGATGCCCATGAATGCTTCTTTGAACATGACAGTCAAATCTGCTTGTTTCCGTGGGGCTCTCTGCAAACACATGACGCAAAGCCAGCAGAGCATCTGTGGGATGAGATAGAAAAGTGGTACTCCAAGTAGAGACGCACTAAAAGCCGGGCGGGACGGAAAGTGGAAAGCACCTGAATAAACATCCCTGTGGAAGAGTTGTGGAAACCTGTGAGAGGCTGTGCCAAGTCACAAAACCTGGCCTGCTAGCAAAACATGATGCGACTCAATACTAGGCAGTTTGTGTGGAGTCTACATGCCTTCATATTTTATTACTTATTGTCATCTGTATTTATTTACTGTCTCCAAGGTCTAGCTGTCAAACCTTTATCAAATTCCATATGTTTTCCTCTCTGCAGTATATCTATTTTTCAAGGTGTCCACTTTTGTGATGCGTGAAATTTCCTTGCTGTCGCTATCAGCTGTAAACCACTGTTGGCTGGGACAGAAGCAAGACTCTGGGGTTATCTTAAGTATGCACACACACACAGTTACACACACACTGTTGGCAGCCAGGCCAGGAGTGAGTGACTATAGCTGTTATCTCAGACATATCTCCAGACAGCGGTTATCCAAATCTGTGCACTCAGCTTGGCACAGCACACCATCCCAAGCCTTTTAGACACACTAGTCTGGACAGATGGATAGGAGACAGGGAGGCAGAGAGAGAGAGAGAGAGGCAGAGAGAGAGGGAGCGAGACTCAGTTTAGATGCATTACCAAAGAGAGATGGATGGAACGAAGGCGTAGGGCGAGAAATTGTAAAGGAGGGAGGTGAGAGGAACGAGAGAGAGGGAGAGTCGAGCCATTTAGATGTGCCGTGATGGAGAGAGAAAGAGAGTCAGGACAAATGAAAGGAAATAGACTGATGTGGGTGATGGAGGAGCAGATAGAGAGCAAGCAGAGAGGACCAGTGAGATGATGCCCTGTCTGTATTAAGCTGCTCTGTGTCAGGAAATTGGCCACTGACCCGGTGCTCGCTGACAACCTATGAAACTGTCTGTCACAACATCCACCTTAACAAGTCATTTACTGTAGGCTGGTGCTAAGTCTCACGCTACTGATGTACTCTATGTAACACAAGTGGAAAAAAAGGATGCCACTGAAAATAAATGCTAGCATTTATTTCCACTTCTTCTGCAGTTAAGGTGTTGCTATGTCTCAGTAAAGCTTTGGATACAAAAGATGCTTTTCTAATGGTGACAGCATACAGCAACAGCAGACAAATAATGACACAGAGAAAGTGTGTAGAGTTCCACGTAATGCAGAATACTGGAGTCACGTTAACCTGAAGTCAATCTTTAAACAAAAAATCTGTTTCCAAGTTAAAAATAACTTTGTTTCGCGTTATGAAGTTATCTCTGTGTTAATTGTGTTGTAAATACTTTATTTTCTTACAGACTGGCTGAAGACAAATCACTGATTTGTTTCTAAACGTATTACATGTGAAATATATAGTACTGAATTGCAGAGACCCTTAAAACTGTTCTTCATAACTTCTGTGGTCAGGAAGCTACATGACGTACTGGAGCACTGAAGTGAGACCAGGAGTTCCAAACGTCACAACCTGACAGAAAACTCGTGTCAGGAACAACAGCATGACAGAGAGGACTCAGTGCTGTAGACGTTGTTAGACAGCAGAGATTATGACTGGAACATTGACTTTTTTTTATCGTTCACATGTGGCCAGTTCAGAACTCAGAACACACATTTACTACTGCTTCACCCAGAAGTGGGGTAAAAAGTAGGTTTCAGTAGAAATCAACTAGCGTTAGGAATTTTCTAGAAGTAAATGTCTGTATATGATTAAAGAGAGAATGAGATAAATTTCTGCACTAGAATCAAGGAAACTACCAACCAATTCTGGAAAATACAGCAGGTGTAAATGCCAGATGCAGAAAACATGATGTGGCAGCAGGTGGTCACAGCTGGGACATATCTGTGCATTAAAACAGCCACAAACAGCTTGCTACAAACAGCTGTCATAACTAGTATGTTAGACAAATGTAACTAGAGAATTACAGTAATTGATTTCTGCTAACTCTAAAAACCTAACAACCAATAGCAAACAATTAGTATCTAAAGACCGACACAACATCAAAACAACTCAGAACCAAATGTATACAACAGAGAACCAAATGTATACTTAGTGTAAATCTAAAGCGTGCTGTACTCCAGAAATACTGCATGGGCTTCATTACAAATGAATGTGACAGGGCAGGTGTGGAGTAAGTGGAGAGGACACCAAGAGGGAGTGGAAACTTAACCTGTGCTCTGTAGTCCACGCCAAAGTGTCAGGTACCACATTTAAAGCTCATATCACACAACCACTACTGATATTTTTATCTTCTGAATGTTTGCCTGCCACTTCACTCTGTTACTCTTATGTCTCAATGCTTTATTCAGCCAAACTGAAAATCTAGGGCAGGGGAGGGTGTGAGTTGTTCATATGTAAATCCCTCTCTGTGTAAACTGCAGGTTAAAATAAGTCAAATTGACTTGAACTTATTGTACAGCATTATGCTTCCTGCATGAGAGCCAAATGTCATCTTGGACTGAAAGCTGAAGATGCTGTGTCTCTGAAAAGAGTGGCCTAATCTCACCCGTGTTTGTGGAGCTGTTGGTCAATTTTGTGCCATTTCAGCAGAGACAAAAAGCCTTTAGTGTCTTTTCAAAACCCCATCAAGTGGTATATCAGTCTGTCTCAGAGCAGAACAATTCTTTTTATCTGATTGTTTCCATGTCCCAAGCATACAGTACTACTGCAGCCACACACGTTCTTCTCACATTTTACCAAACTATGGTCTTTTTGTTGTTGTCTCTCTGTCATTAGTTTGACTCACTTATATTTTTCCACTCTTGATGTTCTTCACCGTCATGTCTTCCTGTTTTTTCTCTGGGTCTCTAAACTTTCTTTTCCGTCCCATCATCGCCAAGTGACCTCTTCATTCTCTCTTCCTCTATAACCAATGCCTCTTTCACGCTCTCAGACACACACACACACACGCACGCACGCACGCAAACACACACAAAACAAAGCAGCCATGAAAGTCAGGAAGAAAGAGATCTATAATACATCTGGAAGAATTCCTCATAAACTTTACACTTTGTCTAGGCAGAGCAGATGGACGCTGGCATAATAATGACTACACACACCTACACAGAAACACACACACACACAGAAACACACACACACACACACACACACACACACACACACACACACACACAGTTCCCATAGTAGTAATGATGCAGCTGTCATTGTGGTTCAGGGTGGAAGCTGAGGAGCAATGCTAGTTGACAGACTAGACCCTGCTAGAGATGGTTGGGCTTTCTGAAACCTGCAGCCTGAGTGTATGTGTGTTAGAGAGAGAGAGAGAGAGAGAGAGAGAGAGAGAGAGATGGGAAATGGGGGGAAGTAACAAAGACAAAAGAATCTCTCTGTAAAAAGGTGCTTCCAGTATTTGTTGATATGTATGGAAAGTCAAAGGGGTCATATGTATATGCGTCAGCGTTGAGTGACACGTTACACAGTGCTGTCTCTCACCAAGTCTTTCTGCTGTCTTATCTTACCAACACTTCTCCTCCCATTGTCAGACTGCAGATAGACAATAGAGATCAGAGTTACACACACACACACACACACACACACACACACACACACACACACACACACACTCATAAACACACGACAGAAACCAGAAGTTAAAGTACATGCTTGGACTTCTGAAATCCATTTTCGGTTTTCATCTTCTTCTCCTTCCCATCATCTATCCTGTCACCACCACTCATTGAAACTCCACTCACTGATTTACTCCAGTCTCCACGGGACTGATCGTATGTGTGTGTGCCTATGAGTAGATTTGAGGATGAGAAATGGATTTCTGTGTGTGTGTGTGAGAGGAGTGTGGGGGTGGGGGGGGTCTGGGTGAGTGAGAGGGAATGAGACAAAATGCTCTATGTGATAATAAGTTAGTGTGTGAATCAGTGGTGGTGAGATTCTTCAGTGAGCATGTGCGCACTCATATAAGCAGATGAGATGATTTCTCTTTCTTAAACGTCTTTATTTACCGTAAACATGCGTCTGTGCCTTTCAGGGACTTCAGATGAAAAGTGGAACATCACACACAACCAGGACTGCAAATGACAAAATGCTGACATGGTGTAATTTCTCTCACTGTCTGACAGGTTGGGTGTGAAGTGATGAAGTGAACTGTGGGTAGTTTAAGATGCTTTCTGACTGTCAAATCTGAACCTAACTGTTAATCTAAATTTACTCAGAAGACAGAAGTACAGCATCAAGTGTGCAGATATGCAGATAAACACAGAGAACACACGCACACAGAGAAGCTCCCTTTATGTTTGCTCCAAGGTCCTTTTTCTATTACAATCTGTGAGCTATGTGCTCTAGTAACCTGAATGTGGCCCGTGGAGTTTACACCAAAGCACACTGTGGTCCTGTTTACTCTTTATACACATTTTAAACTGCGTCTTGGGCATTTGGATGTACAAGTGAACAGCTGAGACACATCACCATTCACACTTGTCCCTGTAATGTACATGCACCTCCAAGGTACCCAGCAGTCCAGTTGTGTTCAGATTGCATTGCTGCTGTGTCCCTTCCGCTAACATACAGTTATGACATTAGCAAGATTTTGGCTTTCGTCATATGTTCAGTATTGTAGTTTGACAACTTGATAATTGATGTGTGTCACAGGTGACATATAGTAGCTTGTTTTTAGACTATATGTTTAATGTGCAGTAGGTGAGGTGCCCACAATAATGGCATCTCGGTGAGTCTGGAACAGACAGTACCTCTGGGGCTCAGAGATAAGCGACTGGGTGTATGAGACACCATCAGCCTCAAAGGTTAACCAGGAGGGTGATAAAAGCTTTGTTATTTGGGTCATGCAGGGAGGGCACCAACCACCTAAGTGCAGTCAGCTAGAGAACTGCAGTAGGCTGGAGAAAGTCACAAGCTCTCACAGGGTGAGTCTCAGTAGGAAAGGAGTACCAGCTGAGTTCCTAAATGGCTAATAGAGAGGGATAATTTCATTCTGGAGAAAGATTAAAATGTCCTCCTCTGTACAATTATTAAAGTTTCATTCTCTATGTGTTGTGGCAGCATTGATCCTTAGCTGTGATTCTCATCCACGATGTTTACTCACGCTCCCATTTTTCTTTCCTTTAAACTGAATTAACAAACACAACATAGCACAGGACTAATGTTTGCTGGTGATGGACCTCTGTACACCTACAGGCGTTTCCACATATTATCTACAACATTAACAGTGTCTACATTGTATTTCTGATCAGTTTTATGTGTTAAAATCTGCTTTTTAAAAAAAAACTGCATTTCTAACTGACCCCAAACTTTTGTACGGTATATAATCCATCTACAGTTCACAGTATACTCCATCAGCAATTTTAAAAAAGCACATTGTATCCTGAAAAGAGTCATTGTCAGTGCTGTGTACTTTTGGCCTTATGTTTTATTTAAAGTGCAGTAGAGTGAACTTTAAATGTTACTACACATTTGGCCATACATACAATTTGAGTTAATACATGCGAATAGTTTTCCTGTAGGTGTTTTATTGATCGCTGCTATGTGTGTGCACAAAAGTGAATATTTGAGTTTTGGATTTTTTTTTTCTCTGAAATGTTGCAAAAAACTTCATCAGATAAACTCACATCATTAAACTCTAAACATGCATGAATGTTCTTTGTTCTCCCTCAGTTCTCATACATACGAGCCTTCTTTCCCTCTGTTAAGAAAGTAAAGGTCACAGCCGTCTAACTAAACAACAGTTTCGTTCATCAAAGGTCACCTATTTGCTGTGTACATAACTGCATAATTAAAAGGTCCCTGATTTGAACATATTAGAATTTACTTTGAGATAGATGAGACCTTGGAAGGTTATCACCACAGCAACGCTGTCATTTAGCATACATGGCTTCTTTGTAAATGCCACAGCAAACAGTTCTGACAACTTATTCTGGGGCATTTCCATCAGTGGGAGCAAGCCGGTTTCCCTCAACCTCGCAGATCAGGCTTTTTGTTCCAGCCCTTCTTAAAGTGTGAAAATTGACTAACGCCTAACAATGGCAAAAGAAAGCCTCATGTCACCCACTTATCTACTAAATGTTGAACAGATTTTTAGAAGAGAGGATACTGTGGCAAGCGTTGTGATTCAACCTTTGATCTGCACTGGGGAAATTTGATTGAGCACCCTTGCTGTGCTTCTGCAGTCGCTCTATTCACACTTATTCACAGGTGGGAGCTAAACCATTACAGCCCACATCTTCTACCTTTGGACAGAGTCAATTGAGAATAATTGCCTCTCTCGAAGGTGCACCAGCAGCATTTCTAAAGGAAAGGTCATTTTAGCAGTTTTACAATTTCCTATTTATAATCCACTGTCTAACTTCTGTAACAATTACCATTTGAGCAATTTCAGTTTTTACTGACATCCTATGTGTCGGCCCTTGAACTGACATATCATACTTACCTGCACATGTAAGTGAATTATAGAACCTTCAAGATTTATGAATCACAACGGGTACAAATGAAGCAGTGAAAGACAATTTTGGCAAATGCACAGTCAGTCACAGTTGTCCAAATGTGTCATTTGCCTCAGTATATTTAAAGCAGTTCAGTTCAGTCAAAGTCAAAGCTGATAGGTTGACTGAAAGTGGGAACTTCTTCCATCAAGTATGTGAGAAAACCACACATCATCCACCCACTGATCTGTCCAAACAGTTCATTCAATCAATCCTGTCACTGCAGAGCGAGAGAATTCAGAATCTGATGCTGACTGTTATATCGTAGGTACAGCTTCATTTTTGACACAACTCCAGAATGAGTTCAGATCTATTGCTCACTAAAGAAGGCTGCTTTAGTCACCGACAAGTTGTCCAAGCTAAAGGACAAAACAGGGTGTTTCTCAAGATCTTTAAAAAAAACAGAGGCACTGTAGTAGTTTCTATTCTGGTGCCCCTATCCACAGGATGACACCCTTTTCTAAAAACCTCTGCCACATGTCATCAAAAGCTTATCACCAGCTGGCGATATATAGATTAAAACCAGTTCAAAACACCAAACAGTGGGATGTATGGTTGGTCAAACTTTTGATAATTGATATCCATAGAAAGCTAAACTGAAATGCTAATGTCCACAAGGTATTCTTTAAGTATCTAATACTTTTGTTTTAACCCTCTGGAGTATATAGACATAAAATCTGTTTCTTGTAAAATATAAAATTACAAAAACAAATAAAAAACAGATACACTTTAACTAAATGCTGTAAAATTCATTACAATTGTGTTGCTTAGCCAGAATGCCTAATTAAATGAACAATTAATCTCTGAGTGAGATGAGGCGACGGTCAGTTTTTCTTATGAGTGATCATATAAGAGAAGAGCAAAGGTACGGAATAAAAGCTGAGAAAAGAGAAAAATTTGCCCTCCATTCGTTTTCTGTGTAAACCCCTTTAAAAAGAGTGAACGAGATGGCACAATATGAATCATGCACATCAAACAGCTGAGTAAAAGGTGTGCTGACTGATGAAGCTCGTGCAAAGACATGGTTGTAACTCACAATAGACAAACTATTGTTGAGATTATAGGAGCTGATTTAGCTGATTTCCATGAGGAGAGCTATAAAGTGTTCCACTCAGTCTGGGCAACAAGGTGCATATTTCACTGCAGGGCAAATACAGAGAAGAAGCTGCTTCAGTCCCTTCACGATGGCTGTCTTGAATGCCAAGAGATACTTTATTTGTCACGTGTCATAAATCAGCGATATTAGCATGTGGCTGTGCTTTAATGTACATGTTGCTGTCAAGGTGGGATTAACTACACTGGGGAAAGACCCACAGAATAACAACGTCGCAAAGGAAGGTGGAAAAGATGACAAAAAGTGAGTGAGCGAGACAAGGGAGGAGGAGAAAAAATAATCATAGTGTAGAAATGAGAGAGGGGAGCATTTGTAAGAAGGTGAGGTTAAAGGGGGGATGTGTGAGACAGAGATGGTGCATGGGTAATAGCAAAGGTGAAAATAGGAAAGGGTAAAATTCAGAGTCACTAGAAGATTGTCAGACTCTAATAAAAAGTGAGGAGGAAGCCACAAGTTATTAGGCAGAGGGAGGAGGAAGAGGAGGGGGAGGAGGAGGAAGAGAAAAACAACATGGAGAACGGGATGGAGGCAGGGAAAGAGAGTGTCTCTAAAAAGCAGGCCAGTGTGTAAGTATGGCAGACTCTGTTACCCCGGGGCTTCCTTTACTCTCATGCCTCCCCAGAGAAGCAATTAACAAAGAAATTATGGCGGAACAATTCACCCAAAGGCTCCTGATGTCTCTCCTGCCGTTTAAGTGTGCTAATCACTTTTTCCATTACAGAACAGAAAGACAGAAAGAGAGAGAGAGAGATGGGAAGACAGAGGGAGTGTGTGTGTGTGTGTGACAGAGAGAAATCGACAAAAGCAAAGACGTAGCTCGTTTTAAAAAAAGAGAGAGTATGTGTACAGGCCCATGGTGCATTTACAACAAAGATATGTATACAGAGCTAATAAATTAGCACTTTATTTAACATGATCTCAGATAATCTGCTTAACATAACCCATACACCCGTAAGGACTTGTCTCTTACAATGTTTTTATACACCAAACCTCAACATTTTCTATCTCTGTAATGACGATGTGTTGATAATGAAGATACATAACAGCCAGTTTGTTTGACTGCATATATTTTATGATTACGTTTAGGGGGGCTTCTCTCAGGTCACACTTTAGGTTTAGTTAGGTTTGGGGAAATATTGTGGTCCACCTTGATGGAGAATAACATAACTGTGCTTTTCAACACAATGTCTTTATTTACTTTTAAACAGAACCCCTGGCCTTTCTCTAACCTTGTGACCTTGTTAACCAGAGTGCTTTACTGCCTAAACCCAATACAGTTCTCAAATCAGTTTCCGTTAATAAATGTAATGCTTCTTCCATTGAATACATTTAGTTGCATAGGACCATTTTTAGGAGACAGCGTTGCATATGTGACCTTATTATACTTTACAGAATACAGCAGAACCCCATGGCAGTATGGGAAAAACGTCAGTAATTGCAAATATTTAGATTTCATTTGTCAAATTATGCAGTTTGAAAGTGTGTTCTGTTGAAAATAAATGGTTGATAAGTAAATTTAGCTTACAGTCTAAATAATTCTTGTTAAATGCAAAGATAACTCTACTTATTACATATTGCTTATTTACACCATAAACATTTGCCATTAAAATTGTCGTGAAGATTCTTAAATTAACATCTGATGTTAACACCTGAACATCAACATGGGCATGGATAAAAAAATTTGTAAACGTGGGTGGGTAGCAGATGAAGAAAAGATCTCGACAATAACAGAATTGAAAAGAAAGGCACAGTTTTTCTTTAATCAGTTATATAACTTATTATTCTGTAGCCTAATTGAGAATGCAGCCGCCTAACTTAGCATCACATTTGCAACTGGAGGTCAGCATTTTGTACATGTAAATGAGACAAGTCATCCTGCAATCTTTACATAGCCTATATACTGCTTACCACCTGAATGAGTTTTAAGTTGAGTGGCTACAACGATTAGCCACAGAAATATTTAACCACCACTTCTTGGCGGTGCTTCTTGGTGGGCGCAACAGAATGTGTTTTACCTCTGGAGTAAATCAGTGACTGATTATTTGTTGAGGGCGCAAGGTGGTTCCAGTCAAAACCTTTTTGAACTGGGGGTCTCACAAACAGCTGTTGTGTTTACTGTTGCTGGTTGACATGTAATTCATGAAGCAGGAGCTCAGTGGACATTTGGTTATGGAGCATATTTAGTGCTTCTGAGAGAAGAACATTTGTTTTCTTTTAGCTTTTGAAGGTAAACAATGACATGACATGACAATTATTAGGGGGTGACAAAGTTCCAGTTTTCATAAACAGTGTGGATACGTCCACTTCAGTCCCTGTAGAGATTGTGTGCTTCATTACAAGTTTTTTTTTTTTTTGTTAAAACATTTTCTAACTAAATAAAAGGGTTAGGGTTAGGGTTGGATCTTCCATGTAAAGACCCCAGTCCAGTGGTCACAGCTGGGGATTGCTGCACTCTAAATGTGGCAGGCTGATAGGAACTAAATCAAAAGCAACATGGTAAGACTTATGAAACCAGCCTTTTTATTAGCTACCTACAGCTCAACAAAATGCATGATGGGGATTAAAGAAATTGGTAGGCTCTGGCTTGTTTAACAAGCATGCTTGTGCTCAAGCTGAGAGCAGCAACACCTTCTTCTCTGCTTGGATGTATCTTTGCCCTCTGGCAAACTGCTGTCGGAGTGAATGTTTTTTTCATATAAAATGGACGTGGACTTTTACCTCACCTCGATAAAGTCTCAGACTCAGTTCTTGTTACTAAAACTGAATATTGCGATTCAATTCAAGATCATTTGTTCAACCCTTAGGGGGAAATTTAAGGCAAGTGGATTTGCTAAAGTAAAAGTACACACCGACAATTCATTTAAAGACATTTTAACATTCAAGTCATTGAATTACTTAAAATATACAAGGATTTATAACAGCTAGCTAACAACATCCATCCCAAGAAAAGCAAAGTCACAATCATAGTTGTGACATCGGGGAGAATAAACATAGTTGTGCACAACAAATAACTCCTAGCTGCCACCCCGGATTACAACTTCACTTTACAACCTGAGGAAGCGTCTCTCATCCCACCAACTGTCCTACCCTTACTCCTCTAAAACGAACGTCTTGAATTGTAATTAAACCCAATCAAACCAAGCACATCTAACGCTTACACTAAACAGGGCTCTATAAATAAAATGGATCTCTTCTAATTTAGGCGTTCATGCATGAAAGGCTTCGTGGCAGCGCCTGAACTCTTTTCCACCTTGCTGGAAGAAACAAACAAATTAGCCAACTTATATTAAAGCACGCCTGCTGTGCCTGACAGGTAGCTATTTTCAGGTTGAATTTCTAGTCTCAGATCTGAAGCTGGAGGTGGCATATTTCAAAGACGTTGTGCAGGTTTTTATATGACTGTTGGAGTCTTGGGTTTACTTAAATAATTCTCAGAAGAAGTGAAGAAGTTTGATCACGTTAGTTATAAGGGAGCAGCTGTAGGGAACAGAGCAGGAGAAAACTTACTGATTGATTCTGTTTGTTATACTGCATACTGTCATAGCATTATTAGTGATTATTTTGTGTATATCCAGAAAGGATTTGTTGTTCTTTTTGTTGAAAACTAAGGAGCAGCAGAGTTTTCTTATCTAATAGCGTGACTGACATCGTTCACACAACATACTTCCAGTCAAGGCATTTATGATAAAATCTCAAGTTAGTGTCTGTGAACTGTGTGTGTGGTGGGGTTGTGTTTCCTCTCTTTCCCCAGGAGGCTTGTGGAGTGTGAAATGGCTGAGAGCAGCTTGGGAGACATTGCTCCTAAATATGGACTGCTTGCACACACACACGGGCACACACATACTGCACACACCCAAGCATTCTCTAACATGTTCACGCTAATCAATCTGATGCACTATATGAATAAAGGTGTTTGCGCCTGTGCAGGTTTGGTCGCGGGTTTGGTCATTATTGTGACTACGGAAACTAACAAATGTATTCAAGTGTGGGGATGTGGGACTTGCTGCAAGCTTCTTTTGGAAAGAAATAACACGCATACCCACAAAGCTTCACGGTTACGTAACTGTAGCTGGTCCACTGGTGTTTAGCTCATTGGCCATAGGGAGCCTGCAAATAACAGCCTCTTCAAACACTTCTTTTCCTTCAAAATAAGACAACCAAGGTACTTATAATGACCAAAAACAACATAAAAGTTAACACGTGCTACACAACATTCACGTACTGATTCAGTTATTAAAGAGTAACAGTTGAGACCTGCTTCACTGGTTCATTTGTGAACTCCTGCACAGCACTGACTGCTGTTATGTTACTATTCTATATTTAGTTCTTTCCTCATCTATGTCTCCATGTACATTTCCAAAATTAAATAAGTTTCTCTGAGGCCTTATGCTTAATCTTACTTTGTGTCTGAAACTAGGCACTGCTTTAGATTGTCTAACTCCTGAAGTGGCAAACTCCACAGCTCCCTCAAGGGCACAACACTCTGGAAACCTTTGAATGCAATTCCATTGTAAATATACAACCTTTCTCAAACCTTAATTCTTGCCTTGGCGAGGGATCGAACAGTTAAATCACAAGTCTCTAAACCGTGGCGTCTTTTGATTGAAGCGGTCGTTTCCAAATGAGAGCGGAGACCAGTTTTCCCTGCATCCACCTTGTCCATCCATCCTCGTTATAAAACCCCCTCCCGCCTCCCCCGGCGTCCCACGCCTCAACACTACTCAACTCCTGAAACCAGCAGGTATTAAGACTGACTCTTCAATCCCAGACGATCGATGCTGTCACTTACCAGCCGAGTCACACCACTGATTACAGCATCCCTTACTTTACAGTGCTGTTGGTGGACATGGAGGAGGGAAGCAAGTGGGGAACTGCTAGATGAGCTTGGACTCCCTGCTGGGCTGGTGCTAGAGTGCACATTATAAGGCTCTGCTGCCTTCAGGTGTAGATGGATGCAAGGAAATAACTTTATTGCTTACTGTAGATGCTGTAAGTGTTTTTAAAATCATTTTATCCTTAGATGACTTGGAAAATAACCCCACCAGGAGGGCTTCATAGTCTGCTACTCTGTCGGAAACCAGCTGACGCTGTGTAAGACGAGGATGTGTTGCAAAGTGAGAAAACATGTTGGTCAGTCTCCTGCAGGCTGATAATTACAAACACACATGTGCATTCATGCCTGCGCACTCAGTGATAAAAAAAAAATTAAAATAGATACTCATTTGATGGTGTGAAAGACTAAAAAAAGCAAAGCATTCTGCAGATTCTTCAGGTCACGTGCACATGGATCATTACCTGCTGTCAAGCATCTGTTTAAAGAGAATCAAACCAAATTTTGCCGAGGATATCACTCAACACATTTCCTGTGATTGCACATTAAAGAGTGAAAGCTGGGAAAGTTAGGAGACAAAAGACAGCCATTTCCTGACACTTCTCATGTTGGAGTACAGAGCAGAGACAATAGCAGAACTTCAACAGTGCAGCTCATTCTGTGCACCGCCTGACATGCCTCTGTGCAAACATGAAAAAACATGAGTGGGAACAAAAGGCATTAAAATGAGAGTGTTTCACGTCTCTCACTTGGACTAAGCCCTGTGTGATGTTCCTTTCAAATAACAACACACCAGGGCACAAGCGAGAAAAGTCAATAACTGAGAGCTGTTCTGTCTCTCTGTCTGTCTGTCTGTCTGTCTGTCTGTCTCACTGTTACGCTCTCTGATTGTCTGGGCTGATCTTTATCAGTCGTCTTTAATGAGTTCCATTGCAGCTCATTTGAGGCCGTGATTAGATTTCTGCTAATAAATGATGTGTGTTCTCAGCAGGTTGGCCACCACTCAGGGTGTGTGCATCTGAATGCATTTCCGTGATTTAAGTTGAGTGTTGTGGGATTTCATCAAAATGGAACAGAGCAGAATGATGTTGTTTTACTGCCTAGCTTGTTGCTCCATGTAAACCGTGTGTGTGTGTGTGTGTGTGTGTGTGTCTTGCAAGTCTGTGCTGTGAAGATGCCTTTAGCTACCTGCTGACAGATACGAGACATCTGCTGCCTTCTCGGTGTTTATTAGATGGGCGGATCAGAGCATGTTGGATTGTTAGGAAGGATAATGAGCATTAAAAATACAGTACCACCAATTAACTGTTCAAACTAATGGCAGAACTCGCACTGTCCACTGAATGGTGACATGAAGGTTAGTTGTTATTTCATCACCTTGGGACCTTGCTAAACCAGGGGGTATTCACCCCAAACCCATGTTAACCTTCATTGTGCTGTACAACTGGATATAGTGAGGAATTTATAAAAATGTTGTCACTGAGCATAACGGTACTATAGAGTTATTAACAGTACAATCCACTGGATAAGCAGTATTTCTCTTTGCTGGAAGAAGGTTTATACACTGGTATATCTAGGTTAAGTAAATCATACAAATAGTTTGGTGCTGATGCATTAAAATGATAAACAGTACTATACAGGGTGGGCCATTTATATGGATACACCTTAATAAAACGGGAATGGTTGGTGATATAAAAGTCCTGTTTGTGGCACATTAGTATATGTGAGGGGGCAAACTCCTCAAGATGGGTGGTGACCATGGTGGCCATTT
>JAUYWH010000009.1:2886216-2901917 GCA_034779795.1 Ctenopoma multispine | reverse complement strand
TGTGTGTGTGTGTGTGTGTGTGTGTGTGTGTGTGTGTGTGTGCGTGCGTGTGTGTGTGTGTGTGTGTGTGTGTGTGTAGAGACAGAAATAAAAGTATCTTGACTGTTTTAGGGGGGCGGGGCACCCCCTTGTATAATGGTAGGGGAAACGCTGAGTATAACAAAGTTGTTGCTTGTTGGACATCAGTAAATATGACTGGTTGATGAGGTGATGTCTATTTGTGATGGAGCCTCCTGCTATACTGGATAATTGCATGATAGCTCAGCTCGCTCTCTTCAAACCAGAGAGCGAGCGGTTTGATTCCCAGTCCTGGCAGGCTACATGTCAAGGTGTCCTTGGACAAGACACCAATTCCCTGACCCTTGGTGCCTCACAGGGGCTGCCTGTCCACAAAGAATTTCCCAAAGAGGATCAATAAATTGATCAATTATTATTATATTTATGTCTCTGTAGTAATTGTATTTTAACTCTTATCTTAAATCACTTTCTTCCACATGATAAACGTTACTGTCACTGCAAATATGAGGTAGTTAAGCTAAATGACAATAGTCAGATTTAGAGTGGTGGAGACCTGACACAGGTGCAGACAAAACAGTTTTAGTTTGGAAAATCGTTTGAAAAAGACCAACGCGAATTTTTTCATGGTCGAGTGGAGCTGAAAGATCCAGAGATCTGCTATGAGTGATGTGATCAAAGTGCAGTAGATAATGTCTGACAGGAGTTTGAAGAAGAAATGGATTCATTACCTACCTGATATCTCACTACTCACACACACTTCTTCTTCTTCTACAGGTCACACAGAGGAGACAGGAGACAATGGTGGAGGAAACACTGGGCTGTCAATCAGTCTTTCAGTTGTTGCTGTTCTTCTTGTTGCTGCTCTACTTGTTTCTTTAATCTATAGAAGACATAAAGAACACACAGAGAACTCCTCATACCAACCTCCTGCTGAACCAACTGAGCAATGCTGGACAGACACAGTGGTGTGATCCAAGAACACTGTGGACATGAAGTGTAAAACATCAGAGTGAATGATCATCCAGCACAAAAAGAAATGATTGTCTCTGTTTTTATCATGTGTGAAACAGCAGCAGCAGCAGTTCTCATGTTAATGTTTCAAGGATCAAATACAAACAGTCTGTAACCAAAGATCACTTTGATGTTATTCTCTATTTTCTTATCGTCGCTGTTTAATTTCCCCTTTATTACTTTCTGTCTGTGGTTCTCTGTACTAATCAGTTGGAAATATTGATCCTCTATTGATCTAATATCTCACATCTGTTCTGATCTGCAGGATATAAACCTACAAACACTGGAGGAGACGAGGATGAATGGAGAACAAACAAAACAATAGTTGGTTTGTTTGGTCAGTTTACAGGAACCGGTTTTCTTTGATAAACACAGAACGTGTTTTCATGCACTAAGAAACCTGGTTACTGTGAATCTGTGTTTACATGCAGCAGATTAGTGAATCTCAGAATCACAGTTTCTTTGTCATTGTAACAAATATTAAATTATGTCCCAGAGGTGTCAAATTAATATAAATCTATAAATATAATTAGAAAAAGACAGGATAATAAATGAGGTAGAGCAAAGTCATTCCACATAAACTCTATTGTACATGAGAAACTGCTGCAGGAGACGTCATCTATTATACTCTCAAGTTGAACTGGAAGTGATGAGGTGTCAATGACATAATAACAACAGGACAGAAACTGTTTTTCAGTCTATTAGTGTTTGTTTTGGTTCTCCTGATGTTGTGAGCAGGGTGTGAGGAGTCTTTTAGGATGTTTTCCTCTTTCATGTTCACATTACCTCTTTCATCACTGATGTTGTTCGGTGAACAAATCTAAATGTATCACTGGATTTTAAGAAGGAAAATTTACTTTTTGTAATGTTTCTATGTCTATGTTTGTTTCATCAAAGCAAAGTTAAATTCCCAGATTTTTGAATGGAGATTGGTTTTGCTCTGTATGTGACAGAATGTGTGAAACAGTGTGAACTGTTGTTTTATATAAGTTATCTGTCAAATACAGTCTCTTCATATAAGTTTGTATCTTTCACTACCATGTGTTTTTATTTAATGTGTGGGGTCTTTAATTATCTCAGTGTCAGAAGGACAATTTTTTTATTTACAGATTAAACATTGTGGAAATGTTTAATTTGATGTTTTGTTTTTAATGCTGAATTATTGAGAGATTATTTTCATCTAAGAAGTCATCACAAACAGGGGGAGGGTGGAAAAAAATGTTTGCTGGTGCTGAACTTTTCACATTTTATATCAGTCAGTTGTCTTCAGACATGTTCACATGACATTGACAAACTCCAAAGTTCTGTTTGAGTTTAATTCTTTCTTTATTTAGTTGTCTTTCACTGTATTCTCAGTCTTAAGTATGTGGAACTTTATTTAACACAGTCAGAGTAATGTCCACAGTTTATCACTAACTTGAACTTCAATGTAATGCTGTATTTCCTCACTTCATCATGCGAACTCTCCTTCATTTCTAGGCTTTTAATATGAACACTTATTTTTAAAGGTCTCAGGATAGGAGACAAAGGATTTATTTTATTCTATGTTTAAATATTTCTTTATATATTTCACTTATAACATGTTTGAAGTCAGTTTCTTTCTTTTTTTAATATCGATAACAATGATTTTAGATTTTAATGTTGTTTCACTTATAACATAATTCTTTTTCTATTTGTTTTTAACATCCATCCATCACCTCCACCACTTGTCCTCTTAAGGGGGGTGGGACTGCTGGAGATAGTCACACCTGTCAGTGGGTGAGAGGTGAGTACATCCTGGACAGATTCCCAGTCTATCACAGGTTTGACATAGAGAGAAACATTTACACCTGGATGATGTAGAGTCACCACTTACTCTCGTTCTGACCTGACTTAATCACAGGTGTTTTCACTGTGAGAGCAGCGTAAAATATTTGATAAACTCCCTAAACCATGGTTCTCAATCCTGGTCGTCGAGGACCCCTGTCCTGTTTGTTTCATCCCTGCTCCATCCACTGCTAATCACCAGGATCAGGTGTGTTCAGTCACTGAGAAGCTTGAAGAAGAAGATGAGGGTAGAGTGGGACAAGACAAAGTTATCTTCCACCTATCTCCTTATAATATATATTGTATTATAATTCCAGGTCCGATCAGATTAAAATGCCAGCAGTTGATTTTCCACTAGAATCAACCTGTGCAAATATTTTTCTTTGTTCTTAAAGAGCAAACTAAATATGAACAGTTGAGTTTAACAGTTAACAGAAAACAGTAAAATAAATGTCAGATTATTTATTTGTTACACTGTAAATTCTCATTCAGAATTTTTTGTAATCAGCCCATTTTTAATTAACTGTCGGAGAACCTGAAGAGAACCCAAAGATACACAGGGAGAACATTAAAACCCCACACAGAATAAGACAGCCCGCCAACCTGTGGATTTAAACCCTGGTAAATGATCATTACGTCACTTTACTGAATTAGTGTTTTAATTTAAAAATCTGGAGAATGTGTTGCATTATAGCTTAGAACTGTTCAAGAGAACTATTTTATTATGTCCAAGTGGACAAAAAAAAACAAAGAACAAATATGTCTAATTGAATATCAGCTTCAAATTTTTTCTAAAGGCTTTAATTTTATTTTACTTAGTAACCTGTCTAATTAAATTGTTGTCACTGCTGCAAAAGTTGGAGTCAGAATAGAAGAGAAAGCTTAGAGCGCCCTCTGCTGGTAAGTGAAAGTTAAGATCAAGGAAGTGAAGTTCATGAAATGTGCAGTAAAGAACTGCTCCTGAAGCTGAAGATTGATTTAACCACTATTTTGTGTACAGCAAAAGTTTCCTATAAAAATTATATTTACACTTTTTACTTTCACTGACATTTTTACACTACCATCTTTATTGTGAAGTATGGCTGAAACCTTGGTCCAGGACAGGTATTCACCAGCAGGTGGAAGCACAGACCCACAACAGCAGTGAAGCAGTAATGAAAATACACAAAAGCTATACAAAAAAATTCAATACAAAAGGTAATCAACAGTCAAACTAAACACTACTAAATCACAGACTCATTTTACACTGTATCTCTTAATCTAAGTATGTGGTGTCATCAGAGACATCATCATCATCATCATGTTTGTTCAATCCCTCATCATCCCAATTGGGTGCAGACATCTTCTTGGAAACAGGTGGTTTAATTCCTGCAGTGTTAAGTAACAATTTAATTAATCACTAGTTAACCTGATAAACAATTTCTAGCATGTTTGACAAAGACACTGATCAAGTGATTGATTGATTGATTGATGAGTGTTTGTGAGGTCAGTGAATGATTGAGAGTGTTACCAAATTCAAATTCAATTTTTTTTTGTCAATAGGAAGAGGGCCATGTGACACATCTAACTTATTGGTAATGTCACAAGAAAAACAATGGTGTGCTTGGTTTTAACGTAACTTTATTCTATTGCTCCTATTGAAAAAACAAAAGTTGTATCCAAGATGGCCGACTTCAAAATGGCCACTATGGTCAACACCCATCTTGAGGAGTTTGTCCCCTCACATATACTAATGTGCCACAAACAGGACTTTAATATCACAAACCATTCCCATTTTATTAATGTGTATCCATATAAATGGCCCACCCTGTATATGCTACTTGGGTATATTACTGAAGTTCTGAACTTATCGCATGTAGAACAGATCATTTGAATCATTTGAATGGCCTTGTGTTCACTTGTTGTTTATAATGAGGTGGAGTTGAAGACTATAGTTAGCTACAATAGCAAAATATGACAAAATAGCTCTTTTCAAACATGGGCCACTGGCTTCATCATATTGTTAAAGTGACAGCTTTCTAACAGTCACACTTTGGTCATTGTTCTGTTTTCATAATTGCGTTGACATGTCAGCTTTAATGAATAGCTTGAAGAGTACTTTATTTTACTAATTTTAAACTGCTGCTACTAGATCCCGGTGTTTCCCTCATTCTTCACCCACTTTCTATCTGCATCTTTTTTCATCTGCAACACATGTTCTCTCCCTTGTTGACTTGAAAAAGGAACTTCAACATTCATTGGGGTTTTCTTTTGAATTAAGTCACAGACACTGTTAAACATTAAAGTGACTGCATGTAATTTAGAATTGAAAGATGATGCTAATCGGCCTGGCTTAGCAAGATCACCGTCCCAACTTTTACAGAAAATCAACCAAGGTGCTCATATATGTAGGCATGAAGCTGATGTTCACATGCTGTCAGATTAAAGGAAAGCAGTGCATGTCTAAAAGGGGCTCAGCAAAAGCAGAGTAAGAAGTATTCCGCTGAAGACAAGGAGGTTTCTTTTTTCAATAGTAAGATAGTTCATATTTTATCTGTTGAATTACTGCACTTTTCACCTACAGCATAGTCCACAGAGCAATACAGATGCAACATCGGTAAGAGCTGTATCTCAAAATGACATAACCACAAAACTAACAGATGGAAACAAAGAGTGGTTGCGATGGAGGGCAGCATAACAACTCTTTCGGCTGCTGTGATGCTCTTAGCTCCAGTGCTGACTGTTAATGAAGTTTGCTAAGTGACTTTTGAACCATGCTCTGGAACAACCTCTTCTACTGCAGGCTGTTCAGCTGTCAGTAGCCGAGCAGGAGTGATGCATCATCATGCACTTGGATTTTATAACTAATCAATGGACATACGTTTTCTGCAACTAATTGTGGGAATCGGATCTTATGTTTAAAAGAACCAATGCTGACTATTGGTGGGACAAGAACCACAGTCAGCTGCCCTCCCCTCCACCTCAATCTGCTTCTGAAACAGCACAGTCAGTATTTGACTGACTAAAGCTAATATAAACTCAGAAAATATAATCCTAGATTGTTTTGGCCGTTCAAGCAAATAATTTCTTTTCTGGAAAGAGCCACCTCTTCCAAAACATGGCAAAAATAGCTTCAGTGGTATTTGTGTCAAAGCCAATATCATGACTGAAATTGGGTGATTCATTCAAAGCTAATTTGGAGTTTGTCTACATTTAGGGAACAAATATAATCTTATAAAGAGAACGTCAGAGCTGCAGTGTTACAACACACAAGTACAAAAGCAGTTAAATAAGCTTTCTTCAAAATTTATGGAAGAAACTTTTTAGAATAAATGTCATAACTCTGGGGAGGTGCACATGAACACAGCGCTGGGACCAGGATGCTCAAGGCTTGGACCCGCTTTTATTCAAACATCAAAGAAAGATAAAATGAAGAGAGAAAGACAAGCACTGTCTCACACACACAGTGTTGTACTGAGTTGCTGAATTCCATCATACCTGATTCAACCTATACTTACTTAAAGCACAATACCACCAAAAAATCAAAATACATAACAGGACTGCATGCTCTCAACTTCTGCGTGTTTGAAGTGGTTACAAAGAAGAGATTTAAAATGTCCACTACAAAGCAGTCACTGACTGTAATGACAGAGGAAGTGAAAGGACAGGTATGGAGTAACTGCAAAGCTTCTATATATGCCTGGACCCAGTGGTAGAGTGCTTTTAAACAGACAATGGCTGCACTGAAAAAGAAAAGTCAAGAAGCTGTAAACGTGTTGCTACAGGTAGAGGCAAGAAAATGTAGGAAGTGTAATTTAAATACTTATTAGACATCAGCATATTGCACAATGGTTTTTAAAGCAATAATACTGAGGAATCAAACCTCCAGATGTTTCTGCCTGTGCAATCTACTGTAGAATTCTAAACTTTTTATATACTATACTGTATGCATTGTACTGTATTAAGGTTCACAGAGTGGCTGTGTTAAGTTGCTCAGCTAATCTATACATTCGCAGTGTTTGTTGTTTGCAAATTCTAAACCAGCTCATGTGAATGTTGGTGGCTGGTCAGAACAGAGTTGACTGACTCCAAGTGTCCAGCAGCTTGTGCTTGCTCTAATTGCATTTTCTTTGCTTTAAATATGTTTTATTATTTAAAAAAAGACACAAATTTAAATGATAGAGAGACTGACGTAACGCAACCTCCGGCTCAGATCTGGCACATCCTTGTTATGAGTGAACAAGTATAAATCTTAATTAATATTTTCTCTCATGCTCACATTGTATCTTCTTCAAGATTCAAGTGATATGGAGGAGTTCAGAGTTTTTACTTTGAGATTCATTAAATGATTCCTTTAGAAAGCGGGAGAGATTGTATCATTAAATACTGATGGGATAAGGTAACTAATGGACATTGGGTTATTCATTTTCACCTTTAAACTATAGTGCTGGAGTTGCCGAGCTCTTGCGATGTAGAATTCTTGGACTGAATTAAAAAATTAATTCAAACATCCCACTGTTTATTAGCCCAGATTCACATATCCTGTTTCCAAAATCTCCAAGCAACCTCCATATCCCTGTATTCAGGCACACACCATTATCAATATTTAATGCCCACAGAGACCGCTGCATAGCTGGTGAGGAAGACTGTAATGTTGCTCTGCAGGTTTCCAGACAGCGTGTATCTGTTCAGTGCAGCGTTTTATTTATTTCAAAAAAGACCAGCAGTTGTATTTATTTCTTTATTTTATCAGCATGGAGTGGTTAGTAGACAGTGAGTGACACAAAAAAAGAAAGACAGTGCTGCATGCAAGACGAGTTACTAGCAATGTTCATATGTGCGGCGTCACTGCAGAACAATCACACCTATTCTCTCAAGCCACCCATAAGCTCTGATATAATTTTCATGCCACAAAAGCGACCCTGACACAGGCTACAGTGCACTGTAGAGGGAATAATATTCCTTATATAACTTCTATTGTGCATTGTGAATATTTGTGCCATATATTACACTATACAGGTAATTTAATTATGTTTTACAATACTTTTGCATTTCTATATGATTTTGTTTACATCATTAGAGAATTTCATGTTGATGAGAATCTAGTGGACCTGATATTGACTTCATTACCAGCGTATTAATACAAGTGTTTATCAAACCTGTAGCTTCTTCCAGATAGGTTAACTGGTGACTCTAAATTACTTGTAGGTGTCTCTATATGTTTCTACATGTCAGCCCAGATGTTTATAGAGCCATTACATGAAAATAGTAATTGACTTGAATTTGTAATAAAGTCAAGTCAGTACAAGTCAGTTCTTGATTAAATGTAATGAGTTACTATATATCATGGTTTTTTTAAGTGTAAGGCTACCTCAAATTCAGACACTATCAGTGAAAAGTGAAGATAGGAGTACTGTCTCTTTATGCCTCTGCCGACCCGTGAATTTTCAGTTCTCTTTCATGTTCATTCAGACTCATTTTATAATCAGTTTATCCACAAATCTAAGTAGATGCTTGTGCCAGATGTTAGGAAATTTCCTCCAGGTGTTCCTGGATGAGAATAGGACAGGCATGACGTCACAGTGACCTTTGAAATTTTGTCCTTGGGTGCACATGGATGTTTATGGCAATTTTGAACAAATTCCCTTGAGTTGATTCAGAGTCATTGCGTTTAAGAGAATGACATGGTCAGACAACCCGGAAACATAAAGCCTCTGGCCACAGCTGGGGCATGAAAAGGATCCGGATAAGCCTGGTTCGCCTGTAACGTGTGAAGCTTCACATGGCACCTTGGTTGATCCCTTTACTCACACAACAGCATGTAACAAATACATTATTGAACAATTACTGACCATGGTGAACAAAGATTGCTCCAGATTACTTACTTACTGTTTTACAGCTGACCAATTACGTCTCTGGCCATTGCTCTGTCTATGTTGTTGCTGTTATAACTGGGCGCCCTATCAGGCAGCATGAAAGAAAGCGTTTCTTTCATCATGATTTGCCAGCTGAGACAAAAAAAAAAAAATTGTTCATGTCACTCTGAACTTTTTGCAAAGTTTAAGCATTCTGTGAACTTTTGAAAGTGCTCTGCTCTGCCACAAAATTGCCAGGTGCAGCTCTTTGTGAATGTGATCACCTTTTGTTCTCACTGTGGCAGCTCTCCATTTATTTTAGGGCACAAAACTGCAATGTGGACAAAGAGAAAAAAATCTGCTCAAGGCAGATGTTGTTGGCTGTTATTGCTATGACTGCTGCTGCTAATATTACCATTACCACTATTATTAGCCTTAATGACACTATAGTGTGTGAAGTGCTACTGCAGCATCAACATATTTCTCCAGCATTTTATGTACACAAAAGCACGCACATAATTCATCAAAACCTCAAGTCTTCTGCTTCCCTGAAAGATTCTGATTATGAAAACCACACACAAAAATGTAAACATGCGTATATACCTACAGCTGTGAGCCACGGCAGCCACTTGATCAATGTATGCACATACGCATACACACGGGGCACACAGACTGACAGTTTCTATGCGAGTTTCAAAATTAGCTGTCAGAATCATTAATCATGATGTGCTAATCAGGTCTGTTTGTGTTTGCTTGTGTCTCCCTCTGAGAATCATGCTGTTTCTAACAAATTAATCCCCCCAACAGGGCGTGTGTGTGTTTTGCAAGGTGTTGCTCTGTGTGATTTCTTGTGAATTGAATTGTGAAAACATACCAGTATGTTTGATAATGGAAACTAATGGAAAGGCATATAAACAGAGCTATCTTCCTCACAGACGTTTTCTTTTCTTTTTTAAAATTTCATCTCCACGTCTCTGAGCGAATGCTCATCATTACTGGCTTCGCTGCAACAAGTCTGTACTGCAAAACAACAAATACCGATCTATCAGACCAGAATTCTCATACACTAATGCAATCTCTTCATTAATTAACTTATTTTCAGTTCATAGGTGACAGGAACACATACACTTTATCATCCATTTATTCACCATAAAACACACAAACAACAGCCTTGACAAGACACATCACCTCCTCTGTAAATCCGAATGACCTGTGTATACTCCCAGTGTGCAGTGACTTATATACTAACTGGCAAATTAAATTTGAATAGTTTTTATGCAATAACAGTCCCTACACTGATGTATGGAGTGGTGTTCATAAATGCCTAGTGACGTTTACAATGGTGTCTACAGTATAAATGCTGTCTGGTAAAATTAAACTACATTGAAATTAATATTAGTCACCAAGCAACAGAGAAAAGGAGACATATTTTGACCTCTATGGCTTTTGGTGGCCACTCGCTTCTCTGACATTGACCTGCTGCGTTCACTCAGACATTATATAGACTTTGTAGTAGGCAACTGACAAGGTTCAATGTTTAATGTCTCTTTAATGTTCCCACATATTGCTCCACCTCATAATGTCTAGGTAATTTCAGAGTTTGCAGTGCGTGACTCTCCCAAGACCCTCATCAGTGCATGTTTCTTTCACTGGTTGATGCACCTAGCACCATACTTTGTGGTACTTTGCAGTGGTTTAATGAAAGTTTTGCTGTAGTCAGACACTATAAATAATTCACTGTATACACAATGCTCAAAAAATTAAAGGAACACTTTTTAATCAGAGTATAGTTTCAAGTCAGTTAAACTCTTAGGTAGCAGAGGAGGTTGTTAATCAGTGTCAGCTGTTTTGGTGTTAATGAAAATCACAACAGGTGCACTAAAGGGGAAACAATGGGGCGACCGCAAAAACAGGACGGGTTTTGCAGGTGGACGCCACAGACATTTTTCCCCTCTTCATCTTTTTTTATTGCTTTTCATTAGTTTTTTCCATTTGACTAGGGTTAGTGTTACTGCTGGTAGCATGATGTGATACCTGGACCCCACAAAGGCTGCACAGGCAGTCCAGCTCCTCCAGGATGGCACATCATAATGTGGCATTGCCAGAAGGTTTCCTTTCTCCCAGCACAGTCTCAAGAGCATGAAGGTCCTTAACCCATCAGCAGGACTAGTATCTGTTTCTTTGTGTAAGGAGGAACAGGTTGAGTACTGTCAGAGCCCTACAAAGTGACCTCCAGCGGAGCCACTGATGTGAATGTCTCTGACCAAACCATTAGAAACAGACAGGGTGGCCTGAGGGCCCGACGTCCTCTAGTGGGCCCTGTGCTCTCTCTTTCCGGCACAGTGGAGGTAGACTGGCATTTGCCAGAGAACACCAGAATTGGCAGGTCCAGCACTGGCACCCTGTGGTTTTCACAGATGAGCAGGTTCACTCTGAGCTCATGTGACAGACGTGAAAGGGTCTGGAGAAGCTGTGGTGATCGTTATGCTGCCTGCAACATTGTTCAGCATGATTGGTTTGGTGGTGGGTCAGTATCCATGGAGGGACGCACACACCTGTACAGGATAGACAATGGCACCCCGACTGCCATTAGGTATTGGCAGTGCCAGCTCTTGGCATATAGGCAAACTAGGCGGCTGCCTAGAGCGGCATGAGCTGGAGGGGGCGCAGCTTCAAGATCTTAAAAAAAGTTGCTTGCAAGTGTCGTCATTCTGAGGTTTTTGAGCCTGTTTTCTTAAGTGTAGTTACTTAGTTGTTTGGGCTTTTCTCCCTTTATGAACCCCTCATGATTCTCTCCACAATATAGTAAAACGTTCTGCTCCCACCTGAGCCGGTACACGCCACCCCCTCCGCCCGCCCGCACAGAGACACACGCAGAGCTCCACCTGAGCAACAGACTGACAATGTCTGGAAATAAATGGTGAAAATATGGAGAAATATTAAAGAATGAGAGAAAGAGGTATCGAAAGACTGGATCTGACCTCAAAGTCATTCTGCAGATTTATCAAGTGTAAAATATGAGCTCAACATGCAGATTTATTACATCTGATGGTGACCTGATGGTGAACAGTTATTCAAAGTTTCTATGTCTATCATGAGATCTGGAAACACTGATCATACCTTGATAATAATTATTCTTGTGTTGAACACATCAAGTCTCTGTCTGCTGCTTGTTTAACATGTAAATCTACTCTACATCTTTCCTGGACACGTCCTCTGAGAAAACGTCTTTTTTGGTTCAAGATGTCCGTCAAGCACTCTTTAACATTCAATGCACTGTGGATGTATGAGGCTTTTTGGAGCTAGTTGGCCCAAGAAAGGCAATCGGAAAACCAAAGAGGGTTTTTGATGATTTATTATATAAACCAACAGGGAATGTCATCAGGCAATGATGACAGAGCAGATGAACAAGCAGGTAATTAGTATGCACAAAATGGCTGCCCCAGATAAGGTGAATGCCATGCGGTCACCAAAATGGAGACGGCAAACACACAAGCACAAAACAGACTCACAGAAATGATAGCAACAATTCAAACCCAAGCCAGGGTCAGAGTCCAGAAAAGGGGTCTAAGACGAAAACAGTGTAGGAGGTCTGCAGGGAAGCCAGAAATGACAGGGGACAGGCAGAGGCGGGAAACCAGAGGCAGGCCGGGATCACAAAACCAGGTAATCCAAAACACACAGTCTTTCCAGGGGCAGAAATCCGGTTCAGAAATCCATATAAGGCAATGTATAAACAGATAATGCTGGAGAGTCGTAACCAGGGAAAGGAATACAGACAATCTGGCCAGGAGAGCGTCTGAGGTCCTGCTTATACACTGAGTGAGGAGCACAGGTGAAAACAATCATGATTAATTAGAGTGAAACAGGCGGAAACAAGGGAGTGAACAAACAGGAAATGTCAAAATGTCGCCTTATTGATCGGGGCTCTCTGGAACCGAAGTACCAGTGGCTCGTACCAGTGGAGTCATCAGTTCAGCAACCTTGTCATTGATCCCCACATCTCCACGGAGGTGGAGTGGATCATCAAAACCTCCGTCCACTGGGTCGGGCATCTTGGGAGGCAACTATCCCTGCTCTGTCTCAGGTGACTCTGGTCAATGTAAGATCACTAAGAAATAAAACTTTTATCCTGTTACAATATTCTTGACTGTATTGCTCCTTTTAACTCCAAGCGCTCAAAATCAAAAACCCAGCCTCGGTTAAATGAAGTCACACGTTTTGCCAGACTGGAATGTAAAATAGCTGGATGTATATGGAAGAAAAAATCAGAAGAGTGTTAAAGCTGCTAGAACAGTACTTTTTGATTTGATAGAGAGTAACTCTCACAGACCAGGAGTGTTATTTAATACCATAAATAATTATTAACCTGAAGCCTGCAGCCTGTTACCTAGATTTTATTCCATATCCTCTTATTAAAGATGTTTTTAATACTTATGGACGCACAAAATAAGTCATAATAAATCACTGCTTGAAGTGTTGTCCCAGCTGTTGTCCCATTTTAAACTTGCTGAAGTTCAGCCCCTTTTAAAAAAGCCTTACTTGGATGCTACAGACCTCTCAAATTTTAGATCTATCTAATCTTAAATCTATCTGTTCTGGAAGCATTTCAGTCTGGTTTTAAAGCACATTACAAATCATGTGCAATTCCTAATAAATACCAGGCTACCAAAAACCCTCTGATCTAATTTATTTTTGGAACACGGGGGGTGCTGATGCCTATGCTGGCAAATACAGCAGTTATTAGATAGACTGGCATTGTTACAACAGCATGTAATTTCAAAACAGCTCTCTTTTCCTGCACACATAATCGGTGTTAATTATTATAGTATATAGACATTTTTATTTAGTTGATACGTTGTATGCTAAGTATACACAGTATACTTGTGCTAGAGGGTACTTGTGTACTGTGTCTCTTTGAATGGTAAGTGTTTTGTTTGTGTGGCTTGTGAGATATGGCTCATTTGGAAGAGTTTTTTGAATCCCCGTCTGAGGATTTATTGGATTTGTTCACCAAAGAACAATTGCTTAAGGTTGCAGATCATTATGATATTGAAATTGGTGAGAAACGTTTCAAACACAGTGTTAAGACTATTTTGAGAGCAAATTTGATTGAGTTAAATATTTTGACTGCTAAAATGGATGAGGATGTTTCAGAGGAGGCTGTACCGTCTTCTCCTTCTGATGCAAACTTGTCATTTGAGCAACGTAAAGAATTGTTGTTGTTGCAGATAGAGTTTGAGAAACAGAAAACTGATGGTCAATTGGAGTTTGAGAAACAGAAAACTGACCGTCAATTGGCTGTGGAAAAAATTAAATGTGACTTGGAGAAACAAAAGATTTCCCTTGAACGTGAAAGATTAACGCTCGTCAGGGAGGGCAGGTTGAGCTCTGGAGTCGGTTTGAATGAAGAGTCTATTATTTCTCACTCTGGCTCTTTTGATCTAGTTGGTAACCTACGTCTCATTCCGAAATTTAACGAGAGAGACCCTGAGGCATATTCAGCGTTGTCTGTAACTGACAGTCTGAGTTATGCTAAAGTAAAGTCTGCTGCGCTTAAGGCATATGAGTTGGTTCCTGAGGCTTACTGTCAACGCTTCAGAAATGGCAAAAAAGATGACAAACAGTCTTACTTAGAATACTCACGGGATCTGGTTTGTCTGACTTAATTATCTTGGAGCAATTAAAAAATTCGGTCCCTTTGCGTATCACTACTTTGTACTGTCTCTGAGGCTGCTGTGTTGGCTGATGATTACATGCTCACGCACCGTGGTGAGTGGGGTCGGCTGCATCCAGCTCGTGGCCCAGAGAAGGTTTCTGCTTCTGTTGGTGCTCATGGTTCTTGTTTCAGGTCTGTAAAGGATGTCAAAAGTCGGGAAGTGAGTGATCAGGCTCTTTCGTGTAACTTTTGCCACAAACGTGGTCACTGGAAGTCTGATTGCCCCGTCCTTAAATTTAGATCCAGACATTCCAATGTTAAACCTGCTGTTGCAGCCGCTCCATTTCATTCCACTCCAGCTCAAATTCTGAGTGAGTCGTCAGGTCTATGTGAGAAAAGCGGGTCGGAATTATCAGAAAAATCATATGTGCCTTTCGTCACCTCTGGTTTTGTGTCTTTACCAGGTTCTGAGAATCGGGTGCCGGTGAAAATCTTGCGTGACACGGGTGCCATTGATTCCTTTATCCGGGCCGGTGTACTACCTTTTTCGGAGGACACGGCTACTGGGGACTCCATCTTGGTGCGCGGAATAGACATGTCGGTATTGTCTGTGCCCTTGCATAGAGTAAATTTGATCACCGATTTGGTGAATGGTGACGTGTGTGTCGGTGTGCGGCCAGCTTTGCCTGTGGATGGTGTGGACGTGATTCTGGGTAATACTTTGGCTGGTGAACGTGTGTTTGTAACTGCTGCATGTTTGCCGCTGGTTTCTCCCGCCCCTTCATTCACAGAGACATCAAAGACGGACCTTGATTTTCCTGAGGTGTTTACTGCGTGCGCTGACACGCGCAATGGCCAAGCGTGGTTGTGATGAGGCTGTGCATTCTGAACCTATCATATCATTGTCTGACGTACCATTGTCTGTCTCTCGTTCAGACCTTGTTGCCGATCGGCAGGCCGATCCATCGTTGGAGAGGTTGTTTGAGGGTGCTCTCCCGTCGGGTGAGATCGTAAGTTTGAGTGTCGGTTACTTTCTCCAGGATGATCTACTGTGGAGGAAGTGGGTTCCTTTTATTGTGGGTGAGCCGGTAACACCGGTTTTTCAAGTAGTGGTACCTAAGAAGTATCGTGATTTGGTTTTGCAAGTGTCCCATGATCAGTCTGGACATATGGGTGTGAGAAAAACGTATGATCATATCCTCAGATAATTTTTCTGGCCACGTATGAAAAGAGATGTGTCTGCATATATTAGATCTTGCCACACATGTCAAGTTACGGGTAAGCCAAATCAAACTATTAAGCCTGCACCATTACATCCCATAGCTTCAATTAGTGAACCTTTTGAATATCTGCTCGTGGACTGTGTAGGTCCT
>JAUYWH010000009.1:2865295-2886116 GCA_034779795.1 Ctenopoma multispine | reverse complement strand
TCACGTGTACACCACTTTGTATTGGTCTTTCACCTGGAATTCCAATAGAATTGATTCATGTTTGTGGCTGTAATGTGCCAAAATGTGGAAAAGTTCAAGGGGGCCGGATACTTTCGCAAGCCACTGTACATACATACAACCATCACATATGTTTCACCACTGCATATTCAAGTCGCATTAACTTGACATTTTGTCTCAGTCGATTTGTGTAATATATGAAATTCCAGGGAAATTCATCATCAGGGCTATTTTGTTATCCTGCAGAGAACAAAAGAGAATAAGTCACCAAGGTTTCTTGATTTTATGTGAAAGAATGGCAAGTACTGTAAGTACTTGCAGACACTGGAGTACATTTTGAACTTGTGTGTCTGTGCAGCCTCTGGTTATAACTATTTCACAAGCCAGCTGACATCCCAGCTACTGCAGGAAGAGAAAGTTTTTCAATTTACAGTTATTTAAAAAATCTAATACACAGTATCTAAATATTATTAAGATATTCTTCAAATTAAAAAAAAATACATTTACTTGTCCATGGTGTTCTGGTGTTACTGCTGTCAGGATTTGCTTTTTTAGTTTATGATATAGTGATGGCAAAGTTTGACTCTGTTCGAAGATTCGGCTGTTTTGGCTTAGCTCACTTAAAAAAAAAAAAAATAAATAAATAATAACATTAATAACATTAATAAATAAAAAGACCAAAGCCTTAACATTTTGACACTTTAGACAAGTCTTTAGTCCAGAAATGTTCAGAATTGTTGCTTTCTAAACTTTTCCCCACACACCTGGATTAAAGTCTCTCTGTTGCTCTGTGTACCTGGTCTGGACCACTACACTCTGTGCTGTTGCCTGAGCGTCTGCCCCCCCTTCCTTGTTTTACATAATAGAAGATAATCTGTCTTTGTATGTGATTGGCCACATAGTGCACCCATGAAAATAAAATCCTAACCTGCGTGCATGGATTCAGGAGTGGCTGAAGATCTGGCTCTCCCCAGAGGGAGTCAGCTCTTCTCGTTCGTTACAAAGCATCGGCTCTTAAAGCAGTCTTGTTCGTAAATGACGACAATTTTTATATTGTTATGGTTGAACATCAGAACATAAATTCTAGTATGAACGTGATTAACTTCATTACTTTCTTCAAATTTCTTACTTCTACTGTCAATGGACGCCAATTTATTGAAAGGACTGTATACTGAAGACTAAGGCCCCAATTAAACAAAATCAAATTAAACGTTTTTTTTTTTTTGGTTGCAAAATGTGAGCCACGCTGCACTGACATTTTTGTTGAAGGCTACAATTTGTGTTTGGGCTCATGAGAGGAAGTGAACATGAGGAAGTTCATGGGGAATGCTGCAAGTCCAGGAACTTCACCGGGATGATGGTCACTGGATAGAAATGCAAATGAAGCACCCAGCAGTGCAAAAAGCTGCAAGCAAAATAGAAAGCCCCCAAAAAGCTCCTAAGAGTAAACTGTGATTCTAGCAATATTGTGAGGCCTTGAGAATACTGACAATATTATGCTAACATTCTCACAATAACAATGTCAACATGCTGCTATTAAGCAGGTAATTCTTATATCACAGTCATTGTTACGTTAGCATGCAGACATTTGCTAATTGGCAATAAACACATCCAATAACTTGCTATTGGTATTCCTCCTCTAGGGTCCATGATTGGCTGTTGAAAACATTATGCTAAACTTTGTCATAAATTGTTGATGGACAAATTGCAGACGTGTCCATCTCCAATATTTATGCTGCTATAGTGTTGATAAGATAACTTGAATTTCAAATGTAAGATGTTTACAACACTGATCCATTTCTGGACTGACCTGTAGACAACCCTCTAAATCTCAAATCCTACAGAACCTGGGCTCATCAGGTATCAATATTAGGATCCTATTTGTGGATTTTAGCATTTAACACCACCATCCTGCCTCTTCCAAGTGACAAGCTGCCAAGATCACAGTGGAATCCTGCTTCTTCATGGACATCACAATCACCCAGGGAGTAGAACATCAGCTCCTTAACAAAGGAGCTGCAGCATGGGTTCAACCTGCCAAAGTCAATGACAGTGCAATTCTACAATGCCATTGGTACTCTGCATTGACTGTGAGGACAAGAGCAGAGTGCAGTGTACCAGTCACTCATCTGGGACAAAAACCGATGCTGGCCTCATCAAGGCCCAGGTCTCCCACTGATACAAACAGTGTTACATTAAAGTAACCCTTTCAACATTTTGCCCATTGGATGCTGATTAATTTATATACAATTCTCACTTATATGCATACAGACAATTAGGAACATTGTAAAACTTACTGCCTACCTCTCACTGTCCATATTTATAACTTTTGTTTGTTTTACGCACCAAACCACCAAGACACCAATTTAGCATTAAAAAGTTCTGTGGCCACATATTCATTTAATCTATTTCTGATTCTGGCTCAGATTTTTCAAGCTTTGCTATCCACTAAATGATGCGTTCAGGGTTGCAGCAGGAGCGACTTTTAGGCTCAGCTTTCCCTTTGAGGACAATTGTAGCGTCTGTCTTGATTCTGTTCCAGAGGTCGTAGAAATAAACCGGATTTCAACAGTTCAATTCAGAGCCCGCTCTTCTGAGACTGGATGTTGAGAATTGAGTTATAATTAGGTGAGATCGACAGCCTCTTTGAGGTAATTAAGCAGAAAAAAAAAGCTGATGAAATTCCCCCAGGTGGGTACAGAGGGAGAAGTGACAGGCAGGAAGTGATTCTGAGCCTGGAATTAAAAATTATTATTGGGAACTGATGAGGAAGTACACAGAGTGAGAGAGAGAGAGCGAGACACAAGGCCTGTAGGTTTCACTCTCACTCATCGGTCATGCCTGTTTGCTCCCGAGTTAGTGCTGCGTATGTGACCTCAGAGCAGCACCATACTCGTCAGCGCCCCGGCTTTATGATGCTATAACAGTTAGCCATGACAATATGCATCCAATTAACAGGCTTTATGCGATTAGTCAGCCTATCCATTCATCTAATGTGATTCGCCTCATTACCGGATGACTTCATAAGGAAGATGATCTGTCTGCACACACACACACACACACACACACACACACACACAAACAAAGATGTTGGGGAGGGACGTGTGAAGGAGATGATGAAAGCTCATTTAATCAGAGAGTCAATTCCTTTGGAGAGAAGCAATGTTTCCTCCACTCAGTGATAATGATTTGAAAGGACCAAACCACCTAGACTGATAATGCTAGATTTAAAAAGCTCATACAGAATATATCATATTGTCAGTTCATGTAAGGATGAACTGTAAAGATGACTACAGCAGAGAGTCCCCAAGCACTAAAAGCCTGGACCATTTATTCAGCTTTTGAGTAGCTTTTAGGATTGACAAGCTATGTAAGGAAGCAGCAGGGATTAGAGAACAGGGATTTCCATTGGAAGAATGAACCTCTAATAATGCTGTGAAAAACTGAGCGACTGTAGTCTATTCTAAAGTCACAAGGTCTACAATACCTCACGTTCAGCTTCATCAGAGATTATTTGGAATAGGATGTTATTCTGCATCCCTGCTGCCTCTATTCACCATTAGTACATCAGCAGATACCACAGGATGTTTGGTCAAGTGGAAACTAATTGGCAAATTCTTTCAAACAAACTCAACCATTTCAATCAACATGTCTCGAGGTAATTTCTTCTCATATGCAAACATTTTTCTACCGATTGCTCTTGGGGAACACAAAAGCTGTCGCAGCAACTCACTTTGGAAACAAAGTAAATTTCATCAACTATGAGCTTTGTTAGTGTGCCTGAATGTGACCTCTAATTCAATCATACAAGACAAAAACTTCTTTCTCTGAACTGAGAAGGTCTGAAGAAATCCTGTCAGAGCTATAGTGTGTGCGATTTCAAGTCTCAGACTTTTTCCTATGACTAAGAAAATAATTACCCCATTAAAATCAATAAACACCTGCATGTTAGGTGCATCTGATAAACAATTGTTGATTGGTACATGTCATGAATATTATGATACAATTATGGTCATAATCAGTGTCAACTGTCTTCTACTGAATCACCACAGTACTTTACTTAACATCCACTTGGACTCAGTCTTCAGCAGATTTTTACTGGTTGGCAGAGGCATATAACCATGAGGCAGTAACTCTAGTTTCACTTGTAGTTAGTTACACATACAGTACAGTCATAAATGCTAGTTTTCTTGCTAGTTGCGTTCTGTAATTTTTGTTATTTTTATACATAGATTTATGGAAATACTATATACCATATTCACCAGACAAATTAATTCACATTACAAGGATAAAATAATAATCTTTAATATCAAAAAGCAATATACATATCCTATTTTTACACTACAAAAATAAATGGTAATATGTTAATAGTTGCCAACTAAAAATTAATTGGCATAAGACTCTTGACTTTATACAAATGAATGCATATATAATATGTGTAAAAATTAGGAGCTTAATGGACAAATACTATAAATATCACATTATAATACACACTTACTGTAAACAAGAGACAGTTCAAGTGTTACGTGAAGTGAATAAGTGTTAGTGGCTAATAAATATGACATAACTTACAATGTCAGTGTAGAGACGAGGTCAGAGTGGATGAGTAGGAGTCAAAACACAAGACTCTGTGTCACAAGTGACATCAGCTCATTTCCTGCTTCAGACTGTTAGTATTGTAACTCTTTCTCTGTAACTTTTTACCCAAACCATATTTATTTCCCTAAACCTAACCAACTTGTTTTTGTGCCTAACACAAACCAAGTTTTGTAGCTGAATCTCGTCCAAACATTTCTGTGGCTAAAGTGTGTGACAAAAGTGCAGCACAACGTGGTTAAAACGCCAAGATCAATCAATTTTAGTGGAAAAACAGTAACAGAAAAGAACAAAAAAGCAAACAACACCAGCTACTGACTGTCACATTTAACACATATTTCTTAGACTGTGTAAGATAAATGACTCATTTTGAACTCACGCTGTGGCATTTCTTGTTTATCTGACCTAGAAAATACATACATCATAACAACAATGTACAAAGCTGCTATCTTTTTAATATACAGTGTGTAAATACACCAAAAAGACAATGTCAGTGCTCTAGTCGATATGGAGAATTGGTTTCTGTGCTGCTGTGCTCTGATTCTGTCCGTCTAACACTGTGCAGCTGAATCCCACTAATTAATGCGAGGACACACCCCAGGGATGGCGTTGAGCAGAAATACGACGACACATCCCTGGGCAAGGTGAAAGTAATAAACACGCACAAGAACACGAGGCAGCGCTATGAGACGTTCTGTGGAGTCCAGTCAGTCAGAGGCTGTATCTATACACGGAGTGCAGGGCACGGCCCGTGGATGTAGTCCCCCCCAGCTCCAGCCTTCACTCACTGTCAGTCCTCTCTGTCTCTTACACTTGTCTCTTCCTCTCTGTCTCTTTGTGCGTCTGGAACTCCCTCTTTTGCATCCACAGCCTTTGGGTGTGTCTTCAGTATGTACCAGCTATTGGAAGACATTTTCTGATAAATATTCATTCACCCCTCCCCTTTTAACCAGGCTCCCCGACCCCTCCCCCACAGCCTACTGTGTCTGTTTGAATGCTAGTCATTTCTCTGAAAATTCCACTGGCCTACTTATGGGTTCAGAGCCCCTGCTTCCTCCTCTAAACTCCTCTGCCTGCTTCCTCTGGTTTTTTTCTTTCCTATGTCCTTTCCCATTCTTCTCTTTCCAGTTTTCATAAATCTTCCTTTCCTTTTCTCTCTCCTCTTTGTCATTCTTTTTTCCCCCCAATTCTCATCCTTTTGTTCTCTTTCCTCTTCCCACTATTCTTTTTGTTCTTCTCCATCTTGCATTTTGTTCTTCTCCATCTTGCTTATCCTTCTTTCTCCAGGCTACAGCTCTCTGTTTTCTCCATTTCTCACCCCTTTCCTTTCATTTCTTGTTTACCACATTTTCTGCTTTTCTTCTGCTTCGATTTATCTTCTTTCCTCTTTTCTAGTCTGTGCCTTATTATTTCCTCTTCTTTCTTCTCCTCTGTGAACTTCTGTGTACTCATAGGTGAAGGAGGTGAAGGAAGACATAATCCTCTACCTTTCTCACACTCCTTCTCTCATGCCCATGTCATACAGATGTAATTCCTCAGTGGACAAGAGCAGGTGGGAGTAGGGCGAGTGTGTGGAGGTTAGAGCACCTCTGAACGCTTCAGTGGGAGCTTAGGTGAGATGAAGAAAGGAAGGAATATAAGACAGTAGCAGAGTAATGCCTTCTATGTGGATCAATAGGATAGTTTTCCTTCCCATTGCGAGTCAGAACATCTGAGCTCCCCATCATCGCTTCAAGGCCCTGAAGGCCCCCAGATATATGTTCCCTTGGGAAATGGCAGCATATGGAGAGATGTATACATGAGGAGAGGAAGCTAGGAAGTAAGAGAAGCGGTGAAGGAATTCAGAATGCAATCAACAGCGCCGGGTGGTGTGCAGAAAGAAAAATAGCTCTGTGGGAGCTTCACAGTCAGAACTGATCCTTACGGATCCATATAGCAGGGTCAGTCTGAGTATTATCTCTAAATGTGTGGAGATGGGTAAAAAAGTTGGAGGGAAGGATCAATAGGATTACAAGGGAAAAGCTGAACGTTTTGCATGCATTTAAATGGAATATGTTTAACAGGGTGCTCCCTTAGGTAAGATATAAATTCTAACCTTCTCATTTATTTTAAGAAAGGCTGTACGGTAAATGTGGCTACAAGTAATGTGAATTATACAGGGATCACCGTGGTGAAATGAAGGTTTTAAGCAGCATCATTATATCATTAGCTTGGAGCAAAGCTGTCGAAATATCAATGAATGGGTTTTAGGGTTTTTAGGTTCTTGAGTGTTGGGTAAGGACACATTTTGAAAAGAGGACTGTAATATCCTTGAGGACATCACAAGTAATGAGTTTGTACTGTACTGCACGGAATATAAAACTTTTTTCTTTTTAATGAAAACTAATCCGCTCAATATATATATATACCCAGTTATCTTGTGCACTGTCACGGGAGGTTGGAGTCTATCTGAATTCATTTTGGAAGAGAATCATGAACAGTGTGGAGAACAAGCAGCCCTCGCTGCACCGAAAGGAACAGGGTCAGATGCCATCTACCACACACAGACTTTGTATGTATACTGTGTGTTCTTAAATTACAAAATCTTTTCAAAAAGAATGTGTCTATATATCTTTGTGCTTCATTGTACCATAGCCTTTATGTTTGACATATCTGTTTCTGAGTGTGCACAGGTAAACGGCTGATATGTGACCCAACACAAATCTGACCCCCATCACATTTGTATAATGAGTTGAGGTTATAATTAACTTGAGTGTGAGGGAATGAAATGGGATCATAAGCAAGAAAAAACAACAGGTCTTGTGGTGAGTTAAGGTTTTTGTACTTTTGTTATATAAAATGCTGAATTGCTAGTGCTGCAAACAGACCCAGTAATGTTATAATGTTATGTATAATGTAATCATTTTTAAGGACATCAGCAAACATTAATGCAGCAAAACACTTGTATATTGTATCATACAGTGTCTTTTATTGCTGATGAATTCTTTGTCCTCACAATATCTTACTTTAACACTGATACATCATTTCTGAAACTGTCATCTTCAGATGTGTCCCATGAGATCATCTTGACCTAGAGGCGGCTGGTGGAATCTGTACCACCAAGAAAACAGTGCAGGATGTGTCCTGTCACATTTTCCAATGAAATGTACAGAGGACAAAATCATGTTGAAAGCAGGAAGGATTAACAGTGTTTCACAGTTTCATTTTATGGTAGAAGACAGTGGGCCTCAAAGAGAACACATCGTAACACTGAGAAGAGAAACTTTCAAGAACTCTAGGTGGCTTAATATAAAATATTGTCTACTACTAGCTACTTTCAGAAACAAGACTAATAGGAATAAAGAATGGTGATAAACCCTAACACTGTAACTCTGCCTATTATCAAAGCCTAAACACATCCACAGTCTCAATGCTTCATTTAACATTTAAATATGGTACCTCAGTGTTAGTTTCACAAAGGCCTTATCTCAAACCATAAAACTGCATAATAATGGTGAACTATTATAATCAGCGTGGTCTTACATATGAGCTAACGTTATATTTATCCCCCTATACAAACACAGGGGTCTATGACACATTTGTATGAAATATTCAATGAGACAGACTAGATCAGAAGGCTATTTGTAAGTACTGACCTTGCAAAGGTCCTAACACATCCATAGTTACATTTACTAGCCTTATTCCATTCGTAATCATATGGAGATACATTAAATATTAATCATCGCTCATTTACATACCTGATAATTCAATTTAATTATTCAACAGCCAATGCCCTCTGACTTCCTGCATATCTCACTGCAGACTGTGTTGCCTACAGTCTTTTCATAGGTCATTACACACTTGCTCTGCACTGTTTATTCATGCAAATTGTATCACAATACACATAGTTTCATATCACACTGTGCCAGCCAAGAACAAAGGAGGAGATGAAGGTTAATAACGGAGTCTGGACTAGAATCTTAAATATGGTCCCAGCGTTGGGTGTGTTTTAACAAAAAAGGAAGGAAAAGTGAAGGGAGTTGTACATTTCGAGGAGATACTGAGAGAGAAGGAAATAAAATGCCGTACATGCAGTTTGAAGAATGAGAAAGTTAGAGTACAGAGGGAGGATTCTTTCAAATTTAGGGAAAAAGAAAAAAATCTCTTACAATAAATATTTGTTCATGCACTCGACGCATTAAGTATGATTTTGTCTCCAGGCACCAAACTACCAAGAGATCCACACTTGAGGGCATATTTACAAAACTGCAGCTGAATTTGTACACGATATTATTGCTCGGGTGATGTTAATTTTTTACTATTCTCCATCTCATTTTCATTCCCCTCATCAGGATAGATGGTAGGCAGCGAGGACGGCTGCTGCTCTGCTCATTAACATTCCCATCTATCCTCTTCCAGCATTTGTTCAATCTGTAGCCCTGTAGGTGTGAGCTGATTCAGAAACTGGCACAGTGAAGAAGGCAATTAATCATTCTAGGTAATAGGTGAAATGTGGTAGATGAGCACAACGTGTAGGTCTCCATGTTGCACCGACAGAGTATTAGAGAATTCAAGAGTTTGATGTACTACTGTATGTTAGGATTAAATTAGCATCTTTGAAGGTCTGTTGCTGAGAGGACATTGATCCCTGATGGGGGACATTTTTCCCTAACCTGTAACGTCCCTTCTTGAAGATCATGAGCTTGCTAGTTGTTTGAAAGAGAAGGGGAAATAATCACAAGTGGTTTTGTATCCAAACTAAATCTGCTGTGTTTCTCCAGGAACAAGTGCTCTCTAGAACTCTAGAAAGTTTGCTTTGCAGTAATAAAAAGTGACACCTATAAAAAGGAGCATGGTGTGTTTCTGGGTGAGAGGGCTGACAGCAAGGAAAGTTCATCAGTCCACCAAATGCCAGCTCCAGATTCATGAAGGTTTTGTCAAACACAACCTATGAACACAGTTAAACTCCATCATAGACAGTAAAGCATGATGATGGATATTTCTACACTAACTTTATCTCATGCTAGGACAACCCTGTATAATTTATTTTAACTCTGGAACATAAGTATTGAATTGGACAAAGCAAATCATTACTTGTATATTTGCTCTCTGCTATTAAAATATTGACATGACAACACCAAGAGTAAAAAAGTTGCTCAGTGTAACTAACTTTCATAATTATTCCATTATTCTTGTTTTTTATTCTTGTTGTAGAATAAGTCAAATACGATGACCTGTTAGAGAGTTTTAAATACTCTCTATTAGGTTTCAAAAAACATCATCTGTGGTAACCTAGTACTAGTATAGTGGTTATAGTTTCTCATATGGTATGATTTTTTTCATATACCACCATACCATCGCATAGCTGAATCAACGACTGCAGTACTTCAACAGGAAGGACATTGTAAAATGCCATTTTCTGCTAGAGGTGCTACGGAGTGTTTTTCTCCTATTTCCCGTTCCTGCCCTTAATCATAATTAGAAATGTATGACACAACAATCATCCAAAATGGGACAAAACCAAGCAAGTCTCCTAAAAATTACATTTCTATGCAACTAAACTACAACACAATTATGTTTTTGTGGAGAACATACAGTAAATACAACCAGATAACGTATGCTATTACCATAATGACCTTAGCTCTAACCCTTAGTTAGGTTAGGGTTAGAGGTGAGGGTTGCTCTCACCTAAATCCAACTTCAACTTAATCTCTTAATTTTTTCTGCACAGTATACACATTTCATCCACCTCAACCACCTCGATGCTTCCTGTTAATAATTTAGCACTAGACTAGGTTTCAGCTCACCAGTCCAGTTTAGTGTTGAGGTGAACATCCAGGAATTTGTACCTGTCCACTACCTTGATGTCTAAGCCCTGAATGTTCACCAGTGTAATAGGTGGTTGAGTTCATATCGGATGATGGATGAAGTCTGTGATGACCCCTCTGTACTCCAGATCGTTCCCCTCGGATACACATCCAAAGATGGCTCTATCGTCTGAGAACTTCTGGAGATGACAATTAGTGGTGTTTTGTAGAGGGTAAACAGGAAGGAACAGAGCACGGTCCCCTGTGGGGACCCCGAGCTGCACATCACCACCTCAGACAATCATTCCTGAAGCCTCACGTACTGTGTTCTGTTGGTGAGGTAGTTGATTGTCCAAGCAGCAAGCTGACGGTCAACTCCTGCTCCTTCCAGCTTCCCCCTCAGTATTGCTGGTTGAATTGTATTGAAAGCTCTGGAGAAGTCAAAGACATGACTCTCACAGTGCTTCCAGTGCTCTCCAGTGTGACAGTGATACACATTGGCTTGAAGCATTAATATTAAGTTTATTTCTACTTGAGAAACAGAAATTTGAGAAATATCTGTTTGAATACTTTGCTTATATATTCTGTGTAGCCCTGACAGGAGAATAACCTACAACCTATATAAAGTCCCAGACAGAATATAAAAAATACTGTGATACAAATTTGTGTACATATTGCCCAGCACTAATTTTACCTTGTGTCCTACTGAACACAATAAGATCTCTTGACATTACAGTCAATCATATCTCATCTACTACCACCATACAACTATTCTTCAGCTTTCACAATGAGATAATGGAAGAAGTACTGAGAGCACACTCAAAGATGCACTGTGAAACAATGTAAATAATAAAAAGGTTCATGAATAAGAAATAAAGAGCAGGGATACTGTGTCTAACCATCTCACATGGGACACACAAGTACTGTATATACAGCTCATACACAATATAAATTCAACTCATTTTTGGTGGGAGTAGTTCACTTCCACATAAAAGGTTTTTTGTAGGTGAGTTTGGTGGTTTTAAAGTTTTTAATATGTAGAGAACAAACATGGTGAATGAAGACAACAGGGGAAAGACATTTCAGTGCAATCAAAAAGCACGGCAAACACTGTTGAGTGTTAACATTAGTCATCATCCACATTCTAAAACTTACAACAAGGTAAGACTGGCTTGGTAAAAATACAAGAATCGACTAGTCATCAGCAGGTTTCTATCTATGCCCTCGTCTGGAACATGACATTCTTCCATATTTATATTTCTCTGTTGCCACATGCTGTCCACCAGACTGGGTAAACTGGGATTGAGATCAAGGCCTTGTGACTGTCATTTTCTTTTTTATGTGGCCAACTGCTGACCAACTGGCACGACACAATCCACTGTTGTGCACGACTGTGACTGACAATTGCACATTTTTAACATTCATACTCCCACATGTACTGCACTGAATGGACTTTGCTCTGTAATGCAGTTTTAAGTAGAAAGCATTTGATATACTGATCGCCCACTGGTGTGCAGATGGAGGTAACTAAGCTAGTGCCTGATCGTGTGTGTGCCTGAGAATGATCAAATTTTTAACTTGGCTTCAGTATCAAAGTTATCCAGTGAAAATTGTACAGAATTTAACATCCATGAGTACACTGCAAAAAATAAGTACTAATGTTTAGGTTGCCATATTTTTAATGTCATATGAATAGATTACTGAGTGGGCCTATGACTGGTAGGCCTAGGAACAGACCCAAGCAGTCAGCAGGCCTTAGGCCAGATCCTCTTCACATTGACTGTTCATATTCCCTGTTTGTTTCCCAGTTAAATTATACAAAACAAATGAGGTAAACAACTGAAAGTATTGAAAAAAAAAAGCCCATGCACTCCACTCTGGTCACATCAGCAGTATTATATTCCTATCACGCTGGCACACTTCAGCAATCAGGTTATCACCCACACACATGTGGCATCTGTCAGAACGCTGCTACCACAGCTTGGAGTGAACTGGTGAGGCCAGGTCATGTTGCTTTGCACAATCCTTTCACTCCGGAGAGGTCTCAGTCTCAGACTTGCTCCGACTGCGTAGACATGGAGAGGTTTGATCTTTAAAATCTAACTGAACTCTGTGGACCTCCAGCCCTCATCACTATTCTGATGGTAGAAAGAAAAAGCATGAAATATGTATGCATCAGATGTTGATGTTGCACAGAAACTCTCAGAAATATCAAACAGCCAAAGTCCTACTGTCAAGTAATCAGTCTAGTGATATGGACCTGAGCCTCTGGAGGAAGGTTTTCTCTGCCTGCTGAAACACAATGCATATTTTATATTTTACTCAATCACTTACATTTCATTATTTATTACATACATTTGTGTAGCTTATAAATACCATTGTTTTATGTTGACTTCCTGCTGCTGTTTTAAAAAATACTTTAATGCTGCAATTAAAATTGACATTTGCATTTCGACTTAAAGGCCAAATACGTTAGACATTAATTGTCTTAAGTCTCAGATGTCATCAGTTGATGCCATTTCTTTACCAACTGAGGGTTGTTTTTGACAATGCTGACCTCTTAGGAAGTGTTGAATACCTCAAAGACTAAAGGAGGAATAAAGTTGTACATTTGTCATGTCTAAGGATCTCTTTTCCTAGAAAGCATTTTTTTTGTACAACACAATTGTTTTGCTGAAACAAAATGGAAAACAAACTAGACTAGCAAACAAGATGTAATGCACTGAAGGTGCATTGCAGTCCTGTACTGAAATGCCACTGCAGAGGGTGAATATCCCCCTAAGTATTTGTGAAATTGCAACATTAACCTATGCTTTATTGTTTTCTGATAAATAGAATAGAAATAATAGTGGCTAGTCTTCGGTTCGTGAGTCCTCCACCCCAACCACTCCTATCCAACTTGCTTTCCCTTAATAAATGTAGCACTTCAGGTGTTGGCCCTGGGGTGCACCCTATTCATACTCTCTATGTGTTCAGCAAGAACAAACTTTCAGCTCAGTTTGTTCTTGGGTTGTATGTTGTGAAACTGCACTGGGGTATTTTCAACTGAGCATCTTACATCATAACCTGGCTCAAACATTTTGTACCTTTGGGATTTCTTGGTTGCCATACCAACTTAGTCACGTTCCCAATTTTGTTTGCATCCTGTTGGTGTCCGTGCCATCCTTGTGTGAAAGCCTTGGATGGAAAATCACATGGAAAATCTTATAGTCTTATTAAACTCCAAAAAACATGACAAAAATAAACGAAAGAACAACAGAAAAAAAAACTTCTACGGTGTGGATAAAAGACGTTTCAGAAAAATACAGAAATCTTAGTGTGAAAGCCTTTGATGAAAGCACATTATCTTACGAGGACAGACACAATCATGTTGACAAGAGGAATCGGATTTCACCAATGCAGGTGCTTCTTTAATCACGCTAAAAACACAGACCTATTTGTCATAGTTGACAGCAGTTTCTCACACTGAAACAACACAATGCACCACAGCTTGATTCAGAACAAACTCTACTTTCTTATTACCGACTCCAGATTGTTACATCAAATTATCTTCTCCCAACTCCTTCAGGAAAACAATGTACTTTTATGTAACAGTTTGATTCTGACCAAACACCTGCGAGCTGAGACGCTCACCGACGGTTCCTCCCACTATGCTATATCGATCACTGCCACAGAGTGGAAGTGGAAATACGTAACTCCCTGCAAGTTTGAATGAGTGACAAACTTCATGAAAACACAACTCACATGTATGCACACCCAGCCCAGCTCACATTCCTCCACACACACACACACACACACACACACACACACACACACACACACACACACACACACACTGACACTAACGTGCCATCTCCTTGCTCAGTGTTTGAGTATTCTGTCCAAGGCCAGGTAGCTTGGTGGGATTCCGTAGGGGGAGTCTTATCGGAAGAAAAAAAAGATTTAAAGCATGCTGCTAGATACCTTTTCTAAAGTAGAAAACATTCTAGATTGTCATAAGTCATGGGGACAACCAATATACAGCAAGATAGAAAAATAATCAAGGCAACTGGCAGTGATTTCCCACTCTGTCTCTGGCTCTAAAAGACCAGTACACCACTCAGCTGTTCAGACCTCATAAACTGGCCTCCTCCTCAGGGTTTTGGGAGCTGGGGTCAAGCAATGTGCCAACTCTCCCCTGTTGGGGTTGAGAGGAATTCAGAGCTGGAGGACACCAGTCGGTCCACTGCTAAAACAATATAACAGGCACAGTACCCAGCCAGGTCAGTCTTCAGCTCCCAGCAGAGCTCCCCTGAGGGAGCCCTGAGCTTGCTTTGTGCTGGTGGCTTATTGCAACCTAATGGTTATCATATAAATTACAATAGTGTGAGTAGATATTACATGTATTTATTTATGTATGTGTTTTTATTTCTACATTTATTTAACCACCCCAGATATATACAGGATGTCAGAGAAGAAAAAACTTAAAGGGTTTCATGGTGTACCTGACATAATAAAACAAATATAGATTTTAATCTATGGAGATTATCGTCTACACTGTCTGTTACAAAATCCTTCTAGTTTGTAATATGATTCCACGTGAGTTTACATTTTCTGGGATGTTCAGTGTTAATTTAGTGAAATGACTCTTTCTGAGTGTGTGTTTCACATTTCACAGGAGACCATTGCACCATTGGTGGAGATCCAGCCTCTATCTGTCGGCTGTATATGCATAACACATGAACAGTTATCTGAGTGTGATATCAGTGATTTGTGTCTTTTTTTTTTTTTTTTTAATGCAAGGATTTGTTTAACAGTCAAATTCAAACCCTGCAGTACATGGCTCACCTGGGTGGTGCAGCAGAAGACCCAGCACCACCTGTTTCAATGCACTGGATTTAAACTGCTGCTGGAGAAGCAGCTTTTTTGGTTGTGTAGCCATCGGAGGGATGGAAGCTCCAAAGTTACAGCCTTCCAACCAAAACAAATTATTCTTATTCTACAAATTAACCTACTATGCGGTTATTTATTGAATGATTAATAATCATCGTGCCAGTGAGAAATAAAAGAAAGAACGTTACGTATAAAGTCATGTGCAGTAAAATACAGATACATGTTTTCAACATGCAACGTTAACATATTTCTCAGTCTTTATGAATGAGTAATTTATTTGGTTAGATCATCCAGTGTGCAATGGCCTGAAAAAAAAGGGCACTATTATACATTATCACTAACACACTATCATCACTAAAACATACTTTTATGAGTGAGAGGTCATAAATATTCTCAGCTCTAAAATATAGTCCACAAATAAAAGATAGAAGATAGAAAATATTATAATAGAAAACATTTCCCCTAAAACAATTGCGGCTGGGTGAATAAAATCTGTGTAGATACACAAGGCGGAAAAATGCATGTAAAACTCAGTATGCACATGTAATAATCATAATTTTACAAGCTCAAAATCTTTATGATCTGGATTGGAGCCCAGGAACTCTACACATTACTGTACACATACTGGAACTTTGTGTCCTTTGTTTTGTTAATCTGATGTGATGCTCTGTATGTGACGTGCGGTAAATGGAGATCGTGTACACTATCTAACCTTCAGTCAGTCACCATAATGTTGCAGTAAAAACATAGCAATCATATTCAAATAATATATATTTTCCCCACTGGAAGACATAATGGTTGGGTGCTTCTGTAAGCTTATGGTTTGAAGACACTGACTTCCATTTCTTGTCATCTCTTCACTGTCTCTGTTGAATAAAAGCAAACAATCAAGGAGAAAAGACTAATAAAAAAATATCCAATAGACCTCATGTGATTTATTTCAGGTTGCTATACCCACAGTATTATATAGTTTGAATCACTGTCAGAAACATTTATGCTGTCCAGAATGATGAAATGACTCTATTTCACAAAGAAAGTGGTGTGTAAATTTACTCTTAAAGGGTTTACCTTCCCCTACATCCCTGTGAAGGTAGACCAGTGCCGTTTAGTTCTGCATTTTCTCGTGTCCTTAAAAGCCACAAGTATAATTTTAGATATATGAGGTTTGTGCAGCGACACTGGCAATATTCATTATCCAATAAGACAGATTCAGCCGAAAAAAAAGAGAAAGATTTCAGACTGAGTGTGTGTGCTGCATGCAATATTGAAAGCCCAGGAAAGTCAAAAGCCCTCTTCTTTAGAGGAGTGTTTGCCCTCCCCTCTCCTGCTTCATCTTCAGACTTAATTAAACAAAAGAATAGAATGGAGAGTCTCCCACTCTTACTGCATTCTGCAGGGATAATTAGACCCCAGAATAAACTCGAAAGCCTGATACAGCTCAGTTAGCAAACAAAAGGGGGAGGCAGAGTACGGGGGAGGTCTCCGGCTGCTACAGTATTTAATATTCATACTTTCATTGAATCGGATTTGGCTGAAGCCCCCCAACTCCAGTCTCCGTTACTCTACAGTCAGTCGAACTGCCGGGACCCACACTTCTTCTACTATAGTTGCAGTGATAGCTTTGGCCTGTAGGGGGCAATTTAGTAGCATGACACCACTTGTGCTACTCTGTAGTGTTTGTGCAATGGTGAAAGAGTGTGTGTGTGTGTGTGTGCGTGTGTGTGTGTGTGTGTGTGTGTGTGTGTGCGTGTGATAGTGTCGAGCTTCTGTGTTCAATTCAAAATCAATTCAGCTTAAGTTTGATTTCCTGCACAATCCAGATACGGAGCGGCATTATGCGGCAGGAGGTTGACACATGCAACTAGCAAGAAATAATTAAAGATGAATGGTTTTTCATCAACAAATTAACTGGTGCCTCAGTTTACATTTGGACGTAAAAGTTAATGTACCTCTGTATGTGTGTGTATGCGCCTGAGTAAGTTTTCAATGCCGCCACGTGGGGAGGATTAATGGTGGTGGTTTTATTTAGGATTTTAATTGAAAGTCTCTGTAAAAAAACTAAGTGCTCTATATCCTAATCACACATACTTAACCCCATGAAATGGAATTTCAGGGCTCAGTTAGTGATGTGTGTCCTTTGATGAAAAAGAAATGTGCCGGGGAGTTACTGTAGGGGAGGGGGAGTGCATCTCGGCATCTCGATGGCAATACTGGTGCAGCTGCAGGAACAAAGAAGCAATGATGAAATGTAACTGTAGTCAAACAGATTTTATTATCATGCTCGTTGTAGCCCACTGGGGAGTGTTGTTTTTTCTCTCTTCTTCTTCTTCTTGCACGTCTATGTGTGATAAAGATGAACTAACAGAATTATGTATATACTTTACCTACAAAACAAGCCCACAGTGCAGGACCTTGAGTTTGCTAAGATATGTTAATCAAAATGTTTTGCTTCCACATGCTGTCTGAGTACGCTACCCTCCACAGACTGCCGATAAGTGAGAGTGGAGAGAAATGATTTTATGCTGGTATAAGCACAGTTTCCTCCCCTTTTTTTTTGCACCTCACAGTTATGTAAAGCACTTAAGTGAATTCAGGTAATTTGCCACTTCAGTTCTTTCCCCAACTCTCTCAGCTTACATCGTTTGACAGGCTACGAAGAGCCGGCAAGCTGTGCCCGCTCATACGGCGTCGAATGATTCGTCACGACTTAACAGCAAACACGGGGAAGAAAGTGCAACAATAAGAAGAAGAAGAAGAAGAAGAAGAAGGAGGCAGCTTTTCGCATCCACCGCAGTCGTTTCAGGCATCGCTATGAAGCCGCTTTTACTGTATTATTTATCTTGATCAGCTGTCAGAGGGCTAGATTTCACAGCTGCGATGCTGATATGTATAAAGAAGGCACTTTAGCACATTTTCCTGAGAAGTCACTTTATGCTATTAACAGCTTAAAACAAGTTGAGTTGCAAAACCGAAGCTAGCGTGACCTTTTTCATACCACTGTGGGAATTCAGCTGAGCTAATTTTAGTGGCAGACATCTTGCTTCCTCACAAATCTATATGTCTTACAATGTAAACACATCTTCTTGACACAAAATGCCTGGGATTGCTTTGAGCAGAGCGTTCAAACAGACACACCTGCTGTCTGTTTAATATCCACGGTGGTTGAAACACATTCTATAAGCAGCAGCATCAACTGTTGCCTTAAATACTATTGCACCTTGTTTCCGCTGTGCTTCTTCATGCTTTGTTAAGTGAAAATGTCTGATATGAAAGGGTTCTGCTAAGAGATGGGAGCTTGAAGCAACAATATTGCTCCTGTGGTCAGTTAATAAATCAGCTCTGGCAAGTAGTAAAGTATAAGTTGAGTCGACAGCATCTCAGACAGCAGCAGTACTGATGCACATACAAAAATGTACTCTAGTCTTTCTTCAAATTCCACTGCAAACTTTTTAAATCCAGTATTTTGTGCGTTTGTGGGGGACAAAGGCACACCTGGAATCTCTACGAGTCATATTTTTGGAAGCTGATACGTCAAATAACTCTTAAACACGGCCATGGGTGGCGAGCGTCTTGTCAGCTCTGTGGTAACTTCTGCAGCTTCCGTCTTCCGGGGGAGTGTTATCACCGATTACAGGTGTGCTCCACTCGCTTGAAGAAAGGAGGGATTAACACTGTCCCTGCCTGCCCTGACTGGTTTATTGAACTGCTTCCTGTTTTCATTTAAAAAAAAAAAAAAGAAAGAAAAAGGGGGAAATAAAAGTGCTGTGTGGTGAAATGTGTAACCAGACTTTGATTAGAAACGTGGTGGATTAGAAACTATATAATTGCTTTAAGATTTAGTGGAGTAAAAGTTAAAGTAGGCATAATTAAATCTACTTAAGTAAACAGTTTTTAGTCTGCCATTACCTAGATATATCCATGCTTATACTAAACTAAACATTATATTATAAAAACTATAAAAATAATATTACCAGTTAATACCTTGTAACTACTAAAAACATTACCCCATATTATATTCTTATTAGTGACATGTCAGCCCCATTTTACCTTATTTCCCTGTATCACCCACTATTACACTGTTATCACTGCGTTTAGAGGAGAATCCAACCTTTCTGTTTGCCAGAGGAATCACATCTGACATAAACAGATAAAAGAAATAAAAAGATAAAATAAAAAGATCACCAGGCGCAGAAGAACATAAAAAGAGGCTCAGAGGCACCTCGCCTCAGACAAACATCTCTGACTTTTTTTTTTCTCTGAATACTCATCACAGAAATGCCATCATTTCACTAAATCATCAACCTGTCTCCTCTGTTAAAGCAGAGTTGTGACTAACGCGCAGCTGTTGCTGTTTGCTGAAAGCCTGATGAACAGTTTCCTTATTAAAACAGCTCACAGTAAGTCTCCATGCTCACCATTAACAACTCACTATTATTTATAACTTATGAGTCGTTTTGGCTTCAGTTCTATTGTTAGTGCATGATGAAACATTTCTACATTTATCTGCCACGAAAAGATGCCAAGACAGACTCTCCAGCCATAGGTTCCCAAAAAACTGCACCGGAACGTGGGTTTGCATTTTGAATATATTTGAATATATTTGGAGAAAACGTGTGTCGAACATGAAGCGTTACCTCCTCAGCTCCGTGAACACACACCTGACACTCTCAGCCGCGGCTTATCTTACAGCGCAGCATGGGGACAGGATGAAACAGGATATTTCTGAGTGTATGGTATGTGACGTCTCACAGGTGTCACAGTCGTGCAGACGCGTACGCAAACAGCCACCAACCCACAACAAATGAATGATCTTACTCCAGACTCTTTTATTCCAACTTTATCCTGATGGATTTATTCCACTGCCTTCTTGGTGGTGATACAGTATAAAGCATAAAACTAGCAGGAACATCCGCTGCAGTTGAGCCTCTATGTTACATAAAGATAATAATAATAAAAAAACAAACATTTTAGGAGACATATTTAATTTACAGACTGTTAAATAGTCTGAAAACCTGCCTGGGGCTGCACTCCTCCACAGTGCCAGTCACCGTGTGGAGGCTAACAATGTTAGCAGAGGCAAAGCTTCCAATTCAACTTTTTACCACTAGTAGCTTTGGTGCTCTTTGGTGCTATGTTTCTTACTGAAACATGTCAGCATAAAATGTAGGAGCAGCATTTAAATCGTCGCGCGGCGCAGATCACTTCTTCCTTATGTGTGCTACCGCTAAATGCTTAGGTAAGAAAAAAACACTAATTCTGACAGACAGGTTTGTTTCCTCCACCAAAGATTATGTGATGTTGCTGTAGTTAAAACAGAGAAAAAGGTTTGAGAGTGAAGAGCGATACTCATGAATTATAAAGTGTTCAAATGAGGGAGGTGGGGACGGCCTAGAGCAGCTACACACTCTGTTCCAGCCCCCCACACACACGCGCACACACACACACACACACGCACACACACGCACACACACACACACACACGCACACACACACACACACACACACACACACACACACACACACACCCACACACACACACACACACACAC
>JAUYWH010000009.1:2804067-2864067 GCA_034779795.1 Ctenopoma multispine | reverse complement strand
GTGTAGCGCAAACTTGACGAGCTAAGCTGGAAGGTTGTGTTACTATTTTTATTATTATTCTTATTTTGGTAGTGGAGTCTACGTGACGTGGTTGGGCTAACAGGCAAGCTCACAACTGTCACACTACAGGACTCAGCAGCACTTCCATCACATTAGGATGAGACTGTGGTCTTAAGGAACATGTCAGTAAACATGACGTGTCTGTAGACACTGTGGATTATTTTATTTTGCTTCAGTCCCTGTACTAAATTCTATGGTTATTAATCCAGCAGTCAGAAAAACTCTGTTTCAGAAGTAGTGGGTCAGCTGTAGCCTGGTTAAAAGGCAACTTTACAGATTTTCAACTTGCTTCCTATGTCTGTAGTTTGGGGAATACATGTACTGTATATCAATGATTTTAAACTTCCCTCTGCCTTCCCTATCGTAACATGTCTCTCCTCTTGTTGAAGAAAGTAGAGTAGAGGGCAGAGGATCGAACAAAACTACAACCTCTGTAACATGAGCAACCAGATGACATCATCTGAACTGAAGCAGCACAGAGATCTTTTAAGATAGTGAAGGAAAACTACTAAACAATTTTGCACTTTTATTTAGGACACTTACTCTGCACCAGTTGTATTTCTACAGCAAACCAGTGAATTAAAATTACATTTTGCATAACTACACATTTCTCCTTGAAGGGCAGTGACCCTCTGTACAGGACATCTAAATAAATCACTGTCATTATATAATGTTACTGTAATTTATGCAGCGTATATACATAAATACTAGGATCAGAAATTGTGCTTCAAAACACATCACAATCTGAACCTTTGCTCAATATCTTTGCATCATTTTCACATTTAATCCGACTGACTAACACTTGACAGGTGCTTTCACCTGGCCTGAGGCGCGATACGTGGCATCACTTCTGATGCCGACTTTAAAAAGGATCTCGAGTGCTCGACTGCGAAGTGACACTTAAAGAGCGGAACTGTGTTCTGAGAGAGTGAAATAAAATGACAGATTGGAGCTTGATGTGCTGGATGGCGGAACGGGTGCACAAAACCCTGACTTGGCAATATTTTCATATTAACTGTGAAACACAGCAAGTGTGCTGATTATTAAAAGAGCAGCGAAAATCTAATTATATTATGCATAATGGGTGGAAAAACCTGGGAAATGATGTTGTAATACGTCCAAAGTGTAAGACTTGATGAATGAGCCTAAGAAATGTTCCTATATCCAACTTAAATTTTTATTTCAGATTTAAATATTTATATCATTTCACATTTATATAATGTCTCTCCAGTTGTATTGTGTATCTTCTGTACTCCTCTGAGATATTTCCCATTACCAGTCTTTCCTTCTTAACTCTTGTTCAAATGCTTTGCTTATTAAACAGCCCCATCGGTTAGCACCTTGTTCAGATACAGTTATATTTTCACAAACTCAATCCTCGGGATTCAAAGCAGGCAGAAGCTACTCCTGGCAACCCCACCGTCGAGCAAACACCTCCAATCTACATGCAGAATGTGTGGAACACACTCTAATTAATTCCAGTTGCCAATTTGTCTGCATTTCACAGTCCGTGTGAGGTCTAATCACTGCTGGGTTTAAAGCATGAAGTCAGGAATGTGTTGAACAGTGAGTCAAGTTCCTCAAACATGCACCACACACGGTGGAGAAAGAATCTCAGCTTCGTGCTACATGCAAATTCTTAAAAAGTGTTTCAACGCAGCACTGGAGACGGCACTAACAGCCTCTCTCTCTCTCTCTTTTCTTTTTTTTTTTACATTTAAATACATGCCTAATACCGCCTAAAGCTGTCGAGAACGTTGTGGAGGAGATGCTTGACACGACAATTGGAAATCAATAAATCATACTGTAGGACTTGTTGTTCTGATCACACAATTCAGCCTGAGTAAACACTCGCAAAGTTATTTGGCAAATTGAGTTTCCATAATGAATAATCTGATGAGTTTCTACCCAGCACTTGTGTTTATCTATGTGGAGAATTTTAATATCAAAGTGTCCGGAAAGCCCACTTACTCTCTGATGTGCTTTCATCTGTTGGCATTTATGTGTAGAATGTAAAGAGATTTCACATCTGCTGGATTTATGCAGGACTATTTCTCATGGACCTATTTTTCTGCGCTTTGATTAGAGTGCATCACCTGGCCGTTGATTGTAAACACTTTAAAAATCAAGTCATTACCATTTAGTTCGCTTTTATCATGAATTTTTATATCACCTTGATGGGGAATAGGTTATTCTAGGGGTATTGTACACGTGAATATTATTGCTGTTTGCCCTGCATTTAATCTACAGCACATGCTTTTAAAATGCATACAGACCTGGGAAATCTCACAGTGTTATCTATCTGCCAGCTTTGTGAAATGTATTTCCCATGTCACTTGGAGGAAGTCAGGTATCAGCAATTTAGAAATTTCAAATTTATCTAAAGAGCTATTTCACATGGGGATTTAGAAACGTATTTGATTATTGAATCTCTAGTGCCACTAATTTATTTCTGATGTTGCAAAGTGGATTGTTGCAATGTGTTTTTTTAAAAGCTTTTTTTGTGGAAATTTGTGAAAATAAGAATCAGTACAATGACCACATTTGAAAACAGTGGATATAGATACATGAACTACACATGTTACAACATGTAGCCAGTATATTGAGACAGTGACTGTGGCAGCAAAACCCTTAAATATATTAAACTGGGCAAGAAACTTTGTTGTTATTGCTGAACTTTGTTACTTTAATAACCCTCATGCGCTGAAATAAAGAATACTCTGTGGTGGTGTATTTGTTATGGGGTTGGCTTTTAATATGTGATCATTACAGTCAAACTAAACCAAAAGAAGCAACAATATTAACAACATTCACTTGTGTACAGATACACTTATATCCCGTGCAATAACACTGAATTTGCAACATCAAAAACACACACAGCTCAGTAATGTGTCTTGATTGCAAATTAAAATGGACTCAAGTCAGGCAGCAGATTACAAAGCTGGCAAAGCTGCTGCTTTTAGACATTTGTGAAGACACTGGGGACAGTGATGAATTTACCGCTAAGACGTCCCAGCTGACTTTACAGATATTTCTCCAACTGTCCTTGATATCTGACTCTCTTTCTGCTTCCCTCTTTCCTACTTGTCTGCTGTTTCTCTATGGGAAAGATATTTCTGTCACACGCCCTCATTAAATCATAGACCAGCTAGACTCTGAAAGTTGAGAAAATGCCTTCAAAGAACACATACTGTACACACACACGCATTATCGTAAATGAACGAGCAAAACAACCAGTACAGTACACAGACAAGGTTTGCCTAATCCCTAGTTAATGAAAAGAAGAGAAAGCTGGGTCCAACAAAGTCTTGCAGTTTGCCAGCCTGCACAAATCCACTGTGAAATGAATGCCATTTATAGAAAAAAAAAATTCTATGATAAGACTGCAAGAAAAAATACAGCAAAGCCACAATTATAAACTTGTGGATTTTTTGTTTTCTACAGCAAAGAAGTGAACTCCATTCAGGCTGGAATGATCTGCTTCCAGCTGTTATTGGACCAGTGATACAGAGAAAACACCATGGATTTGTTTGTTTCTCTGCTCATTAAATAACCGCATCATCCACTGTAAATATACACAACTAAGTGCTGAGAGATGGTGAGAGGGGTTTATAAATGGGAGATGATATTAAAAAATATTGGGGTTTGGAGCTCAGCTCAGCAGAAGGGACATGCTGCAGAGGACAAATGGCCTGTTCGCTCATCAGTGTCAACACACTGGATTGCTGTGGAGGGCTGTGGTGGTCGAGAAAATTGGGTTGACTGATAGGATGTGGTACTGTGGTGTCTGAGGTTGAGGAGTTGAGAGCAGAGCAACAGACAGAACTTTAATTCAGTACCAAGTCCACACAGCAGGGATTCAGTTTTTAATTTTTAAAATGCAGAAGAGCTCAGGCACTGTTAATCTTTCTGTGCATACCCGGTAATAGAAGTATTTAGATGATTTTACAGTAGCAATAACACACTGTAGAAATACTGTTTTATGTCCTTTATTTATACTTTTCCTTAGTAAAAATGCAAATGTAGACACAAAATCTATTTAAATAATTTAAGCATTCATACTTAACCAACCATTAGTGGTGTGCGATACCGCAAGCTTTGGTATCGATCCGATACCAAGTAAATACAGGGCCAGTATCGCTGATGCCGACATTATTACCTTATAAGGAAAGCCTGCCAGAAAATGCACCATTAAACAAAATCCTGCTGGAAAATCATAAGCATAAAAGCGCTTTAAAAAACTTTAAAATAAAAAAAATAAAAAACATTAAAATTGCTGTAAAAACACAACCAAATGCACAAAATATTAACAAACAAAAACACCAGTGTTGAATTAACATCCACATCCAGGACAGTTGTCTTGAACCAAGGCATAAGTAAAATCCCCGTCATATTAAATCACTTTAAACACAAACCAAACCCACAAACCAGAAAAACACCAGTGTTACATTAAGTGAATATAACTCCAGCATATTTCTCTTGAACTTACAGACAATCACAATAGGTGCTAATTATTAACTTCTCGATCGATCCGCCCACCACAACCAACCATACACACTGTACAAAAACAAAAAACCATTGCACGGTAAGAAAAATCAGTTTTGATGCTGAGTTTTACACCAAACACCAAAGACTACCAACACACCAAAAGTTTGAATACAACGAGCTTTCCCTACATTACTGCAGTCTAATCCGTCATGATCAACAGAAAGACAGAGAAAAGGATTGAAACAGGCACAAAAACTAATTCCCTGCAGGCAGTGAGAGAGGAAAGATGAGAAAATGAAGAAACACAAAAGCCAATAGCAAAAAGCTCACTCATTGGAAAAGAACAGGTCAAAAATGCAGCAAACCCAAGAATATTAAGAGAAAGTGCTGAAAGTGATGGTGATGCCGGACTGGTTCCCCCTTCACTCCTCCTTCGTATGTTCCCCGCCAAGGAGAATAAAATGTTTAAATTTCATCTGCGCTACGACCTTGACTGGTCCGAGAGTGGAATTAAATATCTGTGGAGAAGAGTGGATGTTTGAGAGGCTAGAGCGAGACAGGCCGTGTAGGACATGATTAGAAAATACTGAATAACATGAGGAGGGCCACGATACATAATGAATTACAACTTGGCTCGGCGCATGTACTTCAGCGAGACGTTCAGGTATGAGGTGAAGGTGAAGGGATGTCGGGCTTTGTCACAAAAGAGCAGCGTGCTCATGTTTAAGGATAGCAAAGAGTGCGCTTCCGCTTTGGAGTGTTCATTTTCAATCAATGAAAGTGCAAGTCCATGTGGGGATAATGAAAAACACAGACTATGAAATGAAGGCTGTTTTACTGTTAAGTCCAGTTTGAGGTCATGAAAAACTAGCAACACTACGTCAATCATTATATTCAGGAATTTCAGAACTGCCACTGATGTGACATCGATGTGAGTTAATTACTACACGTGGTCATTTCAAAGCAGACGCTGTGACATAGAGAATTGAACATAACAAAACCCATGATCAAAATATCAAACCACAATCAACGCTGGTTTTAAACAAACAAAAAATGTGTGTTTGTTATTGCTTTTTTCTGATGTGTCTCTAGGACACAGTTGTTTGTGAGTCCTTGGGAAGGCTGGTACAGACATGACTCATGTCATTACGACATGAGTTCTGTTCTGGTGTTTTAGGTTGACAATGGATTAGGACTACCCTCATGGTGAAAAAGCCCAATGAATTATCTGCAATACGCTTGTGTTTTTTTTTTTATTGTCATCTTTAAAACTCCACAATGTGGGTGTCAGGCTAGCAGCAGCAAGGGACTCCACTGCAATCTAACCAGTACCCAAATGTCATAGTCATAGAGTCATAGTCATAGAATCATAGTTTTATCTTCTGTCAACAAATAAAAACTAAATAATGTTAAAAAACTGACTAATGGACTCGTTCAACTAACTGCAGCATCTGTGGACTCACAAACTGTAGCTACTGTCTTTTACCTGCAACCATAGTAAATGTCCACAAAAAGGTGGTGTCATATAATCCAAAACCAATTGATTACTAAGACCAACAAGGCCCTCAAAAAGTGAGCATAAGACCCATGTTGAGTACTAGCGACAGCTCTTGCCTCAAAATGCCTACTGAGACTTCAGATAAACAAATAAATATTTACAATACGGGCTAAAATTTGACTTAACTCAACTTTTACTGACAAAAACTACACTAAAACCCCAGCTGAAGCTTAGAAGAAGTTGGGTGATGCAGCAGGACAATAAATCTACTTCAGAATGACTTCAGCGACACAAAATCCCCGTTTTGGAGAGGCACAATCAGAGCCCAGATTTCAACATAATAGAGATGTTGTGTCATGAGTTAACACCGGACGTCCTAGGAATATGTCTGAGCTGAAGCAGTTATGTGTGAAAGAATGATCCAAAGTTCCTCCTGGATGTTACGCAGGTCTAATCCACAGTCACGGCGAGTGGCTGCCTGAGGTTAATGCTGCTAAAAGTGGTTCAACCACAAAACACTGTTCCACCATCGCTCTGCGTGTTTAATGGGTCTGTTGCACACAATATCATCTTAGAAATATTGTGTTTGTGACTTTGGTAAAGATCAGATCACATTTAATGACCGATTAAAGCAGAAAACCAGGAAACTGCAAACAGCGCCACTGTAATAAATATGGTATTGTAATACATTACAGCTGTCCCCTCTCGCTCTATCCCTGTCCTGCACACTTAAAACATCCCAAGTTATTAAACGTTAAGCTGAGTCAGGCAGCCTATTCATTTCTCATGATATCTTTCAGGCTTCCACTTTTGATGATGGTGAAAATGGTTGTTTTGCTGAGCAAGGAGAACGACTCACAGCTGTGTGGCAGACAGCAGATTTAAGGCTGCCTGTCCTTTTTTGCGTGTGAAGGTACATGCACGTCTCTGTGGACGCACACGAGCATATGGGGTAGCTATCCATGCTTGGCCACAGCCTTTGAATATCACATCTACACCGTGTGGATTTCTCATTTTAAGACTCAAGGGAGATCTGATAAAGAAGTTTTGCTGAGTGAAAGAAGCTGGTGATTGTCTACTCACTTAACAGCAGACTTGACTTGTGGGTCTGGGCCACAAAAAAAAAATACAATTAAACATAAAATAGTGCCTCATATTTGTCTAAAAAACACAAATGGAGCAAAATAAGGGTTCTTTAGGGATTCAGTGATTTGTCCCTGGTGTCAGCCACTGCTTTGAGAGTCAGTCCATGGACAGACCTGTAGCGTACACTCAGACCTGTTGGCGGGAAAATTACCCACGAACAAACACAATTAGTTATTTTCTGTTTCTCATTTGTCTCTTCTGCACATGCCCTGGCAGTCACATTGTGTATATTTATGCTCCTGATGCCCGGCGTCTTCGTGTTAATTGCTTTGCTACGTTAGCATCATTATTATTTACAGCAATTCTGTGTACATGAATTCCCTGAGAAGGTGCAGATGAATTTGTCGAGCAGGGAAATACATGCATGACTGCATCAACAAATACAGATACATATTTACCACAAGCAGAAATCCATATGTATCTGTTGTCTTATAATATGTTACCGTATTTTATAATTATGACTTTGTATTTCATTATTATGACTCAATTTCTAGAGGTTCTGTTAAGTATGTTAGCAATATTCAACCAAAGCTTCAGTTTGTTGTTTTGCTTATTCATTTATTTGACAGTTCCAATGCAGATTAAATACATTTCTGAAAATATAACAGGGTTAGCATAACTCCATATTGCAGTAGCTTCCTGGTAGCTGCTGTGAAACCATACTAAGGCAATGCATTCATCAGCCAGCCATCACCACACACCTGACCTTTGTGTGACGTTGTGTGCAGGTGCAACGTGATCCTGGAACCACTGGACTCTCATGCTGAGGAGGATTCACCATTCACCTTCATCAAATACGTGACACTGACTGGCTCCACTCACAAACCTACAATATATTTTTACTAGTGAGTCATCCGAGTCAAGAGCTAGTAGACTCTCTGCTACAAAGACGTCAAATGCAAATCTAGGAACACTGTGCCAAAGCTGACATTCTCTACACTTTCCCATGAATACATGTGCCTCTTTATTTATTCATTTTTTAATTCATTTTGTATCGCATAGCTTTAGATAACCAAACTACATTTCTTTCCACTGTATCTTTGCTGTCCTAGTAGTTCAACTGTTAATTAGTAACTTGCAAAGATCCCCAACACTACATATGTCAATGATTCTGTTCAGCCTTGGAGAAATTAGAAAAAACTGGATCAGTGAGATTACCTACTGGTCATAGCACCAGCAGCTCTAACATCTGATCGCGGTTGAGATGCTCTGGCAGGACAATACTAGTGGTTCCAGAATCTCCACTTGTCACGAGAGGTGACTGGACCTTTCCTCTCTGAGCCTGTCAGATGTGGAACTTCCAGCCTGATCATCTCAGCGTCCTCCTTTAAACCTCCTCTTAAAACTCACTTTTTATTGCACAACCTTTTTTGACTTCATCATTAACATCTTTCACTTTAGACTTTAGTCTTCATTTTATTACCTTTGCTGCTGTTTCTGTAAAGTCATACATAAAAAAAATAGCTTTATGATTATTATTGGAGTCCCAAGAAGAGCAAACTTTGAGAGTGTGTGCACCATGTTTAGTACACCTTCTGTTAGTCTGTTGGATCTGAAGCATCCGTTTCTTTTCAGACAATCCAGTGCTAATGTGATTTGTGTCATCTGCTGCATGTAAACTGATCCACTCTGCTCTGTCTGTTTGTTCTGGTGAGGCGAGTTGTCTGAGATTGTGCTGACGAGATTCAATACCAACCAGTTTAGTGGCAGAGCAGCCGGACAGTCTGTTTCTCATCTTCAACTTCATCTGCTTAAGTAGTTCCACTTCGTCAGACTCGACGAGCTGGCTAAGATTCTCCTACAGCAGAATCTCTTATCACAGACACACACACACACTTACAAATGCTCACATAAGCACAGACAAATATTGCAATGCACATTAGAAAATGCACAAGGAAAACTTACACACTCACGCAGCTTTACAGTAACAGACAACATCTCTTGACTGCTGAATGACTGAACAAGCAGAGACACTTATCACCTTGCTCCCTCCGCCTTCAGAGAGCGCGCTGACGCCTCTGCCCGCACCTCCTCTGAGCCTTCTCTGCAACATCTGTATCATAGTTTCTTCCTCCTCACATCTCCTCTGTTACGTCCTCATAATCTGCTCCTCTCGCCTCCTCTGCTAGAAACCCTCCTTTTTCACCATCCTGCCACCCGTCTCTTTTTGGGAAATCAGCACTCGTTTCATCCAGCTCCCTCGTTCGTCTAAGACATTCTCTTCACCTCTTTCACCTCTTACTCTGCACTCCCCACATTCATCTTATTTTTTTTCCTGAAGGCTGGACTGGACTCATGCTTTACTGTAACTCCTTGACCTCATTTGTCTCTCAAACCTAGGTTGGGTAGGAGTGAAAAAAAGATCAGAAAAAGATATATTGAGCAGCAGGTCTGAAAGTTTTCCACAGACCCATGAAAAAATAAAATTAATTTGGCCCCCAGAATAAAGGAAATGTGAACTAACAGCAGGAGTGGTGTTCTGCAGCTGGGATTGCTTGTTGCTTAAGTACCCACTTCTTCTGCTTTGTATTTCCAATCCTATGTAGTCAGACATTGTTTCTGTGAAGTTAACAGCAGCTGGAGAAAAACTAAATCCACCAATAATAATAATAAAAAAAAAAAACATATGTAAAAAAAATTAAGTCCTGTTGCAGCATTTTGAGTTAGTGATGAAGAAAGTGTCTGATCCGTGCTACGAAGTTCACTGCATCTCTGCAGGGGCAGACAAGGTAGGAAACTCAAAGGGCTCAAAACAGCTATACATTTATTATTTATTATTGTGTTAGGAAGATGTAATCATCTCTTTAAAGTAGCTATATAGCAATATGCTGTAGAAGTACCTTCAGCACTCAGTGTTTTAGGTGTGTTTGTTTTAGTGTTATGTAATTAACTCATGTTAAAGTTTAAATTAACTCATTTATTTGATCATTTGATGATTTTTTTTACATCTCAATCAGCGCAGTACAAATATGCAGTACATATTATACGTTCAAGAAAACTACCACACTTGGATTTGAAACTTGTGAGAAGTATGACTACAGTGCACACGATGTGATATGACATGAGAGATGGGAGAGAATCAGCCTCTGAAACTAGTTTTCCATTGTAATTCAACACATTACCATGTAAAAAAGAACCCAATGACTAAGTGATCAATCTGATAATAACAGTAACAAAAAGTAAAAGCAAAATCTTTATATACATGAACAGTAAATGGCTATACATACAGGAGCAGTAACAAACTAATGAATATATTAAAATGAATAAGCAAACAGATTACATCAATAATCTGACAGGGTCTCTTATCCCAGCAATCAGCCTTTAGACTCTTTGTTTGTAGCCACTGGTGTAAAGTAATGTGCTTTATCTGATATCCACAAACTCAAGATACATTTCTGAGCGCAATGCAGTCAAATGTGCAGTAAATGTGTAGCTTTAAAGTTGTAGAGTAGAGCATCTTTAATGCCCAATACACAACTCCTGGCTTCTATTTTATAATACTCTTTGACAGTTTGCTTAGTAATGACAATTTGGGTGCTTCTCTGACAGCTGCTTCGAACTGCAACTTGTTAACTTTGGCGACGTTTCAATGTGCAGGAGACGCACGCATCTGCTTATCCAGGTGCTGAGTTGAAAAATATTTACACAGTCTATTGCAAAAAAAGGCCTCTCAGTGCTGTCGACTGCTCCCTCTGGCAAAATGAATCAGCTAGTGTCTAATGGTGGTTTACATGTTACGACTGTGGCTACTTCTTCTCCATCACTGATGATATTATTAGGATTCTATTAAACAGCATCCCTGCAGATGTGATATCTTCTTATACTGTATTTACTTCTCATTGAAGTCATTACAAAAGTATCATGTTTTTGTGATTAAAAGGAAGCACAGCAGACTCTTTGTATCTCCATGTTGGAGAAGCTGCTAATACTCCTTTCACACGTTGTCTGGCGAATGGGAGGAACAGGAAAATCACCTCGTAGTCCAACGTGGGAGTGTTCAGGCATCACGGTGTGATGGTGTTAACCGTGTTATATTCACGCCCGGGCGATACGTAGTACACCAGAGCGGAGTTTCGGCTCCTGACATCTGCATCTCGCCCTGCCGGAGTTCAGCTCTGTCTACTTTAGTATCCCAGTGTTGGCAACTCTTACACTTGTGTCTCCGAACACCAGCTATCAGACCCTGTCTCCCTCAAACCAGTCAAATGTAGAATATAGCTCATTTTATTTGGTTCTTCTTAAACAACTCTTTGCACAGCAGCAGACATCGATGGCGTCTCTGCAAATTCAGAGCTGTGGAGCTAATGTGCAACGTACACGTGGCTCAGCCTTAAATTCATGAATCGTTTAAATCTTAGGCATCTACGTTAGGCCTCTTAACCTAAATGCTTTTCTGCATAGCAAAGAGTTAGATGCTGAAAACACACACACACACGTGCACGTCTCATGCAGCGAAACTCCGCCTTGCTACTGACGAGTCCAGCACCATCAAACCCGTTGTTACATTTTTACTTTCAGCTGTTGCCGAATTACATTTCTTTTTCCTCGCATGTCAAGTTGATTATAATAAATATTTGCAGAGTTGTCACTACAGCAAACATAGAACCGATCTAATCATTCAAGTAAACAAACACAGTAAATAATAATAATATTTTTATACAGTATTTATTAGTGATTCTGCTTATAATGTGAAATGTTGTCACTTTCATTTGTGTGTGCGTGTATGGAGGGGGTCACAGAGGTCAGGGCAAATTGCACATCATTTCATCCATGTCTCCCCTGCTCTTCCTAACCACGCTCCTCTGCTCTACTCTCTCGCCCCCCGGAGCGAGACTTTCTCTGCCGCCCCTTTGTTAAAATGACAGGGCCCTAATAGAATAAATAAGGCGCCTATTTTTACCTGGCTGCTGGCAGGGCGATCACACATAGCGGCACGCAAACGCTGAGCTGGAATGCTGGAGCTCAGTGAGGAGATGACACCAATGTGGAGGGGTGGGGGGTGGGGGGGTTGGGGGGTTACGGTGATTTAATTGAGATAGAAAGTAAAGAGGGTTGCTGGGGAGCCCTCAACATACGTAGGTGTTTGAATAGATAGAGAAAGAGAGATAGACTGAAACAGTAGGAAGAGATTTAACGTGAGTAACAGTGTTTGCTTTTTGGTGACACACTGGCTTTGCTTGTGCCTCAAATCTCCCTGTGCATATGGTATTTTCAATTTAATTTTACATTTGACATTTAACAATTGAGCACACTCTGTAATGTCATATTTGGGTGATTTTTTTTTTTTTGGAGTCCCGTTCATATTTTAATTGCTGTTTGAGCGTTTTCACACAATTTCAAAGCGTCTCATTAATTTGATGCCATTTTCAAACTGGTCCTCACAAATCCTGAGGACAGATACTGTAAATAGGTCCAATTGTATCTGTGATGTGTATTTAGTGAAGGCACCGTGAGATGGTTGTGGTACTGTCACTATTTTAGGATTGAAATAAACACATTCGAAGACAGTTCTTGAAACATTTTTGAGCAGCCCACACAGTACTGAACTGACTCATCGTATACTGTGTAATAAGTGTTTCTGTATTTCTATACTCCTATCAAATATAGCGATAGAGATAAGGCCTGGTGCTCTGCCCATTTTAAAAGTTTCTCAATAACTTTCGAAGCAGTTCTTAAAGTACACTTTGAAGAATAAACAACTTGAAATATTGTGGGCCGAATGGGTGAAACCATCTCTGCATGTACAGTTTCTGATTGGTTGAACATACCTGATCCAGGAAATCAGCAATTCATTCGACAGGAATATTTGGAAAACAAGCAGAATGGCTCTTGAGGACCAGCGTTAGCCAGCCCTGAGCTGAGGGATCAGTGGGATTATCAAGGTTTTTATTCCTACAGTATGTGCTGCCTGTTGGCGGAAACAGCACTGATGAGAGTGAGCCACATCCTTTAGTCATTTCATTCATTGCTAATATAAAAACATACTTATTGCTCCAGCATATGTGGGCAAATAGTTTTGTAAACACTGATAAACTGCATACAGAGATGTTACGTCAGTGAAATTTTAAGTAGTACGCTTTCCAGATCTCTGTATCCTGTTGCTCATTATTACAGCACTCAGGACTAGAGGGTCAGGGCAACATTAGTCACTAACTGAATGAGTTGCATTGTGGATAATTTATGCACCAAATGAATGTAATAAAACAAACAATATCTGTGGTTCTGCCGCATCTATTGAATCCTATAACAAACGAACCCCCATGATTCGGTTATACAGTGGGGGTACAATCCATTGAATCCTTCCTCCAGGCGGTGCTGCATCACATCAGTGTTGCTGTGCCAGGTAAGGTTCTATGAACCTTAAGTCTCTGCTTAAATCAAATATTAACTCAGTTTTCACATGGTAACTAATGCTGCTTCTAACAGTTATTTCAAGTCTTTCATTTCCCAATCACGTGCATTTCCTCGATGTAATAAACTGCCTACGTACGTGAGCGGGAACAGGGCAGCAGCAGCAGCTACTTTCTTGCTGCTCATGTCAGATCTCTGGCGTGGTAATTGAGGTCATGTGTCTGACAATGGGAAACTTATATCAAAAGCTAGTGCAGGGAAGAAAGCGCTATTAATCACCTGGACAAGGCATCATGACACACACACAGCCACACCACACCCTGACTGACTATGGTTTGCACAAATGCAGCACTGACGGGCAACGAGTCTATGCACTGTACATATATCTGTTGGTATTGTACGTGTGTGTTGTTTTCAAGTTGTTGGATCATTAGGACACAAGTAGCATAAGTCTGAATAAACTTTATAGGCCGTGTCATACTATGCGCTTCTCGTACCCTCTGTGCTCTGGTCTGCTCAGTTATAATTCACAGTCGATGCACAATTGCCATAATATATCCCCCTTTCTGTGATGCTTTTATTGATTTTGTATTAAAGTGAAAATCCACGCTGGAAGACTGGTTGTTTTAGGCAACAGTGCAATTTTATATTTATGAGAATGCACAAAAGCCTTTCTATTTTTTTCAAGCAGCCCACACACTATTTGATTTGGTGAATGAGATTTTCCTCATAAGTATGAAATCATATAATCCAGATATCTGCAATTCATACAGATGAAGTGCTCAGAGCTGCTGCAACAATGGTGAATGGGGAAGATACAACAAATTCCTCCTATTTCTGCTCCAGGAGACCAGTGTGTCTCCACTTGTGCTGTTGAGGTATCTTGAAGTACTGTACAAGTATCCTTTTTTCTCTACATCTATTTCCATTTGATATAATTCTACATAAATAAGCCTTATAACAGCTGGTAGCAGCTGTATCCAGGCAGCTAAACATGCACAAAATCATCAGGCCACTATCTCTCTTAATATGGAGGGAGGCTGCAGTCAGGCACATTTTGTATTTGGAGCAAAGGGCGAGGACATGGATCATCAAACTCTCCTGTGAGCTCATTACTCCCTCCAAAAGGCCAGGATGTTTCCAAGAAGCCAGGAACAGATTAAGAAAGATGACTCTGATTTCAAGTTTTTGCCAGTGGAATCTGTTTCATTTCCTAGAAACAGATGGTCCTGAGCCAGGTTGAAACGGTTACTCACTAAGATTGAATCATTTCAGACCTTCAAAGCCTCACGTAATCACCATGCTCTCTCTGTTTGATGGGAAATATAGACAGTGGATGGATTTTGCACCAGTCCAGACAATCAGATATTCAGTCCCACGTGGACTAAATCGGATGTTTTGATTACTTACTTACTTACTTACTTACCAACTGGAGTGTAGATGTTGGAAAATATCGTCGACTGTTACTGTTTACATGATAAGTCAACAGTACTCAGGAGAACACTGTAAGCCCCTTTGTTTTCTCGAAGAGCAACCTTATCTTGTACTAAATATATATATATCAGAGAAAAAATAAAAACTAGTTAAGGCCGGTACACATTTAATGACTGGTCAGTTGGGCAAAGTCTGTTGGGCCTAGACTGTCAAACACTAGAAATCTGTGACAGCTAGTAGAAGCTGCCAATAGTTGTGAACTGTGAAGTCTTTGAAAGCCCACGTTATAAAAAGAACTGCTGAAAGAACTGCATAGTAAAAGGGTGATAGATTATGCTTAAGGCCACCTCCCCTGTTTAAGGAGTGTCGTTCGATCTTGCAGTAAACTGCTTCTCTCACACCTCGTTTGAACCTGCCTCATGCTCTGGGATCTTGACATCCTGGTCATCAGCAGCAGCTGCATAAACGCGTGGCACAACATAGAAGAGCCAGCTCATCAGGACAAGACTCAGCAGTTCACCTAATCTGAAAGACAAGGGCCACTCCTTTGATGACCAGGACGTCAAGAGCCTAGACTGTGAGATCAACTAGTTCAAGCAAGGTGTGAGAGAAGCAGTTTACTGCAAGATCGAACGACCCTCCTTAAACAGGGGAGGTGGCCTTAGGCATAATCTATCACCCACTTACAATGCAGTTCTTTCAGCTGTATCCAGGCAGTTTCAGTCTCGTTCAGTCTCTGGCTCAGGTGGTCACAGTGACGTACATGAAAGCCAGGGGGAACGACAACCCACAGGTGACCATCAAGTATTAAAGACTTAAGAAATGTATTCAAGGAACTAAACAAGTCCAGTTGCCACTGAATAACCTTCTTTTGGAATCTACAGGGAGGTTCCTTCAAGAACAGATCCATTAAAATCAAAGTATATATTAATTAATTATTCCCCAGACAAGTTCAGAATTTGTACTACATTTTTGTCCAGATGTGGTTATTTATTGATCTGGATGGTGAGAATAGTCTAAGCGGATTCTGGAAGTAATAATAATTAAAATGAGTGTTGTCAAACCAGATTTTTAAACATTTGTCATATATTGATGATTGGCTTTCAGCATAAACTTCCAGAGCTCTATTGCAACCAACTACACACTGCCCAACAGTATGGCAAGTGTATAAATGTAGCATATGTCTACTTCAAAACAATACACACACTTGTATAAGCAACCTTCTGTAAATGTTCATGTAATCTTGAGGACTGCAGAAAGGTTGTGAAAATCTAGGTTCACTGACACCAATTCCAAGAAAAGACATAAATTGCCTTGCTCTAGCATAAATTGGCGGAGAAAGGGAGAAGCTGAAAAGCAAGGAGCATGGCATTTTTTTGACTGTTTTGAATCATTTAGCAGCGTCTGCAACCAGTGTGTCAAAGGAAGTTGAGAACGAAGAGTGATGCACTTTTCATGAGGGTGGGAAAACTCAGTCATCTAATGCCATCTGTCAGCGCAGGGGTAACTGGGAGTGAACTGTGCAGCTCAGCGGGGGTGTCCTTGGATAACGCAGGGGGAAGGGAAGAAAAGTGGCCGAGGCAAACAAAGCAAATGATGGCGGACAGTTTGGACCCATTCAGGTGAAATGGCATGAAACAACGGTCTATTACTTATTTCTGCTGCGTCTTACTAAGAAAACAAGCACAGGTAACCAAAAAAAGTTGCTTCGATCACGTATGCAGGCATTTTGAATAATAAAAAAAAAAAAAAACATTGGTTATTTCATTGTTTGTTTAAGCAGACGTGCTTCAAGTGCTTCTGAAGAGTGTGGTTTAGTGTAATTACTTGAAATAGAACAATGCTGATTATAATGCAAAGCCACACCATGATCTGCAACACATGCTCTTCTTCAGCGTGGGACTCAAACAGATGGTAAAAGCACTGTGGTATTACTGTATTTGTAATGTGTTGTGCACGTAGAGTGTAATCAACAAACACATGCAACACAACACAAACATGATTTGATCTGATTTTGAACACCAGAACATGGAGTTGTCATGGAGCTGTCATTTACATAAAATAATCTTATGAAGTTTACATAAACCTTTACTTGGAAACAAACAATTTAAATAACAAGCGTTCAGTAACTAAAAACATGATCACCAGCTTGTACAACTTAATTTGAAATATACAAATATTGAAAGCTACAGCAATAACTATATAACTAACTAAATAATTCTTGTTGCAGGAAAAATGTCCAGTGATATAATATGCTTTGTATTATTATGTATTTTTAGGATTTTTTTACTAATTCATTCAATGTGTAAACATCTCCTTAAAAAAATTGATATAGTGTAACTGTACACAACTGTGTATTCTTTACTTTACTTTACCTTTGTTAATGTTTTGCTAATGTTATTCAAACATTTTGTCAAAAAGGATACAATTTTGCATTTTTAATAGCCACTAACTATACCAGTAAGAAAAAAGCACACTGCAAACATTATACAATAATTTAGTTAAATTTAAAGTTTTTCTTTTTATCTTAATTTAAGTAATTTCAACTCCATTCAACTTAAAATGTTTTTTTTTTTTTTTTTTTCAGACAACCTTACAATATAGAGACATGAGCTTGAGGTCTTCTGAACTGAAATGAGTTGAATGAATGAATGGCTTAGACGCCTTTAAAGAAACAACACCAACAAAGCTTTCCAGCATTCACTGCTTGAGAGTTAAAACTCTTTGCAGATGAAACTTTTTGGGATTTTAAAGAACCCACACATAAAAACACTATGTCCTTAATACACATTAAAGGGTTTCTTTTCATCCATCCATTATCTTTATCACTTTTCGCAAGGGTCACAAGGGTGCTTCAGCCAAACACAGCTGTCAATGGATCTGAGGCAGGTCTGAGGTACACCCTGTGGAAAGGTTGTCAGTCTTTCACAGAGCTGTCATATAGAAACAGACAACCATTCAAACTTACAGGAAATTTAAAGTCACGTATTAACCTAAATTCATGCGTTTGGACTGTGATTTTGGAAGTAACAGAAGAAAACTCACGCAGGTACCGTGAGAACATGCAAACTCCACACAGAAAGACACCTGGATGGCTGATTTGAACCCTGGTCCTTCTAGGTGTGAAGAGGAGCTACCTTCCAGCACAGCCCACATCACCATGCTTCTATGTACTGTTATATACTGTTTCTTTTTATCAGAATGTAAATAATGCTAATGATGGTAAAGGGTAGTGTTCAATTCATTTTTAAGTTCATCAAAATGAATCCTTATTTCTGCATTAAATGTCTGTGCATGTACATGAGGGTTTGCTGTGAAAGGAAAATCAATTTGAAGGTGCAGTGAGTTTAAAATGAGAAGCACTAGCATGGTAAATCTGCAATTAGTAAGTAGGTCAAAACTTGACAAAGTCCAGTAAAACCAAGATCAACTAAACAAAGTCTGAAAAATAACCAGATTTATCATACAAGATTTTGGCAAGTGGACTCGTTTTAGTCCTTAACAAAATGGAGGCTCAGTATCCAGTCATTTTGATGAGAAGTGATGATAGCTGGCACTTGCTCCAGCGTCCCCCACAACCCTCTACAGGACAAGCACTGTAACTAATGGATGAATGGCTCTGGATGATAAGAGGTGCTTGTAGGTGTTTGTTTGCATGGTAGATTGTGCCCACAGATAACCCACACCCCTAGCAAAACAATCAACAAGGAATAAAAAAATTAAAACTGATGGTTGAAATAAGAGCCTTCAGAGGATTTCTGAAAGACTGCCACCCTGGGAGCTTAATACATTTCTCTAAAGCAGGGTTCAAGCAAGGAAAAAAAGAGAAAAAGACAAGAGTTTTGTTAAAAGTAGTCCCATGTGAGGTGTAAATGTTTCTCTTAGCGAGTATTTACTTTCCAGCTCCAGTGTGATCCAGACCCCTGCCAATTCTAAACTTGTAACACAATGAGACAGTCCATCTAAACACATACATTAAGTGCCTCAGCGCATTTTGTGGCAGTGAACTCTTTTTAAATTAGTGCAATCAATAGGTATATAAATAACAGCAGGATTTACGCTGTTCCTCAAACATCCCACAAAGTCACCGGCACACATTCACTTATCCTTTGTAGTTCAGGCAAATAAATACCATCAAATACTTTTCTAAATACATTTATCAAATCCACTCACTATGTGTGAGCGTGTGGTGTCCTACCTTTGCTAATGTCTTGATACTCCAGCCACAGTTGCCTCTGGACCTGTTTGTTGGGGTACCAGATGGTACAGGACTCCTGGAACCCATACACCGCCTCCTGCACATAGTGGTTCCCAAACTCCCTGAGGATGGAGACAAAGTCACTCCGCTGCGTTGCCCCGTCCAGAGAATGGATGGCTGAGCTAAAGGCTAGGAAGAGGGAAGAAAAGATACATGAGGTGGTGCTTTCAGTTACAACAAAAAAAAATGAGATTCAGGAAGAGAAAATAAAATATGTTTGTTTTATCCACCACTCCCACAGATACTTTTTCTTTGCTTTTTAAGTTGTATTACAGCTAAGTCACACGAAGCTGCAGAACGGCACCGGCTTTGCATGGATCACAGATAAACAGTACACAAGCACAAACTAAATGAAATCCCTACTACAACTTCCACTGTTACCACACAGAATAATAAGTATTGCAACCACTGAATCAATGTGTATTTCTACATGCTGTATATACTTTATGTCCACCAGCTCTCCATGGCTGCACCCTACACTCCTGTTGTAGATCATTTTATTTAAAAATCAGCTACTTATTATTGATGAACCCTTTTAACTAACAGATTATCCACAGTGTTCCCACAGGTATATGAACATGCATGTGCCCCTTATTGGAAAAAAAAGAAACATTTATACAAAGTAAAACATGTATTCTGTTGATATTAAACTGTTTCATGTTGAGTTCCTATACATTTCCGGAGAAGGATAAGCAGCAGAATACATGATGCAGACAAAGTTTTGGGTGAATAAATAAAAAATGCAGGATGGGAGATGTCGGCACAAAACGCAGCACATTTTTGTTCAACCTCGGAGCATCTACAGCTTCAAACAGAATCCAGGAACTTTCATGTTTACAGTTTGTTTCTTTTCACGCTGCCGTTATTTTCTTGTCAGCATTTTCCCTTTTTTTTCCAGCTATCACTTGTTTTTCACTCATCACTTAGAGCATGGATCACAAATAACATAGCAGCTAATAACAGCATTAGATGCCCATAGTGAGACTGAGCTGTGGACATTGTGGTACTGAGAGTGGTAAATGCTAAAATGTCTCATAATCGTAGCGGAAAGTACAGAAGAGTCATGGATTTAGTAAACTGACTCGGTAATGTGAGTTATGCGTCAATACAGTATTTGTCTGTATGTGACATCAGCCTCTGAGTTCATTGAACTGAGAAAGTGTAGGCTTTATTGAATTCCACTTTTTATTTCTTTGGGAAAGTTTGTGTTATTTGCTCTTTTAAAAACTACACAGTCTCCCTGTAAACTAAAACTCACTATTATTTAAGACGTTCACTTTGAAATAAGCAGCATGTGAAGAATGTTGGAATAAAAAGACAGGTTCAGAATTTTTTAACTATGCCTCCAAACAAGAGTCAGATATGCTGTACGAACAATGACACAGGTTTCACTTGCTGTAACCACTTTTCTTGTCCACACTGGCCTCGTAGGGCCACAGAAATCACACTCGTGTACCTAACAAAATAAAGGCACTGAAGACTATATTATACACTGTATATAATATATTTGTTATTAATCAGTTGCTTATGTAGCTTGGGTTAATTTGGAGCTTAGCTCAGAGACTACAGCTTTGAATGACCACTAAAATAGCAACACGTGTTGGCGAATATCTTATTGAGTTTGGACCTGCATTTACATGGCAGCCATTTTCTCTGCTGTGATCTTATCTTTATCCTCCTCAAGTGCTGCCATGGCTTCTGTTTATGTTGTAGAAACAGTAAGTTGCGATAACAAAAGTTACACATTTTAGTTCAGCTCCAGAACAAACCAGTGGCGTTTGAATTGATAATATTTTGTCAATGAGTGTACCCCTGATTTGAAATCAATTTTAATATGGTAAATCACTAACATGTAATAACATGGTAGCTTAAAAAGATTCATGCACATTTTGCCAGGTTGGTAATCCACTCTCGTAGTTGACTCCTATCATTACTAAGTGTAAACGTCCTTTGCAAGACATCACTTGTAATTGTTACAGATAAAGACATTTGCCTTGCCTTGAACTGTACATTTTTTAGTCTGAAAGTCTTTTTTATCAGTGGAAATGACAAGACAGGCCACTTGACTAGACATGACAACACCATCTTCTGCTGTGTTACAGCATTTCTGTGACAGCAGACAGGGGACTTCCCTTAGGGACCAACTGAAATGACAGGATTTTTCCCACAGTGGTGGGATAAAAGGATGTTCATAAATTAATGTGACAAAAGTGGATTTTGGGGGGTTTGTAGTGACATATTTCACTGGAAACAAGCAAAATACTTGTCCCCTAATGTAATTTTAATCTTAGTAGATTCACTGACCAGCTGCACAGCCAGAAAATAAAGTGCACGAGAAGAAAGGTTTGATATGATACATTGACCGCAGTATAACAAGATGGCCACATGCTCACTGGGATTCTATTGCTACAAATATTGGAAAGTAAAAGCGTAATAGCAGTTTGTCATTATCATTTTCCACGAGGAGCTGCATTAATATCTCAGCCCTCACGCTCTGTTCACTCAAACTTTTCCTCTAAAATTAAATTAGGAGGCCACTGAAGTGAGAGACATAGAGCGCAGTGAGGATGAGCGATGGGGGCTTTGCTATCAGATGTAAAAATCAGTAGCCTCCCCCCTCCGGTGGCTGTTGAAATATGATGAGCTAAAGTGGGAAATGGGAGTAAAAAAAAAAAAAAGACTGAAGATGCCGAGTCGCCTCTGAGTGAAGAGAAAATAGAAGCTGTATCCTCAGCAGACAGGGCAGCCACTCTCAAACCACAGCAGCGCACATTGGAAATGCATTTGAGGTGTCATGGCTGTATTTACAGTAGAGTGGCTGCACTTATCGGTATGGAAACGGTTTATGATGGATTTCTGAATAATGCATGCACTTAAAACATGACAAAAATCCAAATTGTTAAATGACACTACTTCCACCCGGGCGAAATGATTGAAGATAATATTTCAACAAATTTGACTTTACCCAGATCCTATCAACAGAAGACGTTATGTAATGGGGCAAATAAAAAAAAAAGGTAGATATAGTTTTATAAAATAATATTCAGTAGCGAGAAACCCGCCAGAAAAGATTCAGTATAATCCCCGGCATGTCAGCCAGAAGCAGTCATCGGAAGAAGTGTTGCTTGACTAAATACCTATCCACAGTTATCTTATTCGGCGAAGTTTCCATGGCAGGCGCTGTCTTGCTACGGATACAAAAGCTTTGTCATATGTGACAGGCGATCAGAGAGACAAAGAACAAGACACGGAAAAATAATATTAGATGCACATTTCTGTACACTAACCTGCTTTCTGACTATCCAGTAATCCATCCTCGCATATCTCACTCAATATCCATCATTATTTGCATGTGACGTTTACTGTTGACATGCAAAAATGGTTCTATTCAACCTGAATTAACAGCACACTCAGAAACCCTTTGCTTTTACTCAATAATGATGTGAAAGAATGCAATAAAAAGAAAGAACAAAAGTGAATAGCAGCTTTAAAGTAGGCCTGGGCTGTTCTATAATTGCATTTTCTGTGCCTGTTGCTTAAGTCACTGGGGTCACAAGCTGGCTACTTCTACAATCTATAATTAATGAACTGTTTTAACCTGCGCTTGTCGGAAACAAGAAAGACGACAGTGGCGCACAGATACACTCACACATTAACACATGCTCCCAGTAAATAATGGATGTGCACTTAGTATGTGTGTTTAGGCTGGAAGGTAACGAACAAGCAGTGGTGCTTCATAAGGGAACATGTGGTGTGCACTAGTTTAGAAAAATAACCAACAGAAGGAAATGCTTAAAGCACTGAAATATTTGATCAACTATTGCAGAAACTGCCTTACATTTTTTGAGATATTGAAAATGACTATTGTTAGTAAGTTTTCCTGACTTTCAAACTACTTTTAATAGCTTGCCATGAAATGTGGTACAGAGATCCACATGATCCACAATCCTTTACAATCAGTAGGTCATAATTCAACATCCAATAGACGGATTGCCCTGAAATTTGACACAGACTCCTGAGGTTGAAAAAAAAAAATTATAAATTGCGATGACTTCAACAAACCCCTCACTTTTCTTCTAGAGGCACCATGAAGTTGAAATATCACAGTTGAATGGATTATTACTTTTCCACCCAGCATACCTTGTCTGTTTGTTGTTGAGTGATGCTTCATTTTGTTTGGATACACTTGTCTTCCTAAGCACAAAGCGTGGGTCTGAGTATCACTGCATCTTAAAAGTAATTGGACGCTGCTCTCGTGCCCCTCGCGTTTGGTTGCGCCTTGTAAGCGGCTTTCGACTTTTGTGCCCTTTTGATATGACATTTTCTTAATTTGTGATTAAAGGGGAACCTATTTATTGCCTTTCAGGGATCTCTGCAAGCACAGCAGCTGAACAGCAGCACCACAGTTCAGTTCATGATTGACTGTTTCAACAAGGGTTTAATTTGATATAATTGACCCAACTTGAACCTTTTAGCACTGCATAACAAAATTGCAAGCAATGCACCCTGTGTTGTCTTCATGCATATTGTTCAAGAACTACATTAACATAACACTACTTCTGCTGCTGATAGGAATAGATGACACCATGTTTAAAGATGGCAGCCTGCCTGTTAATTACACTGTGGATGAAAAATGAAAATGAAACAAAGTAGCTGTTATGATGAGCTGCTAACCTCCATGTGTCATATTATTTGTTTTTACGTCGCCAGAAGCGCAGGCTGATTTACCTTGAGAGAGGACCCACTGATTGAGTTTGACGTGGTAAAGCACTGAGCGCAGACTCCAGTGCTGAACGAGGGGATAGCCAGACACCTCGCTGTAGTTCGCCATACCTGCATGAACAGACACACACACACAAAAACACATTTATTAATATGGATCTTGGTGCTAGATTAAAGCAGGACTCAGGGAAGATCACCACCACACCTGTATGACCATACTGAGAAACTGTGATATTAATGCACATTTACTCCTTCATACTGCAGAAAAGATTGCAGTCTTCAGTATTAGATCAAAGGGGCCCTGCACTTCTTTCTTGTTTACTTTACCTGAAGAATCAGGAAGAATATTTAATAAATATTAATGTTATATTAGATGACAGGAGAGAGAACCAAGCAAAGTCTCCGGTGTTAGATCAAAGTGGAGCCCGATCTGCGGCTTACCTCTGCACCAGAAAAACAGAGAAAATGGCAACATTAACGTGAAATCGATTCAGAAATAGTAGAAGGCAGGATGAAGTCTTCAGTGCCAGATGAAAGAGGAACCCAACAGCATATTCCTATTAAACATGGGTATTTTCATATCAATCACACACTATGAATACCTCCAACTGTTTCCTCTCACTGTGTACTGTGACAAACCCCAAACTCATTTTCAGCTTCCAAAGCATCCTCTCTTCGCAGCGCAAAGTTAGTGCATAACAATTGAGACGATGTGTAAAACCAAGAAAAATATATTCATATTGAGAATTCACTTTTTGACACTTCGCTGCCGTTTATCACATTTAATGAGAACAATAAAACCCCTTAGTGCCTCATCATAATTGAATGATTTTCCAGATTCTGTATGATTTTATATTAATCAGCACAGTATCTGCCTGGATCACAGACAGCATGCGGCGATCAGAAAGGGGACTAGCTGTGAAACTGTAAAAACAACACAATGTGTTTAATTTAGGAGCAGCGACTCAATAAAAAGTCTTCTGTAATTCAGAGTGCTCGCTTTTTAACCACTTGTAAAATGACCCACTTTAACAATGGAGCATGATTAGAGCACAATTAGGACTAATTATACTGTTGTCACAACCTAGACTTAAGCCAAAAAGTCAATAAAACTGATCTAATTATAATTCTTTCATAATTATTTGTTCAAGTGGGTCACAAGAATTCTGAAAAAAAGTCAATTGCTTCTATGAGGCCAGGTTGTTTTCTCTCAGCAGCCGTGCCAATATAGATAAAAGTCAGTGATATGAAGCAGAGAAAGCAGAGAACTGTAATACTTTTTGATACAAATTTTCAGTATCTATAGTTGATAAATGGTGATCAATACATTGAAAAAAGGCTGAACAATCTTATATTAAATCCTCCATCTCTCCACGTTCGTCACATTAACCGTGTGCACAACTTTAAATTGTCACACTTTTCACTTTTAAGCTGAGCTTTTTTAAGGAGTTAAAAAAATGACATGTTGCCACCAGCAGATTCCTGATATACCAGATGCCTGTTGTTAGTGAAAGTTAATGCTTCAAGTTATAAACTGTACCAAAGCTGCTTTTTGGAAAAATGGTTTTCTAACACAAGGAGAAGCGCAACTATAAAATATCACACTATGATCAGAAGTAGATCAATTCCCATGGATATCTAAGTTAAGCTTATCAACTCAAAAATAATGAAGAGTGATTTGCAGGCTTTCAAAAAGTGCATTGTTGTAGGCAGTAAGCTGCTATTATGTCTTAGATACAGAGACATTAGACATTTAAAATATATTTCATAACAGCAGTTCTTTAAATGACATTTTGAAAATAATTTAAAGAATGTGAAACAGGTCTTTAGTATTGAAGAACCTACAGAGAGTGATCTTTACAATATGAAACTCGTCACAGCTCTGGTAAGTTTCTGCAGCAGTTTCACAGAAACATGAATCTAAAAGAAGTGATTATATTATACTGTGACTGCAGGATGCTTACACATGTCACTGTTCCTTTAACTGCAAACGTTTCTTTTATATACATGTCATTTCACACATTTTTATAGCAGGCATTTATTTTTGATTGATTAAAAAAAAACATCTTCAGGCTGCAGCTTGTGAATATGATTTAGGATGCTATTTAAAACTGTAGTGTTTGAGACACATTCTGTGGGAAACCTCGCTAATTGTTTGATACACAGAAGTGCTGCGTCTATGAACAGAAGCAGAGTGGAGAAGAGGTCGCTGGATTGAATGATGGGCGTAAGTGTCCCACACACACAGAAGTTTATTGCTGTGTATTTCTCTCTATTTAAATCACATTATGATGTGTTCCTAACCTCAACCATGTGTGTGACTGAGCACAACCATAAAAAAATGTAATGCTGTAGTTAGACAAACTGGATGTTGTACTGCAGGAATCTGTGGGAGCGCGACTAGTCAATATCCAATCTGGAATTCTATCTCTCAGTCAATGTAAATCTATACTCGAGGATTTAATACACCGCTTAAACACTTAAGCGCCACATATTTTTCATATGTCATTAACACAGTGTTTCGTTATCTGCTGTATGTTGCTCTGTGTCACTGCACCAGACCTTTCTCTGCTGCATCAATAATGCCTGAAGAAGTCACCCACTTCTTTCAGCTGAGCAGCGCAGTCGATCAAATGCTCGACCAAATGTGAATAGTGAGCGGCTGTCATATACACGGCAGCAAAGTAAGTGACTGATACCGCACAACATACACGTCATTGAAACAACAATGGACCAATCACAAAATGATTCAAACAATATTTACAACTATGTTCTGTATTGCTGTATCTCTTACGGATTATTTAAGTAACCACACTATTTTTAGTAACGGTTAATGATTAGGCCTTTAACATGATCATCACTTATAGCAGGCCATAAGCAAAGCTGCAGAATATAAATCATCTTGTCTCCCATGGCAACTGACAGCCGTGTCACGCTGCGGCAGAGGGATTACAGCCATACATCACCATGAACGCTCCCACTGTGTTCACAAGCACATCCAGGAGGTACCGGCATAATGCTGGCGACTGAGACACGTCTCTACGCATCTGCAACCACAGAGTGTGTGTAAGGGAACGGGAGAGGTGGACAGGTGGAGACGTGGCTATGTGGAGTGGGAGAGATAAATTGAGACGCGAGAGGAAGACAATAAGGGGGAGGGCAGCAGAGGTGTTATCAGCTGCATGAAAAGGAGGAAGGAAACACAACAGAAGATGGATAAAGAAGAGAATCTCTGTCATCTCCAGTGAGGGAGGGGGGGTGGTTTGTGAGAGTCGCGCAGATGCGAAGTGACCAGCATAGTGAATTCACAATACATAACGAGAAATGAAGAATGGCTGGGCCACTGTCACAGCTCATCTTCCAACCATGTCTCCTGGTAATTATAGTCGTACGTTATTAAATTGTTTTCCTAATGACATGGTGTGGATGGCTGGTCCATACCGGAGAACAGGGTTCACACTCGGAGTCCTGTCTGTGACATTATGTCTCCATCACTCAGGACGTTTTCTGTATTAAACCAGACAATCATCTTTTCATGGAGTACATCAACATTACTATAAAGTTAACAATGATGTACAGTAGCAACTACAAGTGAATATGTTGTCTGTGGCTATTTTACGTATTGTCAATACATAGATTAACAACATATCCTCATTAATTTAAAAACATCATCTGGTGGTAATTACATTTTCTTTATATTTTAGTTGCTTTTGCAAAGTATTTGAATGTATGCATACTGAGGATATTTATTGTGTTAAACAGTCCATAAATCACATTACATCATTTAATTAGTAGCAAGACAAATGCTGTGGCAATTCAATACGAGAGTAAATCAATTGTTTTAAAATCTTCTTTTGCAATGTAAAACTGTACCACAGACTGTCTCCTAACAATTACATTTCTACACATACTACACTGCAACTACAAGAACCATAAGTGGATTACATTTCGTATTAACATAATGAGGATATGTTGTTTAGTAACATCTCTAACGCATTCTCTTCTGTCAAACTGTCCAGCCTCGCAGTGCAGCAGTTCAGTTTGTCAGACGACGGCGCAAATAGGTTCAATCAGAGATAACTTCTGGGTAGCAGAGAGTCACTTTTAAAGTGTGGGAGACTCCCTTCACTTGCAGGAGAGGATGGCATCATAATTTTATTCTGTCTTAATGCTTTGTCAGTTATGTAAAAGATAATGGGCCCAAGTGTATGAACAGTTAACTATTACATGTTGGTACAAGCATGGAAACTGAAATATGAGGACGTAACCAGATAGCATGAAATCTATGAAGTAACCAGCATACACTGTATATGCTGGTTACTTCATAGATTTCATGCTTAATACTCAATGTAATGTTGTAACTGAAATGTAACTTGTATTTGGCCGTATGAGTGTAAAGTGTTTTGCTAGATACTCACAGTTTCGGTGGCTGACATGAAAAAAAAAGACAATTTAATGCAACCTTGCAATTTTGTCCTTTTGTTGACCTACACTCTGTTCTGTGCCTGAACGCTTTGCATGTACGACACACCACAGCTGCTTATGAGCACTTGTTAATGCATCATACTGTAACTTAAATAAAAAATAAAACATTCTGAGGAGAGTAATTGATAAAAACATAGCTCTAACATATAAACAATCTCTTTTTTGAATTGAATTGCTTTCAAACGTACACTGTCGTGCTTGTGACTGAGGCCTATTCACACATGAGATCACATTAAGCCTGAACCTTGGACAGAACTAAAGCATTTTTTTTGTAACAGGCATTTATTTTTCTAATAGGTGAAAAAAAGTCACCACGCGGGAGCCACTGTAATCGTCAGGCTGCAGCTTGTGAACATGATTTAGGATGCTGCTCAAAACTGTAGTGTTTGAGTAAATTGCAACTGCAAACATCTCTAACTTTTTGATAGACAGAAGTGTTACATTTCTGAACAGATGCAGAGTCGAGAAGAGGTCGTTGGGTTGGATGATGGGCGTACAAACCGCACAAGTGTTACACAAGCTGATGCTGTGTATTTTTAGGTTTAGGCAACACTTTGGTTAAACCTAGAGAAAGATGAATGGTTAATATAAGTTTCTCAAAAAGTACATATACACAATGTGCCTGATATCACTGTAATATTTTTCTCTATTAAAATCACACGAGGCTTAGATGCAGCTGGGCCTGTTAAATTTGAAACGAATATAAACAACACTTCATTAGAGCTGAGCAACGAACGCAGCCCTGTGTCATATATTCTGAACACGAAAACAGAGACGAAAATGACATCTGAAGTATGATGAGTGTGGGGATGTGGTGCAAGGCCAGTAAGAGATTCTTTACAAAGGTGCTATGAAAATGCAACATTTGGCAGAGAACTGACACCACCTATGAACTTGATGAATAAGCCTCTAAATGTGATGTTCCTGCATTGTCCTCACCTTCAGCTACATCCATTTATCCCCTCTTATGGGAAATGGCTCCCCAGAACGATAGATATATTCCCCGGCACAGAGAGAGGAAGAGCACACTACTACATAACCTCCCCACCCCCAGCTCCAGCTCCCCGCCTCCCTTGGTAAAAATGAATAACAAGCCCAAAACATATACAGTAGCACAGCGTATTCTTCTTCTTGCTGAAAGGCCTTGTCTCCCTTTTAGCCCTGGGGTGCTCTGCTCTCATTGTCTGACAGAATGATTAATTTGACTGAACTTCACTTTGCAAACATCCCAAGTTCACAGTCTCTCTTCGTGTAGTCAGTGCCAGAGCTTTTCAGAGAAACAGCTCGTTCAGGGCTGCGCGCTTGTACCACGGCAGATTCTTTCTGTAAAAGCACACCGCATAAAATGCCTCTAGTAACAAAACCACATTGGAATTAAGTAACACAATTCATACTCTCAACATAAAACCATATTTAAACATTTCTTTTTATAGATTTTTTGGGTAAATATGTATTTATAGTTTCTGTATGTAACGTTTTAAAAACATTTTTTTACTAGAAAAATGCTCCATAACTTATTTTAAAGTGCAGAGGTGCAGGACTTGCAGTAGCACAGGGATATCTCATATATTTTAAATAACATATATTTCAAAAATAACACTTTGTTATTTGGGTTGTGCAGAGCATGTCAGAGCATCGCAGATGGTAGAAGAGCAGAGAGGAGCAGGGGAAAACGATGGCTGGGTGGAACAGAGTGGATTCATTAAGAAATATTTATGCTGGCTTTAAGTGTTATATCTAAAACAAAGTAGGGGCAAAATATTGGAGACACCTTATAATGCACTGTATAGTGAATTATAAAATAATAATAGTAATAATAATAAAGACAATTTCTACCAAAAAACTAGAAAACGGTGCAGAAGTAGATTCCATCATTGCTCATATATACATAAATAAAACAGAGCTTTTTAAAGGATACAGTAGTTGGTTTTTAATGGTTTTGTTGGTGGTGGACAAACTGTTTAACTACAGCTAGATCACACTTTGTGTCTTCAACTCTGTCAGAATCATCAGAGTCATTTCTGGAGTTGATGAAGCATCTTTATATTGTGGAGTAGCTGCCTTTGCCAAGTAAACAATCTGAGAAATGTTCCCACCATTGGTTGTATGGTTTGCCAAATCTCTGAATCATCAACAACATTATTTCTTCAGCTCTTTATGGTGCGTACGTATATACACAATACAATGAAAATGATGTGAACAGAACGTGTCTCCTAAAGAAGATAAAAGCCAACAAACATAAGTCCAAACATATGAAGAATATGAACTGTGTGGTGTATATACGAGTAGAAAAAGCTGCTTTATTTTATTACTTCACTGAATGTACTGTTGTAGAATAAAAAGGTACGAGCTAGAGCAGCTATTAAGACGTGAAGTAACACAAAAGACAGGTGGCTTAAGGAAAAAAAAAAAAAAAGAAAAGATAAAAAGCTCACAGACTTTAAGGAGAAGTGTAAAACAGGGCTCTAGTTTAATGCCAAGCATCTCTGAACGAAAATAGAACCAATTAGGACAGCAGGAATGGTTGTTGTGAAATGCACTAACAAAAGCAGTACACCAGCTGCCAAGATAGAGATTTCAAGGTGGGCAGAGAAGACTAAAATTAGCATCAGGGCCCGCATTATTCTTCAGCTATGCCTTATCAAAAACAATTCCCCTAAAGTCCTTACAAGACATGAGAAGCTCTTATTAGTTAACGGTATTAATGTACTACTACTTAGAGATGCATTAATTAATACTTAGTGATGTAATCAGGCAACAAACATTATTTCTTACCTGATTTCAACAGGTAAGAAATGAACGTTAAAAACAAAGCGGGCCTCTCTTCCATGTAGTCGTCATACAGCTATGACAATGTTAGATCTAATGTTAGGTACATAGCAGTTCTATAAATCAAAGTAAAATAGGATCAATATTGCTGTTCTGTTAGAGATTGTGTGAAGAAGTCCAATGGGAAGAAACCGCCAGTCCTACTATGAATCCCACATGGGAACCAGAGTTCAATTCCCGGCTACTGGAGTTTTTATGCTCTGTGATCCATCTTTGTATCTGCACAGTGAAGAAGCAGACAGCCTAACAAAGATAAAATCACTCAAGTTAAGCTGCATGAAGGTAAAATAAGTTTTTCTTTCATTCTGTCAATGCGCCTGGTCTTTCTAATTTCCCAGCACCTTGTCACATAGAATGATTTTGTTGTGCAATTATCGACAAGGTCTCTTTTCCACAGAATCATATAATACTCAAAGTTTAACTTTTTCAAAATAACTATACAGTCAATTCAAATAACTTTTTGGAGAGTCAATGTAAAGACCAGCTGCAATATTACAGGTTATTCAGGCAAGACACAATGCAGAAAATGTAACTGACACAGACTTTGCATTGACTCCTGTCAATTGGGAATTACAGGTATGAAGCCCATAAATAGCAGTAAAGAACAAAACCCCCTGGAGCCTTGACTGGGCTTTGACACTGGTTGTGGTGTGGTAGCAGAGAGGCTTTTTAAGTCAATGGCATGGTCATAGAGAAATAGCCAGAGTGCTGATGATATCAAATCTGACAAAGCAGACAACTCCATTAAATAAGTCAGACTTTATGAGTAACATGGGTAATGACACTCTCATATCCCAAAACACAGTAGACGATTTGAATAGCTGAGTGGCTGGGTAAGGGGAAAAATATGTCAGCAAAAAAAAAAACTCAATATCACTTCTAATTTCCATTGAGGAATAAAAGAAAAAAAAAATCCTGCTGTTTTTGTTCCTGCCCCAATTAGACTGCTTGGGGAATGTAAATTGAGTTTTCTTGTTAACATCTGTGACTCCGTCCCATCGGGAAGCAAGTGCAGGCAGAGTTTGCTGATGCTTGACAGTGAGAGCACAGAGCTGATGGAAGCCGCAGCCCGTCTGAACACCCCAACAGTCCTCAGTCCTGTAACTTTGCCTTACGGCTGGAAGTGGTTTGTTATTTTAGTCGCTTCTCTAAGGAAGATTCATAGGAATGAGCTCAGGTAGGAAAGTAATCTTATGGCTCATAGAACCCCAATAACTAGCCGGGTCTGTGCTCCATTTCACTCTTGGATAAGCCTGCGAATGAATGATTTAGTAGGGAAGAGAGGGGGAAGAGTGAGTAAGGAGGAATAGGTAAAAAAAAGTGGCAGGCCTTTAGCATAGCAGGAAGGTTCAATAATATAGCAGAGGGTCCTTTCACTAATCTAATAGGAAACTTAAGTGTAATACAGCACAGCCCAGATTCCTTCCACAGGCTACTCCTATAAAAAAAACCCTGGAACAAAATGTTGGCCCCCAGAAACGATGAGCAGACACCATGGGGATGGTTAGCTTTCCATAACTTAAGGCAAAGAAGGATTACTGTGAAGAATTATCATAATACAGGCCTTCACCACTCGTGCTCGTCTCCTTTCAGGCAGGTAGTCTCCACAAAGTGCTTACACTAATCCCAACATTACTGTTCCTATAGACCATCCTCAACCAGAAAATGTCTATGGTGGCCTCTGAAGCACTGTAGCATTGGGACCATGTCCAAAGTCAGAATTGCTGTGAACTATTGCAGAAAGAAGGGGGTTTCAGCCATGTCATGTGAATCCTGTTATTACTTTAGGCAGTGTGGTCCCTGTCACACTTCCTAGCTTCTTTTCTGTGGCCGTTTTTATGTCATCCCTAGTCCTTTCAAATATAACTCATACTGTTCAATAGTGCCTGTGATATTGCTGGATCTGCTCAGGGCTAGCGATGGTGGCAGTACAGATGACAGTGTAGTTGGTCAGTTAGCCACTTTTGTCCAGACTGAAATATTTTGACAAATATTGGATACATTGCCATAAAATTGGGTCATCCCCACAGGATGGTCATTGGATTGATGCCACTGTGACATTTTACTGGATATTCACCTACTTGATAAAATGTGGTACAGACTTTTATCATTTCATATCTAGAACTGCTAGCAGGGTGACACTTTTGGTTCAAAATCATTATCACAATTTGGTAAAGAGATGAATGTTTTCCACATAATCTGATGAACCTCTGACTTTTCATTGAACTCCAATACTTTGGTTTTCATCACTAAAAAATGTTCTTCTGTTAGCTGTTGCACTAAACAAGTTCTTAAACTGCTCTTTCCTTTAAGAATCCCGAGCATAAAGGCACAGCATTGCGTGAGTGGATTGGCGTCTATCTCGAGATTAGTGTGGTGTTGAACCAAGAGAATACTTTCGGTTTTAGAATGTAACTTGATTAGTTAAGTGTTACTTTGGGCTGTGTGCAGCTGAATCACAAATTTGAAGGGTGTAAAAAAACAACGCCAAGTGTGGCTTTGTACATAAATCGACGTTTTCTGACAAATGCGGCTAACATCTAACAAACCATACTGACGAAGGCATTATTAATAAGTCTCGAACATGTGGTAATTAGGCTGGCAGATGCGGCTTGTGACAACTCAAGGTGACATGCTTTTCATTTCCGCTGCTCTAAAGGAAGGCTAAAGGGACCGCCGTTGCCAGTGATGATAAAAATAAGATGCCAAAAATGTTCAGCAGATACCTCTGCGCTTGCATGGTCACAAGGCCATATGCTTCGACTTTAATTATGAGGGACTTGGGGAGAGAGGGACTCTGGGTTGAACTATGAATCACTGCCACTCTGCCTGCCTCCAAAGTCCCGTTCTAGTGGATTTAAACACTGCCCACACAGGTCTCCCCCTTTCTATAAATAACCCTCCAGCATGATGCATGTGTTAAACAGACAGCTGACACCACAGTTTTCTTTCATTTACACCTTTTTCCCAAGTCTAATTAAAATCTGAAACTACAGAATGTTTACAGCACAGTTACGAGTACGTTACAGATGTTGACTGTGCACACAAACTGGATCGCAGAAGACAGAACCCCCTTGCAACCCCGTTAAACATCTGACATCTGGAACCATGGATTTGAAGAATCTTTACACCCCACCAGTCACATATTGCACACATGTCAGCCTGATAATCAGACTGAACTCTTTTTAAGTTTCTTCAGTTCCATAATGTGCATGTCAGCTTATATTTCATATGTCCAGAGAAGAACAAGGGCACTGTGGTGCTTCTAAAGTAAAACTAAAAACTTGAGAGGAAACATTTTTAAGAAGCAGGCAGGTGTAACAAAGAAACAACAACTAATAAATAAAAGGTGTGTGAGGTGATTGTATAAGATTCCCTCGGTAGAGTGTCTTAAGTGTTATGAGAATTAGATATTGGGCAAATACCTGGTCTCAAGAATCCAGGACACACAGAACAATCAGAGAAGACCAATTATGTCTGCTTGACTGGTAAGTTTTGTAATATTTCTATGTAATGTAATTTCATAAGGCTTATAGAGAACTGGGCAGAGCATGGTGGAGCTCAGCAGAGCAAGGAAAGGGAGGTCTGGGCAGGGTGGAGAGGACCGATTTCAGTCTCATGCTACCAATAGCTTGTTTCCCAAAAGTTGCAGACTGCAACTGCTTTAATTTACACTGATAAACTGTACTGTAAAAAAGCAAAACTCAACTTCTATGCTGTATGATAGCAGGAAAAAAAACAAAGATATTCAAAATGCATTATCTGTATTAACAATAACAAACACTAAAAGTTGTTTAATGTGCTTACACTGCAGCAGCCTATCTCCTTAAAGCCTGTCGCCAGCAGGGATCAGGAATAATACCCACAGGCTAACTTCCTAAACAAAAATGTATTGTGGAGGGGTGCAGCTGACGCTTTTTGTCAGATTTACAACAGCAGTGCAGAGATATTCACTTCTAAAGGTCTTGCATTTCTAATCAATTAGAGAATAACCAAAGCTCTAAAGGTCTGGTGGATATAAAAAAATGTTGTTGTCCAAGAGGTGCAAACTGGTATCATACAACATGTAGGTTCATACGCGCAGTATAATGCTTCACAATGATATATCCATGACACTAGTGAAACTTTATCACTGTTTGTGACACATTTAATGATGCCCACTTTTACTTTGATCATCAAAAAAAAGATGGGTTTTTACTGTGTAAGCCGGAAACATGAAAGCAGGTTTGTCTGTACTCTACCAGTCAAAAGTGTGGACACACATAGAAATGAGCATGTTTATGGAAGAAAAGCAGATTTCATAACCTCATATTGATCAGAATGAATGTGTAGACATTGTTCATGTTATAAATGACTATTGTAGCTGAAAAAGAAAAATTAACATAAACATACAGAGACCTAAACTCTGCAAACATTAGTACTGTCTTCCTATAGCATGTTATGTTTGCTAATGCTAATGTATTAATTTAAATGGGTAACTGATCATTAGAAAACCATGTTCAATGAACACAACTGAAGACATGTATCTTTTCATTCTTATGTGTGTCCAAACTTTTGATTGGTAGTTTACACAACACCTTGTCCCACTATTTTACATACTGTTACATCAAAAAAAAAACACAATAAGACCTGGCAAAATTAAAGCTGAAGTGAAATAAACAAACAGAATTACTTAAATACCATACATACATGTCTCAAGAGAAATTAAGCCTTTCTCGATTAGCTTCAGGCCGGAAATCAAAGCTTTCATGTTACAGTATGTGTGGAGGGGGGTGCAGTGCAGGATGAGGAACACTAAAGACAAATCTAGTGTAAATGATGAGGTCTAGATGCCCTTCACCTCCCTCTAAAGACAAATGACTCTTACTCTGTAGCTTTTGATAGAGAGGTTTGCTCTACAGTGGATCACAGGTTATTATTTATCCAGTGTGCAGTGTCCTGCTGTAGCATGAGAGTCTACTACTTCAAATATTAACACACAAGACCTGAAAATGAACATTCAGACTCAAACTCAATCTCATTAGGCCAAAAACAAGCTCACCCTGACTGTAGGTGGCTAAAAGGCAGGCAGGTCTGTGTCGCCGGGACTCCCAGCCCGAGCGCCTCCCCCCGTCTCCACCCCTCCCAGCTGTATTAATTATCCCATCCAATGTTGTCAGCTAATTAACTGACGTTTAACACAGGAAATGGCTGGAGCAAATCCATGCAATTAATCAGCAGCGAGGAATAAATTAAAAACCTTTTCCTAAACGTGATTACCATTGAGGGTCTGCATTCGAAATTGAATTTTAATTGAGCTTTAAATTTTATATTTGAGTTACGGTTGGAAAACAGAAATGGCGAAAGGAACAAGTCGTGTACTTACACTGCAGGCTATTTCTAACAAATGCCTGCAAATTAAACCTGCCCTTGACAGCAGATAAGACCAACTGAAGTAACTAATGGAAAATGCAATTAAGATAAAAGGGCAAATATTCTAAAGGGCTTCATATGCATGCTAAATTAATACATTGTGCATTAATAGAATCAATATTTGGAATAAATAAAACAATAACATTTTAAATTAGTGCAGCATTAAAGGCACAATAATTCTGTCTGACTGTAAGAGAATGGATTAAAAAAAAAAGCTGATTAAAGAAATGTACAAATAAATGAAAATACTCTACTTCACCATCAAACTCCTGCTTCTTTTCTTAAATCCACCCAAGCATCAGTTCAGAGTTCAGATGTGGTGGAAACACAAGCAGGATTTACTTAAAAAACAACTTTGTCTTCTAGAAACGCCATGTACACGCTGTTAATTCTTAACAGTGACAGATATGTGCTGTTATGCTTTTAATGCAACAGAGTGTTCATATTCAATTCATTTGCACTTGTTTCAGGTTTTTAAGGCGATTTTCCAGTATTAGTAAAAACAGGTAGTGAACACTGAGAAAATGTAATGTAATCTTGTAGTTGCAGTGTCATTCAGCTTTCTGCTTTAGTGATGGTGGTATACTTCATCAGCTTTTTATGAGCCTGAAATTACAGTCATTTCCCCTAAGGCTGACACACGCCTGATGAATTGAGTTGGTCGTGACAACTGGTCCGACATAGCAGGGCCAGGATTGTTTCAGCCTGGGTTAGTGTGGGTGCAGTCAGTCAGTCGGCAGAGAAAATCCCTAGGTGCGTGCCGTGGAGGAGTTCCAGCCTTGTTTGTTTGACATTTGTGACAGACTGCGTCACAGCTGAAGGAGACCTACAGTAACCATAGCTTTACCTGAAGTTAGCTTCATTTTATTTTACCTCCAGTCCCCTCTGTAGGCTTTACAGTCCAGCTTATCCATGTCTCTCTATCAAGGAAATCTTTGCTGTCCTTTTTGTTGTCATTCTTTTATGCACAAATTGCACTTCCATTCTTGTGGATTTGGAGGTCTGACTAGTGACAACTTAGTGCCACATGATTTAGGTTTTGTATTGTGTGTTGTGAATCAGATTTTTCGTTCTTGCTGTTGAAATATCATTGTCTTTTTACAGCGAGTTGGAAAGAAACGTTAAATACAATACTAAACAGAATTACATTGTGTGTTAAAAGCATTTCCTATGTTAGAGATCAAATTAGTCACCTGATCTAGTCTGATTGATGAAGTCATTTGTAAACTGATTGAGTCAAACCAGTTATTGTCAGGTCATGCTAATAATAATGTTAGTACAGTGAGAAGATGTTTTGTGATTTGTGAGATTTGTTGTGGCTTTGTGCTCATTACACAACATGTTACCTAAATAACTAATAACAGTAACTGACCAAAAATATGTTCTGTGTTTCACTGTCAGAATGTAAAAAAATACTATATTATACTAGCAGATGTAACAGAATTGGCTGCTTAGAAAATACAGTAAGACTTTATAAATAAATATTTATCCATCTCATTTTTGTCCTAAACAACGAATATTTCACAAATAGCTATTTTGTCACTTAGGAAATTTGTATTCATGTTCTGAAAACATATAAGCTGCAACTCTATCAGCAGGAAAAGTGAACTTCATTGAACACTGTGTAATTTGTTCCTTTTCTTGTACACTGCTCACTGCCACTGCTGTGCACTGTGTACATCTAGTTATGATGAAGTTGCTGAGTACAGAACAACATGTCGTTTCACAGAAAAACTCTTAAGAGTTCTGACAGAGGACACGGGGGGAGTTGAAAGACAGAGAAGCACTTAGGAAGAGAGACCCATGGAGACTGACAAAGTATAAAACTAGTCCAGCACAGAGAGTGAAGTGACAGGAAGTGTTACATGGTTGCAACCCTCCTGGAGCGGGGATGTACACCTAAAGTGCAGAAATCATCAACGGGTCAAAGCAGAACGCAGTCAAGGTGCGATAACCACAGTAGTTTGTATCGCGATTGTGCACGTGTGTGAAATAAACTCTGTGTTCGTGTCCAGCTACAGTGCATGCACGCACAGTTGAGCGATCACACTGAAGACAAAAGCACAGGAGCAACTATGTCAGCATTAACTCTTTACTTTTCCCCCCAGGAGAGGGCGTAGAGGGGACGGGAGGGGACATGATGACAAAGCGGGTAAAGTGATGGGCTCTGGGTGCCCTTCACCAACCTCTGAAGATGAACAACTCAGTTGTTGATAAAGAGACTTGTTCTGCAGCGGATCATAAAGGTATTTCATCGCTTATCCTCCATCTGCCCTGAATTAGTACTGCAGGTGCCACTGGAGACGATTCCTTATTCTTTTCTCCTCCTTTCTATATAAATATAATCTCAACTCAAAATCCATGGCTCTCAAAAGATTTGTACACAGAAACGCTGTGATTATTCATATCAGCTGCCACAAAGAGCACAGATATCCCCATTTTCTGTGACAACCACTGAATATACTGTATGTTTGAGTAAATTTGTTTGAGAGGGATGTCACAGTTAACCCACCTTAATACTGCCATGAGGAATTCAGTTAGCACTTTGCTATTGTTATCGCACATAGAGAGGAATAGTCCTCTTCCTTAACTTTAAAAGTAAAAAAGTCAAAGACAATATAACTACACTTACATACAAATAGTGTCAAACAGTCACAGTTAACCTAACATGCATGTCTTTGGGGGGTGGGAGGAAGCCGGAGAACCCGTAGAGAAACCACACAGACACAGGGAGAACATGCAAACTCCACACAGTAAGGCACCTGGCTGACCTGTGATTCGGACCTGGGTCTTGCTGTGAGGCAAATTATCATCTGATTAAGCTGTGTCAGCCTGTTACATGTTTCTCCGTCTTGTTACGTTAGTTGTGGTTAGCAAAATTGGATAGTAAAGCTGAATGGCAATTCATTTTATTTATTCACTTTTCAGTTTGAATTGTATTAATGCTACAGCAGAGTTGAAATGGTTGATCCTTGCCAATTTGGTTTGACGTGATTATGCAAAGGATTGTCTAACTTGCAAAGATAATGTAAAACACAAGTTAAACTGGTAAACTAATGCATACAGGTAAAGAAATGAATGACAAACTGGGTTCACTTTATATAAACCTTGTTAAAAAAGCTAAGTAAACCTGATTAGTTTGAAGGCCCCCGGTCCAAAAAAACAGTCCAACTTTTCGAATTGAATAATTGTTTTCTCAGAGAACTCCTCAAAATACACCAATTATTTTCACGACTCTGACACCAAAATAACCCAGTGAGACATGACTGTTGTCGCGCTTAAGGATTCGCTCCAGAATGTGTTTCAGTGCTGAATAAATGATGACCCTGCATGCTTTTCAAAGTAAATACATGCTGAATAATTGCTGCGCTCCAGCGCACTGTGCGTCCCCACTCCCCTTAAAAAGCAGTGACACCATACTCACTGCATCTGCCTCATTGTGTTTAATCCACATCTTGACTGGGGAGCTGCTGTCTGAGGACTTTGTGTAAAAAAAAAAAACACTGGGGGAAAGACAAGGCCCCCTGAAGGCATGACCTTCCCTCACTGCCACCAATTATATCAAGGCCTTATAAAATATAGATTATGTGCCATCTCTGTGCTGACGTATCTAAAGGATCGTAGCAGGGGGACTGTGCAGAGAGGCCGTAGGCAGAACCCGAGGGGAATCCAGGTTGAGTGTGACAAGATGAGGGGAATACAGTAACACAAAGGATAACCTTGATGAGCCAAAGTCGGCCTGCTCTGGCCAAGGGAGTCACACAGGGAACTCCATGATCAATTCAGATCTAATCAAGGCTCTAAATATTCAAATGCACTGATTGCAATGATATTCATTGCCCTAAACTGCAATCCAGACCAATAACCATGTATTATTAATGGATAGGAGCTGAGTTTGGAACAATTGGCATTTAACTTTGTGTCTTAACCTTTCAACATAAATGTCAAGTCAAATTCTAATAGAAAAAGTTTGAAGTTCATCCAACAGTGATTTCTTACATTTCAGTTCAAGTGTGTTTCTGCGGGCATATATAAATTCAACCCCTGAAACGCAGTGTGACAGATGATAGAGATGAGATTTACAAACGTTGTTGCCAAGATTTCACATTTCACAGGGGTGCATGATAGAAAATCATGTTCGCAAGTCTTGCTTTCACCTTCTTACACACACACACACACACACACACACAGAGAAAAAATGCCAGTGGCAAGATGCTCCTGTGATGTAATCAGTAGCAGCAGCAAAAGAAAAATCCTTGAAGCCTTACATCATGGAACAGAATTTTTCCTGGTTTTAAATGAGACGTTGTTATTAGCATGTGGGGTTTAACATGCTGCTTGGTTAAAGTCAGGTAAAAGAAAGTGTCAACATTGCAGGTTACTACACTAGTCTCCTGTTTCTCTCAGCGCTGGCACTTCAGGCAAGTCATGAGATGCACTATCACCCAGTTTGCAGAGGTGGGTTCATATTGGGCAACAGTACACGTTCCCAAAATCTATTTTGCCATTTTTCTCTAAGAAACTACAAGTTCAACTACCGACAATCCATAGAGGAACATTTCTGTGAGTCAGCTTGAGATAATTTGACAATTTTAAGACTGACTGACTGACAAGACTAAATGTGAGCAAAATATCACCTAAAATATAAACTGCATTTCAAATAGATATGACATAAGGCCCTTCTATAAGTCAAAGACTCCACCAAAATGCAGAGGCGACCTCAAGGCCTTTATCTTTTGCAATTTCTCCTGTGCTTTAGTGAAACATATTCCATTAAGCAGAAAACCTGAGTGTCTGATGCCAAAGGGCAGTTGGCACCAGACACTCATAGATACTTTACTCTATTTTCACATCTTATATAAAAATATAAAAAATTATAAAAATTATGCTCAGCAACACTCTTCTGTGCCATCTGTCTCTTTTGAAATTTTCTCTTCTGAACACCACCACTCTTGTGTCAGCCATTTCTCCAAACCTATAAGCATAAATCCATGGCTTTGATGACAAATGACAGGGGATCGGCTGCTGAGCTGTGGTGACTGGCAGGGGCGGCTATTTCACCTCTGGCGTTCTCCATTACATCTATCTAATAATACAGCCATGTGTACACGGAGGCACAAAGACACAGATACAATGTGTGTTTTGCAAATGGCGGAGGCAGTTTTACTATATAGCTGCTATCGGGGAAGGTCACAGGTCACACAGGTCATGCCCACTGGCTGCCCGTCTGACCTCTGCCAGTGGCTTCAGTTGTCCCAGCTCTGTCAGTCCTTTAGTTGTTGGACCCTCCTTTAGTTTTTTGTTCCTTGCTTTCTCTCTTTCAGTCTCTAAATTTTCATTGTCTTTCCTTTTTACTCTATTGTCTGAGTTCCTCCTTCATTTTTCTTTGTCTAGCTTCTCTCTTCTGCTCCATTATCTCTCAAGCTCCATATTGGGGGAAATCTGCTTAGCAGCCTTGAGCATACTTGCTTTCCAATTAAATCAAGATGTATTTGCCTTTCAAAAGCCTGCCTTTCCTCACTCTCTCTCCCATCGGAAAATTGATGGAGGTCTCTGGCCTCATGATGAATGGCTTGCAGGCCCAAAGATGAATAGGAAGATGAATGATTTCACCCCTGCGAGGGCTGGAGAAGGCTGGAACAAGGAGTGCTGACATTGTGACAAATACACTGACCATAGCAACCAAACCTGGCCGAATCAGCAAGGGACGCAGGGGTGGCATGCGTTCATCTCAGCTCAACAGACGTTCCGCTCGCCGACGCTGCCTCGGCACGTCTGTCTATCCCACGGACAATTACCTGAGCTTTGCAATTAACTGCAGGCGCAGTGATAATGCTGACGGCCTGCCAGGAGACGAATGGAAGTGGCAGAGTGCCAGCTAGCTGGGGCTGGAGAGCGCGACGCTCGACGCTTGTGATTGTGCACTCGGTTGAAATGTGGAGGCCAAGAGAACAGGTGCAGTAGGGTGAGAAGATGCCCCAGGTGACTTGATGTGGATGGTAACACCTCTTTCTCAGCCAAGAGTTCTAAGCCAAAACAAGTTTTTCCTCTTCCTTCATACAACTTGCTGTCATACAGCTGAGAGGTAGCAAATGTTTATAAGAATGAATTCAATGAGCGTATGATGGGCCATCTGTTTTAAAGGGCCAATAAGTAAGACTGTTACTGTCGCATAGAACATAATGGCTATAATATATCTACGTAGGGGGTGACAAGATTGTTGATCACTACAAATGACTTAATTATGCATCTTGCCAGCTGTTGAGTTGGCGGTATTCAAAAAATTTCTGGTCTGAATTGTTTTAGCACAAAAAGTTCTTCCATCCCGTTCCAGGTGCCAAAAACTATAAAGTTCAAAGTAAAAGATGAACATTGATGCACTGGAAAATATGATACTGACCTTAGTCGGGTCACCTAAGCTTTTCACGTCACATTAATGTAAATCTGTAGGTTTTTAATTTTAAGTATTTGAACTTTTCAGAAAGCCTGACAACTTAAAAAAAAGAGTTACACTAAACTTGTCTTTTGACTTTAAATCTTGAGCTGAATGAATGAATGCTTCATAGCTCATTATATGCATTAAATGAAAATTTAAAAAAACAAACTAGCTGACTTCCCAGCATGCATTACCCTTTTTGCGAATGGACGACATTAAATTGTGACAATCTGCCTTTATAATGAGATTGTTAGTATCATGCTACCAGAAGGAGATAACTGATGCAGTGACATTTATAATTCCTAAAAACACAGGATGTTGCTAAAATTCTTGATCTGTGCTATGTTACAAATATTTTTCTAACAGAGCCATTCCACTGCTGTAGTCCAAATCCTATGAAGAGATAACACAAAATTCAAAATGTCCACTTTTTTGCTACTTCTTCATGATCTAGCTACAATTCTGAACCTTAATTGAGTCTGACCATTCATTTAATTCACAGCTTGTCTGTTATTATTTTTGTTACTTTACAATACAATACATTCTACTTACTCTTTTAATGCTATATTTTTTACGCAATGTTGTTTGTGATGCTTCCTGTGTTTGTGTGATTGTATAAGTTGGGCTGGTCTGGGCCTAGACGCCAGTGCCAATTTTCCGACAGTCATTGTTCTGTGAGTCTGACTTTACTCCGCAAAGAGACAACTATGACTTATATATTACTCAATATTTTTTTAAATGAACAAAAGAGAACAGCCTTAAAAAAAGTGGTTTTCAGCTCCTGGAGTATTCCATCTTCCCCGACTCTGCCCACGTTATTGATTTAAAGTAGAGAATTCGTGCCTTCCAGCTCTTGAAGGATCTTGACCTGATCCAGCTTATAATTCATGGAAGTATGGAAAATAAGCAAGTGTGTGTCCTTATAGAAGCAGAGATGTCTCACATTAACATTTTTTTCTTTTTAGTCACTTTTGGGCTGGGGAAACAAACTAAAAACACAAAACTGGAATATTATGACCTTTAAAGTTAAAATGATAACTAAATCAGCAAAGATTTGTTTGTATGCATCCAGCAGTCAGAGAGTCAGAGTATCACTTGCTGAAGTTCCATATTTCTAATATTATAATATATAAAAACTCTTTTGGTCTTTGTGCAAGAAAAATCCTCACATTAGGTTTGCAGAGTTTCAAAGGACTTTCATCCATGCAGCCAAAACAACAAGCTAAAAGGAAATAAATTGTTCACAAGTGCTGATAGGTGATGAAGTGTGACCCCTTGAATAAATGAATGAATAAAGAAAATGAATAAAGTCATTTCAGAAATTATTTATATAGAAAAACAAATAATGGACCATTGAATAGCTTGATAACATCTGATTGAGCTGTGTGTTTCATCCTGTTATCAGGGAGTTTAAAAAATATAATTGTGAAAAAAAATATTTAGACATTTTTTTTAACAGCTGTGAGTTAAAGAATGTGTTTACAAAGCATGAATGAAATTTTGATTTCAGAGGTGGGGGGAGGGGGGGAGTGGGCACAGCTGGTTTGAGTATGGGGGTAGGGGGGCTTGAACTGCTTGTAAAGTGCCATGATATCTACCTTACACCTAAAAACAATATGAAGTTCAAAATATGTAAAACTACAGCCTAGAGGCTTTTAAATACAAAGTCACATACAAACTCAAACTCTTTCATTTCACTGTGTTTTCTAGTATAGTTATAGTTTTCTATTGTTACTTTTCAGTTCACTGTTCACTGAACTGAAAAGGCAGAACAAACACCCAACATGTTAACAACTTACAGTGGCAGATGAACACGGACTCCTGGCCATCTAGTAAAAAACTGGTGTGCAAGTCCAGGCGCTGTTTACAACCAGATGGAGTGACAGCGGGGACGGCCAATCACGAGTTATCAAGAAACACAAACAGTCGATGAGCTTGTGGGTGGTCTAAAGGGAAACAGGCTTCAGCTTGAACGTCCGTTTTCCACTTGGTCCTGGTGCTTCACCAGTATCCATATAATATAGCGTAACATTGTTTTTGGAAGAAAAAAACTGCAGGGGACCAAAACTTCCTTTTGAAAAAGTGCAGGGGACATGTCCCCCCTGTCCCCCACCCAAGTTACGTCCGTGTTTTAATGATTCAATATCCTGCTCCCCATGAGAATCATATTATGCAGGTACACGTGTGAGTCACACGAATTCACTACACACTACTAGATCGTGTCAGCAATAATCAAGCTCTGATCATATTTTGTGACTCATAACTACGTGTCAAACTAAGAAATTAAATAGAAATACTAGTAATTAAATGAGAACAAACCGAATGAAGGACAATAAATCAAAATGTATCCAAGTTTGAATTGCAGGACTAAAGTAAAGGACTGCATTATGTAAAGTTTTCCCTGTCATTTTGTTAACGTCATGTCTAAAATTAAGTATATGATGAAAATACGAACTCTATATATCTATATAACACGTGTTTTGCCTGAAGCACCACTGGGTGCGTTTATGGACACTGAGTGAGTACTTGTCAGCTTTCATGAGACTTTTATATGATACGTGCATCATTTGTGACAAGGCAGTGTAACAGTGTGTCAGTTTATGAGAAACATCTTAAATATAAAATAGCTTGAAGGTAGTGAAAGCTTTCCTCACAATATCGGACATTATAACCACAACACTGGACACAGAAAGCTGCTGTTAGGCAATGTGTTCTGTATTTGTAATAATTAACTCTCAAAATGTGAAAAAGGTAGTTCATAAAATGCTCAACAGTTTACTTTTCCACATGGTCAAGACCTTTGCAAGTTAAGTCGCTAGAGACAGGCAAACTGAGGTCAGTCAGAGAGCTACAGTATGTGCTGTTTTTTAGGCAGTTTACAGCTAGAAGAGTGAAGCGTGGACACAAAGTAAATAAGGGAGAAATAATTACAATAATCAATACTTGCACTGCTGCTATAGTTTTTATGCCCCCGCACCGGCGACAGTCATGACCAGAGGCGCTGTGATTCCTGGTTGTCCACCCATCCATCATTCCCACCTCCCATCCACGTGAACGTGATGTTTCTGGAAGAGCTTTAGGGAACTTCTTCAAATTTGGCACAAATGTCCACTTGGACTCTTCTTCTTATGATGGAACAAATGGCCACTCATGAATGAATTTACTATTCTGGACACACATGCATGAAAACTGTGCAATTTTTAAATACTAACCAAATGCTGTTACACTTAGCAGCACAGAGACTTTAACTTCTAATACCAAGTGCTGTAAGAGTCATCTTTGAATATGGACATATATTTTATAAAAAGACAGAAGCTAGTGGAACAGAGGCTAGTTTAGATCTGACCAAAGGACTTCTACAAGATGGATGGATTTTCTTTCCACGTCACTTTTTTCAGGCTTGGGTTCACTTCTAGCAGTTGGGAAGGAATAAAAACTGCACCACGGTGCCCAAGAGTACACTGTGTGCTTCTGTGGTGCCCTGCTGGATGCTTTGAAATGATATCTCAATTCATAATATTTCTTTTCAATAAAGCCATGGCTGCTACAGCAAAGGCCCAACACAGAGGCATGAAAGGAAGAGTGCTGCTGTGTCGGACTCTGTTCTGGGCTGTGTGCAGTGCGAGCCCAGGGGCGATGTAGGGATAAAAGGTTTGAGCTGTGCAGGTGGAGGGGGGGCCACGGAGAGTAGACAGGGGCTCGGGGACGTGACAGCAGAAGATCCATTTAGATTAGAGAGTTTTAATATCCTCTGAAGTTTCCAATAAGTGGCAGTTGGAACCACTGCTGTACTGTTGTCATTTGATTGTCCATCACCTTGGACGTAACCTCTGATAATGTGGTTTTGAACTGCTGCCCTGGCCGGCCTTGTATCTCTGCTGTTATATCAACAACAGATGATAAACCCATTCTGCAATCTACTGCCTTCTACACCGTGAGGCAGTTCAGAGGGAGTTACACAGGTGCCTGGAATAAGCTTAGCCAGCAGGCTGCCTGAATGAAGCATTTCCAAGAAATATGCTGAAATAGAATTATTAATTTTACACCCTCCATTGTTGCACTCTCTCTACCACACTCCAAACATGAAGAAAAATGTTATTACCTATGCTGGAGGAGCAGGGGGATATCCTCTCCATTACAAATGCTTGCTCTTTATAAAATTCCTCCATGTTCTACAAATTAAATGCCAGCACTGAGAAATAATATAAGAAATATTATTTTCAGCTTCTGTCAGAATGAAGAGTTTTCGAACAGGGAGCTTCTCAGTCAAACTGACTTTCTTCCCATGCAGCTAGTCAATCAAAAGCTCAGGAAGAAGGTGGGGGTGATGCAGAGCTTTGGCCTCAGGAGTTTTTCCTCTTCTTTTTGCTTTTCCTCCATGTTTAACATTGGATGTTATGTGTTGGACTGGTAATGAAGACAACAGTGAGACTCTTGATCCCACCAACTAATGCATACTGACAGTGGTGGTATAACTCACCCCCGCCCTCCACCTCCCCCTCACACATCTCAGATGAAAAATGATATTCTTAATGTTCTTCTGGTTTCCCTGTTCATTTTTGAGTTGAATGCTGAGCTGAACAGTATAGAAACATACTGTAAGTCAAGTCTTTTGACTCTACACTACACTGCATCTCAACTGTCATTCCTATCTGAAGAGAAAAGAGTACCCACAGTATATCAGAAAGAATACAGACAGTGGATATGGAAATTGCTCTAGTGTATTATTTGCTGATTTATATGTTTTAAGCGCAACAAGCTGTCTTGAAGTTTGATAATATGACTTTGATAACACAGCACATATATCACACATTGTGTTTTGCAGCATAGCCTCTGCAATGTGGGTCAATGCTCCAAGGCTACAGCCTAAATGAACATGCCCCACATGTCTATGGACTGTCCATGCAGCAAATACATGATGGTGTATGTGCCAGGAAAGTAAACTAGATGTTCATTTCATGCACATGTGATAGGTATTGTTTGACACAGTTCCTGTAAAGAAGTGGCACAAACCCCTTTAGTTTCTTCCATCTTTTCACATTTCCACAGCCAAACAAAAGAGCTCTGTCCAGAATTGCCCTCATGTGCATAAATAAATATTTATAAATATAATAAATATAATAAACAGCACGGTCGTCTGTTCCAATAGCACACTGTGTCTGCTAATGCTAGTTTATAAATCTAAATCATCATCACAAAATCTTTTTACAATTACATTAGCACAGGCTAATCTTTTCAGCTCACCATACAGTTTGTGGCACTGGTTATCTTCTCGCTCTCACCCTGACCATGGAAGACCACCCAAACATTACAAAAGATGGCATAAATCTCACATACGTATGATACATGTATGACAACACCTTTCGCATTGATTGCCAAGCTCTCAGAAGTTGACTTTGTGCAATGAGGATTTGCAACAGGCCAATGATGAATAACTATTGCACAGCTGGGAGATGGCAGAGTGAACTATGAAATATGGTTTATACCTGTGAGGTATTCTGGGTCGGGCACAGGGTCCGACAGCTCCTCATGGCACTGAACCTCTGTTGGCACCGATGCCACAACCATGCCATCTGGGAGCTGCTGCTCGATGCCCCGGGCATAGTTCTTCTGCCTGGTGTGAAGAGAGACACGATAGGAGATCCTGTTTAGACACACCAATACTCCAATGTGTAAGGAGAGAGAGGGAAGAGTGACTGGAAACAAGGGGGAGTAAAACACAGTAATGTGAGGAAACTACACTTAAATGTTAAATCTTTTTTTTCTGCATCTCTTTTTGCAGTGACTTTTCTTTCCAGATCTTGTTAAACAGGATGAACATAAACCATACATAAACCACAGAAATAAGTGCAGTGATAATGTGTGCAAGTCAAGCATGCATCAAAAATAAGGTGAGAATAATAAAACATTTGGATTGTTGAGGTTTTCTCTCAGTTACAGTTGCTGTAAATTATAGTGGTTCATGATGTTTTGTAATATCTAATACATCACTGAAAGACACATCTATAAAATACATATCACTCGTCAACTTCAAATTCTATATATTTACATTCATGTCCTTGAGCTCACATTGTCCTGTTCGCCTTAACTATTTATTACTTTGTAAACCCCCGTCTAACAGTGTGCTATAAATACTACAATCAAATCTGATTATCTTTCTGAAGTGTGATGACAATGATGTATGAGATAACATTCCCACTGATGGTTTTCAGGCACATGTGGTGAATAATTGACACTATAGATGCCATAAATAGTTTGTCAGCAAGAATGCTGTGGCTTTGTTGGAGGGCCTCATGTGATGCGACACAGGCAGTGAGTGAGATTCCACTTGTCTTTTTTTATCAACAGGCTGGTGGAGAAGCCTGAAGTATGCAAACTTTTTGATTGAGTGTGGTCAAAACGGTGGGAGTGAAAATCAGTTTAATGACACAAAAAAATATCTAAATTACACATTGTAGTTGTGAACTTACAAAGAGCTTCGTGCATACAGCTCTGGTTTCTGGACCACCGAAAGAAAATCAAACAAACTAATGATATGAAAGTGTCAAACAAGTTGCAAAATTCCATCAATTTTAGCACATTCCTGTAATATCAACCACTTCCCACCAGGGAACTGTCAAGTCTGCATTGCAGCTCCTGAAAATCCCATGATAGAAATCACATGAATAGTGGGAACTTTGCACCTACAGCGCTGACAAATTTGCAGCTCTCTGAAGCACATTCAGAAACATCTGAACAGTTTGTTGGAGTTTTTTGTATGTGTGGATGTTCATGACATCGTTCATGACATTCATTTTGTAGTGACAACCAGTTTTGTTTTAAAAAAGGTGCTAATAGACACAAAAGTAGCAACACTGTAGCTCAAAGATGGATAAATAAATGTTTCTCATAAGCAGCAGATTGTAAAGCAATACATTCTGTCAGATCATTAAGGGAAATCAATACAGAGCAACAATCCTGCAGGACTGTGCAGTGCATAGAAGAGACAAACTCTCACATTAAGCACGTCATTTTTCATTAAGTTGATTGTTCTGCTGCAACGTGACTCATCTTCAGTCCGTGAGCTGACGTCCTCATTTATCTGTTGCTGCCAGTGGACTCTTGGTTGAACTCCCTCATTTTGTCCACTCCATCACTCTTTGTCTCAATGCCAGTTAGGTTCACAACAAGGTTCCACAACAGAATGGCTTCAATAAATCAGTAACTCAAGTCATTGAGGTGTCTCAGGACCAAAGCTTATGAGAATATATCTTTATTTTAATTCCCCCAGGGATCCACAGTCCTCTCATTATTTTGACTAGCACTAGACAATCTTTCACATTATTCTAATTGTTTGATTAAATACTCTCACTTGCTGCATTTGTTCTCTTGTTTTCTTCCACTAGGGGCAGAGCTCCACATGAGTTAAAAACCATGCTTTATATGTTGCTGCCTAAAGCTTTAAAAAAGGGCTAATAAGATCATGGAAACCTGATATTTGTTGTCACGAGAGGACCCTTAAATGCAGCCTTTAAAAGTAACATTTTATCACTATTGAAAGTGTACAGAGCAGCCACGATGAGTCACAACTAAGCTCTCAAAATCCTCAAATCCAACGGGAGGAAAAGCCAATTAGACAATTCTCAATTTAATTTTCAGCAATTCTCCAAGAAAATATCTAATTAAGACAGAAGAACTCAACAATGTACTGACAATTACATTACAGTAGATAATCCATGTTTCCTACTGTACAAACTATAGGCTGGTCTGCAGGGACACTTGAGTATGTAACATTTAAAAATGATCTTACCTTTTATTAAGTCATTCTACCATTAATAAGACAAGTTATTTTGTGGGCTCTCTGTTGATAAATGACAAAGACAAGCACTACAAATAGATTGAAAGCTCATCCCCAGTTGCCATGTCCAGTCTTACAGCTCCCCTGTAATGCAGGCTGCATGTTCTTTTAGCTGGTGCAGACAGCATCATTACCTGGGGAAGAAGATAAGTCAGCGGAGGCACAGTGATGCACAACATTAGGCTGGTGGTTTTAATGTTGTGGCTGATTGATGTATATACAGCAGTAGATCTTCAGATCTTGTGTAGAGCTGTGCTAAAAGTAAAATGACAGTACAATGTTTAGCACAGCTCTAACCAAGCGTTTTATAGTGTCTTTGTGATATACAGAATATATGCTGGCATTGTCTCATGGACGCTGACAACCTGTTAGTGGCTACTGAAATACAGTGTGACATCTTTTCTAGGAAGCATTTTGAAATGTTGACAAAAAATCTGGATCAAAATGTCATATCTCAATAAATCTGTGGTTTGGAGTTAATCTGCACAAGTTACCTTTTGTGTGTTACGTGTAACTACTTTTGTGACTTAGAAAGAGGATGGTTCCATTAGTAGTAATTTCTTTCCCCACATTTTATGTTAGAGCTAATAGTTTTCTTTTTTTGATACAATCTTTTTGATACGGAGAATTAAAGCTGTGAAATTGGCTTTTTCTGATGCATTTGAGGGTAAATTTGACAGCACGTCTTTCCATAATAACGTATAGTTTCCTATATTTAGATGTGAATTTCCCAGGCAGTTGATATTTGTGGCTGCACTTATTACCATTACAATTTATTTACAGATTTTTTTGTGTGCTCATTGCTGTCGTGCAAGTCATTTTCACATATTAGTTTAGACTAGGAGACATGCACTAGGACTAGAAGATAAGAGTTCTCACTACAATGTCAGAAGAGCTAAGTAGAGCTTCAAAATGTGCTTTTGAAAAAGGGACTAGCAAGACCATGTTGTTTGTCTATGTGAAACATATTTTCACTTTGAGACTCAGCACCGAGATGAGAAACGCTTACGTGTTCTGCACAGTGATTGCTTGGATCCAACATCCCACAACACACAATTCTACTACTACTCCAGCATACATGGAAAATGGATTTGGTTTCTGGCCACCTGACAAGTTCAGGTCCAATATTTGCTCACCTTAGTCTTCACCAACTGCTGACTCTTTCACTCCTGCTGTAAATGCTGCACTGTGTTCACCAACCAGTCACTAACTTTGTCTGCCCTTTGGCACTTGGCAGGTAGAGTATAATGGGCTTATGAGGGCTATTGTGCTGAAAATAGCTGCCTGTTGCCACTGGAAACAAGGTTAAAGAGAGCAGAGAGACTGAAGTAAAACAATGAACTACTTTGTAAAGTGGAAGAGTTAGATGATAATTCTGTGTGGGTTTCAGTATAAGTTGATTATTTGAAACGACAGTAAATGTGTGTTTTTGCCTTATTAATAAATAACATGATCTAAATGTGGCGTACTGTTATTAAGACTACGGGTCGCTTTCATCTTGTCTGTAAAGCTTCTGCGTAATCGCTGCGTGTGTATTTACTGACAGTGATTGTCGGTGCTCAGTCAGCACATGGTGGCTACCAGACCACAGATGTTAACCTGGCATAAATAGGCATGTACAGTACTTTTCAGTCTCCAGCTGATGTTAAGTGTTAACTGCCCTAGATCACCTCAGTTGTGTGTTATTCTTATGATAACGTCATGTTTTTGCATAACTAGTGTCTCAAAAGTTAAATAATAGTAAATTAAATAATAATATAATAATGTGAAAAATATCTTGTATATTATAAATATGTTGTACAAATGAAACACTGAATGACTTTCATCAATTAACCTTGACCAAAAGCATTCTGGGAATTAGTGTTTCTAACAACTCAGTTTGTTGAGTTAACTGAGTAATTCATTTGCTATTTAGTTGACTGAAGTTGTGGTTATAAGTTCTGAAAATGATTAACAATATTTATGTAACCTAATTAAAATGACAATAACTATTATTTATGCCAGCAAACATACAGGAAGTTAAATATACAGTATTTACAGTGTGGTGATCTGTGGGGGAAACACAATAAGGTTGGATGTTGTGAGAGAAGCAGAATATGTATTGTCAGTCTAGACATTCCTGGATGATTAACTCGTTTGTTGCAGTTTTCTTTTGTTCTCAAATTTCAATTGACCACTTCCTGTAAACTGGAAATATTTCCCGCCAGTAACCATATTTGACAGCAGTTATTAAATTAAGCAAATGAGACTTTTCAAAATGTCACTTAGACTAAGTGGATGCTCTTTCCAGTTGCAGCCCCATTTAAGACAAGTTGCAAATAAGTAAAATCTCTGCAATAAAACCCATTGCCCTGTAAAAATATGCCCAGCAGTGGCCTTTAAAAAACATGAAAGGTCTTCATGGTTCACGCTGTGACAGTTTTCCTGTTAATATACACCATGCATAATACACCATTTGATTCATGCAGTGTTCTGAGCCTAAGCTGTGGAGGAAAAAAGGAAGCAAATATTTACAAATTGCAAACTGTTGCCTTTGGGAAAGGCGCAGCTTTCAGAACAACAGAAGCCACTGGCTGGAGTAAAATTACCACCATTCACATGACATTTTCTGTGCACGGTTATGGCGTGGCCACGGGGGGAACTGTAATTAGAAAGATTAAAACAATGTGAAATCAGCTGTTGCAGATGTGAAACTAAACTTATATGCTGGGGGAGGGTGATATGGACATATTTTGGGATGAGGCTTCGTCATGCACCTTGGCCAGTGCCTCTGGATTGGAATCATGATGTAGAGTGATGCAAAAAGAAAGCAATTACAGTGCACTATCAATGCTCACTTGGTTATTGTAATCCTGTATATGCATCATCAGCTAGCACTGAAGCAGTTTATTGCCTGTTGCTACAATGCTGTGAAAACCCATTTAGCCCCCTGTAGATTTGTTCTTTTTGTGTCTCTCCCCTATCCCCCCTTTTCCAACAAGCCAGTTCGGGAGCTGGATCAGACCCAGAGCTTAATCTCAAATCACTATTTACAAATGGAGACAACTTTGAACAACACTGAACCTTCCCAGTCCACGAGTGCAATGACAAGCTTTCCAGTAAGTCCTGAAAAGTGCAGGCCTCATTCACCTCAATAACAGTCAGTTATCATGACCCCATAACAGACACCAGGTTAAAATAAACTAAAGGCCTGAAGTGGACAAGTCAAGTTCAGAGGGTAATTACGTTTTTAACCTTTATAAAATACAGTTCTCATTTAATAGCTGTCCTATGTGTTTCCTCAGGTTGCCTTTGCTTTATTAGACTTTGTATGAAGATCAAAAACAGTTCAGCATAGCAGCAGCCGCAGCCTGAAATGATTAAAAACAGGGTTGGCTGGGATTTTTATTGACACTAGATTCAAACATCTGTCAGTTTCGGCTCAGAGTAATTATGGCTGTGTTCAGCTGTCACTTGAACAAAGCACACACATTGGGAATGTAATGACTACATCTCAGTTTGTGAAGACAACTCATTATTAACTTATTTCTCTCTGTTTAGATGCATACTAAGTGGAATATAGGGTGAGTTCCCGTCACTGCATTTACATGCAATATTTTTCATTGTTAATTTTGTTAGATGATGACATGTAACATTTAACAGCCATCTGGCACAGTCAGGGTGTCATAATTCATTTTCTTAGTGTGGAATCTCTCTGAAGTTTGGGGAAGGAACTTTTTGTTAAACTGCCAAAACTTACTAAAGACATTTTTCTTGTGCTGGTGCCATAGTGAAGCAGCCACCTGTTGTTGAATTATTCAAATGTGACAAAGCAAACAACCCTTTCACTTTTTTCCTGTGTTATTATGCTGATCCCCCCCATGACTACGTGGCAAAATAAACTCAAAGTGCTTCAAGAAGAACCAGTGGGGGCCACCATCCGCCCTTTACCTCTCCATCATCATTTCTCATTTTTAAATTAAGTGAGTCAGTGAAAGTATTCTTCCTCTGTAAGGGGGATTGAAGAGGGAGGAAAAGAAAAAAGTGGGGGTCTCAGGTGGCAGCGTGGTCTTAATCATTGATCTCATGCAGCCATCAGAATGAGAACAAAGGGCACTAAAATATTCATTAAAACCTGCTCTGAGCTTGTCGTGTGAGAGAGGAAAAGAGAGGGGCAGAGGAGAGGGAGGACACTGTTAGGAGTAATGAGAGGAGGTTAGCTTTTTAACATCTCATTACTGGAGTCCACTGGCTCCCACAGAGACAGGAAGATAGAGACCCCTGTCACCGAGCTCCGTAATATGAACCTAGATCTTATCATGCCCAGTGACTGAGATGTCACCGTGATACGACCTCCTTCCTGAGCACAGGCAAATATCTTATATCGCTTTGTGTCCAAAATGATCTTGTGGCCTGCTTCCAGTGACATTGATCGGAAAGGATATTACCCAGGAGGAAATCAAATAAATAAATGCTGCGTTTTTTTTTAAAATGACAGTCTGTTAAGTGGGAAGGGGGAAGTTTCTAGCACGGGGAGGAAGGCGTGTATTCCCCTTTCAGAAAAACATGAGAAGCATTTCAGGGCTGGTGAGCTTGAAAGAAGAACCATGAGAGAGGCACGCTGGGTGTGTGTGTGTGTGTGTGTGTGTGTGTGTGTGGTGCTCTCTAGAGATGTAGCTGAAAGGACTTGGCTGTCAACTACATGGGGAGTCCACACACAACTACTGTGGCCATATGTGTTTATGGGGGGCACATATGTGAGTGGATGTACTGGCTATTTTTCCATGTGTGTGCATTTCAGTGAAATAAAAAAAAAAAAAACCTCACTGTTATTTGAATTTCTGAGCAGGCTGTGTAAGGAAAAAACAAAAATCATGGACAGAATAAAAGAAAATGTAAAGAACAAGTGCGTATTTGACAGAAAAGAAAGACAGCAAAATAGCAATGACTCTATTATAGCTGGAAGAAACAGCATAATCTTTGCTTTTTGAATTCTATGTGTTGGGGTTGATTAAAATACAATATTTCACTGATGATTAAATGTGATGCCTTATTTTCTCTGAATGATGGAAACAGATGCTTTGTGCCACTCCAAAGCAGTGGGGTGTGAGCTTTTGAAGAAGTGCCAGTGAAGATCACATAAAGGTTTCTTTACCCTCCCTCCCTCTGTTGATTTCTCTTGCTTACTCTCCCTGAAGGGCAAACAGTGCATGTAATAAAGATATGGGAGGATACAGGCCACAAGTGCTGTTTCATATGCTGATTTTAGATGCCACTAAGTCAATGACAGTTTGAAGTGGCTGTAAGAAATGACTGAATTTTCTGAACTTTGAAAGGTTTCTCTCTGTTTCTCAGTGTGACTTTTAACAATTATGAGTGGAGGGAGCAATGAAGAGATGCAACCACTGAGTGCAGTGTTTAGGACAGTCTATCAAAGCTTTCAGTGACCACTGAATTTATCCAGTCGCAAGACGTGCTCATGTAATGTTACATCATGTGACGTTAAAGAAGCAGTAACATTTAAGGCAAATGTAATTTTTTATTAACCCTAACCATGTTTATTTAACCCAGACACATCTGTGTCCAGTCCTTACCAAAATGCTTTGTTAGCACAATTGTTTTTTGCACGTTTAGGATGAAAATTAGGGTTACGCCCGCTGCCATTTTGGTGCCATTGTATGAGGCTGCATCCACCATTCTGGTGATGTCAAAAGGATTACACTTTCAACAAACACCTGCCTAAATATGTGGGGGCACTCTTGCATATGTCATATGAGAGGATGGTCATACAATCTATATTGACGTTTATGCTGAAGTTTCAAAAACACTTGTGTGTGATGCATTCAGGGAACCATCCAGAGTGCAGATTATCTGTATTTTAGAACATGTAGAATTTTGAGAAGTTATAATCATCATTATTATTATTATTATTATTATTCATTTTCTTAAATTGAGCTCGGTTCTCTTTTTGTTTTGTATGTCGTTTTTTGCAACATACTGTATATTATCTCAGAATACTGAGACAAATGTACAGGTGACACAAAACTCAATTTAATATTTTGGCTAGTTGATTTTTTCCATTTTCAAGCTACCTAGGCCAGTGGGCCAAAAATGATACTTCGTACCCTGCTTATAGGCCACGCAAATATGTCAGCATTTACAAGCCTCCCGATCATAGTGGATCTGGACAAAGTGCATCTACAAAATAAAATAAAAAAACACTCCCAGACTGATTCAGCTCAGTTTGGTTTGTTGAAGAGATATAGTAAAGTCTCGGGCTTCAAGATGTGAAGCGATGGACACCAAGAAAACAGTGTTCAGTGTGTCCCTGCCGGGAGCTAAAGCTGGCTAACAGCTGTCTGCAGATGTCAGGATGTTGCCTTGTCAGCAGAAACAGTGCAGATGAATCATTGAGCCTGCGTTCACTTTCTGTCCTGTCTGCGCTCAAACTCATCTGTAAAGTCCATATCTGGATTGAAACATTTGCAACTGACAGTCCACATCTAAAATGTATTTTATTAATTTATATTTATACTTTTTTTTTTTACTATTCTTGTTGACTGTTTTGTAAATAGCCCTCAAAAATAAAGATGTGTTATGAATTAGTCATTTTGCCACCGCGGAGGAAAAAGAATCCTTGGTCTGCAGTTTCATAATTAGAAAATGTGTTTGTAATTAGTGGGAGAGCTGTGCAAGCAGACATTATTATGACCAACAAAGTGATGGGCTATCCTTAATGAAACATTATAGATGCTGCAGGAACAGATTTACTGAATAAGTCTACCTCAGAGGGTCCTTTACAAATAATGTTACATTACTGGGAAATCAGTCAGTCAACTACAAAGAGACTCAACACAACTGTAATGAAACTGTCACATAATAATGCATCTTTAAATCTGTGTCTCTTTTGTTTCCTCTTTGTAGCAGCGGTTTCCTTTCCTTATTCCGTATCTGTTTCTGTTCAAAAATGTTTTCATATCCTTCGAGAGCCCTGGTTGCCAAACTGTTACAGGGTATGCCATGTAAACGCAGCATCCTTTGCTGCATGTCATACATACCTTCTCTTCTCCCATGTTTCCAGTCTACATCTCTAACTATGAAATAGTTTTTTGTAACCAGGCCACTGCACCTAGGGTTCAGAGTTCAGTGTCTTGTCCAATGACACTTTGACATGCGGCCAGGAACCGGGGGGGGGACCAGAAATTTAACCAACCCTGAAGTTTCTATATTACCACCAAGTGCCCCTACCAACTGCAGCACCATCACCTACTTGGGATTACTCAAGTGATGTGGCTTGAATCATTTCATTTTGTTTGACCAAACGTCTCCAGAGCTTAGGAGTCATTACCTATAAAGAGGCTGAATTGCCTATAATGAGTAAACATGCATCTACAATTGATTGGAGTTTCCCTCTAACATCCACTCCACTTAACATGCAACATTTTCTGGGTTAGTGCAACATATTAAAGGATTCCGAGCTGACACATCTTTAAAAATACACCAAGAGGAACATCATCCAGAAGGATATTGTTTTTGCCTTGCAACATTGGATTTGACATTTTGTTTCCTTGTAGACACATTTCCCACCTTATAGCAGATGCATTGCCAGAGGCATTCATATGTAACAAAAAGTTGATCTATACTGACCACACTAATGATTTCAAACTCCTAACAGACCTTGCATGTTCAACTGCGATACTCGCTATTCGCAACTTTTTTCCATTTTCCATTCAAATGTTCATCTGGTCGAGTTAGGTTTAATTTCAGCACACAAGCTCCTGGTCAGTTTTAATTCATTTGCTGCCATCTCTTATAATTAGGTCTTGCATTAACCATGCTTCCCAGAAGAATCTTCCTTCCTCTTCCACCACATTATCAGCTCAGGAAACATTTGGTGCTTTGCAAAGTCTGCCTCAGACCCAGCTCTCTATTCACAAGCACTTTCAAATGAGATCAGAGCATTTGAGATTTAGATTCTTGATGATATTAACTTTCATGCTTCAACCCCCCCCCCCTAAGACTCCAGTGGTAGATCCCTTAGGTGGGTTGCCTCCGGCAGCAGAATCCACGCACGGTCCAAATTAAATTCCTGGGCCACAGATGACTTTCTTGACCTTCCGGCTTCCTGGGTTCAGTGGAAATGATTGCAGCATGTGGACAGTGATAATTAACAACCTTCAAAGTACATCAACATCTACACCAAAACCTGTACAAGTTATGAAGGAGTCAAATCATCTCTTTGCACCTGTCTGGTTTAATATCTGCATATCCACAGATGTGATCAGGGTTTTTTTTACGTAAAACTAGGAGAAATGTCTTGTATTTTATAAAGGACAACACTGGACAGTGGCACATGCTACTATTATTATTATTTATTAGGAGGGAATTGAGCACAGAACGTATGCCCATTGTAAACTTCTAAATAAATTCTAATCCACATACCTACCTTCTCATAATGTATTATGTATTTTTACATCATATGCCAACCTGGAAGAATCTGAAAAGCTGTGGTGCATAGTGCTTAGCAAAGTATAGAACAACAATAAGAGCAGTATTCTGCGGGGGTTTGGGGTACAATAAAATGTGTCATGCTGTATCTACAATATCTGAATGGAGATGAAATTAAACGTGAGGAAGGAAGTGTCCCAATGGAAGACATTTGTTTTGAATAAATAAACAACGTAATTTGTTTACCTTGTGTCTTCTTTCCCCTCTGGCATACGTATTTGTGCCAACTCTCTAGATAAATATGGAATATGGAAAAGCTATTATGTACATTAAATAAAATGTATAATTTGTATTTATTAGCAACTTTTTTATAGTATTATTTTTGATTATTGGTTTGGTCTGTGTCTTTCTGAATGTCTTTACCTACAGGAAACATCCCATTGTTCCTCATGAGAAAAGCTGGGAAAATTTGAGAACTTTTTTTTCTTTTTTGTGGTTTGACTCAGGAGCATCATTACCGGATGTTTACAGCATTTCTAATCACTCAACAGAGGTGGAGGCCTCAGACACAACTTATCTTCAACCTACCATGCTGCCCTTTCATCCATCCCCAGAAA